>JAHHUM010000621.1:0-627344 GCA_036173005.1 Crenichthys baileyi | reverse complement strand
TAGGGAGGTCTTTGGTGGCATCTTTAACCTCTCCCCCCAACTCCAACATGGTGACAGAGAGTCTCACTGATTCCGGAAGAATAAACTCATCCTCCCCCAGAGGTCTGTGACTCAGAGGGTCCCTGTATTCTGGACAGGGCATCTGGTTTTGCATTTTTGACTCAGGTCTTGAAAGACACAAGAGAAGTTGAATCTTTCCAAAAAAAAATAGAGCCCACCTTGCCTCCCTGGGATTAAGGCGCTTCGCTGATCTCAGGTACTCCAGGTTCATGGTTATTATGATCTGTCCATAAAAGAAACGGTTCCCTTAGCCCCTCTCTAGCCAATGCCTCCACTCCTCGAGAGCCAACTTGGACTCCCAACAGTTCTCGGTCCCCCCACATCATAATTGCGCTCTGCTTGGGACAAAGTCCTAGAAAAGAAGGCACATGGGTGAAAACGGCCATCAGAATTTCTTTTGGCTTAGGACAGCTCGCCCAACCCTGTGTTTGAGGTGTCAACCTCCACAATAAACTGTTTATATGGTTAGGGGACCGTTGAGAAATTTTAGAACAGGAGCAGACGTAAATAATCCTTGAGCTTGACAAAAGCTCTTTCAGCCGTCTCATTCCAAACAAAACTTGTCTTGGATGATGTGAGAGCATAAGAAGGGGCTGCAACGAGGCTATAGTTCCTGATGAACCGTCTGTAAAAATTAGCAAACCCCAGAAACCTTTGAAGCTTGTTTTTGGTCGTTAGGAGAGGCCATTCCAAGACTGCTTGACTTTGGGAGGGGTCCACTATAACTTGGTCGGGAGAAATGATGAATCCAAGGAATGAAGTGATAGTGGTGTGAAAACTCACACTTTTCAAAAGGGGGGGCCTTTCTTTTGACAAACAGATGATTTGAAGAAGACGGAGGAGGACAGCCCGGGGGACATGATTTCTGTGGGTTTCCAGATCCCCCTGAGAATAAATCAGAATGTCATCAAGATATACAAAAACAAACTTTCCACCATGTCCCTCAGGACATCATTCACCAATGCCTGAAAAACTGCAGGGGGCATTGATTTAACACCAAAAAGGCATTACAAGGTAACTCATAGTGACCAGTAGGAGTGTCTAAATGCCGGTTCTTCCATTCATCCCCCCTCCTTGATACGAACAAGGTGGTAAGCGTCTCAATTCCAATTTGAGGGGAAGGTCTTGGCGCCCTGAATCTGGTCGGAAAGCAGTGTTTATAAGTGGTAGAGGGTATTGGGTTCTTGACGGTGATGTCGTTTAAACCCCTGTAGTCACGATACATGTCTCAATGAACCGTCCTTCTCCCACAAAGAGAAGGCCTAATAATACCAGCTTTTATTGACTCATCTAACATGCTTCCTCATGCTTTGTTCTCTGGTCCTGACAATGAATACAATCGACCCCTAGGGGGAGAAGTGCCTGGTAGGAGCTCAATGCCACAGTCATAGGTCTATGAGGTGGACTCCTTGGTAAGTGCCGTAGCCCTGGATACTTGTTGAAAACCTCCTTAAGTGCATGATATTCGGGTGGTACCTTAGACAGATCAGGATATGTTCTCCTCAATGTCATTCTCCGGAAAAATATCTGTAGAGGCAGAAGACAGACAAGTGGCCGAGCAGGACTTAGCCCAGCCCAAATCTCTTTACATTCAAGGCTTGCCAATCAATATGGGGGGTTGTGCTTTTGTAACCAGGAATCGGGCCCTACAAACAATGGGTAGTTATAGGAGAGTTGATGATCCCTGAATGTGACCTTGTCCTGATGATTGCCCCCCACAGTCTGATTTTTATTACCTCCGTCTTGTAATATGAACTGTTGATACTATGACTGTCCAATGCCAGGACATTACGGGTGTCAGACGTGGGAAGGAGCTTGGATGTCATGGTCCTGGCAAACGACTCATCCATAAACTCCGTGTCCGCCCCTGAGTCAATGAACACTGACACCTGATGAGAAGTAGAAGACACTTGAATGGTTGCAGGAAAATGGGCATGAGGAGACAGACAGTTGACTTCGGCTCAGTAGAGTTCTCCTCACCTCTACTGAGCGTGGGCTTTAACGGACACTTGAATGCAACATGAACCTGTCCACCACAATATAAAAACACAAGTTATTCTTCCTTCGTCGATCTCGTTCCCCCGCAGAAATCTCTAGAACGACCCAACTGCATGGGCTCCGGTCACAACAGTGATCAGAAGGGGCTGTGGAAGACCCTTGGGTTCTAGGTGGGGAACAGGACTGTGAGCTGAAGGGGAATTAAACCCGTCTATAAAGCCTCTCTCTCCTCCTTTCTGTGAGCCGCCAAATCGATGCGGGTTTGCCAGGTCTCAAGTTGGTGAAGGGAGGCAGGGTAGTCCCGGGTAGCCAGTTCATCCTTAATATTCTCATTCAGACCTTGCATTGAAAAGCATCCATTTTAGCATGCTCATTCCAAAGGCTGTCTGCTGCCAGTAAATGAAAGTCAATGATATAAGATGTAACACTTCTCTCTCCCTGTTTAAATGGAGAGTAAACCTCTGGCAGCTTCACGACTAGGAAGAACTGGATCAAAAAACCTGATGAGCTCCTTGGAGAATGCAGAATAGAAGCAAACACGTGGGACGAACCATTTTGCCACTCAGTAGTGCCCCATTGCTTAGCTTTCCAGAGAGCAGGGAAATAACAAACACGCAACCTAAGGAGCGCTCAGAAGGGAACGAAGAAGGTGAAGCTCAAAATGAATCTCACATTGAGTAAGAAAAGCACGGCACTGGTCAGGATCTCCCCTAAAACAGTTCAGGAGGCGTGAGTCTAGGTTCTCTTACCACAGCGGAAAGATCAGGAACTCTAGGGGAAACAGGCTGTGAGGACGCTGGCGTGGAAGCAGGAGTAGCGATCGGCAGCATAGAAATCACTTCCCCCAAGCCGGAATAAGACGGGCAATAGAGTGACAAACATTAGTGCGCCACTGCTGTGCTGGCGATGGGTCCATCTTTTGGGCAGGATTTACTATCACGACCAGAGACAGAGAACCAAATTAAGCCAAAACACAAAGTGATAAGTCAAAAAGGTTTATTCAGAAACTCAGGATCAGAGAGCAGAAGAACAGCAGTCAGCTTCAGGAACCACTGAGAACAGAGAGAGAGTTAGTGGCTGAATAAAACTCAGGATCTGCAAGGAGTTAGATAAAGCACTAAACCTTCTCAGCCTGGTGACCGAGCACAGAATCCAGAGGAGGAGAGATCCAGACAGTTAATGAGGAAGCGTCCAACAGACTGAAGTCGGATTGCGACTGATCCAAATCCTCCGGGGAACCAGCTGACGCTCTGTGACAGGAAAACACAGAGA
The DNA here is from genome assembly GCA_036173005.1 of Crenichthys baileyi. Taxonomy (NCBI): domain Eukaryota; kingdom Metazoa; phylum Chordata; class Actinopteri; order Cyprinodontiformes; family Goodeidae; genus Crenichthys; species Crenichthys baileyi. The sequence goes on along the minus strand of JAHHUM010000621.1, from coordinate 624,014 downwards.
GCTGTGATTGTCCTCTTGACAATAAATCCAGGCAGACTAGAGAGCCAGGCGGGCTCAGGCTGAATAAACCAGTGACTAGGCTGAGACGTAAATCCAGGGACAGAAATAAGGTCCAATTCCAGGGCTAGAGGCGTCAGACAAGGGGCAGGCAGAGACATAAACCAGAGGCAGAAAACAGAGTCGAAATCCAAAATCCAATCCGTCAGACAAGGAGCAAGCAAGAGGGAATAATCCGTAAGGCAAAGGCAAGGTCATGGAACGAGATCAGTCAGGAAGGAACGCTGGATAACTACTCACAAATGTTTTCGAAAATCTGGCACCGTCTGCCTGTCATAAGGCTGTATATAACTGCAGCTCCACAGGTGTGTGGCATGACGGTGATTGCGCAGCAGCAGACAGGTGAAGCAGATGAGTTAATTGCATGAGTGAGAGCAGAGCAGGCAGACGGGCCAGAATCATAACAAGACAGCATTGGAATGCACACATGAAAAATGATGAGGTTTCTACAGCAGTTTTCAATTCCTTTATTTCCTATTTAATAATCAGCATAATGTTCAAACTGTAATGCAGTGATATTGATATTAAAGGGAAAATATCAAAAACAAAAATCATCTGACCATACTAGTGCAATGTATCAATATACAGGGGTTGGACAATGAAACTGAAACACCTGGTTTTAGACCACAATAATTTACAAGTATGGGGTAGGGCCTCCTTTTGCGGCCAATACAATGTCAATTCGTCTTGGGAATGACATATACAAGTCCTGCACAGTGGTCAGAGGGATTTTAAGCCATTCTTCTTGCAGGATAGTGGCCAGGACACTACGCAATACTGATGGAGGAAAACGTTTCCTGACTCGCTCCTCCAAAACACTGCAAAGTGGCTTGATAATATTTAGATCTGGTGACTGTTCAGGCCATGGGAGATGTTCAACTTCACTTTCATGTTCATCAAACCAATCTTTCACCAGTCTTGCTGTGTGTATTGGTCCATTGTCATCCTGATACACGGCACCGCCTTCGGGATACAATGTTTGAACCATTGGATTCACATGGTCCTCAAGAATGGTTCGGTAGTCCTTGGCAGTGACGCACCCATCTAGCACAAGTATTGGGCCAAGGGAATGCCATGATATGGCAGCCCAAACCATCACTGATCCAACCCCATGCTTCATTCTGGGCATGCAACAGTCTGGGTGGTACGCTTCTTTGGGGCTTCTCCACACCGTAACTCTCCCGGATGTGGGGAAAACAGTAAAGGTGGACTCATCAGAGAACAATACATGTTTCACATTGTCCACAGCCCAAGATTTGCAGTCCTTGCACCATTGAAACCGACGTTTGGCATTGGCATGAGTGACCAAAGGTTTGGCTATAGCAGCCTGGCCGTGTATATTGACCCTGCGGAGCTCCCGACGGACAGTTCTGGTGGAAACAGGAGAGTTGAGGTGTACATTTAATTCTGCCGTGATTTGGGCAGCCGTGGCTTTATGTTTTTGGATACAATCCGGGTTAGCACCCGAACATCCCTTTCACACAGCTTCCTCTTGCGTCCACAGTTAATCCTGTTGGATGTGGTTCATCCTTCTTGGTGGTATGGTAACATGGCTCTTGATACATCACAAAGACTTGCTCTCTTGGTCGCAGATGCACCAGCAAGACGTGCACCAAAAGTTTCTCCTCTTTTGAACTCTGGTATGTCACCCATAATGTTGTGTGCATTTCAATATTTTGAGCAAAACTGTGCTCTTACCCTGCTAATTGAACCTTCGCACTCTGCTCTTACTGGTGCAATGTGAAATCAATGAAGACTGGCTACCAGGCTGGTCCAATTTAGGCATGAAACCTCCCACACTAAAATGACAGGTGTTTCAGTTTCATTATCCAACCCCCGTATTTTTCTAATGTCAGACTTATTTTATCAGCTCAGCATGCATTGATCTTATTTTAGTGTCTCTTCTTACTTAGTTACAAAGCTTGTGAATGACTTTGACCCATCTTTATACTGGTGCAACAATGTGTTGAAGCAAATGCAGGTACTCCCAGGAAATGTCTACTGAAGTCCAAATTACAAGGTAGTAAACTGTCAACACAACAAAATGTTTTTACATTTATCACTGCAGTTCCAAATCACTGGTAATTAGCTGGGTCTTATATATAGATCAGTTGTTGCAAACACATCATCTGTGACATCCAGGTTATGCTCTGAAATCAGGTCTACACTGATACTGAAGACATGTTCATCACATGGAAAGTCTTTGAAAACACAGTTTTCCAAGAAGGCTTCAGCCCTGTTCAGATCGATGCTGTGTAGATAGTCTCTGGTTCCATACACCTGAGGTACTGTGGACATTATGGATGGGCGGCCATGAGGACTTCGTGAATTGTGTGCTGGAGGTATCCTGTGGTGGTTCCAAGCTGAAGCAACTTCATTTAGTTATTTCTAGAAGAAAACAACAACCAAACTAAACTCATAGCCTTGAAATAAGCATTCAAAAGTAAAACGGAAGTATGAATCTAGCATCACTGCTATTTATCCAAAAACAGGGAAATTTAATTCAAGCAACTATCCAAACATGCAATCTGTGCAATATTTAAGATATGCTATTAATTTAGTATCATACTCAGAAAAGAAATCTTTGTACATTATAATCACTTTATAGCAATCATAAATATTTTCAGTAGGTGAGAAGACAGAGCAGCTCAAATCAAGCTCACCTGTATTATGTGGAGAAAACAGAAATGAATCAAGGCTTTGTCCAAAAAGTTGTCCGAGAAGTGTACATCTGCTTTCAGTTTGTCAAAGACGTCCATCCAGAACTGGATACATTCACTTCGCAGGAACAACCACCATCTTTCAGTCCGCTGATTTCCAGTGCTTGGACCAAATATTAAATTAACACTTTCGGGTTGATCTTCTGTAAGATGCAAATATCTTTGCATGACAGCCGCATTAACATTTTTTGTCCTTAAATCCACTCTCAGTCTTTCAGGATAACCCTCGGCTTTAATCACTGCATCCATGAAGTATCCAGCAATGACTCTTGGACCATTATTTGTTTTGTATGCCTCAAGCCATATTAGCCTTCTGGAAAAACTGTCAATGCAACCATTGATCCCAGTTCCAAATGGTTTGAGCTTATCATAGCCGTCCATATGCCAAACATAGTTTGGACCACGACTATAGTAAATCGGTCTTCTCAGTCAATTTCTTGACCTTAGGGCCACTCCTTCACCCTCTAGTAAGTGTAAAAGGACTCAAACTGTTTCCCTGTCTGTAACACGACCATTCATCCAACATTTTTGGTGCATCCATCGATATCCGTGACCAGGTGCGTAGTTAGATCTGGGCTTCCTGGGCGGAAGCCCCGGATGTTTTCTGAATAGCCCCGGACTTCTTGATAGAAGAAATTTAGAAGTATTAAAAAGATGCAGCCACAAAATGGTATTGGACTTCACATTTTCATTTAAAAATTTCAATTGTGTTCCATATAATCACATCCCGCTCCACCTAACCTGACAATAAGTTAAAAGGAGAAGAGAAAAAAATAGCTATTTGCGCACTTGCAGCAGCACAAATGCGCAACTACGCGCACAGCCAGAGACGGACTCCATTCTGAAGAAGTCCAGAACAACAGTTTACTCCAGGTCGACCTGCCTCCTTCATTACCTGAAAAGTTACACTGAGCGGCTCAAACAGGGTTCATTTCAGAGCAACCGCGGAGTCAACCAGAGAGAGGGAGCCTGGTGGGTGTGTGTGTTCAGGAACAGGTGGAAGCAGAGCGGTATAACCCAGACGAAGATAGCGGTACAACCTGAATGCTGACTTGGAATGAGCTAATTGTAAGTTACTAATCACTGATTCACCCAGCAAGACATGAGGTGGAGGTTCACTCTAATGAGCATCATCAGGGTCATGATGAGGAATAGAGAGCAGAGGGACTCTCACCTGAGCTGCAGGTGAAGTTAAATAATGTGGCTGTGACAGAAAACAGTAGCAACCGTCTCTGTGAGCTTCTAGCCGGATTTGCATCATAATGTGAAAATATCTGGTCCTTTACTTAAGTCAAAATAAAAGCATTTAATCCTAACGTAGCTGAACACATTGAAAGGTCCTTCAGATCAACACATTGATCTCATTGCTGCAGCCAGTCTTATAGTCTAGTTCTAAATGTAGACAGAAAAAAGTGTTGCTCAATAAACCAGGAAAATATCTCCTGGTTCCAGTAAGATGTAGTAGAAACTGCAAAAGTAAGCCTCCCTCTTCTCTTTCATATCTTCTGTGCTGATTCTAAACATACAGCTCGGGGTTCAAAGATGCAGTATAATTAAGAAATAAATCATAGCAATTAATCAAAGGTGGACCATTGATTAGTTAACTATTTTATTTTTCTGAATTACACATGAAATATTATACAAACTAAACTAATTAAACAAAGATACATTTTTACTGAAGGTGAGACATACATACCATATGTGTACAGTTATTAATAACTGTAATATCAGTAGGTCCAGGATGAGGCTCTATGCTATATTTTAAACACCACAACTTAACAACCTTTCCTCTTAAAGTGTTTAATAGTAAGAACTGCACTAATGTCTCCCATGCTCAGTGCAGAACAAAAGACTGTGTTGTAAAATGTTTCATTTATTATTTTTGGCAGGCCAAATTTCTTCAGTAGTCGAATGAAGGGCTGAAAAGATGGCGATAAAAGAGAACAGGTTCATAAAAGAAGGAACAATTTTGATAAAATGTTTCGAAAGCTCTTGGCATAGTAAAATAAATGTGTTTTAGGGTTTTACCATTTGACTAAGATTTAGGAAAATCAACTTTATACCACTTTCCTTTTTTGAAATATAAGAATAAAGACGATGGAGCGTCAGGAGGGGAACACTTTGATGAGAATGTAACGTTTAAAAAAGGTAATTTTTGTAGATGAGAAAAGAAGCACATTTATCAGGCCCAAAGCAAACATCTCTGAGTTTAAGAAAAACTTTTGTCAGCAAAAATTCAGATTAAGTTTTTTTCTAAATACCCCAAAATGTGCCATTATTTGCTTCAGCAAAATGTTTTTTCATCAGGCCTAAACTGTTTCTCCTTGTCCTTCATTCAGCTTCTAACAAAAATAAAAAGTAAAATTATTGCAAACCTTTTTGTTTGATTCACAATAATTTACATTCAGTCTAAAACCAGCCGAGACAGAGAACTGGTACAATATGTCCTATATTATTTTAACTTTAAATTACCTATAAATTGCCTTATTGGATTTTTGGATTTGGGCTAAAGCCCCCAAATGTTATGAGACCCTAAAAACGCCCCGTGTCCGCGTTCTGGATCAACTGCAGCTGTCTGATCGACTTTTTAGGCAGACCTGTGAAGACACCGTTGCAGTAATCAATTCTACTAAAGATGAACGAATGAATTAGTTTTTCAAGGTCCTGCTGAGACAAAAGTCCTTTAATCCTGGAGATATTCTTTAGGTGATAGAAGGCTGACCTTGTTACTGTCTTTATGTGCCTCTGAAGTTTCAGGTCTGAGTCCATCACTACACCCAGGTTTCGAGCCTGACTGGTGGTTTCTAGCTGTATTAACTGAAGCTGTGCGCTAATTTTTAAATGCTCTTCCTTTGGTCCAAAGATTATTACTTCAGTTTTGTTTTGATTCAGCTGAAGAAAATTTTGGCCAGCATTTCTTCTAAGCATTTACCCAGCGCTTGAATGGGTTCATAGTCACCTGGTGACATCGTAACGTATAGCTGTGTGTCGTCTGCATAGTAATGATAACTTACGTTGTTGTTTATTAAAATCTGAGTTGGGGGAGCATATAGATATTGAATAGAAGGGGCCCTAAGATGGACCCTTGGGGAACGCCACATGTGATTTTTTGTGGTCTCTGATGTAAGGTTACCTATTGACACAAAAAAGTCCCTGTCCTTAAAATAGGATTTAAACCAATTGAGTGCGGTACCAGAAAGGCCGACCCAGTTTTCCAGGCGCTCTAATAAAATGGAGTGATCAACAGTGTCGAATGCTGCACTAAGGTCCAATAATACCAGCACTGTGGTTCTTCCACAGTCTGCATTTATACGGAGGTCATTGAACACCTTGACAAGAGCAGTCTCTGTACTGTGGTGAGCACGGAAGCCTGACTGGAAGACATCGAAGCAGTTGGTCATTGTTAGGAAGTTGTTCAACTGGTGAAACACAGCTTTTTCAATAATTTTACTGATGAAGGGGAGGTTTGAGATAGGCCTGTAGTTCTGTAGTAGCAGCTTGTCCAAGTTCCTCTTTTTCAATAGAGGTTTGATAATTGCTGTTTTCAGGGCCTGTGGTAAAACACCTGACAAAAGGGATGTAGCTGCCACTACACTCACATCAGTTTTGTTCTTTCGCCGCCAAAGTTTCTTCTTATTAGGAATCCTTTCTAGTGTCCTCTTGCTAAGAATAACCCCATGAACCTCAGCCAGCAAAGCAAGAATTTCATCATTGGTTAAACCACATCTGAAATACTCCTCAATTTGTTTATAATCCATTGAAAAGGGGAAAAATCTGTGTTTTACTGGTTAGGCTGATCAATAGAATACTATGTAAATCTCATCCTCAGACAAGACAGCTTGGCTTGGAAACTGAAAGGCCGTGACAGTCACCGACTAGATACTCAACACGATAGCCTGTTAACACCCACAGATGCTGAAGTGAAATGTTTGAATTGGCTGGAAAGATGTTTGGATTTGATAAAATGTCATATGAAACTACATATAGGAAAGTTAGTCAGGATCAGACAAGTGACGAACACTCTTTTTTTTCTTTTTGTCTTATTTCTCGTTTTGTAGTTAAAAGTATTTCATCTCTTAAAACCTCTTGCTAGCCGCAAGAGGTACCATTTCGTGGAATAAAAATCCACGTATTTTATGATTGTTTCCTTTTCCAGAAAAAAATGCAGGTGGCGAAGGATGCAAACGGATCCATTCTGTGATCAACATTTGCAGTGTACAGTACAGAGAGAACCAAATGTTCAAACGAATTTAAATTTTTGCTCTGTGACGTAATCATTGTGCATGTTCAGAGCAGTCATAATGGTCTATCGAAATGAAACATATTTGTCTGTATTTTTGATATTCCCATAAAACCACGTACTATTTATACAATTACAATAAAATAAAAAAGACATATCCCACCAAAACAAAGATAAAAGAAAGAAAAAATAAGATAAAAGAAAAAATGCCTTCCCGGGAGTAATTATGTTTGTGCATGCACAAATGAGCTGACAGGACAGATCGGGTAGTGACAGGCCGCATTTGAAGGTGCCTTCGAAGTTGGATAGCCTTCGTCACCTTACCGTGACGTAATCGGCTTATAAATGCGACATTCAAAGGATGCGGCATCTGAATTTGGACACAGCAATACTGAATAGGTATCAGTGACATCCGTGAATCAGTAAATCTGTGTTTGATTAATCTGTGGCTTCAAGGACACCGGATGTGTGACACAAAAAAATGAATTTTGGAACTGAAATTGAATTATAGAACTGAACGTGAAAGTAATAAAACTGAATTTTCAGTACAAAGCAATAGCAATTTTCAAAACAAACAAATTCAGTTTCAAAGCAAATAAATTCTGTTTTAAACCATTATATTCAGTTTCAGTTTAGTGAAATTCATTTTCAAACCAGTGCATTGATATTATGCAAATAAAGATTTAGTCTGAGCAATTCTAATTCAGTTTCTGATGGCACAAGTTTCTTCTCATATTCCCTGCAGCTTGTACACACACAAAGCATGTCTGCAGACAGCATGGAGCTAACAGAATCCGAAAATATACGTTTTGTCACAATCCACCCAGGATTAAGTAAACCATCAGCAAAAAAAGACCAAAATTATCACTCACAAATAAAAAATATAATCTAAAACCATTCTTACCTTCATCTTTTTCTTCTCCAAATCCCAAATCCTTAGAAATAAACCGCATTTTTTTTTGGACAACTACATCTCCCAGTGTGCTTTGCAGCAGTGTAGCACATTTCCTGCTTCCTGTTTCGGGTAGAACGTTTTGATTTGACAGAGGCAAAAGTCACTCAGTCTACATCGCAGGTGTTCTTTTACAGCTGGGGATTGGTGGGTCTGATTCTACTGGCTCTACAGATTAAAAGGAGGGGTCATTTGTGCAATTCGGACCAACCAAACTCGAGTTATTGCTCTGCGTACAGCTGTCAGTAGCTGTGTTTCCATTACAAATGTGTGCAAAACTTTGTCGATATTTTGCCACTGTCGAAAAAGCATAATTTCGCAATTGCGGTTTTTCCGTTAAATAAGCAATATAATTAAAATGTGAATAAGTTTGTTCATGCGATAACTCATTAAAAAACATGGCGGCGACGGATGTAAACACTTTAAATGCTCACTTTGCTTTTTGGAATGTAAAATGCTGGTAATGCTCCTGTTGCGAACTAAATTTAAGAAACACGCCATCATCCACCTACTACTTCCTGTCCTCTTCATTGTCTTTTACGCCAGTAGTACCATCCGTTGTTGACCAGGTGACTCATGTGAAACGAAAAAAGTGTTTCCATTGCAGTTTGAGAAATACACCAATATCGATAGGCCAAAAAACCACCTCATCCTAACGCAAAAACTTTTTATTGAAAAACGGGAGGTTTTGAAAAATTACCGTATTTCCATTAAGTGATTTTTTTGTGTAATTACAATTTGCGAAATTTGATAGTCAATGGAAACGCAGCTAGTAAATGTGCAGCAGTTGGAGCGAAGAGAGCAGTTTCTCAGTGTTTTACTAAAAATGGAAAATACATGTCAGTAATTTAAAAACTAATATGTTAAAACAAAACCATTTTTGACATGTGAAAAAAGGTTTATTAAGTTTGGCAAGTAAAAACACAATTTTTTGTAAATGGTGCCAACATGTGCCATATTGTAACAATGGGCAAAACACCTAGGTATGTATTTTCCTAAAAGCTCTGTAATTTTGCTTTAGTTTTCCTCAGCTGTATGAATCTTTCCACAGGTAAAGTCCAGAAGTGGATTTAGTGTTTTCAAACGTTTGTAGCCTTATTCATCATATTTCTAAAAGCTTTACAGTACGGACCAAAAGTTTGGACACACTTTCTCATTCAAAGAGTTTTCTTTATTTTCATGAACATTAATATTGTAGGTTCACACTGAAGGCATCAAAACTATGAATTAACACATGTGGAATTATATACTGAACAAAAAAGTGTGAAACAACTGAAAATATGTCTTATATTCTAGGTTCTTCAAAGTAGCCACCTTTTGCTTTGATTACTGCTACGCACACTCTTGGCATTCTGTTGATGAGCTTCAAGAGGTAGTCACCTGAAATGGTTTTCCAACAGTCTTGAAGGAGTTCCCAGAGATGCTTAGCACTTGTTGGCCCTTTTGCCTTCATTCTGCGGTCCAGCTCACCCCAAACCATCTCGATTGGGTTCAGGTCCGTTGACTGTGGAGGCCAGGTTATCTGGCGTAGCACCCCATCACGCTCCTTCTTGGTCAAATAGCCCTTACACAGCCTGGAGGTGTGTTTGGGGTTATTGTCCTGTTGAAAAATAAATGATGGTCCAACTAAACGCAAACCGGATGAAATAGCATGCCGCTGCAAGATGCTGTGGTAGCCATGCTGGTTCAGTATGCCTTCAATTTTGAATAAATCCCCACACCATCACACCTCCTCCTCCATGCTTCACGGTGGGAACCAGGCATGTAGAGTCCATCCGTTCACCTCTTCTGCGCCGCACAAAGACACGATGGTTGGAACCAAGACCCAAAATTTGGGGACTCATCAGCCAAGCACAGTTTCCCTGGCCCCTAATGTCCTTCCTTGTTTCTTTACCCAAACAATCTCTTCGCTTGTTCCTGTCCTCAGCAGGGGTTTTCCTAGCAGGGGGTATTTTTTACAGAGGGCTGTTTCACACAGTGTCCTCTTAACGTTTTTTCTGAGATGTTCTCTGCTAGAACTCGGTGTGGCTTTGCCCTCTTCTCAATCTGGTGCTTTTAAAACCAGCTTTCTGAGGCTGGTGACCGGTTTAAACTTATCGTCCGCAGCAGAGTGACTCGGGTCTTTTTCCTGGGGCGATCCTCTTTGGGGCCAGCCCTTTTTGCAGCGCTTGTGGTTTTTGTGACGCCTTGGGGAACACTTTCAAGTTTTCCAATTTTTGGGGACTGACTGACAAAATTTCCTTTTTGATAAAGCTTTATTAGAGGGGCTTAGGGTTATCCTGGGCTATCCCCCTTTTATTTAGCTCCGTCTTTTTCCCCCCTTTTTGGTGAGAAAGGGGGGAGTCAGGTTTAGCCTAAAACCGGCTCTTTATTTTTTAGGTGAAAACACACCCTCCATTTCTGCTCCCTTTAACCCCCTCTTTTTTTCCAATGGTTATGGTCAATCTGACAAAGGGGGTACCCCAAATCGTTGGGGTTTTTTAGTATAACTGGCCTCGTGGGGCTCTAGATAGACAAACGTCTATTTTTAAGGCTGGTTTAAAAAATTTCCCCTTTTTAAAATCTTTATTTAAGTCTTGGGTTATCCTGAGCTAATCTGATTTATGCTGCTTGGGCTTAGGCTGCTGGGGACAAAATGACCACTTTCACCCCCTTCGCTACTTTTTCACCTCCTTCAATTTTGTATTATTTGCTGTTATTCAGCTTTTAAATTTTTTCTCTCTCTTTTCTCTTCCCAGAAAACTAACCCGGCCTGACTCTGTGTCTCCGTAAAACCTTTCTGGAGAGGGGAATCCTCCAAACTTTTACTGGCAAAAACTTAATGCTAAAACCCCCTACCCTGATCCCATGGCCCTGTCTTTTTAAAGTTTAACCCTTTTTTCTTTCCTAACATGCTACCGACTGAGCTTTTATGTGACTAACTCTCTGTGTCTCTTTAGACTCTAAAATTTAAAACTGGCTCAGATTTTTTCTGTTCCTTCTTTCTAGTGAAATGACTAAAAGGGCTACATCCCTTGCATTTCCTTTTCCTTCCCCTAGAAATACCCTGGTCATGTTCTTTGTTCTTTTGTTCTCTGCTCTTTCTCTCTAACCCCCCTCGGGCGTGGCAGATGGCCCTCCACTGAGCCTGTTCTGCTGGGGGTTTCTTTCCGTTAAAAGGGGGTTTTTCCTCTCCAGTCGTACATGCATGCTCATTGGGGAGGGGTGGGCAAATAAAGCCCGTGACTTCCACTGTCTCACATGTTCATCCGGGAGGAGTGAATGCTGCAAGTCACTGACTGGATGCAATCTGCTGGGTTTCCTTAGATAGAAAAACTTTTTATCCAATTTGAATAAATAACAGAATCTGACTGCACTGTTCAATGGTTAAGATTAATTGGAATGTATGTACCTGACTTTTGTGAAGTGCCTTGAGACGGAATGTGTTGTGAATTGGCGCTATATAAATAAAATAAACTGAACTGAAACTTCATTTCTTAAAGTAATGATGGCCACTCGTTTTTTCTTGCCATAATACAAATTCTAACAGTCTATTCAGTAGGACTATCAGCTGTGTACTGTATCCACCTCCAGCACAACACAACTGATGGTCCCAACCCCATTTATGAGGGTTGAAATCCCACTTATTAAGCCTGACAGGGCACACCTGTGAAGTGAAAACCATTTCAGGTGACTACCTCTTGACGCTCATCAACAGAATGCCAAGAGTGTGTGAAGCAGTAATCAAAGCAAAAGGTGGCTACTTTGAAGAACCTAGAATATAAGACATATTTTCAGTTGTCAGTCAGTCAGTCAGTCATTTTCTACTGCTTATTCCATAGTAGGTCGCGGGGAAGCTGGTGTCTAACTCCAGCAGTCTATGGGCGAGAGGCGGGGTACAACCTGGACAGGCATTTTCAGTTGTTTCACACTTGTTTGTATATAATTCCACATGTGTTAATTCATAGCTTTGATGTCTTCAGTGTGAAGCTACAATATTCATAGTCATGAAAATAAAGAAAACTCTTTGAATGAGAAGGTGTGTCCAAACTTTTGGTCTATACTGTATATACTGTACAATAAAACAAAAATTCTAGCAACAAAAAAAAAAAATCTAATTTTTCTCTGTGTTCCATCCTCATTATCTCTGGAACAATAGCAGCTACTGCAAAATTTACACTTCTGATGGAATCTTCTAAGTGTTAGCTTTAATTTGAACCAAGATTATTTAAATTGAGTTTGTAATTGCTGAGAAAAAGTCAATTAGATTTGGGCATGTTATTTCGAGCACAGACTTCACAAAAACCCATCGGGGCTTAAGAAAAGTGCTACAATCACCACCAACATGAATTCTCATTCAGTTTGGAAAGCATCAAATCAGGAAATCTCACTTCAGGTTTTTTATTCAGCCTTTCCTTTTGTGATTTTTCTGCTGGAGCACCTCTGAAAACAGAAGCTGCAGATCTTGTAGAGGATAAAGATGAGAAGTAGATCTATAATAATGAGGAAAGTTAGAACGTCCAGGGTGAGATACTGGGACCAGGTGAGTTTGTGGGCCTGGACCCTGAGGTGCTTTGCTCCTTTGTTTCTCATGGTGAACTCGATCCAGAAGACTGCCTCATCCCGGGGACTCATGGGCCTGTCATGGTGGATTCTGGACAGTCGCATTACATTTTCCTTGTAGCTGTGGAGGGATATTGGGCAAAATAATGGGGGAACCCATTGTGTAGGGTTAACATTTTTACGCTATCTCCATTAAATCATTCTGCAGTCAGTTTCTTGTATTGTACTGTTCTATTTCAAAAATGCATGAAAATTGCTCATGGTTCCCATTTGCAGGGGGAACCATGAGGGACCGGTGCAAAGAGAACTGGGCAGCAGACGAAGGTGGAGACCTCGACGGCCCGATCCCCGGATGCTTAGGCTGGCTCTAGGGATGTGGAATATCACCTCGCTGGGGGGAAAGGAGCCTGAGCTTGTCCGGGGGGTCGAGAGATATCGACTAGAAATAGTTGGGCTCACCTCCACGCACAGTGTGGGCTCTAGGACCCATCTCCTCGAGAGGGGCTGGACCCTCTTCTACCCTGGAGTGGCCCACAGGGAGAGGCGGCGGGCTGGGGTGGGTTTGCTTGTTGCCCCCCAGCTCAGCCGTCTCATGTTGGAGTTTACCCCAGTGGATGAGAGGGTCGCATCCCTGCGCCTTCGGGTTGGGGACAGGTCTCTGGCTGTCGTTTCAGCCTACCGGCCGAGCGGTGAGGAGTATCCGGCCTTCTTGCCGTTTCTGTCGGGGGTGCTGGATAGTCCCCCTCCCGGGGACTCTTTTATTCTTTTTTTAGTCTGCTGGGGGACTTCAACGCTCACGTGGGAAATGACAATGACACCTGGAGAGGCGTGATGGGGAGGAATGGCCTCCCCGATCTGAATCTGAGTGGTGTTTCGTTATTGGACTTCTGTGCTAGTCGGGGATTGTCCATAACACCATGTTCAAGCATAAGGGTGTCCATCAGTGCACTTGGCACCAGGACACCCTGGGCAGGAGGTCGATGATCGACTTTGTTGTCATGTCGTCAGACCTTTGGCTGCATGTTTTGGACACTTGGGTGAAGAGAGGGGCTGAGCTGTCCACTGATCACCACCTGGAGGTGAGTTGGGTCCAGATTCCGGGGGATGTTGGAGACATAGAGTTCGCGTGGACCATGTTCTCCATACCTATTGTCGATGCTGCTGCTGCAGCCGTAAGGTCTGCGGTGCCTGTCGTGGCGGCAATCCCCGATCCCGGTGGTGGACACCGGCAGTAAGGGTCAAGCTGAAGAAGGAGTCCTATTGGCTGTGGTTGGCTTGTGGGACTCCTGGGGCAGCTGACGGGTACCGTGAGGCCAAGCGTGCCGCGACCTGGGCTGTGGCAGAGGCAAAAACTCGGGCCTGGGAGGAGTTCAGTGAGGCCATGGAGAAGGACTACCGGTTGGCCTCGAAGCGATTCTTGCAAACCGTCCGGCACCTCAGGAGGGGGAAGCAGTGATTCGCCAACACTGTTTACAGTGGGGGTGGGAGGCTGCTGACCTCGACTGGGGACATTATAGGGTGGTGGAAGGAGTACTTCGAGGATCTCCTCAATCCCGCCATCAGGCATTCCCTGGTAGAAGCAGAGGCTGGGGACTTGGGGTTAGACTCTTTCATCGCCCAGGCTGAAGCCACCAAGGTTGTTAAAAAGCTCCGCGGTGGCAGGGCTTCGGGGGTGGATGAGATCCGCCCTGAATATCTTAAGTATCTGGATGTTGTGGGGCTGTCATGGTTGACACACCTCTTCAACATTGCGTGGCGGTCGGGGACAGTGCCTCTGGACTGGCAGACTGGGGTGGTGGTCCCCCTTCATAAGAAGGATGACTGGAGGGTGTGTTCCAACTACAGGGGGATCACACTCCTCAGCTTCCCTGGTAAGGCCTACGCCGGGTTATTGGAGAGGAGAGTCCGGCCGATAGTCGAACCTCGGCTTCAGGAGGATCAGTGTGGTTTTCATCCTGGCCGTGGAACACTGGACCAGCTCTATACCATCTACATGGTACTCGAGGGTTCATGGAAGTTTGCCCAACACATGTGGACTGTGTTTTGTGGACCTGGAAGGGCATTTGACTGTGTCCCTCCTGGTGCCCTGTGGGGGGTGCTCCAGAAGTATGGAATCAGGGGCCCTTTATTAGGGGCCATTCGGTCTCTGTACAAGCAGAGCAGGAGTTTGGTCCACATTGCGCCTGACATCGCAAGGAATATATAGACACTGAAACATAATATAAAGTACCCGCCAAAAATAAGATGCCTACAGCATACGAAGTACTGAAAGAAGTAAGATGCACTGTTATAGAGTGCATCTTACTTCTTGGGAACAAATTAATATTTCGTCTGCATGAATAAGAACTTCGTGGCCAAAAATTAGTATTGCGTGGGAACAAATTAGTATTTCATGCGCACACTATATATTCATCCCCACCCATGTCAGTTCCCCGGCGGCGTAGTTTCCTACATATTTAAAAAAATAAAATGAAGAACTGATGACAGTGTTAACAGCATCTCTGAGACTTTCAGTTGTTATAAAGTTAAGGTTAACAGTAACTGCAGCTCTTTTGGCCTTCATGTCCACCATGCTGTCTGACTGATCACCAAACACGGGGAGTCCCACCATGGGAACACCATGGTAGATGGCCTCATAGATCCCATTTGCTCCACAGAAATATTACTAAAACAGCTGAATATAAAAGCTACTATTTATTAAAAAATAATTCTAAACAAAGTTTGTGACTGAGAACTGTAAGCATGTGATTTGTAAACTACTCATGGTTTATAATAATAGAAACAATATTCTTGAGTTCTTTCAGTCTGGGTTTTAAAGCTTGCAAGAGCACAGAATAAGCACTTTTTATTTTTTATGACATCCTACTGGCCAAAGGCTTAGAGGATGATGTGTTTTTCTGCTTTTGGAGGTGACTCCATCCTTTTACAGAATTCACTATAAAATAAATGATCTTGCCTGGATCGCTGTGGGGGGCTACAAGGTTCGGCCCTTAGCTGGTTGGAGTCCTACTAAGAGAAGTTGTTCTTTGAGTCGTCTTTTTACTGGTTCACCTGACTTGTGAGGTGCCACAAAGCTGTATTCTTGGCACTTTCTTTTCACTCTGTATGTACTCCTGGCTCTATAATGCATAAATATACGTAGCATGTCTTTTCATTTTTATGCAGATGTTTGCCAGGCCTACACCCATATAAAGAAGTGCTTCAAAATTGAGGACCTTCTGATTCCTTATGGACTTAAAGAAGGGTTGCCATCAGATTTCTCAAGTGGAAGTAAAATAAGACTGTTGTACTTCAATTTAAAAACCAGTCGTGCCTCACTGGCCTCAGCACATTCCTGAACTCGGGCACATTTTTTTTAAGCCTGACATTTTCAAACCTGGTGAAGGGCTGACTCAGAATTAAAGCTGGCCAAACAAAAAAGATTGTTAAATCCTGCTTCTTTCACCTGAGGCCACTAGCAAAAGTAAAATCAGCTTTACTAAAATTTGACAGATTTTTTCATGGATCCGTAACAAAAAGGTTGGTCTACTGCAGTTGGGTTGTATCTCAGAGTGCATAACGCCTGTTCTGGCCATGCTTTCACTGGCTTCCTGTGGTTTTTTTTCAATTATTTTCAAAATCTTCCTTGAGCTTATAAATCCCTGAATTGACTAGCACCATCCTATCCCTATGACAAGTTTCAGCCCAACACCTTGCAACTCATGTTTACCCACCTAGCAGGTCATTTTGTGGAATCCAGTCATACATTCTGGTATTAGAACCCAGAGTTTGGGGTTGAAATAGTTTTGTAACAACATCATTGTTTCAAATTGAGAAAATGACACAGATCAAGTCAAACGTTGGCTGACTAAACTCTGCACTAAGGGAGAATAATGGTAAATGTAGTGACTTTATTTAGTGCCTTTCTGGTCCAAGCGCTTCATACTAGAGCCAGATTCATCCAATCGGCACTCATCAGCTCCAGTGCTGACCATGGCATATGCACATTCATACTCCATACATAGATCAATGGGCAACTTGGGGTTAAGTGCCTCGCCCAGGGTTTTACGTGAATACCCTATCCACTGGTCCACAGTCATCCAGATTATACTCCCTAAAAGCTGAATTTAACTGTGTGGAAATTGATCATAGCTTTAAAATTAAGAGATCTAATTTTTTTTTTACCTTTTTGTGGGAACTGAGCGAGGCTGGGGAATCTTTTCTTTTTCGGGGGTCAGGTTTTTTGACCCTAGATCCCCAAAAAGAAGACCCCGATCCCAGGATCTCCGAGCTTTTACAAAATTTTTTCCCCTTCCGCGAAAAGTAATACTTGGTCATCAGTAAACCCTTTGTTGGCTTTCTCGATTGTTTTTTGGCTGTAAAAGTTTTTTTACATCTGAATTTTGAGGTGATCTGATAAAGTTTAAAATGGTGGAGTGTAACCCTACCTTTGATAAAGGTTTAGCTGGTCTGCAGTGGATTCCTCCAACAAATTTGAAGTTGGGAAGGAACGGACGAGGGAAATAAAAATCCCAGAAGGTTCTCATCAACCATAATTTTAAGTGGATGAGTAAGACATATACATTTTCATTCTAAATTAACCACATGACTTTCAAAAAGTTTTTTTCTCTTCTGGAATGCTTTCTAATCTGCTTACCTCTGATATCAGAGTAATATTTATCAAGGTCTTTCTAAATAAACTGTTCTACTACAACATCCTGCAGAGCGTAGAAGAGGACGTTCCACAGTCTCTCTGAGAAGTCCATCTTGTCTGTGAGTTTGCTCATAGCACCAGGGACAAAGGAAGGTGGAGCCGGCAATAGACCACACATCCTCTCCCAGTTATTAGCCAAGGAAAAATGCAATGAGTAGACAAGAGGGATCCCCAAAATCTCTGCAACAAGGTCGCTACCAGGGTAAAATGGATCAGCAAAAAGCAGGTCATAGTTTCCCTCTTTTAACCTTTTCATGATGGTTTCAGATTTCACAACTCCATCTAACAAATTGAGAGAAACCTTCATGTTATTCTTTAGTTATAAATCGAATGTAAGTCTGAAAGCAGTTGATGAAATCCATCTCGTAAATGTTGAAGTGAAGAAAGTCCTAAAGAAACTTTTCCATATCAATCAGGGAGAGTGAGATGTGAAAGGTTTATACTGGAAGCTGGAGGGTTCGCTGCTGTTCATGAACATCGATGCACTCGGGACCAGGACCGTCACCTGGTGTCCTCTGTCGACCAGCGTCTCCAGTACCGGCTTCATGTTGATCCAGTGGCTGGCCTCAGTGTACCACACCAAAATCTTACCTCCATTTGAGCTACTTGTTGCACAAAGTAGCAGCAGGATGCAGACAGAGAGACGCAGCTCCATGGTGTCTGTGTGTCAGCAGGAACACCAGCTGCGATCTTTTAAACAGGTGCTCTGTACAGATACTTATTAACTAAATGAACTCTGAGTTATTCCTCTTTGTACTGAATGTTATAGGATAACAGGCTCACCCCAGGGAAACTGTTAAAGAGGTAAAGGGTTATGGCTGCAAATGTGCAACAAGGACAATTCAGTGATTTACAAAATTCTGAATTGAGAAATCATAATTTGTTGTGGAGGCCAGGGCCTTCACAATAAATTATGAACATGAATATGTTTATTATAAATATGTTTATAAATATGTTTAATTATGAACATAAATATGTTTATTAATTAACTTGGTAACTAAATCTAGTTGAGCCTGTTTATTCAGTTCCTACAGTGTGTTTTATTCACATTTTTTCTGATTACTGAGTGATTTTAAAATCACTCAGTAATCAGTGTCACTGCACAGTTTTTTATGTTGCAGTGAAGCATCTTCCAACTGTTGTCACATTTTTTTAAGATCATTTTTACTCAAAAGTTCGAGCATCAAACTCTTCCAAGGACATCACCACAAATGTGTTCTCGATTTAGTTGTAAACTAATTTTCTATAGTGATTAGATGAATCTCTTGTCTGCATATGCAATCCCCATTATGCTTTAGGGTTTTTCGTTTCATATTGTGTGCATATGTGATTTCTAGATCATCTGAGATGTTCAGTAGTAAAAAAATAAAGGTTAAAAAAAATTTATATAGAATGTGCCCAGATTTCAGATAATCGCCCAGATCAGAGGGGTCTGGTTTGTGAATGTTCAGGTCAGGCCTCCAGACAGAGCCTTCAGGAATCAGGTTTTCTGGGGAAATTTCTCTTATGAAGGATTTTTACACCTAAGGCCTTAGAAAGGCTTAAATGTGGGCACTTGGTCTTTCTCAATGTCAGTGTTATTTTTTTTTATTCACTAGGGTATAAAAGAAGCAATAAACCTTTGAATGTTGGATTTAATCCTTGTACATGATGTCAGGTGTGTAGAACGTTAAAACTGTGTCCTGCACTAAAGCAAATGTGTTGTTTTTTAACACTTTTCTGTGTTATCACCAAACAAACAAACAAACATATCTTCACACGAAAAAAAGTCAACTGAAGCGACTGCCATTACTGGACCTCCACGCAGCGGCAAATCAAAGGTAAAATAATGTGTCCTTCGATATTCTGTTAATTTTTCGACAACAGAAATAAAATTCCTCAATCAGGAGAATGGTTTTTATTGTTTAGTTACTAAGTCGGTGTTGACTCATACAGCCTGACTACGGTCAGTGAAAGTTACTTTTGCTTACATGGACATTCTTTGGCTATAAATTAGGGTGTCCCCGATGTCCCCGATTTCCGTTTTAGATGATCTTTCCCTGGCTCAAGCTGTCCCCGGAAATGCCTTAGATTTTTGTGTTTTGTGAATGAGACAAAAAATGTTGTGTGTAGACCATTATTACGGTAGCCGAGTGGAGAAAACGCGAGGGAGCATGTTGCGCGCAACAACAGCTGTTATGGTAGCTTGTCGAGCTGCTGTTAACGTTACAGAGTAAAAGAAGAAGAGCTGAACTCGCTGCCTTGGACTGGGCCAGAGTGTTACAATAGAGAGAGTGGCAACACTTTAATAAATATAGAAAGCCTTGACAGTTCCAATGTAGTGGAATCACAGCAAGTCGCGAGACACAGCACACCTAAAGATCAGCAGTAAATAAGAAATACTCAGAGGCATGAAGTGCACAAGTGAAAATGTGGCCCTGTAACCTTAAAAGTAAAACTTAAAAACAAAAATTAAACAGTAACAACAACATTATTTTGCAAAGTATTGGCGTTCTGAGGTAAACATGTACCAAAAAGTGGCACTGCAACAAAGTCTAACCTCAAAAGAAAGGTCACAAGTGTATAGATTCTAGCAGCTACAGCAGCTTTACTGAGCCAAATCATCACTTCTATTAAAATTTCAGCTTTATATATATAGATAGATAGATAGATAGATAGATAGATAGATAGATAGATAGATAGATAGATAGATAGATAGATTAGTGACCTATATGTATAAGTGTAACATATACATATGGGTCGCACAAATAAATCTGGAAACAGACTGCTCCATTGGAGAAGTCAATCCTGTGACCAATCTCTGCGTGAATTTTGTTGAAATTATTGGTCATCATCCAGCTGGTCCCCCTTATCCAGACTGCAGCTTCAAGTTTTAACAGGAGAGAGCCAACATGTGCACATGACTCTGCGATGACAGCCATGCAGGTGCAGTGTGCAGAGTCCACTATTGAGCCCTATTGAAAGAATGTAATGCGGAAGTCATGTGGGTCATGCAGCTGCAGATATTTCCAAACAGTAGCGTAGCAGTTCCATCATTGAATGCAGTTCATTCTTGGTGTTTCTGAATAATTTTCTTAGGTAAGTTGATTAAACATTTTTAATCCATTGTCAAGATGAATAATTATGAAATATTTTTCTGTTAAACCACACGAGGCTTACTTCAATGAACTGCTGAAGCAGAACAGATTGAATGACATCTGCTACACATGGGGTGGTTTGGGAATATACCAGTAAATCCTGGAAACAGAAATGTTCCATGCTTTGTTGGAGGATGTAGATCTGAAGGTAAGCTGGACTACAGCTCTTAACCTTAGGCATCTTTAAGGGTATAGGAGGACATGATATAGCGTTCCCATGCTAGCTTGCAGAGAACATCAGAAAGAGCTTTAAAATGGATAGTATTAGGCTACTCCTGCTTGGTTACATAACATTATTATAAAGACATACTTATACTGATCAGAATATTGTATAAACACTTATTTTTTTCAATAAATATCTGTTGCCTAAATGTTGCCTAAATGTATGATCTGTGTGCAATCTCGTTTCCCCCTAAAATTTAGAACAGTGATAAATGTTGCTGCCACTCTTAATAAAGTTATTTGATAAAAATGCATGGTCAGTAAGATGATCAGTGTACATTGTTGATCAATAATCGCAGGGGAAAAGAAAATACTTTTTTGTGTTCTGTCCCGCTGGAATCCGGTCAAACTCTCTGACAGCGGAGAGACGTTTGGAACTTTTGAAGGCTACATGAACCACGTCACTGCGTGTCGGCGAGTTCAAAGAGTGTCGTAACTATCTATACGGCACTGGACTGGGCTATCCTTTCCGTGTTGAAGGGTTGGTTTATAGTAGGAAACGTTACAAGTGTTGTCAACATTCACTCTGCCCAGGTGAAAAAATAAGGCTTGGTTGTGTTTTGTTTTGTTGTTTATTATTGTCAGTGTGTGAATGTGTGTATAAATGGGCGGATGACTGATTGTAGTGTAAGGCGCTATTTGGTCTCTGCAGACTTGATAAAGTGCTCTACAAGTTCAGGCCATTTACCATTTGTTTTACTAAAGGCGAGCACCCAAACGCAAATAAACTAAGCTTTTATAAAAGAACAGAACAACAAAATGCAAGACAAAGACAGGGAGTAGCTGCAGCTGAGAGAGGGAGAAATCACTTTTTAAGCGCTGCCTGAATTATGAAAGTGGAGCAATAGTGTCAACAAGGGTTCATCCCAAGTGATATGTTTTAGAATTGATTGGTAACCTTTAGTTTATATTTTGAATTCTAGTTAGGAGTTTTTTTTTTTGTTAATATATTGTTGTGATTTGTGACTTTCATTCACCTGGTTAAATGTGCAGTTCCTTTGTTGTATTAGCTTGTTGCTCCAAGTAAAAATAGTTGAGTTTCTTTGCCAAATATAGCAATTTTGCCATTTCATCAGCTGAGGAAGCTGGTCAAATAATTAAAGAAATGTTAATATTTCTAGGATTACCCCAGTTTCTCATCTAAAAATAAGCAACTTCGAAATGCTATCTGAAACTAAAATCTTATTTTATTTGTTATTTTAATTGTAATTTTTCAGTATGTTATACGTTCTAATGTTTTTGGAGACAATTGTGATTATATTATGTCTCTGTTTTAGAATAATAAGACTGATAGAAGAGGAGAGAGGAGAAAAATGGACTGTTAGAAAGAAGAGTAAAGCTAAGAGGAGGAAAAAAGACTTAGACACAAGTGTAATCCAGGTGTAAAGTTTAAAGAAAAAAACTTTAGTTTTCCTCCTATTAAGGAAAAAGCACTCTTGCATATAATACTGCCCTGCTCTGACATCACATCGTCATGTGACAGTGGAAGGCCGATGAATAGGCTATATAGACAGGAAGTAGTGACTGCCAGGAGATGCTAGGGAGGCGCTGGGAATAGTTTGCTGGAGGAGCCACCTACTGGGACCAGATTGAGCAAAAAGTAGCCGGGGTTTTTTGAAGAAACCACGGAGTTGTCCAGGTATTGATGGTGAGCTAGGAACCTACTGATAAGTCAAGAAAGCCTGAAGCTCTACTCAGCCCAGAATTCATCTGTTGAACATCACCTGCTCTGATTGGGCCGGTAGGAGGCTTCACAGCCACCATTTTAAGTCATTGTCCCTTTGCAACTAATTGCTCATGGCCTTTCTACATAAACTCTGAAGATCTATCCCTCTGTTGTTGAACCTCTTGGACTTTTGCCTGCTGGGCCGTTGAACAGGATGTTGCATGTGGCACATTCTGCAGCTTGGACTTGGATTTCTCTTGAACTTGTGACTTGAAAGAATATGCATAATTCTTATTAGAATTTGAACTGATGAACTGTGATTTGAGATTTGAATGGCCATTTGTCTTGATATCTTGGGTGTCTCTGTTATGTTTGTTTTCCTGCACAATATACGGTACCAACTAAAAAAAATCAATTGCTGGTGTTCAGTCTCTTACTCAGCTCCTAGAGTCAACCTTTGGGAATCTTCTGTTTCTAGCCTAAGATTAAGTAAAGCACAGGTAACACAAGAGTGTTAGAAACATTACAATTACTTTATTAATTTTATTACTCTTAGGAATTGCTAACAACAGTGTGGATAGACACTTTCCTGCTCTTACACTTGATTTTTATTGTTTAATTATGAATACATATTTTAAAATAAATGTAACTGTACCATGATTTTAATCATATCTTGGTAACATTTAATTATTTTAATCGCTGAGCTGGAAATGTCCCTGGATTTGATTTCAGAAATGTGGTCACCTTACTATAAATGTAATTAAAGACTGTCAACAGCAAACCCCTAATAAAAAAGTAAGTGTTAAGACAAATTAATCATGATATTATAACACAGCTGAGGAAGCTAAAGCACCTAGCAGTTATTTTATGTGCACGCTTGGTAAAGAAACTTTAGGTTAATGTTTAATTAAAAATATACATTTAGCTTTAACTTATAATATGCATATGTGGTGCAAAATTGTATCTGGTCATGTTAACAAGCCATAGTTGTGCCTTTTAAAAAGAGGTAGAAATGTAAGTTCACATGATTCTGGCGCGATAGTATGACTTGAGTAGTCCTGAACCAGACCCACTGTAGAACTCATATTTTATTAATATGGTGAATGTAAGAAATTAGTGCTTTATTGTTGGGATTTTATTTTGTCTCACTTAATCTCAACAATAACTTTTGTGGAAGCAGCTCATTATAACCAATAAACTTGTACTCAAAGGGCACACAGCCACAGTCCTGTACTTTCTGTACGACACACAGACTGTTCTACAGCACTTGTTAATGTTAAGTCATCCTAAAAACATTTTTTCTCTTTCTCAGAAAAATTCTGCAGAATTGGTAGATGCCAGCCGACCAAACGTACTTGATAAGTAACTTGAAACAAATATTAATCTCTCTGTCTCCCCATGTTAGTTTGAAGCAGACTTCGGTAAACTGTTTGAAGGGTAGGCTGACATTTTTCTTCGGAAATGGGAGATGAACATCATCCCCAAGCTAATGAAGATTGACTCCAGTGAGATGTGTAGGGATCTGTTAACTTGATTCTTCTCTGGAAACAACAATGATGGTATGTTCAGTATGAAACAAGCATCTCATATTTGTTTAAAAATCCTGATTTATCGGTGAGGGCCCAACAACCTTACAACCTTTTATGCCTGGGCCACCCAAGTAGAGACACTCATCAGTATGTCTTTGTGGCAAAATGTGACAAGGCTGCCTCTCCACTGGGAGATAAAGGCCTACCCTGTCCAATTGCTATCTCTTCCTTTTTCTTTGAGCACATTTATGAGATGCTGATGTCAGACCATTAAGCCTGTGATGTTTCTAGGTATACAGTTTACTTGCAGGTACCAAATTGTTCAAGATCCTCTAAACTGAAGCTTTCAAAAACTGTTTATGTGATATATTCCTTAAAAAGCTTTTCATTGTCAACCCAATTTAACTAGGTTATATAGTAAAGTGTTTATAGTTTAAAGTGTGTTTTTTGACCTGTGACAGATAAATTTTGTTTTGAAAAAAAGGTGTAAAAGATGAATTTTTGATGTATTTTTCAAGGTCAAACAAATTGATAATATGCACCTGGATTTTTACATGTTAATTTTCAATGGTAATGTCAGAATTGTACAATAAATCTTAATTTTTCTATAAGAGGAGTTCTATTTATTTAATCAAATTACCACATTGTTTTAACCCGTTTTAACACAATATGTCTATATAAGGACGGCACATTTTTTGTTTAGGTCATCACAATCACTGTGCTATCAAATGAACACAACCACTGCGTTAAAATGATTCAACACAATAACGCAGTGGTTGTGTTCAGTTGTTAGTACAGTGATTGTGTCGACTTAAACACAATGTACTCGTACTCGTACTCGTCGTCTTCCGCTTATCCGGGACCGGGTCGCAGGGGCAGCAGACTAAGCAGAGACACCCAGACGTCCCTCTCCCCAGACGCCTCCTCCAGCTCCTCCGGGGGGAGCCCAAGAAGTCATTAAACACAATGTGTCGTCCTTATATAGACACATTATTGTGTTTTCACTCAATTTGTGTTAATATTAACACATCAGAGGGCTGTTTCACAAAAGCAGAATTAAGAAATCCAGGGTAAGAGATAAAGCCAGGGCTGACCAAGCATGATCAGTGCATCCTGGCTTTATCCATTTCACAAAGGCCAAGCCAGGTTGAACAGTTGCAGCTCTGTCAAGCCAGGTGTAAGTAATCCAGCTAATTGCACGTCCGCAGCTTTCTTCAAAAAGCCATGAGATCGATCACAAATTCACTGATGCCGCAATGGATGAAGCTAGAACATCATACTTCCCAGTGAGCAACATATTTTGATGGAGGCTCATAAAGAATTAAAACCAATTATAGTAAAGAAAGGAAACATTGCCGCTATTATAAGGGAGCGAGAAAGGGTTTGGCAAACAATAGCAGACCGACTGAATGCGTAAGTAGCCTAAAATATGCATTTCCTAACTACTTCTCCTAACTCAAAATATCATAATCATACCATTCAAAGAGTTGTCATTGGCTCAATTAAACAACTTTAAACTTAAAGTATTGATTTCCACCGTTAATTTTTAACATGTAAAGCTGAAAAGCTGATTAATTTATGTTGCTCTTTTTCTGTTGCACATCTATAATATTTATACAGAATAAACGTGACTGGACCAAAGGACATGGCAGCAGGTCAAAATATAACATTTTACAGACTTGTAAAGTTTTGGACTAAATGTTGACTATAATGTAGTAATGACTTAGAAGGTGCCTGCTCACACATTGCAGTGAACAAGGGGAGGCCTGTATTAGGAGGGATCCAGGGGAGGAGACACTGACTTTGTCCCCACCCATACAAACTGCCCCCTTCATACATGGTAAAAATTTTCCACTACTGCATATGCAGCTTCATCAAACATTTATATAGTATGATATGGACTGACTGAGATTGTCCTGCAGTATCTGCCAACACGGCTCTCGTGGAGCCAACGGAGGATGACAGTGATCCAATGAGTATTATTTATTAAGTGCACAAGGTTAATGAGTTACTTTAATGTGACAGGGTGAACGAACCTCCGCTGCAGGAGATGAGGACACTGTCTGTGGACTGAAGAAGGCTGGAGGTATACTGCTCTTGTGGAAATACTTTAAGTCATAATGGAAAATAAGTCACAGATGTGATGCTCATAGAAAATATCACATTTTTAACAGGACCCATGAAGGATTCTAACACAGTGGGCACAGTGGGTAGCACTGTTGCCTTGCAACAAGAAGGTCCTGGGTTCGATTCCCGGCTGGGGGTCTTTCTGCATGGAGTTTGCATGCTCCCCCCGTGCATGCGTGGGTTCTCACCGGGTACTCCGGCTTCCTCCCACAGTCCAAAGACATGCCTGTTAGGTTAATTGGTCACTCTAAATTGCCCTTAGGTGTATGAATGAGTGTGTGCATGGTTGTTTGTGTGTTTCCCTGCGATGGACTGGCGACCTGTCCAGGGTGTACCCCGCCTCTCGCCCATAGACTGCTGGAGATAGGCACCAGCTCCCCCGCGACCCACTATGGAATAAGCGTTAGAAAATGACTGACTGACTGACATAGTGGAATCAAGAGGACCTCTTACTACACACAAGGAAGTAGACTTGGATATGGAGCTCAAACAAAAAACACCAAAGGAACTGGACTTGGAAATCCAGAAACTACAAAAAGAGGTAGGTCATGTTTCAGTGCACGCTGTAAGCATGACTATAGGCTCCAGTTATTTTTTTTCTTTCCCAAGCTTTCAGCAGACAAGTGACCCAAGTAACACCAATAAAGGACCTATAAAACATTGTGACATCCTCTCTTTTGTTGAGTACACACACAAAAAAGAAATCGATCAACTGAAATGGTTAATAACATATTGGTCTCTGACTAGTCTGCCGTTGACACCATCGGGACATATTGCAGGATTATCCCAGTCCATCTCCAAGGCTACCCTAGGAGCCCTTTCCTTTCTGAGACAGGCAATGTTGTGAAGGACAGCACATGCAACAATGATATCACAGGCCCTGTCCGGGGCGACCCTCACGTGGTAAAGTAACTGGAAACGGGACTTATGAAGGCCAAATGCCATTTCTATGCGGGCCCCTGTTCTTGCATGGGCAACATTATATGTGCGTTGTCCTGCTGTCTGGGGGTCTGCAAATGGAGTCAGTAAAAATGTCTGACAGACATAATCCTTGTCTCCCAGCAGCACACCAGAAAGTTCACCTGACAACACAAAGTGTAATGATATAATTTACAGAGTGTAAATGTTTTGAAAATGGTCAAGATGCTTATCCACATAAATCGTGTTGTTTACCTTCTGATAGTTGCTGATTAATTGCGGAGGTCTGGAATATTCAGGAGTCAATGATTGAGCCAGGCCACTTTGCTTCAATGTTGCTGAAGATGCAGTCAGCATCACAGATCATCTGAAGCAAGAAGAGATGTAAGATAATTTAATGCACATAATAAATGTATGTCGTTGACAGTAGGCCTAACCATAATTCACTCTTACCTGAATGTTGGGAGTATGAAAGGATTTACTGTTAACAAAATCACCTTCATGTGCACCAGAGGGGCGTTTTATCTTGATGTGTGTGCAGTCCGGGGCACCAATAACATTATGGAATCCTGTTACAAAGTGAGAGAAAAGTGGTCCACCTGTTCTAAAGTTTCTTTTGTGATGTGTAGCCTAATTCATGTTATTTGCAATTTTGTAGAATCCCTCCTTGATGTAGTTAGTTCTTCTGTGGCTGCGGAAGGTTCTGAAGATGTGCATATATCCTTTTAACGCCAAATATACACTTCTGATGGTGTGGCAAATAGTGGCACCGCTAAGATTTTCAGCATTTCCTACTGCATATAGGAACATACCACTAGCGAAAAATCTGAGCACAACACACATCATCTGTGTGCAGGTCAAAGCATGGCTCCATTTGGTGCGGTGCAGAACTTTAGGACCCAGAAGCCTGCTCAGAAAGTGGATGCCATCCCCAGAAAACCGGTAATACTCAACCAGGTAATTGTTGGGAAAAGCCAACGGGTTGAACCTGTCCTGAAATGCTCTTTCCCATCTGAGAGCCCTTCTCAATATAAGTGCTTCTTCCTCAACAATGTTATGGGCACGCCATTGTAAAGGTAGAATCATGTGTTTGGAGCTACTTTCATGGCCAGACTTGATTGACAACACCTTTGCTTATTTACGAGCCATTTGTGAAATCCCTTCAGCACATGCAATAGTCTATTAAAGGCTTTTCTGTCAATTTAGAACAACATCAGTCATCAAAAATACATTCAGACAGTAACAATGCCCACATGGATAATTATAATGTTAATAATGGTACATGGTTCCATAAGGTTAAAATAACTAAAGTACTTGACTAAATAACAATATGTATTAGTGGTACTTTAATGTAGGCTGATTAAAACATAGCTAAACAGATAAGAAAACGGAATCACTGACAAAACTCATTGATTTGTGATTGGCATGAGCGCTAGCTTAACATATAAGGCACCAACTTTACAAAATAAATCACCATGGCAATTTATATGTTACTGCTTTTGTGAAACTGAGTAAAGGGATAATTAAGCCAGGATATCTGGAAAATCCTGGCTTAATCCCTTATCTTTGTTTTAAAAACAGAGGGCTGTTTCACAAGAGTATGTAAACACAAACTACACACTGTTTTATTGGGATCTCGTTTGGTAGAGCAACACAACTCAGTTCCCTGTTAGAGTCTGGAAAATATTTTAGAATGGAGGTTCACCTTCCAGCAGGATAGCAACCCTAAACAATACAGAAAGAGTTAACTGGCTGATTACCAGGCTGCAGCAGCATTTGATGGCATGCAAAGAAGATCATGCAATCATTTGTATCAGGTGTGGTGGAACAGAGACACATTTAAAACATGCAGGACAGGGGGCCCTGAGGACCAGGGTTGGGAACCACTAGTTAAGATCATAGTATATTTGTATGTTAGAATGGCCCAGTCATATCCCAGAGCCAAATTCAACAGTGAATCTGTGAGGTCTTGAATATATGTTTCACAGATGCCCTTTATCCAGTCTGAATGAACTCAAGCTACTTTGGAAGGACATATCTTCTCACTTTGGCTTTTTCAGATTAGAGATGCAGATGAAGAGCAGCTGCAGGTGAATGCCCCCTATTCCTCTAAACTTTACCAAGAATGAAGACGGTAATTAGGAAACCAAGCACAATGAAGCAAACACAAGTGATTTGTAATTTTATTGACATTCATGGTTATTCTTAGAGGGCAAATAACTTGTTTATTTCTTCTCTCAAGAAAACCAACCGCAGAAGATTCAAGAAAATCTAAATATTATAGGACTGTGAAAATACAATTATATATTTCATTTTGAGAGCACCATGTTTTTCTTAACAATTCTGATTTATTTGACCAATTTTTCGAAGATAAAGAAGGAGCAATATGATTCAAATATATTTACAAATGAATGTAATTTTGTCCCTTCATGAGGTATGTTTGTTGAATCTATAAATATTACAATAGTGTTGCTAAAAGCACACACCACAAGTACTGTATGTCAGTAGTTTCAGAAAATGCAACTCAGGTCATTTTTATATAGTACTTTTTAATGCTCGGTTTTAACTTAGAGTGCATTACAGTACAAATGTAAAGCTTATAAACACATTCAAACAAAAACATGTAAGAACACCGACTAGACACTCAACATGATACCCTGTTAACACCTACAGACATGCATGATGGTGGCAGTGTCATGCTGAAGTGAAATGTTTGAACTGGCTGGAAAGATGTTTTGATTTGATAAAATGTTATATGAAACTACATAGAGGAAAGTTAGTCAGGATCAGACAAGTGATAAACCCTTTTTTTTTTCTTTTTGACGTATTTCTTGTTTTGAAGTTAAAAGTATTTCAACTCTTAAATAGAAAAGTGCTACAATCACCACCAACATGAATTCTCATTCAGTTTGGAAAGCATCAGAACAGGAAATCTCACTTCAGGTTTTTTATTCAGCCTTTCTTTTTGTCATTTTTCTGCCGCAGCACCTCTGAAAACAGAAGCTGCAGATCTTGTAGAGGATAAAGATGAGAAGTAGATCTATAATAATGAGGAAAGTTAGAACGTCCAGGCTGAGATACTGATACCAGGTGAGTTCATGGGCCTGGACCCTGAGGTGCTTTGCTCCTTTGTTTCTCATGGTGAACTCGATCCAGAAGACTGCCTCGTCCCGGGGACTCATGGGTCTGTCATGGTGGATTCTGGACAGTCGCATTACATTTTCCTTGTAGCTGTGGAGGGATATTGTGCAAAATAATGGGGAAACTCATTGTGTAGGGTTAACATTTTTACGCTATCTCCATTAAATCATTCTGGTCAATGTCGGCAAATCAAAGGGCTCAATTATTGTAAACGACCTCAAAATAGTATGTTTTTCATACATATTTAAAAAAATAAAGAACTTACGATTTGTCATTGATGACAGTGTTAACAGCATCTCTGAGACTTTCAGTTGTCATAAAGTTAAGGTTAACAGTTACTGCAGCTCCTTTGGCCTTCATGTGCACCATGTTGTCTGACTGATCACCAAACATGGGGAGTCCCACCATGGGAACACCATGGTAGATGGCCTCATAGATCCCATTTGTTCCACCGTGAGTGATGAAAGCTTTAGTTTTAGGGTGACCTGGTAAAAACCAAAGTTATCAAACATATGTGGGTACTTTTCACAGTAATAATGCTAGACCAGCTAAATGCAAAAGCAAATCATGGTTTTATAAAAACGTTTTTTTTTCAGCTACCTCTATTAATTGAAAGAACAAAAGTAAACAAACAAAAAATTGTGACTGAGAACTGAAAGCATGTGATTTGTAAACTACTCATGGTTTATGATAATAGAAACAATATTCTTGAGTTCTTTCGGTCTGGGTTTTAAAGCTTGCAAGAGCACAGAATAAGCACTTTTTATTTTTTATGACATCCTACTGGCCAAAGGCTTAGAGGATGATGTGTTTTTCTGCTTTTGGAGGTGACTCCATCCTTTTACAGAATTCACTATAAAATAAATGATCTTGCCTGGATCGCTGTGGTGGCATACAAGGTTCTGCCCTTAGCTGGTTGGAGTCCTACTAAGAGAAGTTGTTCTTTGAGTCGTCTTTTTACTGGTTCACCTGACTTGTGAGGTGCCACAAAGCTGTATTCTTGGCACTTTCTTTTCACTCTGTATGTACTCCTGGCTCTATAATGCATAAATATACGTAGCATGTCTTTTCATTTTTATGCAGATGTTTGCCAGGCCTACACACATATAAAGAAGTGCTTCAAAATTGAGGACCTTCTGAGTTGCCTTATGGACATTAAAGAAGGGTTGCCATCAGATTTCTCAAGTGGAAGTAAAGATAAGACTGTTGTACTTCAATTTAAAACCAGTCGTGCCTCAGCTGGCCTCAGCACATTCCTGAACTCGTCACATTTTGTTAAGCCTGACATTTCAAACCTGGTGAAGGGCTGACTCAGAATTAAAGCTGGCCAAACAAATAAGATTGTTAAATCCTGCTTCTTTCACCTGAGGCCACTAGCAAAAGTAAAATCAGCTTTACTAACTTTGACAGATTTTTTCATGGATCCGTAACAACAAGGTTGGTCTACTGCAGTGGGTTGTATCTCAGAGTGCATAACGCCTGTTCTGGCCATGCTTCACTGGCTTCCTGTGTGTTTTTCAATTATTTTTCAAAATCTTCCTTGAGCTTATAAATCCCTGAATTGACTAGCACCATCCTATCCCTATGACAAGTTTCAGCCCAACACCTCGCAACTCATGTTTACCCACCTAGCAGGTCATTTTGTGGAATCCAGTCATACATTCTGGTATTAGAACCCAGAGTTTGGGGTTGAAATAGTTTTGTAACAACATCATTGTTTCAAATTGAGAAAATGACACAGATCAAGTCAAACGTTGGCTGACTAAACTCTGCACTAAGCAGAATAAATGGTAAATGTAATGAATTTATTTAGTGCCTTTCTGGTCCAAGCGCTTCATACTAGAGCCAGATTCATCCAATCGCACTCATCAGCTCCAGTGCTGAACATGCATATGCACATTCATACTCCATACATAGATCAATGGGCAACTTGGGGTTAAGTGCCTCGCCCAGGGTTACGTGAATACCCTATCCACTGGTCCACAGTCATCCAGATTATACTCCTTAAAAGCTGAATTTAAATGTGTGGAATTTGATCATAGCTAAATTAAGAGATCTAATTTTTTGTTACCTTTTGTGGAATCTGAGCGAGGGCTGAGGCAATCATGTTTGCTTTCTCGGTGGTCAGGTTCTTGACCATAGATCCCAAAGAGAAGACCACGATCCCAGGATCTCCAGAGCTTTGGACAAATTTTTCCACTTCCTGCAAATAGTAATACTTGGACAGTCAGTAAACCAGTTAGTTGAGCTTTACTCAGACTGTTGTTGGCTGATAAACGTTTTTACATCTGAATTTTGAGGTGATCTAATAAAGTTTAAAATGGTGGAGTATAACCCTACCTTTGATAAAGGTTTAGCTGGTCTGCAGTGGATTCCTCCAACAAATTTGAAGTTGGGAAGGAACGGACGAGGGAAATCAAAATCCCAGAAGGTTCTCATTAACCAGAAGTCACCATTGCCCATCATTTTACAAGCACTGGTGGGTGTTCCTGTTGCAGTGGAGTAACACGTTAATTAAAAATTAACTATAACACTTTCAAACTTTATTTGACATTGTGTGATATATAAAGTTCAGTTCTCTTCTGGAATACTTTCTAATCTGAGTACCTCTGATGGCAGAGTAATATTTATCAAGGTCTTTCCACATAAAATGTTCCAGCACGATATCCTGCAGAGTGTAGAAGAGGACGTTCCACAGTCTCTCTGAGAAGTCCATCTTGTCTGTGAGTTTGCTCATAGCACCAGGGACAAAGGAAGGTGGAGCCGGCAGCTGACCACACAGCCTCTCCCAGTTATGAGCCAAGGAAAAACGCAATGAGTAGACAAGAGGGATCCCCAAAATATCTGCAACAAGGTCGCTGCCAGGGTAGACAGGATCAGCAAAAAGCAGGTCATAGTTTCCCTTTTTTAACTTTTTCATGATGGTTTCAGATTTCACAACTCCATCTAACATATTCAGAGAAATCTTCATGTTATTCTTTAATAATTCAAAAAATCTAATATAAATCTGAAAGTAGTTCATGAAATCCATCTCGTAAATGCTGAAGTGAAGAAAGTCCTGAAGAAACTTTTTCATATCATTAAGGGACAGTGAGACGTGAAAAGGTTCATACTGGAAGCGGGAGGGTTCGCTGCTGTTCATGAACATCGATGCACTCGGGACCAGGACCGTCACCTGGTGTCCTCTGTCGACCAGCGTCTCCAGTACCGGCTTCATGTTAATCCAGTGGCTGGCCTCAGTGTACCACACCAAAATCTTTTCTCCAGTTGAGCTCCTTGTTGCACAAAGTAGCAGCAGGATGCAGACAGAGAGACGCAGCTCCATGGTGTCTGTGTGTCAGCAGGAACACCAGCTTTGGTCTTTTAAAAAGCTGAATTGTAAAGGTACTGATTAACTAAATGAACTCTGACTTGCTGCTCTTTGTGCTGATAAACGCAAGATAATGAGTCCACTCCTGAAAAGCTGTTAGTAAGAGAAAACGTATTAGCTGCAAAGGTAGCTGTTACTATGTACAAAGGACAAACCTGTAATTTATACAAAGGTCCTGGACAGAGTTTTGTTTATTTTTAATGAGAAGAAGGTTGAGTCTTTTCGTTATCTTAGCTTTGGATGGTATTGCAAAACTCTAAAATGTAGGGGAAGTCAGGGTAAATGTGAGATCTAATGACCCTTTCTGAGAGTGGGTTGTTTTTTTCCGTAGTCTTAGATTTCTGTGTCATGATGTGCTGGGCCATTTGTGTATTCTTCTCTGTGACTGTATTAGTCGGGTTTGGAGTTATAGTCTTTAATACTGTTTCTCTTTGTAGTCACTTCTACCTGTTTTATTGTGGTAGTCTTGTTTCTTTTGTTCACATTGTTCCATACACTTTTTGTTTTCATATTTCTCTTGATTTGTGCAGTGTTTTACGTGAGATGTTTAGTGGTATAGAAAATCATTTCATAAATGACTTTCTGTGGACAGTAGGTGGACAATGGACAATAAATTTCAGATAGCAGTCTCAGTCAGTGGGATATGTGGTTTGTGAATATTCAAGAGGTAGAAGGTGCAAACAGAGCCTTCAGCAATCAGTGCTTTTGGGAAAATGTCACTTCTAGTTATTTCTGCACTTAAGGCCTTAGAAAGCATTAACTGTGGGCACTTTATCCCCCTCACTACCCATGCAGATTGCTTTGCAGGATTTAACTTTGTCCAATTAAACAATGAGCATTTAGATATTGGATTTAATCCCCACTGACGAAGCTGGTGATGTTTCAGAGTGTACAGTTAATAATGTTTTAAACAGCAGTCATCCCCTGGTGGCACAGAAGAAAATAACTGGGTTCTATATCTGGTGGTGGAGCATTTCAGGCCAATCCATGTCTTATTTTTTCCAGTTCCAGCCCTTTAAAGAAGTCGTTCTCAAACTGTGGGAGGAGGTGTGACGGCATGACAGGAGGGGCCTTGCCCTTTTTCTGTCCAGGATATACAGCGCACACATGGAACTAATGTGAATGTTGGATGACTGACTCATTTGGATGTGACGCAATAAACAAAACGAGCAGGGGAAACTACGGATAGATCCAGGGAGGGTTTTCTGTCTGTAAAATGAAGAAAAATATTACAGGGGCAAAAAGAAAAATAGGCAACCTGCCAAATACAACCAGAACAACAACAAATGAGGACAATGACTGTATGGACATCATATTTTTGTCAAATAATTGCATTTTTCTTTGGTCTTTACTCAGGTTGCACCTTATTGCTGATACAGTGATACAATTAAGTTAGTTGCCAAAAACATTTTTTTCTTGCACACAAATATGTAGGTGAAAGTCATACAATTACTGCCAGACGGATGAAATGGATCAGAAAGGATTTCTCAGAAAAGAGACATTCTCCTGTTCAACGTGTCTGGATATACTGAAGGATCTGTTAGCTATTCTCTGTGTAAAATATGGTACATTTTTTAGAAAGCTTTGTGGGAGTAAATAGCTTTGATATTTGTGTATGTTTTAGTTTATTCTGGTCTGTAATGAAGTATATTAATGACCTATTAAGTAAACGGACCAGATTACAAACAACGATTGGCAAAAGCAGGAAAAGGCCACAAAATACAAGATTTTACTAGAAAAGACAAGGTTTTATTATGAAGCCAAACCAATGAGGTAGACAAGACATCAACAATATTAATAATATTGTCCATCTTAGTCACTAAGAAAGGGCAGATCTCATGTTTATTTCTTTACCCCACTACTGTTATAATTTACCATTAGTACAAACATGCAAACATAAAATAAGATGAAGGAAAACACAATTACCTAATGAAAACCAGTAAGACAGTTTAAATAGAACACAATATTTTCCTGAGATAGTAAAGGCAACTAAACTCAGGTTTATTTATACAGCTTTTTTTAAAGCTTTACCTAGTGTGCATTTCAGAACCATACAAAAGCTTACAAACATTAAAAAACTTAAATTCAATTTACAAAACCAGTTAATCTTATTGTTTAAATAAGATGATAAACAAACGTAGCATTTAATAGATGTTCAGAAATTGCAGAGATGTGAAGGGAAAAATAGTTTATGGTATTAAAAGCAGACTGTGAAAACGCTCCTGACCTGTTATGAGAAGGTACTCCGGTTCCATGAGATCAAATCTAAATCTGTGTGCTAGAGGCATTCTAGATTGAGCACAACAGTGCCAAAGTGAAGCACAGTGGTGGCAGTATTATACTTTGGTAATTTTTTTGTTTAGCAGGGCCTGGAAAGTTGGTCAGAATTTGAGAAATGTTTTATGGAGCTAAACTTGAAAACTTACTTTTATTTGTGTCTTCTTTCCTGATTTAAAATGTGCACATTTCAAAACTCTGCAGAGCTAGTAACACCACCAAATACATTCATTTTCAGTTGGAATGCACCTGAATTGTAAACCTAACTGTTAACTGTTCTCTCTTATTTCTTGTTTTGTAGTTAAACGTATTTCAGCTCTTAAATGGCAAAGTGCTACAAACAAAACCAACATAAATCCTTATTCCGTTTAGAAAGCACCAAAACAGATCTCACTTCGGATTTTTACTCAGCCTTTCTCTTTTTTGTTTTTCTGCCACAGCATCTCTCGAAACAGAAGTTGCAGGCCTTGATAAGGATGAAGATGAGAAACAGATCTAAAGTGATGAAAAAGATTAGGATGTCCAAACTATGATACTGGTACCAGGTGAGCTCATGGGCCTGGACCCTCAGGTGCTTTGCTCCTTTGTTTCTCATGGTGAACTCGATCCAGAAGACTGCCTCGTCCCGAGGGCTCATGGGTCTGTCATGGTGGATTCTGGACAGTCGCATTACATTTTCCTTGTAGCTGTGGATGAATGAAGGGAGAGGTAAAGGGTCTGCTATAGTATATTATCTAATTTTATTAAATGGTTGCTTTGTACCGTTACTGAATTTTGATTGGCGGGCCGCACTAAATCATTTCCAGGCTCACAAATGACCCACTGACCACTGTTTATATATGGTACGTCTAACTACTTTACACCATAAACCCACGACCGGCATTTGCCCACTTTTACTCTTCAAGAATGAATTCAGAGTGTTTTATTACTAGAACATTGTGAGGCCATATTAGGAAAGAAAACAACTTACGATTTGTTGTTGATGACGGTGTTCACGCCATCTCTCAGGCTCTCAGCTTTCATAAAGTTTAGGCTCACAGTGACTGCAGCTCCTTTGGCCTCCATGTGCACCATGTTATCTGGCTGGTCACCGAACATGGGGAGTCCCACCATGGGAACACCATGGTAGATGGCCTCATAGATCCCGTTTGTTCCACCGTGAGTGATGAAAGCTTTTGTTTTAGGGTGACCTGTTAGAAACCAAAGTTATCAAACTTATCAGGTTGTTTTTCATGCTAATAATCCTGGTCAAACTCAAACTAAAAGCCAGTTAGAGTTATGTAAAACTGGGTTTTTAATAACTGCAATATATATATATTTACATTTTTTTAGCTATTTATTTCTGTGCATCAAAATAATGAATCTTAGCAAACTAAACCAAGTTAAGATCCACTTGTGAAAACTTCTAATACATATGCAGAAATGCAGAATCTTCTGGAAAAAGTTTTTAGTTGGTTTAAGGCCAGCCAGTGTCACAATTAGAGTTGTAGTGTGGTGTTTGTGTATATTCCATTTAGCATGATATTTAAAAAAAAACAATGATCCTAAAATATGATGGATGCTCTTATTTACGCACCTAGCAGGTCATTTTGTGGGATCCAGTCATATATTCTGGTATTAGAACCCAGAGTTTGAGGTTTCTGTCCACTGTATCTCCACAGCACCTACAAATAGTCAAGACAGTTTTTTAATAATGTGACTTGATGGATCATATTTTTAAAACAAAGTCCCTGATAATCATACAGATCTTGATGTGTGGGACTTATAGTTGAAAGTGGGCTATATAACCTACACTGTTTAAACACATGATCTTTTATCCAGATTTTCCTGACCTTTTGTGGAATCTGAGCAAGAGATGAGGCAATCATGTTTGCTTTCTCTATGGTCAGGTTCTTCACCATAGATCCCAAAGAGAAGACCACGATCCCAGCATCTCCAGAGCTTTGGACAAATTTTTGCATTTCCTGCAAAATATTATCACTTTCAGTGTCGATAAGCCAGTTAGTTGGCTTTTATTCAGAATTTTGTTGGCAGATTTTTTATTAATTTCAGATTTTTAAACAATGTTTAAAATTGTGAATTTTATCCCCACCTTTGGTAAAGGTTTAGCTGGTCTGCAGTGGATTCCTCCAACAAATTTGAAGTTGGGAAGGAACGGACGAGGAAAATCAAAATCCCAGTAAGTTCTCATCAACCACATATCAGCATTACCCATCATTTTGCAGACACTGGTGGGTGCTCCTGTTACAGTAGATGCATAATAAAATGCAAATATACTACATTTTTTATGCTAATTTTGAAAAATTCAATAACTATTGCTCAATTTGGTGTAATCCATCTGTCTCTGTTTTCTGAGATCACTAATGGGTCGCTTACCACTAAATTCAGAGTAATATTTGTCAAACTCTTTCCACATAAACTGTTCAAGCACAACATCCTGCAGAGTATAGAAGAGGACGTTCCATAGTCTCTCTGAGAAGTTCATCTTGTCTGTGAGTTTGCTCATAGCACCAGGGACAAAGGAAGGTGGAGCTGGCAGCTGACCACACATCCTCTCAATATTGTGAGCTAAGGAGAAACGCAAAGAAAAGACAAGAGGGATGCCCAAAATATCCGCAGTCAGGTCACTGCCAACGTAGATTGGATCAGCAAATAGCAGGTCATAGTTTCCCTCCTTCAGCTTCTTCATAAGGGTTTCTGATTTCACCACACCGTCCAACAACTTGAGGGAAACCTTCATGTTATTCTTCATTAAATCTAAAAATCTGATGTAAATCTGAAAGATGTTCATGAAATCCATCTCATACATGGAGAAGTGAAGAATATCTTCAAAACATTTTTCTGTATCCTTCACTGAGACGGAGACGTCAAAAGGTTCATACTGGAAGCGGGAGGGTTCGCTGCTGTTCATGAACATTGATGCGCTCGGGACCAGGACCGTCACCTGGTGTCCTCTGTCGACCAACGTCTCCAGTACCGGCTTCATGTTGATCCAGTGGCTGGCCTCAGTGTACCACACCAAAATCTTTCCTCCATTTGAGCTTTTTGCAGTACAAAGCAGCAGCAGGATGCAGACAGAGAGACGCAGCTCCATGGTGTCTGTGTGTCAGCAGGAACACCAGCTTTGGTCTTTTAAAAAGCTGAATTGTAAAGGTACTGATTAACTAAATGAACTCTGACTTGCTGCTCTTTGTGCTGATAAACGCAAGATAATGAGTCCACTCCTGAAAAGCTGTTAGTAAGAGAAAACGTATTAGCTGCAAAGGTAGCTGTTACTATGTACAAAGGACAAACCTGTAATTTATACAAAGGTCCTGGACAGAGTTTTGTTTATTTTTAATGAGAAGAAGGTTGAGTCTTTTCGTTATCTTAGCTTTGGATGGTATTGCAAAACTCTAAAATGTAGGGGAAGTCAGGGTAAATGTGAGATCTAATGACCCTTTCTGAGAGTGGGTTGTTTTTTTCCGTAGTCTTAGATTTCTGTGTCATGATGTGCTGGGCCATTTGTGTATTCTTCTCTGTGACTGTATTAGTCGGGTTTGGAGTTATAGTCTTTAATACTGTTTCTCTTTGTAGTCACTTCTACCTGTTTTATTGTGGTAGTCTTGTTTCTTTTGTTCACATTGTTCCATACACTTTTTGTTTTCATATTTCTCTTGATTTGTGCAGTGTTTTACGTGAGATGTTTAGTGGTATAGAAAATCATTTCATAAATGACTTTCTGTGGACAGTAGGTGGACAATGGACAATAAATTTCAGATAGCAGTCTCAGTCAGTGGGATATGTGGTTTGTGAATATTCAAGAGGTAGAAGGTGCAAACAGAGCCTTCAGCAATCAGTGCTTTTGGGAAAATGTCACTTCTAGTTATTTCTGCACTTAAGGCCTTAGAAAGCATTAACTGTGGGCACTTTATCCCCCTCACTACCCATGCAGATTGCTTTGCAGGATTTAACTTTGTCCAATTAAACAATGAGCATTTAGATATTGGATTTAATCCCCACTGACGAAGCTGGTGATGTTTCAGAGTGTACAGTTAATAATGTTTTAAACAGCAGTCATCCCCTGGTGGCACAGAAGAAAATAACTGGGTTCTATATCTGGTGGTGGAGCATTTCAGGCCAATCCATGTCTTATTTTTTCCAGTTCCAGCCCTTTAAAGAAGTCGTTCTCAAACTGTGGGAGGAGGTGTGACGGCATGACAGGAGGGGCCTTGCCCTTTTTCTGTCCAGGATATACAGCGCACACATGGAACTAATGTGAATGTTGGATGACTGACTCATTTGGATGTGACGCAATAAACAAAACGAGCAGGGGAAAATACGGATAGATCCAGGGAGGGTTTTCTGTCTGTAAAATGAAGAAAAATATTACAGGGGCAAAAAGAAAAATAGGCAACCTGCCAAATACAACCAGAACAACAACAAATGAGGACAATGACTGTATGGACATCATATTTTTGTCAAATAATTGCATTTTTCTTTGGTCTTTACTCAGGTTGCACCTTATTGCTGATACAGTGATACAATTAAGTTAGTTGCCAAAAACATTTTTTTCTTGCACACAAATATGTAGGTGAAAGTCATACAATTACTGCCAGACGGATGAAATGGATCAGAAAGGATTTCTCAGAAAAGAGACATTCTCCTGTTCAACGTGTCTGGATATACTGAAGGATCTGTTAGCTATTCTCTGTGTAAAATATGGTACATTTTTTAGAAAGCTTTGTGGGAGTAAATAGCTTTGATATTTGTGTATGTTTTAGTTTATTCTGGTCTGTAATGAAGTATATTAATGACCTATTAAGTAAACGGACCAGATTACAAACAACGATTGGCAAAAGCAGGAAAAGGCCACAAAATACAAGATTTTACTAGAAAAGACAAGGTTTTATTATGAAGCCAAACCAATGAGGTAGACAAGACATCAACAATATTAATAATATTGTCCATCTTAGTCACTAAGAAAGGGCAGATCTCATGTTTATTTCTTTACCCCACTACTGTTATAATTTACCATTAGTACAAACATGCAAACATAAAATAAGATGAAGGAAAACACAATTACCTAATGAAAACCAGTAAGACAGTTTAAATAGAACACAATATTTTCCTGAGATAGTAAAGGCAACTAAACTCAGGTTTATTTATACAGCTTTTTTTAAAGCTTTACCTAGTGTGCATTTCAGAACCATACAAAAGCTTACAAACATTAAAAAACTTAAATTCAATTTACAAAAACAGTTAATCTTATTGTTTAAATAAGATGATAAACAAACGTAGCATTTAATAGATGTTCAGAAATTGCAGAGATGTGAAGGGAAAAATAGTTTATGGTATTAAAAGCAGACTGTGAAAACGCTCCTGACCTGTTATGAGAAGGTACTCCGGTTCCATGAGATCAAATCTAAATCTGTGTGCTAGAGGCATTCTAGATTGAGCACAACAGTGCCAAAGTGAAGCACAGTGGTGGCAGTATTATACTTTGGTAATTTTTTTGTTTAGCAGGGCCTGGAAAGTTGGTCAGAATTTGAGAAATGTTTTATGGAGCTAAACTTGAAAACTTACTTTTATTTGTGTCTTCTTTCCTGATTTAAAATGTGCACATTTCAAAACTCTGCAGAGCTAGTAACACCACCAAATACATTCATTTTCAGTTGGAATGCACCTGAATTGTAAACCTAACTGTTAACTGTTCTCTCTTATTTCTTGTTTTGTAGTTAAACGTATTTCAGCTCTTAAATGGCAAAGTGCTACAAACAAAACCAACATAAATCCTTATTCCGTTTAGAAAGCACCAAAACAGATCTCACTTCGGATTTTTACTCAGCCTTTCTCTTTTTTGTTTTTCTGCCACAGCATCTCTCGAAACAGAAGTTGCAGGCCTTGATAAGGATGAAGATGAGAAACAGATCTAAAGTGATGAAAAAGATTAGGATGTCCAAACTATGATACTGGTACCAGGTGAGCTCATGGGCCTGGACCCTCAGGTGCTTTGCTCCTTTGTTTCTCATGGTGAACTCGATCCAGAAGACTGCCTCGTCCCGGGGACTCATGGGTCTGTCATGGTGGATTCTGGACAGTCGCATTACATTTTCCTTGTAGCTGTGGAGGGATATTGTGCAAAATAATGGGGAAACTCATTGTGTAGGGTTAACATTTTTACGCTATCTCCATTAAATCATTCTGGTCAATGTCGGCAAATCAAAGGGCTCAATTATTGTAAACGACCTCAAAATAGTATGTTTTTCATACATATTTAAAAAAATAAAGAACTTACGATTTGTTGTTGATGACGGTGTTAACAGCATCTCTCAGGCTTTCAGTTTTCATAAAGTTAAGGCTCACAGTGACTGCAGCTCCTTTGGCCTCCATGTGCACCATGTTGTCTGGCTGGTCACCGAACATGGGGAGTCCCACCATGGGAACACCATGGTAGATGGCCTCATAGATCCCGTTTGTTCCACCGTGAGTGATGAAAGCTTTTGTTTTAGGGTGACCTGTTAGAAACCAAAGTTATCAAACTTATCAGGTTGTTTTTCATGCTAATAATCCTGGTCAAACTCAAACTAAAAGCCAGTTAGGGTTATGTAAAACTGGGTTTTTAATAACTGCAATATATATATATTTACATTTTTTTAGCTATTTATTTCTGTGCATCAAAATAATGAATCTTAGCAAACTAAACCAAGTTAAGATCCATTTGTGAAAACTTCTAATACATATGCAGAAATGCAGAATCTTCTGGAAAAAGTTTTTAGTTGGTTTAAGGCCAGCCAGTGTCACAATTAGAGTTGTAGTGTGGTGTTTGTGTATATTCCATTTAGCATGATATTTAAAAAAAAACAATGATCCTAAAATATGATGGATGCTCTTATTTACGCACCTAGCAGGTCATTTTGTGGGATCCAGTCATATATTCTGGTATTAGAACCCAGAGTTTGAGGTTTCTGTCCACTGTATCTCCACAGCACCTACAAATAGTCAAGACAGTTTTTTAATAATGTGACTTGATGGATCATATTTTTAAAACAAAGTCCCTGATAATCATACAGATCTTGATGTGTGGGACTTATAGTTGAAAGTGGGCTATATAACCTACACTGTTTAAACACATGATCTTTTATCCAGATTTTCCTGACCTTTTGTGGAATCTGAGCAAGAGATGAGGCAATCATGTTTGCTTTCTCTATGGTCAGGTTCTTCACCATAGATCCCAAAGAGAAGACCACGATCCCAGCATCTCCAGAGCTTTGGACAAATTTTTGCATTTCCTGCAAAATATTATCACTTTCAGTGTCGATAAGCCAGTTAGTTGGCTTTTATTCAGAATTTTGTTGGCAGATTTTTTATTAATTTCAGATTTTTAAACAATGTTTAAAATTGTGAATTTTATCCCCACCTTTGGTAAAGGTTTAGCTGGTCTGCAGTGGATTCCTCCAACAAATTTGAAGTTGGGAAGGAACGGACGAGGAAAATCAAAATCCCAGTAAGTTCTCATCAACCACATATCAGCATTACCCATCATTTTGCAGACACTGGTGGGTGCTCCTGTTACAGTAGATGCATAATAAAATGCAAATATACTACATTTTTTATGCTAATTTTGAAAAATTCAATAACTATTGCTCAATTTGGTGTAATCCATCTGTCTCTGTTTTCTGAGATCACTAATGGGTCGCTTACCACTAAATTCAGAGTAATATTTGTCAAACTCTTTCCACATAAACTGTTCAAGCACAACATCCTGCAGAGTATAGAAGAGGACGTTCCATAGTCTCTCTGAGAAGTTCATCTTGTCTGTGAGTTTGCTCATAGCACCAGGGACAAAGGAAGGTGGAGCTGGCAGCTGACCACACATCCTCTCAATATTGTGAGCTAAGGAGAAACGCAAAGAAAAGACAAGAGGGATGCCCAAAATATCCGCAGTCAGGTCACTGCCAACGTAGATTGGATCAGCAAATAGCAGGTCATAGTTTCCCTCCTTCAGCTTCTTCATAAGGGTTTCTGATTTCACCACACCGTCCAACAACTTGAGGGAAACCTTCATGTTATTCTTCATTAAATCTAAAAATCTGATGTAAATCT
Organism: Crenichthys baileyi; assembly: GCA_036173005.1. NCBI lineage: Eukaryota > Metazoa > Chordata > Actinopteri > Cyprinodontiformes > Goodeidae > Crenichthys > Crenichthys baileyi. Next base: position 580,338 of record JAHHUM010000621.1, on the reverse strand, counting down.
GAAAGATGTTCATGAAATCCATCTCATACATGGAGAAGTGAAGAATATCTTCAAAACATTTTTCTGTATCCTTCACTGAGACGGAGACGTCAAAAGGTTCATACTGGAAGCGGGAGGGTTCGCTGCTGTTCATGAACATTGATGCGCTCGGGACCAGGACCGTCACCTGGTGTCCTCTGTCGACCAACGTCTCCAGTACCGGCTTCATGTTGATCCAGTGGCTGGCCTCAGTGTACCACACCAAAATCTTTCCTCCATTTGAGCTTTTTGCAGTACAAAGCAGCAGCAGGATGCAGACAGAGAGACGCAGCTCCATGGTGTCTGTGTGTCTTCAGGTAAACCAGCCTTGGTCTTTTAAACAGCTACATTGTAAAGTTACTGATTAACTACATGAACTCTGACTTGCTGCTCTTTGTAATAAATAATGCAAAATAACAGGGTCACCCCATGAAAACTGTTAGTAAGGGAAAGGTAATAGCTTTTGTGTGTAATTTGTCTAAGAAAATCCTGAAATAAAAATGTGTATATTGTAAAGTGAATAGGTGAGTGTTTTCAATTCTTAAATTTGGGCAATGTTGCAAAATCATAATGTGTAGTGGAGGTCAGAAGCAAATTATGTTTATTAGTTAGTTAGTTAGTCCTTGAATGTTTCCTAATCCACATTGCTGTGATGCTACTGCAGTTTTCAACTATTGACATTTCTTTATGATAATTTCTTTTTTTTCTGGGCATGTTAGGTGATCAAATGCAAGACTTCAAACCTACATGGGCCAATAAATAGAGGACATTCCTTTTTGGCTCAGTGCTTCTCAGCAAGAACAGACCGGAGCAGTGCTTGCATTACTGCAGAGAAAAACTTGTTCATCTATCCATCTTCTGCTTCATCCTGCCATCACTTGTGAACAAGACACAACGAAACTTGAACTACTTTGCTTGAGGCAGAGACTGATCCCACAAACAAATGAGCATCACAAACAAGATCAGTAACAAGCAACAGCCCTGGTTGAGTCCAATCTGCACTGGGAACAAACTCAACTTTGGGTTAATAATACAGAAACAGCTTTTCTTTTGGATATGCAGCAACTGCATAGCACCTAATACATCTACTGAGCCTTTTCCAGATTCACAAAATATATGTGCACCAGACAACCAAACCATTAAGACACTGAGCACTCTAAGCAGAGGGTAAGGATCTGGTCCACTGTTCAACAGCCCAGAAAAAAAGCCACAGTCCTTCTACTGAATCTGAGGTTTAATACCAGCCAAAACCTCCTTTCCAGCAATATACAGTACACTTTCCCTGGGTGGCTGAGATGTGTGATCCTTTAATACAGTAGTTGGAACATGCTCTCCGCTGCTACACCCCTGGTTTGCCATCGTACAGAAGTTACCCCAGTTCTCAATATAACATTAAATAAGCGTGCTAAATGCAATAGCCCCGCCAATAATCAGAGCCTTCAGCATCTTGGGATGAATGTCGTCCAAACCCTTCAGAGTAAGCTTTTTAACTACCTCAGTGACCTCTGCCATTATGATGAAGCCATGCTCCCCTGAGGCCTCAGACTCTGCTTTCACAACAGAGGACATGGTGACCACATTGCAGTGATTTTCAAAGTGCTTCTTCCGCTTTCCAGAACATAATCATTCTTGGTCTGCAGTTTGTCCCAAACCAAATCAAATCCTTGGAAGGGCCCAGTTTTTATTTTGTGAGTCAACAAACTGTTTGCCAGACCTTCCTCTAGGACAACTAAAACTCACCCCTTCTCCATAGTCTCTCTCAAGTTTTTACTTCTGATGTGTAACAACATATTTGGTTTGGCTATGAATAACTATTAAAAAGTGACAATTGCAATTATTAATAAAGTTAGAAATTTGAATCATAATTACCAAGTCTGGGCATGACCTAATTATCAGGAAATAATAGCCAAACAGCTTTCAGTCTCTGTCAATTACTATTTTATGACTACCTGTCTGGTGAGGTGTGGTATTATACTACAATAGATGAAGGAGTGATCTCACACATGGGCGTTCTCAAACAGCTAGTTTTATTTTCGGCCAGTGTATGATCACCAGTTACACAAACAGCAGGGCGTACTTACTTTGGATCCAAGGTTTCTTTGAAGATGCAGTCTTTTACTCAGCCAGCAAGATCAAGACGTTCATGTGGGTGTCCTCCCCATGCAGCCTGTGGAGAGCTGCGGGCAAAGAGAAGGAAAGATGCTCTGCTCATGCTTTTATACCTCTATGACTTCATGGGGATTCCAGTTGTGGGGACTCATCCTTCCTGGAAGCTGTCACGAAAAGGGGTTAATGCTGTGCATTCTGAGATTCAGAGTTTGTACCAATCTCTTTTGTTCTCTGTTTGTAGTTAAGTCCTTGTTCTCTATCCATAACTGGGGCCCACACTTTTATGAGCACAGTCACAGTCTTTTTGACCACCCTGTAACAGTCTGTTTCAAGAGGCCCCAAAAACCACCAGCTCGATGGCTTACATAATCACTGGTATCCCCTGACGGGATCTTCTGGTTGTGAGCATAGCAGGGACTATTGACGTTCAAGCCGCAGCTCCTGTAAGCCACATCAAATGAAACATCCAATGGACTCACTGATTTTAGCCCAATCAGATTCCATATCCCCCTTGGAACATTTGAGAAACTCTCAGGGAAATATGAGTGGAAGATCTTCCATATGGGGCACAGAGCCAGACAATCCTGGTTCACCCTCACCACTCATTTAGGTTTATCAGGGTCTGTGTGGTAGCCTCCCCCAGCACCAGACACAAGTCACTACCAGGTGGTGATCACATGACGACTCTGACCCTCTCTTCAAGTTTCCATGACATAAGGCTGCAGGCGTAATGATAGAGTTACTTAAATTACAATCCTTGGTCCAATGTCACCTGATACTGACTACACGTATGGTGCACCTTGACTTCAAACATGGTGTTTGGTATGGACATCCCATGCCTAGCACAGAAATCCTAAAACAAAACACAATTTGGATCAAGACTTGGGAGGGCATTCCTCCAAATCACACTAGTTAGTCCATCATTGTCCAAACTGGAGAATTAGAATAGTTTTTTTACAAGATTCAAGTGAGGTGAGCAACTGAATCGATGGTTCGGCCTCCAGGTGCCCCCCAGCCAGCTACCCTTCAGGTTTGGCTACAGTTTGGTCCGCAAGCTCCCTACTCCCTACTCTTCTTTCTTGAAAGCAAGATGGTGCCAATGTATGCGGCAGGCCATCTGTCACTCTCTGTTTAGCTTGTGCTTCTATTGTTTTCCTACTTTGTAACATTGAGTCTCTGCTAGAGTACGATCGCCAATCTCTCATTGATATTCAACATAAAATCGATAATTTAAAAAATCTTGCCTCCGCACCTATCTGGAATCCCACCTCATCTTTTCCAGGTACTGGGTTTGCCTGCCTGGCAAAACCGCCGCCGTCACCGCTGTAAACATGTTGGGCGGCTGGTGAAACTAAAACTTTACCTGGCACAATCCACTTCCATTTCCTGGACAATAAATGGATTATTGTTTTCTTTTGTTGTGCCCCGGTGTCTTCTGGATCCTATTGACACCTGCCTGATATCTGTCACCAGCCTGGATTTGGGCTTTCGCACCTGCCCCCATTGCTTCTCTCAGCTCCGCCAGCGCGGGAGCAAATCTCCAGAGGTTGAGAACGTTACCCCAGGCACCTTAGCCTGTCGGACCACAGGCTGTGGCTCCTGCCAGGATTGGCCTGGTGAATGCCAGATCTCTGGCAAAGAAAGCTTTTGTCCTGAGGGATTTCTTTAGTTCCTGTGGCTTGGACTTCCTCTGTGTGATGGAGACCTGGACTCAGGCCGGTGATTCTAGCATCTATGCAAAACTTTTACCGGCTGGATGTTCTTATTTTAGATCCTCTTGGATGTCCGGACGCACTCCACCATCTATACTCACTAGCTTAGAAGTGACTTTATATGAGGTGAGTTGATCAGACTCGGTTCTATGTGCCGTCATCTACCAACCTCCTAAATATAATGAGGACTTTCTAAGTGACTTTTCTGATTTTCCTACTGACTATGATCGTGTCCCTCAGCGATTTTAATATTCATGTATGTTGTCCAGAGAAGCAGCTGGTGAAGGACTTTCTTTGTCTCATTGACTCTTTTATCTTAGTGCAGTGGGTGACTGGTCCCACACATTAACATGGACACACATTGGATCTTGTCCTTTCTCGGCTTGTCTCTAACTGACCTCGAAATCGGTGATAATATTATCTCTGACCATATGCCTGTTTTATTTAATGTGGGTATGTCCCGTGCTGCGGTTAAACCTTGCGTTCCAGCTTGATGCTGTAGAGTTTTTAAACCTCTTGCTGCTGATCAGTTTACCACTGAATTAGATGCAGAGCTGCTAAGCTCCTGGTTTGACTCTGTGGCCCCTATGAAAATCAGGCAGCCTAAAGCCAAAGCTGAGCCCTGGTTTAATGAAAACACTCGGGCAGCCAGACGGGAGTGCCGCAGAGCTGAACAAAGATGGAAAAAAGATAAGCTGCAGGTTTGACTCCACATCCTTAAAAATTGGTGTTGTCAGTATTAGAATCTTGCCAGAGAAGCTAAAATAGAACACTTGTCAGACATTATTGTGTCCAATCGAAATTACCAAAGTGTTATTTAAAGTCCTCTCCTTGAACCGCCACCTTAACGTGGTGGAGGGGTTTGAGTGCTCGAATGATCCTAGAGGCTATGTTGTCTGGGGCTTAAATGCCTCTGGTTGGGTCTCCCATGGGAAACAGGCTCTGGGTGATGGGTCAGACGAAGAGCGGTTCAAGACGCCTTCATGAGGACCAAAAAATTGAGGTACGTCACATATCCTGGTACAGCGGACCCAGGTTCCCACCCTGGAGCCAGGCCTGGGGTCGGCACTCGTTGGAGAGCGCCGGGTTGCTCCTCGTAGGACCTGGCCGAGCCAAGCCCGAATGAGAGATGCAAGGCCATCCCCCAGTGGGCCCACCTCCTGCAGGGGGAACCATGAAGGACCGGTGCAAAGAGGATCAGGCAGCGGATGAAGGTGGAGACCTCGACGGCCCGATCTCCGGATGCTTAGGCTGGCTCTAGTGACGTGGAATGTCGTGGAATATCGCTTGGGGGGAATGAGCCTGAGCTTGTGTGGGAGGTTGAGAGATATCGACTAGAAATAGTCGGGCTCACCTCCACGCACAGTGTGAGCTCTGGAACCCAGCTCCTCGAGAGAGGCTGGACTCTCCTCTACTCTTTCCTTGTTCTCCACAACTGGACTCTCCTCTACTCTGTCCCCAACGCCTTCGGGTTGGGGACAGGTCTCTGACTGTCGTTTCGACCTATGGGCCAAAGCGGGAGTTCGGAGTATCCAGCCTTCTTGGCATCCCTGTCGGGGGTGCTGCATAGTGCCCCTCCCGGGGACTCCGTTATTCTGCCGGGGGACTTCAACGCCCACGTGGGAAACAACAGTGACACCTGGAGAGGTGTGATCTGAATCCGAGTGGTGTTTCCTTATTGGACTTCTGTGCTAGTCGGGGATTGTCGATAATGATCACCATGTTCAAGCATAAGGGTGTTCATCAGTGCACCTGGCACCAGGACATCCTAGGCAGGAGGTCGATGATCGATTTTGTTGTCGTGTCTTCAGGCCTTCGGGTGCATGTTGTGAAAGGAGTACTTCGAGGATCTCCTCAATCCTGCCATCATGCCTTCCCTGGTAGAAGCAGAGGCTGGGGATTCAGGGTTGGACTCTTTCATCACCCAGGCTGAAGTCACCGAGGTGGTTAAAAGCTCCACGGTGGCAGGGCTTCGGGGGTTGACGAGATCCGCCCTGAGTACCTGAAGTCTCTGGATGTTGTGGGGCTGTCATGGTTGACATGCCTCTTCAACATTGCGTGGCGGTCAGGGACAGTGCCCCTGGACTATGTAGGTGTGTTCTATAGAGGGATTACACTCCTCAACCTCCATGGTAAAGCCTATGCCAGGGTATTGGAGAGGAGAGTCCGGCCGATAGTCGAACTTTGGCTTCAGGAGGAGCAATGTGGTTTTCATCCCGGAACACTGGACCAGCTCTACACCCTCTGCAGGGTGCTCGAGGGTTCATGGGATTTTGCCCAACCGGTCCACATATGCTTTGTGGACCTGGAGAAGGCATTAGACTGTGTCCCTCATGGTGCCCTGTGGGGGGTGCTCCAGGAGTACGGAGTTTGGGGCCCTTTATTAGGGGCCATCCGATCTCTGTACAAGAGGAGCAGGAGTTTGGTCCACATTGCCGGCATTAAGTCAGACCTGTTCCCGGTGCATGTTGGACTCCGCCAGGGCTGCCCTTTGTCACCGGTCCTGTTCATAAAAGTTATTTCTAGGCGCATCAAAGCACCGGAGGGAGTCTGGTTTGGGAAACAGTGGATTTCTTCTTTTTGCAGATGACGTGGTCCTGCTGGCCCCCTCTAGCGAAAACCTAAAAAAAAGCATGCACTGGGGCGGTTCGCAGAGTGTGAAGCGGCTGGGATTAAAATCCTTAGAAGATATTCTAATTGCTAATTAACCACGTCCCTTCCGTTAATGACAACAGAGAGGTCAAAAGCCAACATGGCGGTCTCGCTGAAGAAATTGAACGGGCTGTGATGGAATCGAAGCCATCATAGAAGCTCAGCTCAGCTCAGCTCAGCTGAAAAATAAAAGCTGTAAAATGCTTTGGCTTTAAGCAGTATAAAGATTTGTTGTAAACCCTACGGAAATGGAGGTTGGAAGCAAACGCTAAACATAAACTGGGTCCTATTAAATTAGTGATATTTGTTTAAACTTCAAAGGAAAACTGTTTACTTCAATTTATGCATTTTGACAATAATCAAGTAGGCTGTAATTGCATTTTTTCTCCCTGTTGCACAACAGAGCTGACAGCAATGTGTACGAAGCGCAGTCAGATGTCCAGAGGTTATTCTGTGCTGTAACATATTAAAGTAGTAATATTGAATTGTCTGAGCTACCGCACCCTGCTGGCTGTCAGATGTGATGGAGTCCCTCCGGTCCTTGGTCCCCAGAAGCGATCACACTCTATATAACACTCTCTCTTAAAGAAAAGACTCTCAGGCAGCTTTAAACTTTCAGCACATTTAATCTAAATAAGGCAGAGGAATGTTTACAGAGATCAACGCTGAGGCTCCTGTCTCGGACCGTCGCCATTTGTAGAAGGCTGATGAAGGGCCCCAAAAGAAGGTCACAAGTAGTTTTATATCTGGCACTCTAACGCAATGGATGTGCACTCTCTCAGTGTTTATCAGTAGACTATGTGTCCCCATTCTGGTGTCTATCTGATAGAGTGTGTAATAGCAGCTGTCGAATCTAAGTGTGGCTGCTGCAATCTAATAGCTCCTCTTACAGTATGTATCACAATCAAACCAATGCACTAAACATTATGTCAAACTGTAGGTCACTAAGGATTATTATCCTATTCTAAGAAAAGTGAAAACATTAGCACTCAAAATGAAATTAGCACTCGATGAAAGCTCATCTATAAATAATTGTAAGTAAGGTTATTCCTAACAGAATAAAATGTGTTTAATAAGAGCAGCACCAAGTGGGTATCTATGGTACTGCATTAAAATAGTTTAGGTCCTATCTGGCAGATAGAAAGAACCGTGTGTGTTAAGATTCTGAATCCTCCTTTGCTCTGCTATCTCATGGGGTCCCACAGGGTTCAATCCTAGGTCCCCTATTATTTTCCCTGTACCTGCTTTCCTTGGGTTCAATACTCAGGGAGCATTGAAAACTCTTCCAGTATTACACGAAACGACACTCAGATATATATGCCATTAACAAGGAAGCCCTCTCCATCAAACTGGCCATGAATTCCCCAAATTTAAATGATAAAAAACAGAAATGATGGTTTTTGGTCCAAGTTGCTCTTGTAAATGTCCCTCTATTGATTTGGGCTCCTTAGCGCCATATTTAAAGCAAACGGTTTCTAATTTTGGTTTTAAAATGAACAGTGATTTTAAATTAGATCCCCCGGTTGGAGTTGTGGTCAAGTCCAGATTTTATTATCTTAGGCAGCTGGCAAATACAAAGCCAATTCTCTCAAAGCGAAACTCTGAAACAGTAATTCATGCCTTCATTTCATCACAGCTCAATTATTGAAATACTTTCTACCCTGGACTCAGCCACTCTTCCCTGACACATCTCCAGTTGGTCCAGAATGATTCTATGAGGCTTTTAACTGAAGTTGGTAAAAGGGAGAACATCACCCCCATCCGGGCTTCCCTCCACTGGCTGCCTGTACACTTTAGAGTCAATTTTAAGATCCTTCTATTTGTTTTTAAATGTTTACATGGTCTTGCCCCGTCTTACCTCTCTGAGCTGCTTAATCTATATTCACCTCCTCGATGCCTCAGGTCATCTGATAAGCTGCTCCTGGAGGTGCCGAGGTCTAAATGGAAACTCAGAGGGAACAGAGGCTTTGGTGTTGCTGCTCCCACTCTATGAAATGATTGACCATTGCACATTAGACATGCCCCCTCACTGTCACTCATCTGAAAATGCACTCTTATTCCTTGGCCTTTGGCGCAGTATGAGACGTCTTGTTTTTATTGCTTTTACTTCTGTTTCTATTGTTTCGATCTTACTGTTGTTGTTTTTAACCCTGTCCTTTTAACTTGGTTTATGTTTAAAATGTTAATTTGACTTATCTGCGAGGCACTTTCTTGCAGCTGTGGTTTTTTTGAAGTGCATTATAAATAAAGTATTATTATTAGTAGTACTAGTAGTAGTAGTAGTGCAGGCAAACTTCAACAAACACTGTGATCTTACATTGACATCTAAGAAGTTTTGTATAGAGAATTCAATCCATAAAAGTGGTGGAGAATAAACAATAGATGTCAGGTAAAGGTGTGGCCAAGAGTGACCTGTGTTTCTGGGAAATGTCACTTCTGATTGTTTCAGCACCTAAAGGCTTAGAAAGCCTCAACTGTGGGCACTTTGTCCCCTCCATGACCCATGGAGAATACTTTGCTGAATTTATTAGGTCCAAAGAAACAATTGGAATTTGAATACTGACTTAATCCCTTTTGATGGAGTCTGTGGTGTTTCAGGGTGTACAATGAATAATGTTTTCATCCGCGGACCTCCCATCCCATAAACAGTGTTTACTCATTTTGACTGTTTCAAATTAGAACCATAGAGGAGAGAGGGAAGGGAATGCCCCAAGTTTCACCAGGAGACAGGAGGGTTACTGAAGAAGATAAGCACAACACAAAACAACACATCAATAGTTGTAATGTCGTGCTCTTTTTTTAAAGGCCAAATCTTGCTTGTTTCCACCCTACCCTCTATAATACTGTAAAATTTTTACATGAGCAGAGTCATCCAAGCATAATATTAAATGTAGGAACTAAATAAATTTGTAGTAAATACATACTACAGTATGTAGCCGCCGTTTCCTGTGCTGATTGAAATATTAACCTTTGGGAAGTTCTTTCAAGACTCTTTGGAAAACCATTTCAGGTGCTCCTCATGAACCTCATGGAGAGAATGCTAAGAGAGAAAAGGAGTAATCAAAGCATGTGTTTAGAGTTATTTCACACTTTTTATTTACTACATAATTCCATGTGTGTTCATTCATAGTTTTGTTGCCTTCGGTGAGAATCTACAATTTAAATAGTCATGAAAAGGCAAGTTTATATGTGTAGCACATTTTGGCAACGAGACAATTCAATGTGCTCTACATGATGAAAAAACTACATTGAAGTGAAAGAAAACATAAAAAAATACATTGCAGTGGCATGACAAAGGAAAGTAAAGAAAAGAAAAGTTGGACTACAGACTAAAATGAATGAACTTTCAGTTGATAATTTGAATGGAACAGTCAAAGGGAACTCGAAACAAATGGGTTTTAACCTTGATTTAAATCTGAGGTGTTCCGCATTTTTGCAGTTTTCTGGAAGTTTGTTCCAGATTAGTGGAGCATAAGAACCGAATCCTGCTTTTCCATGTTTGGTTCTGACTGGGCATGCAGAGCAGACTTGAGCCCGAAGACCTGAATGGTTTGGAAGCAATTCAGTTTTATTTATATAGTGCCAATTCACAACACATGTCGTCTCAAGGCATTTACAAAGTCAATTAAATCAAAACATACAGATTTCAAGGCAGGTACATACATTCCAATTAATCCTAACTATCGAACATTGCAGTCAGATTCAGTTTGTTATTCAAGCTGGTTAAAAAATTTTTCTATCTAAGGCAACCCAGCAGATTGCATTAAGTGAGTGACTTGCAGCATTCACTCCTCCTGGATGAGTATGCAGCAACAGCAGACATTCGCCCGCATTGACTTTGAAGCAGTCCTTCATACTGAGCATCCATGTTGCGACAGCGGAAAGGAAAACGCCCCTCTAACAGGGAGAAACCTCCAGCAGAACCAGGCTCAGTGTGACACAAAAAGAACACTGAAGCACTAATCCCGGAGTACTTTCTATAGAAAAGAAAAGTAAAACATTAATGGTTGTAGCTCCTTTAGTGGCTTCACATAGGAGAGAAAGACAGCTAAGCAGATGAACTCCCTGAAGCCAGTTTTTAAGTCTAGAATATGAAAGAGAGCACATACATTTAGTCAGAGTAGAAGCTCAGCCAGTAGTTATGTCTTGGAGAGCTTGGCCAATGCCCCCCGTCCAGGAAGGTGTCACAGATAAACACAGAGTCAGGTCAGATGAAGCTTCTAGAAAGAGAAAAAACAGTGCGAGAAAATAAGGTTAAAAACTGAAATAATGGCAAAGAACACAAAATTGGAGAGTAGTATGTGAATGTAGCAGAGAGAGTGAAAGTGGTCATTATGTCCTCCAGCAGCCTAAGCCTAAAGCAGCAGCTACAGAGATAGCTCAGGATAACCTAAGCCACTCTAACTATAAGCTTTATAGAAAACGAAGGTTTTAAGCCTAGCCTTAAAAGTAGACAGGGTGTCTGCCTCACGGACTAAAACGGGAGCTGGTTCCACAGGAGAGGAGCCTGATAACTAAAGGATCTGCCTCCCATTCTACTTCTAGAGACTCTAGGAACCCCCCAGTAAACCTGCAGTCTGAGAACGAAGTACTTTGTTAGGAATATATGGAACAATCAGATCTCTGATGTATGATGGAGCTAGATCATTAAGGGCTTTATATGTGAGGAGGAGAATTTTTAATTTATTCTGGATTTAACAGGGAGCCAATGAAGGGAAGCTAAAATAAGAGAAATATGATCTCTTTTTAATTTTTCATCAGAACTCTTGCTGCAGCATTTTGAATCCGCTGAAGGCTTTTAACTGCATTTTGTGGACATCCTGATAGTAAAGAATTACAATAGTCCAGCCTTGAAGTAACAAATGCATGGACTAGTTTTTTAGCGTCAATCCTGGATAGTTTATTTCTAATTTTGGCAATGTTCCTGAGGTGAAAAAAGGAAATCCTAGAAACCTGTTTAATATGGGATTTAAATGACACGTCCTGGTCAAAAATAACACCAAGGTTTTTTACTTTATTATCGGAGGTCAATTTAATGCCATCCACATTCATTGATTGACCAAGCAGTTTTTTTTTCATAGACTTCAGTCCAAAGACAAAAACTTTTGTCTGAATTTAGAAGCAGAAAATTTTAAACCATCCAAGCTTTTATGTCTTCAGACATGCCTGTAGTCTATCTAACTGGTTGGGCTCATCAGGATTTATGAGCTCCGGCATTACTGAACAGCAAAACTCTGCACACACGGAGTAAATTTACACAAGAATTTAGTAACAAAAATAATTTAACTCAAAGTCAAACATATTTTAATTAACAGACTCTTTACTATACTAGAATAATTCAACTAAAACTACCAAGCAAAATGAAGGAATAAAGAAATTAATGAACTATATACAAATGATTAAACCCATGACCAATAATTTGATGCAATATTACCATTCAGCGTTAATTATGTTTGAGTACCAAGAATTATCTTGAGAAACCTGGAAATGAGGTTTTCTGACTTGACTAGCAATAGCCGTTAGTGGTTGTAACTCACAAAACGAAACTTATAGCTTGTCATTAAAGTCAAACATATACCTTTAACATACCATTGACATATACCTTGAGGGCAAAACATAATCACATGTACTTGACTCTGCGAACGTACGTGCGGACTCAAAGTGTACGTCCGCCGAACATGTCCACGCAAAGCTCAATTTGTCCAACTGCGTACGTGGATCCACAAAATAAAACGCTTGTTGGGAAAAAAAGTGTCCACGTCGAACTGTTTTATGTGTCACACACTGCTCCGATCAGCTGGTCGCGAGTACCCTCAGCATCACGGTCGCTCTCTGCCTCACACTGACGGGTGTATTCCTCTTCTTCATCCCTAGTGTGGTTTAATTTCCTTTAACACCACCTGTTCTTTTTGTTTTTTTCTAAAGCTACATGGCAATTAGCTCTGACCCCCTGTAAGATGACGCCATGGAAGAAAGTGTGGGAAATGTAGGAATTTGTCACCAGAAATATAGGAAATTGGTACGCTGAACAATGAAGCCGCAGGTGAAAGCGGAGTCCGCACGAAGTCTCCACAGCTCACAGTGCTCCCGACTATGTTCTACCCTTAAATGTGTGCATAAGCACCGGCAGGGCTGATCATGGCCAATCTGTGTGTAAAACCACACTTTAAATACAGTTTGTTTTAATTTTTAAACACAACACATAGAAAATGGCTAACCTCAGGCTGAAATGTCTGTTCACATTAGTTGGACCCTAGCATGAACAAAACCCAACATTATGAACTAAGCAGTATTGTAATATCCGCCAAATAACGCCACAGGATCTGGCAAAGCGGCTTTTTATTACTCACAAAATGGGTTACTGTCGGCCGTAACCACGGCAAAAAAAAACCAACCAAAACAGAAAATAGGATACAGGCACTTCACTCCCTGCTGCTTGTCTTCTTCTCCGCTTTCACTCTAGCTACTTACATGCCTAATGCAACACATTCACGAACACTTGGAAATTGGAACATCACAACTTTAATTTATATAGGGTCGCTACACTACCACCCCTTACTAAGTTCCTCGCTCCAAGGGATCACATACAAAGTCATTCAAATAATGTGGGGCTCTTATTAGTCTCTGAGGCGTCCTTGTAGTGGGCCTTGAGGACAGTGTCTGTGATTTGTCCAGGTGTGGCAGAGGAGCCAGCTGCTCTGTTTCTCTGTGGTGTTACTGAGGATCTCGGCCCTGCAATTCCTCTGTTGGGGGCCAAGCTGTCTCTGTGCAGTGCCACTCGCTGCCTTCTTTATGGCAGCTGAACCCAGTACAAAACCTCACTCAATCTCTCTAACACCTCACTCGGTCCCACCCAGTAAGCCCGCCTTCTGAAGCTGATCACAAGCAAAACCATGAGCAGACACCATCTGGTCTTGCGGCCTCCTGGCATACTCCGGTCCCGGTCACCGGTGCTTCTGGCGGCTTCCCAAATGCCATCTCATCCTACTCTCTCCATTGGGGACCCCACTGCCAGCTGGTGAAGCTTAGCCCGAGATTGATCCGAGGGGCCTTTGGGCGCAGTACAGCGGCTATAAAAGTCCTCAACATTACGCCTGCACTGACCCCCGTAGAAGCTTTGTCGGAGCCCGCGGATGGTCTTACTGACCCCAAAATGTCCCACTCCCAGCACTCTGTGGCAGGTCTGAAGGACAGAGTCCCTTTAAGGCTCTGGGGACCACCACCTGTCACTGTTCTTCCCCTGTAGCTGGTTCCTTCCAGCCCCTCTGCAGTACTCCATCCTTCACTCCTAGAGCTTCAGATTTCTCAAAAAGTCCTTTAGTGGCAGGCGATCATCTGGCCCTTTCCTCCCAGTGCAGCTTTTTTCCTGACTCCACCTACTGCAGCATTGGCTGTAGATCAACATCCTGCTCCTGCTGCACTCTCCACTCAGGTGAGTAAACCACCTGTGCTGCCTTGCAGGCTGATCCTGTTGTATCAGCCATGAGGCCTCAGTGGGAGCAGATTTGGGGAACGTGTTTTTGTTCAGGGATTGCTGCTCTAATTCCTCCTCTTCCTGGGCTGAGCTAGAAGTAGGTTTATGTGATTTTTAAAGGTGCAGAGGGGTTCATATTGGCATCTGTGTACAGTTCAATTTACATTCCATCCATGTTTTCAACTCATGGCTGGGTCTCAACAACTAACAAAAGTATTTTAAAGTCTATTCTATAAGATACAGCAAGCCAGTGTAAGAACTTTAAAACTGGCAGCAGCATTCTGGATCAGCTCCAGATATCTGACCTTTTAGACAGACCCTTAAAGACACTGCTGCAGTAATCATTGCAACTAAAGATAAATGTATGGATGAGTTTTTCGAGATCCTGTAGGTGACAGAAGGCTGACTTAGTGATTGTTGTTATGTGCCTCTTGGAGTTTCAGGTCGGAGTCCATCACTACACCCAGATTTCAGACCTGATCTGTGGTTCCTAGCTGTAATCAGTTAAGCTATGTGCTTCAGTGACTGTACTGAAGCAGTAAAGTCAAACATGTCCAAAGATTAAGTGAACTGATTCAACCACAAATTAAACATGTTGAAGCTAAAAATAGTCATAGTATGGCAAAAAGCAAACTTCAACTATATTTGAAATTCCAGTAAATGCAACTCACCTAGGCTGCACGGTGGCGCATATAGTAGCAGCAAATTACCTTGCAGCAAGAAGGTCCTCGGTTCAACTCCCAGCCGGGGGTGTTTCTTCTTGGAGTTTGCCTGTTCTCCCTGTGCATGCGTGGGTTCTCTCCAGGTACTCCGGCTTCCTCCCACAGTCCAAAAACATGACTGTTAGGTTTACTGGTCTCTAAATTGTCCTTAGGTGTAAACGGGTGTGTGTTTGGTTGTTTGTCTTGTGTGTCTCTGTGTTGCCCTGTGATGGACCAGCAACCTGACCAGGGTGTAACCTGCCTCTCGCCCATAGACTGCTGGAGATAGGCACCAGCTCCCCCGTGACCCAGTATGGAAGAAGCGGGTATAGAAAATGGATGCAACTTCACTTGGCTTTAATTATCCAACACTGTTATAAAGTTTATTTTCATCTCAAAATGTAAGATGTAACACAGGCATAGCTTACAAACACATAAAATGTATCCGTGTTTTGCGAGCAATTGTAAAAGTAATTTACAACCTACAGTTGATTGTATAATTAAGGCTGGTAAACAAAAAATTGCAAATTATAGACATTTAGCTATTGCAGTAAGCCAAAAGGACAAGAAGGGGGGAATAAGCTGTAGGTTTTACCAATACACTGTGAAAACTCCCCTGACTGTATGAAAGTACTTTCCTCATGAAAATAAATCTTAATCTATTTGCCATAAAGCAGAATGCTAGATTGGGCACAAACACAATTTGCCGCCATTCCCACAGTGAAGCATGGTGAAGACAGTATCATGCTGTGGGGATGTTTTTGAACTGGAGGGCCTGTAAAGTTGGTCAGAATTGAGGAAATGTTGCATTTCTTTATTGCAGAATATTTATTGTTTGTTTCATAATTGCAAATATTTATACTTTAAAAATGCCACAACGCTGCATGCACAATACATGTATCTTCTTATTAAATTTGTAATGCACTATAATTAATTTACATCTGTAAAAGTTTTACTCATCTTTTGTCTTTGTCTTTTTTCTGCCACAACATCTCTGAAAACAGAAGCTGCAGGTCTTAATGAGGATGAAGATGAGGAGCAGAACTACAGTGAGGAG
Source organism: Crenichthys baileyi (assembly GCA_036173005.1). Taxonomy (NCBI): domain Eukaryota; kingdom Metazoa; phylum Chordata; class Actinopteri; order Cyprinodontiformes; family Goodeidae; genus Crenichthys; species Crenichthys baileyi. The sequence goes on along the minus strand of JAHHUM010000621.1, from coordinate 564,615 downwards.
GAAGGTTAGGATGTCCAGACTGTGATACTGGTACCAGGTGAGTTCATGGGCCTGAACCCTCAGGTGCTTTGCTCCTTTGTTTCTCATGGTGAATTCGATCCAGAAAACTGCCTCATCCTGGGGACTCATGAGTCTGTCGTGGTGAATTCTGGACAGTCGCATCATGTTTTCTTTGTAGCTGTGGATAGATATAAAACAAAATGCTTTTTTCCTTTTATAAATAATTATTACAAAAATTGGAACCTGTTTTTACATTAAACTTAACTGTGTCACAGCTGGGGGCATGTGTTGAGGAAACAGTGCCATCTGGTGGTGTTAAATTGTACTACAATTGCTGAAATTACCCAAAAAAATAGGTGCCGATAATGCAGAATTACGATACATCATTGATGACAGTATCGACAGCATCTATGAGGCTCTCAGGTGTCATCGTATTTAGCTTCACAGTAACTGCAGCTCCTTTGGCCTCCATGTGCACCATGTTGTCTGGCTGGTCACCAAACATGGGGATTCCCACAATGGGAACACCGTGGTAGATGGCCTCATAGATCCCGTTTGTTCCACCGTGAGTGATGAAAGGTTTAGTTTTAGGGTGACCTGATAGAAACCAAGGTTACTGAACCTTTTTTGTTAATTGTCATAGTAAATTTAAATAAATGAATAACATAAATGTAAGGCAAAGTAAAAAAAAAACAAGTCATTTTAGTAACTCTTTACGTTGTAGTAAGACTACAGTACTTTAGCCATGCAGTCAATTATGAGGAAAAAAAACAATACAGTCACAACAAAATCCAACTCTTCAGTGTTGGAGATTAAATGGCAGACTGACACTGGGCTTTTCTTATCATGTATTGTGGTTGTTTGTTATTTGTTTTTGTCTTAAATGTCCTCACCCAGCAAGTCATTTTGTGGAATCCAGTCATAAATTCTTGTGTTGGAACCCAGACTTTTGGGTTTTTCTCCGCTGTATCTCCACAGCACCTACAACCATTAAAAATATATATTTTTAACTGACGTGAGTTGATGCATCAACTAGTTCAAACAACTGAATGAATGAGTAATTTATTTATAAAGCACTTTTATCAGACATTGTCACAAAAGGCTTCAGAAGAAAAAATCTTAAACTAAAAATTGAATTAATGGGAATAAAATATATAAAAGAGAATACAAGAACAGACATTAACTTCAAACCAATGCCTGACTAAACAGATAGGTCTTTAACTGTTTTTAAAAGACTCCAGTAATTCAGCCAAAGACAACTCATTTCACAAACTTTAGGGCCAGTTTGTGACTTGATATCTTTTCTCAGGTATGTGCAGGAAATAAATACTAGATTTTGCTTTTGGGAACAGAGAGTGAGACACTAAATGTTTGATCATAAGATTAGACAGATGTGCTCATTTTCTAGTTAAAAATGAACAGGTTTAACAGTGATCCTTCATTGAAAGAAACAAGGATTTTATATGGAAATCGAGAGTTAGGTTGGGATGAAGATGAGGTCATGAAATATCTGGAGGTCCATGATAATCTAAGCCTCAATGGATGATTTTAACTGTACAGAAGTTACTCAGAGCTGGCACTTGGAGATTTTCAGACCTTTTGTGGAATCTGCGCGAGGGTCCAGGCCATCATGTTTGCTTTCTCTATGGTCAGGTTCTTCAACATAGATCCTAAAGAGAAGACCACGATCCCAGCATCTCCAGAGCTTTGGACCAATCTTTCCATATCCTGCAAAAAAGTATAGTACAGTCAGTGAACCGGCCAACATTTTTTAAATATTTTACACAGGCTTTTTCTTTGTGTTTACATCAGCACTAATACGGTGAAGTATTTTAATTTAACCTTAGGTAATGGCTTATCTGGTCTGCAGTGGATCCCTCCAACAAATTTGAAGTTGGGGAGGAGCAGACGAGGAAAATCAAAATCCCAGTAGGTTCTCATCAACCAGATGTCTACCTTACCCATCATTTTACAGGCACTGACAGGTGTACCTAATACAGACATGTTTAACAGTAAAGTTTCCTGGGGCATAAAAGAATTTGAATTATTTTCACCCTCCCCAAAAATACTGATTTTAGACTAGTTGTAAGTGTGATGATTTCTCTGGGATTTTTAACTCGCTCACCTTTGATTTCAGAGTAATATTTATCCAATTCTTTCCACACAAAGTGTTGTGATGTGATATCCAGCAGAGCGTAAAAGAGGACGTTCCACAGTCTCTCTGAAAAGTTCATCTTGTCTGTGAGTTTGCTCATAGCACCGGGGACAAAGGAAGGTGGGGCAGGCAGCTGACCACACATTCTCTCCCAGTTATGAGCCAAGGAAAATCGTAAAGAAAAGATGAGAGGGATCCCCAAAATATCTGCAGTCAGGTCACTGCCGGGGTTGATTGGATCAGCAAAAAGCAGGTCGTAGTTTTCCTGCTTCAACTTCATCATCAGGGTTTCTGATTTTACCACGCCGTCCAAGACTTTGAGGAAATAATTCATGTTGGTCCTCATAAAATTGCTGAATCTGTTGTAAATCTGAAAGTAGCCCATGTGACCCACCTCGTACATGGAAAAGTGAAGGAACTCCTCAATAAGCTTCTGTTTCGTCTCCATTGAGACGGAGACGTTAAATGGCTCGTAGTGCAAACGAGAGGGTTCACTACTGTTCATGAACATCGATGTGTTCGGGGCTAAAACCACCACTTGGTGTCCTCTGTCGATTAGCGTCTCCAGTACCGGTCTAATATTAATCCAGTGGCTTCCATCAGTGTACCACACCAGAATCTTTCCTCCATTTGCACCACTTGCTGCAGACAGAAGCAGTAGGACTAAGATGGAGAGATGCAGCTCCATTGTGGTATAAAAGACGTTGTAAAAGAAATAATTATTCTTGTTTAAGAACAGCTCCAGCTGTAAGAAACAGACTTCAAACTTCAGCTGCGGGCAGATTTTTGCTGCTGGTTTAACAGTGATCAAGTATAACTGTATAAGAAGGATTTCAGATCTGTGAGCTTGTTCAATATTGTGTCATACAAGGAGGTTGGTGTTAAATGAGTAAGCATTCCACTTAATGATTGTCACAGTGATTCAGAGCAATATTTTTGATGCTAAGCAGTGGTTTGCTCATCAGACCTCAGTTTTGCTACAACTTCCTATTTGTCAGTTGAGTTATTCTAGTTTCCAAAGTCAATATTATCTTCAGAATCCTCTAGATTTCCTGCTCAATCAATCAATCAATCAATCAATCATTTATATATGTATATATCGCGCTTTACAACATTTAAAACATGACCAAATTGCTTTACAGCAAAAATAAAACAGAAATAGAACACATACACACAAAAAGAATAAGATAAAATACAATAAAAGTTTATAAAAACAAAACGATGTGAGAGACTGAAAGACACATAAACAGCATGTGCAAAGTGTCAGAGAATCACTGTACTACTAAAAAGTAAGTCTTGGGTTCAGACTTGCGCTCCATGTTTGTGAGCAAGATTTCTCTTCATAAGTTTAACGAATTTCATTAACTTCTATATTAATAGGCTCCTTCTAGATGAGTAACTATTGCAGGTTTCATTCTCCTTGTTTTATTAAGATTTCATATCCAGGTCAAATTTAGTACTTAACCCAAGTACAGTACCTTGTGGAAGTGAGCATACCCCTTGAACGTTTTTACATTTCTTCACACTAAAACCACAGATGGATATTGTTGGTAATTTATGTGATAGTGCAATGTGATAGTGTAAGATAAATAATACATCCCTTCCCTTTCTGGTGCAGGATGAAGTGTTGACTGCATCAACCTAGGACTACTGCCCAGTAGGCAAACAACAGGGGGTTATGTTCTTCAGATGGTTCAGCACCAGTCGCACAGAGGATTTCATGATCACAGATGTCGAATGACGGGTCTGTAGTCATTTAACCCTCTAAAGGTGCATTTCTTGGGAACTGGGATGATGGTTAATCGTTTCAAGCTTGCACAGCTCCCGAGACTTGTTGAAGACCTAAGGGAAGATGGGGGGGGCCAGTCGGTCCGCGCAGATAAATGTGCTCAACTTTGATGTTTAACATTATAGTAACTGAGAAGTTGTATAAGTACAGTTGTGATAAGCTGTTTTTTTTCTACAGCTAGAAATGTGTATACTGGCAGACACGAGCAGTTGATTTGTAGAAACAACTGGGGTCAGAACCTCCATCGCTAAGATAAATACGGTGGTAGGGGTTGTCAAATAAATTTTCAACAATCTGTGTTCTTTGGGAAATGTCACACCTCGATTGTTCGATCATCTAAGCATCGAAACGCTGCGCACTTTGTCCCCCTCATTAACATTGTAGATTCCCTTTTAACGCTGAATTCAGGAGCGGGTGGAAAAACAATGGGAATTTCAATACTGCATTCAATCCCTGTTGAGCGAGTCAGAGTCCATTCAGAGAATGAATGTGTTCTGTTTTCACTCTCAGACTTCACCCTGGTGGGAGGCCGCACTTGTGGTAAAAACAGCTAAATCTTTGTTTAGTTAAATCTGCTTTTTTGGTTCCTTGTAATTTAATTTTCAAAGGAATTTACCATGCATTTATGTCCCACATTCCTGCTGCTTCCTCTGCCTCCTTGCACCATCTTCCACCACTTGCTGAGGGTTACACAGTGTTGCCTTTTGAAGTATACATTTGCATAATCAGATTAGGATACGTGATTGTCTATGTGAACCCCCCCCTTCCATCAGAGGGTGCTCCAGAAGAGAGAGGGTGCTGTCCAGCACAACAATGGAGGACTCCCCTCCTGTCAGCAGCCATCCAGCCCTGCACCTGCATCTTCTCCTTCCACGTCGTAGGTCGATTACAGTGGCAGTTTAGGCTTGGACCTCTGCAGCCACTGAGGGGTGAAGGAGCACAAGAGAAGGAGGAGGAGGAGAAGGCTGAGGGGGGCTCGAGTGCTGTGATGGGAGAGGAAGGGCAGGGGTTGAGCTGAGATATTTAAACATGCAAAGGGTGAATTGGCTTTAAGGGAATAAAGAGCTCAGGGCCTATCGGCTGGCACCCAACTCTAGAAATTCTCTTTTTGTGGAGCGCCTCAGCCGGGAGAGCGAGGGGCTGCTGCACTGATCTGCTCCATTGTGATAACGGATTCAGACAGTGTGCTAGAAGCTGATAAGGAAATGTGCTCTCAATAGACGATTACCCACATGCTTGGGATGGAATAGTCAATCAGGAAAATGCACTCAGTGGAAGGAGTGAGAGGCATGCAGATTTGTTATTATTTTTATACTGAAGGTTTTCCTCACTCTGCAGAAAAACAGGAATGTTCAGACACAATTTGGTGGTAACTGTAAATAAAGTAAATTTCCTTCCATGACAACATTTCTCTCTAGTTCAGACTTAAGATATTCACTCAAGGGATTGCAGTTTTCAGGAAAGCACTCCGCTTACAAAGAAGTACCATTTTTAACGTTGTACGTCACATTACCAGGAAGTGAAGATGTTAACTGGTTCTTCCTGTATTTGTTTTACACTTTACTATGAAGTAACTCATCCTACTTTGAAATCACACACAAAGCAAATGCCTCCCAGATTCATTTTGTGTGCAGTCTGACAGCTGCTGTACTGTAGTCATCAGTCACTCTGTGTTGCATGATTTTATTTTTGGATTACAAAGAGTCACCTGTCATTTCCCACAGACCTCCAGTCATTGGGTCCAGCTGCCCTCAGTTTCATTTACACGCCTTTAATTAGAGTTTAACACCCCCAGTTAAATACCCTGAGTCAGATCAGTGTTTACTCTTCAGCTCAGTTAAGAGCAATCTTTGGCCTAGAGATGGGACACAGGGTCCCAGTAGACGTTTAAGCATTTGAATGTCCGACCACAGTTTAAATAAACTCCGGGCAGAAGACCACTGTGAACACAACTGTCGTTAGCTCAGCCGTAAAGTCGGCAAACAAAGTTTCAGAAAGAGAGATTAGATACACTCAAATAACTACAAATGTTGTATCAGTGTTAGCTGTTGTTTGTTTTTTGTATTATTGCAAACATATTTTGACTCTTCTATAAAGGACGCCTGGAAAAGTCTGGATTTTGTTTTATCAAGTCTGGAAGAGGAGAAAACAGAATATGGAGAAAATATTGGTATTCCCAGATTTACCTTCTCATTGTTGATTAAATGTTCATGAATCCATCCATCCATCCATCCATCCATCCGTCCGTCCGTCCGTCCATCATCCATCCATCCATCCATCCGTCCGTCCGTCCGTCCGTCCGTCCGTCCGTCCGTCCGTCCGTCCGTCCGTCCGTCCGTCCGTCCATCCATCCATCCATCCATCCATCCATCTCATTACAGTTGAGGCCTCACTCCATGCCTCATCCTATCATTGCTTGTGAACAAGACACAAGATAGTTTTAAATTATGCTGTCTAAAGCATTAATTGACCCCGTACCCGTAGGAGGCATTCCACCTTTTTCTGGTTGAGAATTATAACCTTTGATTTAAAGGCGTTGACTCTAATTCTGGCAGCTTTACATCTGCTATGAACAATTTCTGGTGTGTGCTGCTGTAAATTGTTGCAATCCATTAAATGCTCATGAGATTTTGTAGATTTTGAAGTTTGTATCAAAAATCAAGAAACTGTTACCCCCTTCCTTCTTTATGGCCAGTGTCTAGCAGGCTCTTTGAGTTCTCTACACTTGAGTATTTCTTACTTAATTCTTCATCTTCAGGTTTTAGGGTAGAGCTGGAATTGAACATAGGAGGGGAGAAAACATCTTAAAATGCTAGCGGACTTGATTTAGTTCAACCACCAAGAGTGTGCAGGCCAGATGGCGGGTTTAGGAAGCCTGAAATCTCAGCACGTGGCAAAGCGTTTGTCATTGCATTAATCAACAACATTGCCAGCTCCCTGCATATACATTATGCTTATTTTCTGCTATGTGGAGGCATGGGAATCTTATAAATCCTTAAGACATCCTTATTTCCCTTTGGACACAAAGTAAATGCCTTTAATGGCAGAAAACTTGTTCTATTATTTTCTTTTTTTTTATCTCAGACAAAATGACTTCAGTGATTTTGAGGGAACTTTCCATTTCACTAACTTAGTTGGACAGTTCTATTTTTTATTGCTTTTTGTCATGTTTTTCCTGTGCTGAGACTAAACTAGATTGCCTCCATTTCCCTTTCTACAACATGAGCTATTGTATATCAGCATATGCAGCTCCCAACGCCTGAATAATTCTTCTGAATTTCCTTTTAATGCATGAGCATGTTATTGTATAATTGGTGCTGTAATCCATCCATCCATCCATCCATCCATCCATCCATCCATCCATCCATCCATCCATCCATCCATCCATCATCCATCCATCCATCCATCCAGTTGAGGGTCGTCATTTTTCTACAGAAGTGCATTTATATCAGACTTCTGTTTTAAAATACACAGCTACAATCCTATTTATAATTAAGTCTGTCATTTTGGCCATTCAAACTGAACAGAATCATTCATCGATGCTGTGTTGAAGTGGATCCCAGTAATTCCTTCATTCACACTCAGTGTTTCCCTCTAACAGCGTTGTCTGCACATTGATCAACTGGACAGCGTTTGACTTCAGAGCAACCTCTGACCTCAAGGGTTGCAAGTTAAGCGGGCACATCGAGCCGCTCCTCTGTTAGGCCTCTGGTCAGCGGACAAAGAGCAGAGGTCAGCTTTGTCTCCACATGGTCATCACAGGATGCAGAGAAACAAACATCTCTGAGCTTTGTTGGCACAAAGGAGCAGCAGTTCTGCTCTTTGCTTCAGTTTTCAGTCAGTGTGAAGTTATAGTGGGATTTTTTAATGTAATGGTTAATTTTTATGTTGGAAAAAATTGTAGCGTATTTTTTCATGGATATTAATGATTTTCTGTTTTCTTGAATGTTATTGGAGCTGTATCAAAGAAGTCCGCGTGTTGGACACCCTCCAAAGCTTTTCCATTTCGTCCAATAACAGATACTGAGATGTTGAGGGGTTTGTTTCCTGAAAGGAAATGCTGGATGTTTTTAGATTAAAAATAACAAATATAAGTTTACTTTTAAAGGCAAAGTGAACTCTGCAAATAAGCTGGAGTCTTAAATTCTGCAGTTACTTAAGATTTTGTCACAAACGCAAGTACTGTTTTATAATAAACTAACCCATTTTTAAATTGGCTGCTTCAGTACATCACTTACAGTAGGTTGTCCAGCACACAATAAATGCATTCAATCACATTTTCAGATTTATTGATATTTACTGACACTTTAAAACAACAACCCTAGCCAAACTGCTAGTTTGGGATGGTTGCAAACATCAATTATTAGTTTATGATAATAAATCAAAATTCTTATGATCATTATTTTTATAACAAATAATTATAAGATTATTGCCCATCCCGGGTTTTAAGGGTTATTTCGTTAAATAAGGAAATAACCTTGGAAAGTCTGGACATTGCTTTTAGTTTTCCAGGTCTATATAAGTTTGGAAAATAAATTAATAGAGAAAAATGTTTGATTTTCCTGATTTGTTTTTTTTCTCCCAATAAAATACAAATATCTAACACTGCACAATAAATGCAGTCAGTTTCACATTGATTTATTATTTTACATGCTTTATTATTAATATGCTGAATCACACCTTGGTTTTTACATTTTACCCATCGCTTTTTGTTGTTTTTAATTAGTGACTGAATGGACACACACAAAAATCAAAAAAGGCCGTTTTACTACCCGTCTGTACACATCATTCAGGTAAAACTGCATCTGTGGTCCTTCAACTGGTTGTAAAATGCCAAAAAAAACCTGCTATTTTTTTCAAGTTTTACCAATAAAATAAAGTTATCAAAGTGAAGAATCTGCATTTAATTTAGGAGTGCCTACTCTAGATCCAGAAGCAGTAAAATGGCCCTGAACCATACTTCCAACATTGGAAGCAGTTTTCTGCATTTCATTGTTTCATTATTGTGGGACCTATTGATATTAACAGAGGTTTAAAGTGAAACTTTGAACTTGAATGTCCAAAATGTCATTAAGAGATTAAGGAAAATACCTGAAATGTATAGTCTGGAAAAGTGTTTGTAATAAAAACAACGCAGAAACTCAGTTATCGTGTTTCTGTGTAAATATTCCGACAAAATGCAAAAAACGGCATAATTAACAAATCCTTTATTAAATAAATAGTTAAAATAAATAAGATACTATGTGTTCACAAACAAAGCAAAATAAATTAGCAAAGACATAAGATTGATAATTAACACACTCATCACAGCTGACAATCAGTTCAGTATCTTTGGCCATATCACATGCGTATTTTACAAAAAAATAAAACAAAAGCAAATTCTTTTCAAAAAGATATTTGCGAGTAATTACTGAAAGCAGATTGTCAGTTTTATCCAAACATTAGAAATTGGCTGCCAAACATTGAAAAAGAGGAAGCAAAACAGGAAACCTGGTTCCTCTGAAGTCACATAACCTTGGTAACTGAGAAAAAGATCAGATTATGTTGTTTTTAGAGGAAAAACAAACAGCTTGTTGACAACAAGAAAATAAAAAGTGCTCTTGACTATTTTCAGACATTTGCAGTGTGGAGAATTAGCCGGGCCATTATCGGTTCAGTATTTAAGTAAGAATAAGAAAATCCATTCTCCTTCATTCTTCCATTTTCCTCATCGATGGCGCCTCCTGCAAACTGAAATCAGTTCCAGCAACAAGGAATGTGAACATGGAGACATGAAGAGAATGTGGTACACTTCCATGCAGAACACAAATTCATTTTTTTTACCTGGAAATCATATCTTATAAATTACCACTCTGCGGGAGGGACCCTTCTTGTCAGCCATGTTGGGGGTCCACAACATAATCAGTTCTTATTCCCCCATAAAAAGGGCATAAAAATTCTTCACATGTTCTTCTCAACGTCTCAGAATGAGGCTCTACCAGGCCTCGGAGCTGTCACAGCTGGATCCAGGCGACGGAGCCTCTGTGTCGCTGGTTGTGGTCCAGGGATGGGGAGGCGAGTGTAGCCGCTCCATGTTCCCTCTCAGGAAGGTGAGCAGAGCTGTGGAGGAGTGGCTGGCCGGCTGACCGCTCTGGCTCTCCAGCAGCTGCACCAGGAAGTTGATGTAGCGCATGGCCAGGCGCAGGATCTCGTTCTTGCTCAGCTTCTTCTCCGGAGGATGGGTGGGGATAAGCTTGCGGAGCTCTGCAAAGGCCGTGTTGACGTTGTGTTGGCGCCAGCGCTCCCTCGTGTTGGTGAACACCTTCCTGGTCATGATGCTGAGAGCAGTAACAGAAAGGTAATGATTAGTGAGTCTAATAGCTGATTAAACAAACTTGCTAAGTCTGCACTGTTTATTCTTAGGTTTTTTGGGTATTTTGGATACATATATTAAATATTTTTACATTTATACTTTTACTTTTAACCTATTGGCATTATAGGCTGAATTAGCCTGTGTTTTGATGTATTTAGTATCAGGCTGGCATGTATGTTCCCGACTACATTCTGTCCTATAGGATTGGATTGTGTTGGTATGAATTAGATTTATTCTGTAGTTCTGTATCATTAGAAAATGAATTATGCCAGTTTTTATGTAAAGTGCCTTGAGATCAAGTTTGCTGCAGATCTAAATGAATAAATTCAACTCAATTTAAATTCAGCTCTATTTATGTAGTCCACATAAATGTCATGTCAAGGCACTTTACAAGGAAAACTTATCAGATTTTTATGCAGAAGTAAATAATCAATCTACAATCTACATATATCGACAGATTCAATCTCAGTTCGAAACATTCTAGTTTAATCTTAGTTATAAATAAACTGAATTAAATTTAAAAAGGGCATATTTACTATCCTCTTGAAAAATAGCATCTTTTTAAAATGTCACAGATTGTGTGAAAGGTTTTATAGACATAATCATAATTTTTCAATAATTTGGGACTCCTATAATCTGATATATTTAGAGCTGCAATATAAATGATTTATTCATGTTCACTTTGTGATGATAAATATAAAATGTTAAGTTGTTAGTTTTCAGCAGACAGAACAAATTTGTTCCTCCACTACTGTTCACAAATGACAGCTATAAACAAGGGAAACATATTCCCTTAGTCTTTTCTATGCACTTGTTAATCATTTTTCACTGACCTCACTAGCTGCAGAACCCGTTGGACAAAATAACCAATGTCTGACCTGTTAGGGTAGTAATGTGCAGAAATCTCAGTGGCAGAGCTGTCGCCCACAGGTCATCGACGTCTGGGAGTCCTTAGGTTGAATCGGCGCTCAGTTCAGTCTCCTCATCCCCGTCCGGATGCAGTGGAGCAAGAGGGAAGTAGAGACGGGCAGGGAGGGATGTGGGGAGCAGAGGCAGAGAGCAGGGGTGAGACTGCTGCGTGTTTGCATCCCACATTTTATAGCAGGGCAGCTCCATTGTGTGACGTGTGATGTCGTGGAGACTGTGTGTCCATTGTGATTGTTGCAAAGTGCACCCCCCTCCTTTCTGTTATTTCAAATAAATGGATGTCAATTATTGGTTTTGCTCCTCAGAGGTCATGACTGTAGATGGTCTTAAATGTTTTTCTGTGTTCAACTTTCCAAATAATTCAAAGTAAGTCTTTTTTTTGCAGCTTTATGACTCAAAAGCCTTTTAGGTGATTGTTTGTGCTGCTTGCATGATCTGCTGCTCATTTAATCCCTGAATGATCCCACTGAAGGTCATAATTTCCTATTGATGTGAAACTGAGACGTCCAGACCGTTCTCTTACTGTTATGGACACTTATTCCTTTCTGCTGCTCTGACATTAGGCATGGACAGCCCACCATCCCCGGGACCAAGGGAAAAGACCTGCAGCTCTGCTTTTAAATTCAGACTGATTGGGCCACAAAAGGTAAAAATACCACATGCAGATTGACAGTCGAACAATATGTGTTTTGTTATGACTATGGTAATCTTGTTGAGCGATTCCAAGGGGCCACACATAAATTACAGAGGAAACATGGAGGCCACAGAGTCTGACTCCCATCTCAGCAGCCACTCCTCACTCCTTTGCCCCCTCCCTCTCCCACCTCCCACTTTCAACCTCTGTTCAGATAAAATAACAAGTCCAGTTTGACCAATTGTCACTGTTCTTTTTACACCCTTCAAGTGTTGTTTCAAAGACGCAGCCTTCCAGAAAACTGTGTGTGTGGAGTACGAATTAGCATAATCCGATTAGGCGCCGGGATTAGCCCAGGGCCTGGAGATCGGGGCTCGTTTCTCTGAATCGGCCATTCATGGGCCCTGCTGCACGTCCAAGAGTCTGCACCTGCGAGTCGGGCCCCTCTGCTCTCTGCCGCTGTCCGCCTCCACTCTAGGTCTGCTGACGCACTTGCAGTTAGGTGATGCAGAGAGGCTGTCCCCAACCAAAACCTTTTAAAGGCATCTTTGTAATTTAAATATGCATTCAGTCCATTAATAAGATTATTATTACATTTTGTACAACACTATACTGCAGTATGACTGATTAAGCTTTTTCACGTTACAACCACAATCTTCAATGTATTTTGGAGGGATTTTTATGTAATAGACCACCACACAAAGTGGTGTATAATTTTAAAGTGAAAGAAAACGATCCACCTCTTTTTTTACAAATTAAAATCTCCAGTGTGTGACATGCGTTTGTTTTCACGTCCTGTGAGCCAACACTTTGTAGAACCTCATTTCTGCTGCATGTCTTTGAGGTTTTTCTCAACCAGCTTTGCACATCTAGAGACTGAAATATTCTCCTATGCATAAAGAAAGCTCAAGCTCATCCAGGCTGGATGGAGAGTATCTGTTAACATCAGTTTTCAAGTCTTTCCACAGATTCTCATTTGGATTTAGGTCTGGGCTTTGACTGGGGCATTCTAAAGTTTGGCTGTATGTTTGTAGTCATTGTCCTGCTGGAAGGTGAACTTCCACACAATTGTCCTGTATTTAGTTTTATCTGGCTTCCCTGTCTCTACTGAAGAAATGTATTGCCACAGCATGATGCAGCCACCACGAAGTGGGGTTGGTGTGCTCAGAATGATTTACAGTGTTAGTTTTCCACCACACTTAACTTTTTGTATGTGGGCCAAGAGGTTAAAATTTTCATTTTATCCAACCAGAGCACCTTCTTCCACATTTTTGCGGTATCCCCCAATGTCCTGTGGGGAGCATTTAATGGGACCTTTTATGACTGTATTTTTACAATGACTTCCTGCCACTCTCCAGTAAAGGCCAGGCTTGTAGACTCCACAACTAAATGCTGTCTTTTCAGGAGAATCTCCCATTTTAGATCTCTGCAGCTCCTCCAGAGTTACCATGGGAGTCTTGGTCTCATCTGAGTGATGTTCTTTTCTCCCCCGTCCTGTCAGTTTAGGTACATGGTCATGTAGGTTTGCATTGTAGCTACACACTGTTCACCAATAACTTATAACAAACTGCTGATGGCTTGATTAAACACAGGTGGACTCTATTTAATAATTAGGCAACTTCTTAAAGCAGTGAGTTGGACTGGGAATTATTTATTTTGGGGTATCAGAGTAATAGGGACTGGATAAAAATGCAAACTGCACAATTTAAAAACCATGGATCATTTTCCTTTTACTTCACATTTATTCATTGTGGCTGAATTCCCTCATCAGCCATTTGATTCAGGCTTGTTGAGGAAGGGATGCATCTAAAGGTAGCAGGATGGTAGCCCTCGAGGACTGGACGAGCACCACTGAACTCAGGCATTAATGTTACTGAGAGACAATTTTTTTCATTTTTAAGTTATTAATTCAGGAAATATCTGAAATATTACAAGTTAGTAAAAAAAATATTTGTTACCTGTATTTTGGGGACTCAGAGTTCACTTTATCCAGTACTTAATGGATAAATCATCCCGTCAATTCTTGATAAACTTCCAGTTAGGTCAAATTGACCAGATGTTTAAGATTAAAAACATAAACTTACCATATATGAATATTGTAATAAATTATAAAAATGCTGCTAAATTGTTCAAAACAATATCTGCTGCAACATCATGTTAGTCTTAAATCTATTTTTCTCCATTTATCAACTTAGGTTTTTAAAAGGTTGTAGGTTTTGATGTGTTCCAGGGATTCATAAGTTTCTGTACCAAAACAGTTTTTTCATCCGATTCTGATCTGTAACCTGAATCGTGGATCTTATTCCTGGAAACATACACAGGTGACAGTTTAATTGTAGCCTGCGATGAGAGATAACAGCAGTGTGACCTTTACAGCTGAAGCCCGACTAGGACCCAGTCTAAAAGATGCTTTGGTTTAAACAGCCTGTTAATTCCCACATTATCTCTGCTGCCCCATTCAGTCCAGCGCTCAAATATGTTCAGGAACCATTACTGCACCATTAGGTCGCTGTTTACCTCACCCTCAAATAGAGACTCTGTTGACCACCCTACCAGCCTCTTTTGTTCCAGAGCAAGTAATAAAAACAACCCATTCCTCTCTCTTTGTTTGACCGCTGCCGCTCAGAGCGCCGGGCCGAGGCAGAGAAAAGACACCGTCAGGTTATTGATGGTGGCTCGTCGGTGGCTGGCCGGAGTCAGGGAGGCTTGGAGTCGATGTCCCCAGGGTTGTCTTTGTCTGGGGATCATTCCTGGGGGAACTGGCTTCAGTCTGCTGGCTCGTGAAGATAAGCACTCTCTTCACATGCTGAGAGACCATGATAAGGGGATTGCTTCACTAAATTATATATAAAAAAGAAGCCCCACCAATGGAGCTGCTAAAATGAGAGACTTTATCAGTAGAGATGAAAAAAACCCAATCCCAGTCCTCAACCCATAAATCACTTCTTTTTCTACTACTGAGCATGCTCAAAAAATTAACTAGTAGCCAACTAAAAGTTTTATTTTAACCAATAATTCATTTGATAAGTCCTTTAACTATTTTAATGTAACCTTAATATGGCAATCAAGGTTAGCTGTTACTCAATAGGAGGATATATTCTAATCCATTCCGAATTTATCCCAGATTAACAGAAGGAGTTACAAGGAGACTGAAAAGATAGGTCTCAGTTTATTAAATCCTGAAGCATGAGCCCCGTTCTGGAAAAGTCTTTAAATTACAATCATATATCAGCTAGCCGTTTTATATTACAGCTAACTGAATCCACTCAGTTTCATTACATTTTTAAAAGAGGAAACACAAAAAGATCAAACTCTTAAATATGGAACACGGTAATGTTGGGAAGATTAATACGCTGTTAATAGATAATAAAATGTTTCCTGAACAAAAACCTTTTTTCCATAAAAACATTAAAACAGTTTAAGCCTCGTCTGTCCATCTTTTCTGCTGGGTACCCTCTCAAAGCTCAGCCGCCCCCTCTTCATGGGTGTCAGCACTGCAAAACAACAACACTTTGTTAAAATCACATTCTAAGTAACAGAAAAACACTGTGAGCTGCTCTGACCTGATCCAATCAGACCAACAGCGTCTCTGCTCCTCTTCTGCTCCTGACCTCTCCAGAACCTGGGTCCATAAGATGAACCTTCTCCCGTCCCTCCAGTACCGGTGATACAGTCATAAATACGATCCCACATGATGTCTGTAGGTGGGCTACAACTGTTGATGTAAAGCTCTAAGGATGCTGGAGGTCGTTGTAGATCACAGGATGGGAGGATGTGTGACTGTTGACTGGCTGCAGCAGTACGGGGCTGTAACTGAACGTAGAGTCCAGAATCACTGCGCTGTCGGCTGTGTGTAGGTATGAGCTGAACTCATCTGGAGAGTCTCTCAGCGTCCAAACATCATTCACTCTTTAAACAACTCTCCCTGTTGCGCCATCTCTGCCACTCTACGAAAGAAACTTCTCCTCCTGCTTCCAGGAATCTGTTCTGGTCCAGTTTTTCTGGAGGTCAATTGGGCTCCCAAAAGAACCATTCAGGTCAAATTTGACGTCTGAAGAGCCTGGGTCTCCATTGGGGAACAGGTCATCTGGGTTTATAGCTCGACATAGGAAGCTACAGTTGGGGCTGCTGCTGAACGGCTCTGGATCTAGACAGTTCATGAACTCAGACTCAGCACAGAAGACCTGATGGGTTTTTAAAGGCCCAGTTTGTTGTCTCATCAATGGTTGTCTGAGCAGATTTGGGCTCTGCATTTCTCGAGTAAAAGGAGGTGATGTCACCGAACAGCTAGAAACAAGAAGAAACAAGTCCTCTGATAAACTGAACTGCTTATGCTGCACATTTTAGCATTCTTTAACTTCTCACAGTGCATCAAGATGTATTTCTGTTTACCTGTTCATACAACTACTCATCTACCCCTTTAAATGGGGAACATGTTTTTACAGGCTGTTTGTAGCCCAGTGTTTTTAACAGTGTTTGCAGGCGAGGGAGTCTGCACCATTTAGCTTTAGAACATGTGAAACATTTGTGCTTCTACCTTCACATCCAGTTTTTCTGACTTCATGCCGAACAGAACCAGAGATGAATAAACCAACACCAAATTGTTGAAGACCTTGTTTGAAAATCTGCACTTCCAAACGCACACACAGACAAACCTTGAAGGTAATCCTTTTGTATGCTGAATTTGTACAGGTTTCTAACATTACTGTGCAACATTTTTAATCCACTCCTAATATCTTAGATTTTTTTTTCAAATTAGTTTTAATTCTTTAGGGTTTTCTCCATACTTTCTGAAGGGCTTTTGACTTTATTCTTTAGACTTTAGGTGCTTTTTTTCAGACCATGACAGCATGTTGTAAAAGTGTATCCTTAATAAAATGCAAAAGTGTACATGTGGAGGACAAACAAAGAAATTCCTGGGCTTAAAAAAAAATTAGAGCAGGTTAAAAAACAGCAGACCTGTGGTTAATCAATTTCTATATGAACGTTTTCAGTTGATAGCTCTCTGGGAATTACCTTTTAGTGGTAAAATGCTTTTTATGTGTCTAACTATTTTCCTGGGTATTTTTTATAATTCATTTAAACAAATGAAAAAATTTTATTTCTGACCAGCTGCCAGTAATATCGTCTAAAAATGTAACTAAAATGAGTTTTTACAAGTTGTCCCTATATTGGTTACTCCTGAGTACATATGAGTCTGTTCATGTCTAACTGATTCATAAGTAAGAGTTTATTAGCTTGACAGACAAAAATATATTCCTCTGAAAATGTTCAGTGAACAACCAGCCAAAGATCTCCAGAAAGCCTGGAGAACTACTGAGAAAGCCACTTTACAAAACCACAAGAAGGTCTGTTCGTTGGAAGGAAAATCTAACAAACTGGGAGATTTTTACACAGTCTTGTTTATCAGCGTAATGAAGTTTGTGTGGACTCTGACCCTCCACCTTGGCCGTCAGTGCAAGATGAGCCAACAGCAGCTGTATTGCAGAGAGGGAGCACTCAGCCTCATTACTAATACCCTCACTGGCTCCATCTCAACCCAGTTCATCCTGCTTCTACACAAACACAAAAACTCACCTAAACAGCTGACACTGGACCAAATGAATAACAATGAACATAATGGTGTTTAAGGTGGAAAACTCTTGCGGGCAGAGCTTACTTAACTGGCCTTTTAGCAACCCTTAGTCCGAATACTGCTGAAAACATTAAATGTATTGAGTATTTTGAGCTGTACAGCATGTACAGTAAATTCCTTCAAACACTGCTTTTGTTTTACTGGATCATATCACCAGAGCAGCGTTCGAGGGAGCAGGAGACAAACTGTCAGACATGGAAATAAAAACAAAAGGGCCACATTTAAACCTCTCTTCCTCTAAAACACTATGCTTGGTGTGTTGTTTCAAAGAATAAGTTATTACAGACTAATGCACCATTTCTATCTTACTTAAAAGGTTTGTCAAGGTTGTGTGGGTAAGAAAGTCACTGTTTAAATCTAGCTAGAATATTTTGGAGCTCACTAAATGTAGATCTTCAAAGGGCTGTCTGAAAGTCAGTCATTTTCTCCCGCGACTTCCATAGTGGGTCGCTGGAAAGCTGGTGCCTATCTCCAGCAAGCTATGGGTGGGAGTGGGGGTACACCCTGGGCAGGTTGTCAGTCCATCTCAGGGCAACACACACATATACACACACCTAAGGGCAATTTGGAGAAACCAATTAACAGTCATGTTTTTGGACTGTGGGAAGAAGCTGGAGTACCTGGAGAGAACCCACGCATGCATGGGGAGAACAAGAAAGTTCCATGCAGAAAGACCCCCGGCCGGGAGTCGAACCCAGGACTTTCTTGCTGCAAGGCAACAGCGCTACCAACTGCGCCACTAGGTAAAAACAGTAGAATGACGAAATATACTTTCAGCAATTCTGTTATTCCCGTTCACTAAGTTTGTAAACCAACATTTTAATTTCTTCTTGTAGAAACAATGACAATCTTGTATGAAGATGTATAATGCTCACTCCTAAACCCTTATGCCCCCCCGAAACATTTCTGAACTTGTATTTATTTTTATTTGTTGATCATTTGGCTATTGAACAGCTTGTTGCATTTATTCGTACAGGCAATCTTTTTAGCGTTTTTTTTCAAATCCAACATGTTATCTGCACTTTTTTCTATCATGCTCTAATCAGCTTATGCAATCTCCATGCAGAAACAGCCCCGGCTATCTTGTAGAAAGGTAACAGAGCTAACCAAATTGGAGCCCTTTTTATAAATAGATTAATTTTTAAACTGTCTCAAAACTATCAAGCATTAACTCACAATTACATCTTAAATAAATGGCTAAACTGCCTCTTTGGCGTTCAGTTGAGCTCTACGGAGCTCTGCTAATGCCTGATTCACGCAAGATTTAAAAATTGTTGGTTGTTTTTCCAAAACCAGAGAGACCCCTCAAATGATGATAAAAAATCTAAGATATAAAATGTTGAGTGTGTAGTGTACAGCCACATGGCGAGCACAACACACGAACAGATTTCACTCACGAACATTCAGATATCAGACGGGAAATCTCGCAAAACCTCTTGAGATCAAATGTGAGTTCAGAGTAAATAAACATGGCAGACGAGGAAGAAGCAATGGCGAAAAACATTACCAAAAGAAAAGGCATTGGTTAAAAAAGTGGAGACAGTGTGAGCAGGTGCTCTACGTGCTACACATTGATATGGGGATGAGTTGTTCTCTGTTCTGATATTTATTGAGTTTTCCCACATTTTGGTATCCCTGCCTTATTTCTGTTACCTCGCTTTCTGACTGGCTAAACCTCACATTCAACAGGTTGCGTACTCGTTCGTCCTCGGGGAACACCCCACATGCAAAGATATCGTGCCAAGACAATCCAACAAGTTGAATATCCTAGATTTGAGGTCAGAACGGTCCAGACGTCCTTCCGAGCAGACTAGATCACTTTTAACACACCACACACAGCAGGGATATCTAATAAGATTATCATAAGAGCCATCACGATAATAAGGGCCTCCTGAAGATCGTCAGAAGCCATCCCTCCTTTGATTCTGCATTCCCAGTTACATGTTCTAAATGCTAACACGGCCCATGTCCTCTTAGGATTGACTTGTATGATGTAAAAGGACAAAGTTGGCCAAGGTGGGGGTTTCATGATACCCCCCATCTTGAACTATGACATGAAAGGCGCTTGTGAAAGACTCTAATCACACAAAAGTTTCATCTCCTATTATTGATTTCATGGAAAAATCATACAATTTTACTTTTTTGAAATAAGGGAAAATTTTTTGATCGTTTGCCTTGCATTTAAAGGCCTAAAATCCTTTAAATGATTTATTGTTTTATATTTCTGAAGTTGAGAGATTTATGAAAAACACAAGGAATGTATGCTGATTTAAGAGCCCTTTTTAGTCCATGTTTTTGTCCTTATAGGTATTTGGAGGAAAGTGAATTTGAAAAGGGCACAAGGGTTGAGTCAGTTTTTTTATTTCTAAAAGAATTTGAAGAATTTGTAAGAAGTCGTGTCCTTTTCATTCAATTTAATAAAATTTATTGAAGGTTGTGGTTGTGATTTGACAAAATATGGAAATGTTTTAGGGGATTGAACACTTTTGTAAATGTGCATATCAGCTGATTATTTGCTCTATATTGTTTTATGTCAGATGTTTGGTCTTGTTAAAAAAACTAAGTTGGAAAATTACACTAGTGATTCAAGGTTTTAGATACACTTTCTCACTTAATGTGTCTCTTTATTTTCATGACTATTTACATTCTAGATTGTTACCAAAGGCAACAAAACTATAAATGAACACACATGGAATTATGCAGTAAACAATACATGTGAAATAACTCTAAACTCTATCCTCCTTGAACCGCCACCTTAACGTGGTGGAGGGGTTTGAGTGTTCAAATGATCCTAGAGGCTATTTTGTCTGGGGCTTAAATGCCCCTGGTAGGGTCTCCCATGGCAAACAGGTTCTAGGTGATGGGTCAGACAAAGAGCAGTTCAAGAGGACAAATATATCGAGGCACGTGACGTCGCCCGGTACGGCGGAGCCGGGGTCCCACCCTGGAGCCAGGCCTGGGGTCGGGACTCGTCGGAGAGTGCCTGGTGGCTGGGTTGCTCCTCGCGGGACCCGGCCGGGCCAAGCCCGAACGAGAGACGCGAGGCCATCCCCCAGTGGGCCCACCACCTGCAGGGGGAACCGTGAGGGACCGGTGCAAAGAGGATTGGGTGGCGGACGAAGGTGGAGACCTCAGCGGCCCGATCCCCGGATACTTAGGCTGGCTCTAGGGACGTGGGATGTTACCTCGCTAGGGGGGAAGGAGCCTGAGCTTGTGCGGGAGGTCGAGAGATATCGACTAGAAATAGTCGGGCTCGCCTCCACGCACAGCGTGGGCTCTGGAACCCATCTCCTTGAGAGGGGCTGGACTCTTTTCTACTCTGGAGTGGCCCACGGGGAGAGGCTGGGGTGGGTTTGCTTGTTGCCCCCCAGCTCAGCCGCCTCGTGTTGGGGTTTACCCCGGTGGATGAGAGGGTCGCATCCCTGCGCCTTCGGGTCGGGGATAGGTCTCTGACTGTAGTTTCGGCCTACGGGACGAGCAGTAGTGCGGAGTACCCGGCCTTCTTGGTGTCCCTGTCGGGGGTAGTGGATAGTGCCCCTCCCGGGGACCCCATTATTCTGCTGGGGGACTTCAACGCCCACATGGGAAACGACAGTGACACCTGGAGAGGCGTGATCGGGAGGAATGGCCTCTCCGATCTGAATCCGAGTGGTGTTTGGATATTGGACTTCTGTGCTAGTCACGGATTGTCCATAATGAACACCATGTTCAAGCATAAGGGTGTCTATCAGTGCACTTGGCACCAGGACACCCTAGGCAGGAGGTCAGTGATCGACTTTGTTGTTGTATCATCAGACCTTCGGCTGCATGTTTTGGACACTCGGGTGAAGAGAGGGGCTGAGCTGTCCACTGATCACCACCTGGTGGTGAGTTGAATCCGCTGTAGGAGGAGAAAGCCGGACAGACTTGGCAGGCCCAAGCGCATAGTGAGGGTCTGCTGGGAACGCCTGGCGGAGCCCTCGGCCAGGGATGTATTCAACTCCCACCTCCGGGAGAGCTTTGACCAGATTCCGGGGGATGTTGGAGACATAGAGTCCGAGTGGACCATGTTCTCCGCATCTATTGTCGATGCTATAGCCCGTAGCTGCGGCCGTAAGGTCTGCGGTGCCTGTCGTGGCGGCAATCCCAGAACCCGGTGGTGGACACCGGCCGTAAGGGATGCTGTCAAGTTGAAGAAGGAGTCCTATCGGCTGTGGTTGGCTTGTGGGACTCCTGAGGCGGCTGACGGGTACCGTGAGGCCAAGCGTGCTGCGGCCCGAGCTGTGGCAGAGGCAAAAACCCGGGCCTGGGAGGAGTTTGGTGAGGCCATGGAGAAGGACTACCGGTCGGCCTCGAAGCGATTCTGGCAAACCGTCCGGCGTCTCAGGAGGGGGAAGCAGTGCTTCGCCAATACTGTTTATAGTGGGGGTGGGAGGCTGCTGACCTCGACTGGGGACATTATCGGGCGGTGGAAGGAGTACTTAGAGGATCTCCCTTAATCCTGCCATCACGCATTCCCTGGTGGAAACAGAGACTGGGGACTCGGGGTTGGACTCTTTCATCACCCAGGCTGAAGTCACCGAGGTGGTTAAAAAGCTCCGCGGTGGCAAGGCTTCGGGGGTGGATGAGATCCGCCCTGAGTACCTCAAATCTCTTGATGTTGTGGGGCTGTCATGGTTGACACGCCTCTTCAACATTGCATGGCGGTCGGGGACAGTGCCTCTGGACTGGCAGACCGGGGTGGTGGTCGCCCTTTATAAGAAGGGTGACCGGAGGGTGTGTTCCAACTAGAGGGGGATCACACTCCTCAGCCTCCCTGGTAAGGCCTACGCCAGGGTATTGGAGAGGAGAGTCCGGCCGATAGTCGAACCTCGGCTTCAGGAGGAGCAGTGTGGTTTTTGTCCCGGCCGTGGAACACTGGACCAGCTCTATACCCTCTACAGGGTACTCGAGGTCTCATGGGAGTTTGCCCAACCGGTTCACATGTGTTTTGTGGACCTGGAGAAGGCATTCGACTGTGTCCCCCGTGATGCCTTGTGGGGGGAGCTCCAGGAGTATGGAATCGGGGCCCCTTTATTAGGGGCCATCCGGTCCCTGTACGAGCGGAGCAGGAGTTTGGTCCGCATTGCCGGCACTAAGTCGGACCTGTTTCCGGTGCATGTTGGACTCCGGCAGGGCTGCCCTTTGTCACCGGTCCTGTTCATAACTTTTATGGACAGGATTTCTAGACGCAGCCAAGGGCCGGAGGGGGTCTGGTTTGGGGACCAGTGGATTTCGTCTCTTCTTTTTGCGGCTGCCGCAGTAATGGGGGCGCTGTGACGGTCCGTTGTGGTGAAGAGAGAGCTGAGCCGAAAAGCGAAGCTCTCAATTTACCGGTCGGTCTACGTTCCTACCCTCACCTATGGCCATGAACTTTGGGTCATGACCGAAAGAACGAGATCCCGGATACAAGCGGCGGAAATGAGCTTCCTCCGTAGGGTGGCCGGGCACTCTCTTAGAGATAGGGTGAGGAGCTCGGCCATTCGGGAGGGGCTCGGAGTAGAGCCGCTGCTCCTCCACATCGAGAGGAGCCAGTTGAGGTGGCTCGGGCATCTATACCGGATGCCTCCTAGACGCCTTCCTCGGGAGGTGTTCCAGGCACGTCCCACCGGGAGGAGGCCCAGGGGACGGCCCAGGACAGGCTGGAGGGACTATGTCTCTCGGTTGGCCTGGGAACGCCTTGGGCTCCCCCCGGAGGAGCTGGAAGAGGTGTCTGGGGAGAGGGACGTCTGGGTGTCTCTGCTAAGTCTGCTGCCCCCGCGACCCGGTTCCGGCAAAGCGGAAGACGACGAGTACGAGACGAGTACAAAACATGTGAAATAACTCTAAACTCTATCCACCCTTTGCTTGGATGACTGATTTGCTCTCTTGGCATTCTCTCCATGAGTTTCATGAGGTGGTCACCTGAAATGATTTTCCAAAGACTCTTGAAAGAACTTCCCAGAGGTGCATTGAGAGACGGCCAAAGGTTAATATTTCAGTCAGCACAGCAAAGGGTGGCTACTTTAAGGAATCTAAAATATAAAGCATATTTAAAGTTCTTCAATTTTGCGTTTGCTACATAATTCCACATGTGTTCATTCACTGTTTTTTAATGCTTTTGTACAATGTAAATAGTGATAAACATAAAGAAAACCATTAAATGAGAAAGTGTGTCTAAAGCTATTGACCGGTAGTGTATGTGTCAATAAATAAAAGTCAGACACTCCAAAGACATGTATGTTCCAGAGTAACAAAGGGACCAGAAGGAACCTTGAACTATTAGTACAGCTTATAAATGGCAATAATTTTGCTGAAATGTGTTTAAAAAATAAACTCCTGCTATGGTTATAAAGGTCCCAAACGTCCAACCAGAATGCACAAAGGCATCTCAGATCTAAAATACATAGATGGGTTTTGTTTGTGTTGTTTTTGAACAGATCCCGTTATGAATCTGTAGATGTTAAATGCATTGTTAAACATATTTATTGCTGCTAAGTAACACTGAGACAATAACACTTTGTTTCCACTTCTCTATTTACATTTAAAATGCTGATCAAGTTACTAGGAAAAACCTGTGTGTCAGTGTCTTTTCTTAGAATATGCCACTTGGTCAATGACCTCCACCCAGACTATAAATTATTACAACATTCACGGCACTAACGTCAGGCAGGAAGGACAATGTCTAAAATTAGGAATTCCACTGTATGTGAATGTAAAGCTCACTCTGATTCAAGTGTTTGCAGCAGCAGAGGAGAGTAAAGAAGCCCGTTGGTGACTAACAACACGAATGGGACATTTTCCTCCAGACGCCAAGAGACTTTCTTTAAGGGTGTTTTCACACCAGGAAAGTCCTTTCGTCTGCTTGTTTGGTCCGGAGCAAAAGTGGACTTTATTTTTTTTGTTTGGTGCGGTTTGTTTTCACATTGTACTTTTTGCAAGTGAACTATTACTTGTAAACAAAGCCACGCGGGTGACGATCATTCTTCCCATTGGACAGAAATGATGTGGGCGGGACAGAGCACAGACCCGGAAATTTAGGAAAACAGCTGTAGACGTGCTGCGTGCAGCACCTCTGTTCTGCATATTTGTGCCGTTATTACAGCTGCAATATTATTGTGAGGGTGAAGAGCAGCACATTCAACACAGATTTTGCGACGTTCTATTTATAAGTTTGGAACAGCACTGGAGAATGCGTGCTGAACGACGAAGAAGACGGTTTGCTCTGCGTGCCCGGTCCCACATGCCTGGTGTTGCAACAATCAGCTGGTCAGGTATGATTTGAGTATAACGTACACCTTTGCTATCGGCTACGGTGGCTTGTTAAGTCCAAAGACACGTACGTTTTCTGCAGTTGGTTCGGATCGGGGCCGGTTCCTATTCAGACCATAAGTGAACGGCACCAGAGTCTGTTTGGAAGCGGACCGAGACCACCTCAAAAAGTGGATCTCGGTCCGGTTGTTTGGTCTGGACCAGGGTTCGCTTGAGTGTATTCACACCTGCACAAGAGGTCCGGACCAAGGGGGGAATGAACTCTGGTCTGTTTAAAGCAGACCAAAAGTGGCAAGTGTGAATACACCCTAAGTCTTTATGGGAAGAAAAATACATTTAGAAAAAAGGAAAACATCCATAAATGACAGTGAACAGGTGGATAAGCAGCAGACCAGCGTCTGAGAGGCTGGTGATGAAGGAGAGGTGACAGATGCTTCTCTCACTGCAGATCGAGAACCAGGGGGACTGGCCTGGATGGTCAAACTGCACCAGGAGAGAGAAACAGCTCCAGGGAAAGTCAGGGCCGATATGCTGCTCAAACACCAGCATGCAATCGCTGTCGCACACACTGGTTCAACTTGAAAGAAACAAAGTAATGCTTCTTATAGTAGCAGCATGTATTTTATTTCTTTCTGTTTCTCAAGGCCCTCATCTTGCTCAGTTTGAAACAACATAGACCATTGTGGTTTTTAGTAAGTCTTTGTAATGCTATAAATATTATTATTACTAGGGGGATTTATGAGTTATTACCCTTCTTTGCAAAAGTATTCACACTCCATAAGTCTTCTCACATATTGTCACCTTACAGCTACAAACTTCAAAGTACTTCAATTAGACGTTATGTGATAAACAAAAAGTAGTGTAAATTTGAAAATGGAAATTATTTTTATGCAGTTGTTTTGGAGAAAACCTTGAAGAACCTTTCTCTACAATTACAGCTGCAACTACAGCTTTGTGTATCTACAGAATAAAAGTTTTCTTCATTCATCTATCCAAAATAGCTCAATCTCGGTCAGGTTGGATAAAGAGCATCTATGAACATTAATTTTCAATTCTTGCCACTGATTTTCAGTTAGATAAAGGTCAGCTCTTTGACTGGGCCGTTCTAACCGATAATGCTTTTAACTAATACAGACTCCACACAGAGTTTTGCATGTACGCCAAAATGTTTAATTATTGTCTCATCTGACCGAGCGCCTTCTTTCACATGTTTGTTGTGTCTCCTACAAGTCTTTTGGCATCCATTTTCTAGTGGCATTCTTTTAACAGTGGCTTTCTTTGTCCCATTCTTCTATAAAGTTCAGTCTCTTGGCTGCTTCTTTGACTAATTCTCTCCTTGCCCGATCTGTCAGTTTAGGTGGATGTCCAAATTTTTTTTTTAACTAAACCCTGATTTAAACCTCTCCACATCTTTATTCCGGAGCTGTTTGGTGTGATGACCTGTACTCATTGTTCTCTAATGTTCTTTAACAGTTAACAGTGACAATAAGGCTTTCACAGAACTGCTGTATTTATACTAAGATCAAATTCCAGAATGTTTCACTTCCTCTGAAGGCAACTGCCTCTAATGGAGTTTCTTTAGGGGTATCAGGGTAAATGGGGCTGAATACATATGAACACCACATTTCTCTGACTTTGTTTTAAAAAATGAAAACTATACATTCTTTTCCATCCACCTTATAATTATGCACTACCTTTGTGTTGATCTATTACACACAATCCCATTAAAATACATTCAAGCTCTAATGTGACCAAATGTTGCAGAGGTTAAAGGTTATAAATACTTTAGCAAGGAACTGTTTATATATGTGATTGTAGATTAAGATCAAAGTAACGTATTTTGTAAAAACTAATTTTCTCTGTAGTGTTGCTTCATTTCCTCCTTTCCAGCCGTTCAGCCAAAAGATGCTGAAGCTCCAGCAGTATAAAGTTGGGTTCTTCCTTCTGGTGACTGAGGAATGATCTGCATGCAGCCTCTTCAAGAAGAATGTTGTAAAATAAATCATCTGACATTAAAAAACAGTGGTTCCACTTCCTCCAATGTGTAATTGGAATTTACAAAACTTGGTACATCTAGAAAAATCAGTTTTGGTTTCTTTATTATATATTTTGTTTTTTTTAGCCCTGGCTGTGTTCATTGGTTTAATGTGTACATTTAAGTAGTTTTCCAACATTTCTACCTGTGATAAACTTAAGTCAAGAAAAAAAGAATATTTTAAAGAAAGTTGCTTTAAAGTGAAACTGCAGGAGATGTCAGTTCATACTGACACAGCAATGCTCAGGTTACACTTCAGCAGCAGCCCTTTGAATGTCACTAACACATGGACTGGAGCAGCCAGGTTAAAAAGCTGCTCCTGATCTGCATAAAGTTTTGAAGTTTTATGTTCGGTTTGGTCAGCAAATGTAGTAGGGGGATTTACACTCGCCCCTACTAATTCACACTGACTATGTTCTATGTCTGCTTCATCATCTGCCACAAATGGTGCGGTGATCCACACTGAATGCGTTTCACAGCAACGCTCATGTATCCTAGCCCGTCTCTGGTGTTGGATGGTTCACCTCTTTTGCTACCGTGAACAGGATGGAAAGGGATCACAGAGAATAAATTTGCCTTTTTACTCAAATGTTTAAATTTAGCAGAAACTTCTGTTCTTTCTTTCCTGTAACGATCGGGGTAGAGGACCCAAAATTTCAGCCTGAGACACAAAGCAGAGTTAAAGATTTATTCAGAGCAAGGAGGCCGGAACACAGGAGATCACCATCCAGGGGCCAGGAACCACTTCTCAGAATCCAAACAGAGCAGGGGACACAGTAATGGCCGTTGAGCAGGGAGATGGTTCAGCAGGAGCCGGCCTGGGCTGACCGTGCAGTAAACACCGCTTGCAGGTGTCAGACTGCCGACAGAGGGACAATCCGAAACTCGGTGGTCAAGGAGCAGAAACAGAGTCAAAACCCAGGGAGGCAGGCCACTTGACAGGGGGTGAGGGGAGGAAGGGGCTTGGAAGAAGGCAGAGGCAATGGGAGCAGGCTCAGGCAGAACAGATCCAGGGGCGAGGCTGGAGGCAAAAGTCGAAGGCAGAACCAGGTTCGTAATCCAGAGGCAAGAGTTATCCGATGGGGGCCAGGCTAGACGAGGAAATCCAAAAGGGAAAAAACGGTCAAAAAACGTGGTCGGGCAGAGAAAGAACACTGGATATCTACTTGCACAGGGTTTTCAAAAATCTGGCACCGTCTGCCTGCCAGGGAGCTGCATATAACTGCTGGGAAACAGGTGAGTGGCATGAAGCTGATAGAGCTGCACGGCAGCAGCGAACAGGTTTGCTGGCAGGGAGAGCACATCAGGAAAACAGCATGCAGATGGGCCAGAATCATAACTGTACCCCCCTCTCAAGGTCCGGCCCCCGACGGACCCCCAGGTTGGTCAGGATGGAGGCGGTGAAAACCCCTGACGAGAGTCCTGTCAATGATGAATCTGCCTGGAATCCAGGATCGTTCCTCCGGTCCATATCCTTCCCAGTCCACCAAATAGCAGACACCACGTTCCTTCTGGACTGGAGGATGCCGCGGACAGTGTAGATGGGATCCCCATCCAGGAACCGGGAGGCGGGCTCAAGGCGAAGCAGGATGTATGGCTTGACCCAGGACAAGTGGAACGTGGGATGGATCCTCATGGTCCGGGGTAACTGCAGCCGGACCGCCACCGGGTTCATGACCTTGGAAATGGGCCAATGAAACGGGGTGTCAACTTACGGGTCTCGACTCGTAGAGGCAGATCCTTGGAAGATAACTATACCTTCTGGCTCACCTGTTAGTTAGGTGCAGGGAGACGATGGCAGTTGGCAACCCTAGACTGTACCCCCGACATCTTGGTCATGGACCTCCTGGCCCTTCTCTAGATGCGTTGGCATCTCAAGGCAGTGGCGTGGGCAGAGGGGACTGTAGCCTCCTTTTCTTGAACCGTGAACACCGGTGGCTGAAAACCATAAACAACACAGAAGGGGGACAGACCAGTAGTGCTGGAAGGGAGGTATAGCATGTTCCACCCACGGCAAGTTGTGCGACCATTTAGTCGGGTCAGACTCAGAGAATGCGAGCTTGGTCTCCACCTCCTGGTTTGCCCTCTCGGTCTGTCCATCTGATTGAGGATGAAAGCCAGAGGATAAGCTGACGGTTATTCCCAGCATGGAGCAAAACTCCTTCCAAAACCGGGAGACAAACTGTGGCCCTCTGTCAGAAACAATATCCGTGGGGAGTCCGTGGAGGCAGAAAACATCTTGTGCCAGCACCTCCCCCATCTCCTTAGCAGAAGGCAGTTTCTTGAGAGGAACCAGGTGGGCCATCTTGGAGAATCTGTCAATAATAGTCAACATGACCATGAAATTATTAGAAGAGGGCAAACCTGTGACGAAATCCATGGCAATGTGAGACCAGGGGCGTGACGGAATAGGGAGGGGTCGCAACCACCCTGAGGGCGGGCAGCGGAATGACTTTGCTTGGCAACATTGGTGACAGGTTGCGATGAAATCCTTAACATCCTCGGTCAGGGATGGCCACCAGAACTGAGACCGGACCACCTGAAGCGTTTTGCTGATTCCAGGATGACAAGAAAGACGATATTTATGGCAAAGACTAAGTACCTCGAGAACCAGGCGATCAGGCACGAACAATCGATCCAAGGGAGATGAAGTGGGAGCAGGAAGGTCCCTGGTGGCGTCCCTGACCTCCTCTTCCAATTTCAACATGGTGGCAGACAACCTGACCGACTCTGGGAGAATGAATTCATCATCCCCCCTGGTCATCGATTCAGAAGACTCAGGTATCCTGGATAGAGCATCTGGTTTCATCTTCTTGGTCCCAGGTCTGAAAGAGAGTGTAAAATTAAATTGCCCAAAAAATAGAGCCCACCTGGCTTGCCTGGAGTTAAGGCGTTTAGCAGACTTAAGGTACTCTAAGTTCTTGTGATCTGCTGACACAAGAAATGGTTCCTTGGAACCCTCTAGCCAGTGCCTCCATTCCTCAAGGGCTAGTTTTACTGCCAAGAGTTCTCGATCCCCCACATCATAGTTGCGTTCGACTTGAGACAAAGTCCTGGAAAAAAAGGCACAAGGATGAATCCGACGCCCCGGGGTCCTCTGACTTAGGACCACACCCACCCCAGTGCTAGAGGCATCAACTTCTACAATGAATTGTTTCTCTGGGTCAGGGGACCGGAGAACTGGGGCAGTGGTGAAGAGGGTCTTGAGCTTGGTAAAGGCCTCCTCCGCTTGCTCATTCCAAACGAATCTGACCATGGAAGACGTGATAGCATGAAGAGGGGCAGCGACCAAACTATAATTGTGAATGAAACAGCGGTAGAAGTTGGCAAACCCCAGAAACCTCTGTAACTGCTTATGATCAGAGGGCATGGGCCACTCTGAAACTGCCGTAACCTTGGAGGGATCCACAATAACCTTGTCGGGAGAGATGATGAAACCAAGGAAGCAAGTGGTGGTGGTGAAAAACTGACACTTTTCAGCCTTGAAAAAAAAGGTGGTTCTGGAGAAGGTGGAGGAGAACACACCGAACATGGCTTTTATGGGTCTCCAGATCCTGGGAGTAGATCAGGAAGTCGTCAAGATACACAAAAACAAAATGTCCCACCATGTCCCTCAGAACATCATTAGCTAACGCTTGAAACACTGCAGGAGCATTAGTCAAACCAAAAGGAATGACCACAAACTCGTAATGACCAGTGGGCGTATTAAAAGCGGTCCTCCAGTCATCACCCTCTCTGATGCGAACTAAATGATAAGCATTCCGCAAATCTAACTTGGTGAACCATCTAGCTCCCTGGATCTGTTCAGAATTCATGAGGGGGAGAGGATAACTATTCTTGACAGTGATATCGTTTAAGCCCCTGTAATCGATGCATGGTCTTAGGGAGCCATCCTTCTTTCCCACAAAGAAGAATCCGGCCCCAGCAGGAGGATGGTCGAATTATACCAGCCATAAGGGAGTCCTCCACATACTTTTCATGGCCTGAGACTCTGGCCCAGACAAAGAATAAAGACGTCCCCTTGGAGGTGACGTGCCTGGGAGAAGCTCAATTCCACAGTCGTAAGGCCTACACGGAGGGAGTGCAGTGACCTGGGATTTGTTTAAAAACCTCCTTCAGGTCATGATACTCAGGGGGCACCTTAGACAGGTCCGGATAAGTCTCCTCGATGGTGTTGTCAGGAACAGAAAAGGTACTAGCAGAGGACAGGCAGACAGCAGAACAGGCCCTAGACTAACCCAAAATTTCTTTGGTCTGCCAGTCAATATGGGAATTATGTTTCCTGAGCCATGAAGCTCCCAAGACAATGGGTAATTGAGGGGAGTTGATGACAATAAATGAAACCTGCTCCTGATGATTTCCCCCAAGAGTCAGGCTCACCTTCTCCGTAGTTAGACGGGAACTGTTGATTTGGTGTCCATCGAGGGCCAAGACATTATGAGAGTCCGGTGTCAGGAGGAGTTTGATGCCACGACTCTTGGCAAAAGACTGGTCCATGAACTCCGTTTCTGCCCCTGAGTCAATAAAAACGGACACCTGGTGGGAAACAGAGGAGACCAAGATGTTAGCGGGGAATGAAAATGAGGAGATACGCTGGATATCTACTTTCAAAAATCTGGCACCCTTTGCCTGCCAGGTAGCTGCATATAACTGCTGGGAAACAGGTGAGTGGCATGAAGCTGATAGAGCTGCAGGGCAGCAGCGAACAGGTGGAGCAGATGAGCTTGATTGCTGGCAGGGAGAGCAGATGAGGAAAACAGCATGCAGACGGGCCAGAAGCATAACAGTCCCACATACTTTTATAGCCATCAACAAGCTTCTGGCATCATTCTCACTGGATATTGGACCACTCTTCTTGGCAGAAGTAGTATTTTGTATTATTTTGTAGTATTTCATTTAAATTGAGTGTGACAATTTGGGTCCGATGGTTGAAACTTGGAAAGAACTCTGTTCGAACAGGACAAATATTCCAAAAACACACCAAAACTGGTTTTACAATGAACAAATCAGGTCTCATCCCATTTTAAATGAACTCTGCCATGAAGAGTAGTTAAATATCTGGACAGACGTATGTAGGAAACTTGTTGATTGTTGTGAATCTAAACCTTTTTATTTAACCCAACCAACGATAACAGAAGAGAAAAATATACTAACTTCCAGTGTTTTACAGTTATGAGGAGAGTTTAGTTAAACCATCCATCCATTTTCTATACCCGCTTCTTCTGTACAGGGTTACGGGTGGAGCTTTTTCAGGCTTTTTAGGCCCGAGCAGCTAAGCGCTGCAAAGGCCTATTGTAGTTCGAATCTTATTCGTCTCTGAAATTAGGCGGCTTTTTGGAGGCCTTAACATATTTAAAAACTCATCATACTTTACCCAAAATTGTCCCTCTAGTGAAACTTTTGTATTTTAATGGAATTGAAAATGGGTGTGTCCAAACAGCTCTACAGCGGCTTCATATTTTGTCAATATGCCCAAAATCGTGAGTTGTGAGCATGCTGAAGGGACGGGGCCAGGTCTCAAAAAGTTTGCCTTCTCGCTAACAAATTTGAACAGCTATAACTTTCATATAGAACAGCTGAATTTGTCCAAACTTGATATGATTGATCCGTCTTTGGTGACCAACAATCCTATGTGGTCAAATGATGATATAGTTAAAGCCACACCCCGTGAAAAAAGGAAGTCACTTTTTTTTGCTTGGCAAAACTCTCTTGACCCACTCAACTTGAAAGTGTGTCAAAAGAGAAATAACAAATTGGTCTAACTTCGTTTGGAACACAGAGACTGTATGCTGGAGGGTGTGGCTGCGGCAGCATGGCAAAGTGCAACGTCTCACCATGACCATACGTTTGGCTCTAATTTCCACATATATCATCTGATCTGGACTGAATTCTATATGATCGATCTTGGTCCAGCCCCCAGAAGATATTCAGTGAATTATTTGGTGGGTGTGGCCTAATTTCTCCACAGCGCCCCCTAGAAAATCTTTAAAAAATCAGCCCCAAGCCATGCTTTGACTGAGGATTATGAAAATTGATACACATATGTACCTTCTCTGGACCTAGGCAGCACAGTGTTATCACACAGAACAAGGTGATGTTGAATACCAATGGGAACAGTTATGCTGGCTGGACTCTGTGGGCGTGGCATGGAGCCGCAATGCCAGGCTTCCTTGGTCGCGAAACAGGCAGAGTTGCAAGGGCCACCTAATGCTGCTTGCAGCTTTAACTTTTTATTTTTACCTTGTTTAAATCTGTTATTTTGTTTAAATAATGTAGAGTTACAGGTATATAGTAAGAAAACCTCTGGCATTGTACCTATTGAGAAGAAAATGTAAAAGAATGTTAGGATTATGATTATTGATTAATTAATATTTATCAATAATTATAATTGAAAATCATTATTTGAGAAAAGTAATTTCTTAACCAAAAATCCTTATTTATGAATCGAAGCCAGAGATGTCCTCTGGTGTTGTAATTGTAGACTAAAGCCCTTGATAATTACAACCGTTAAATACTCAGTAATAATTGATAACTATTACTAGATGTCACTGTTTAATCAACCGTTTCTGCCAAAACGTGGGGAACTTTGACCTTATTTTGACTGACAAATCACTCTTGCACAAAATAAACACAAACGACTTCTCTTTATGTGAATATTTATTAAATCAACAGCCCGATACAGCTCGCTATTCTGATTCAATAATCTTCACCTAATCAAACATGGAAAGTTCTACACAGAAGGGTAAAATATCTAACTAAACAAAATAAAACAAAACAGCAGTGGGGGTGTATGGAATCAACCAGCAGTTATGGCAAAAGTGATAATCTGACAAAGGAATATGGTGTTGAACGGTGTTTTGGGAGCGTAGCCCCCCAACGTGTAGTTTGGTTACAGTGAATCATAAAACTTCCCCCACCGCTGGGGATGTTCGAGAACACAAAGGGTTATAAAACTTTTGGCGGCAACTCATAAAACCGGAAGTTGGAGACAAAGAAAATGGTGAATTTCACCATGAGGTTATCATAGCAGTCAGTCTTACAGCGCACCTGCGCTCAGGTGTTCTTATGGTAAAAAAACAACTTGAGAAGCGCGGAGGCTTCAGAGTCCAAACAGCAAGTTTCAAAACAATGGCATGCACATACAATTCAGAACACATCAGACTATAAGTGGCGAATCTAATCGCACTAAACTCCTATCTCTACCCTGCCCAAGCTATTCCTAACAAAGAAATAAAAATAAAAGGTGGATTTTACTTGTCGTTGTCTTCCTTCTGGGGCAGCGAGTGAGAGAGAAAAAAAAAAATGGGGGGGGGGGGGGGGGTGTGAAGAGTTGCTGCGCGTCCGCAGTTAAACTACAAGAAAGAGGTCAATCTCCATCCTTTGGCCTCCTTGGCGAAAGGGAAAAATGTGATCTGACCGTCAGCAATCAACTGGAACAAAACAAGGTGGCGATCTGTCTCCTTGAAACCTCTGTGAGGGTTTTTTCTTCTGTTACGTGTTAAACTCACGTCTTCGATCGGCAAAGTGAAATTTCTGGCCTTCTTATTCCAGAAACCTCTTTCATGAATTTTTCTTTTTTGTTGACCAACGAGGAGAATAAATGAAATCCACGTGGGACCTCTTCTCCAGAATGAGATGCTTCAGATGTTGGTCTGGTCTCCAATGTGAAAGTAAGTGTGGGCAGTCTCATAATCCGTTATATAGTCAGTGTGGCATCGGAACTGGGACGCCCCTGTCTTATCAGCCGCAATGCCCGCTGAGATTTGTAGTAGCGGACTATCCTGGGAAACAAAATGGCTGATGATGCCAAAAGGCCTGGTAGCGTCCAGCAACGTGCAAATGGTCCAATATTCAGCACATCATGTGGTCCAACAACAAGCAGGAAAACTTTTTAAGAAGGAGCTAATAAATGTCTGACTGTACCTGCAGAGATACTTGGAGATGTTGCACCACCTGAAGCTACCTGCTGTGGCCTCAGCATCATAAAGTCAGACAGAGGGTCGAGGTTTTTCTCTGGTTGATGTTTTGTGAAGATCAATCTCTGATTATCTCTAATATTTGTTCTGGTGGGCAGATTCCACTCAGAAATGTCAGAGCTCTGCACAGTCCTAAACCCATAATTTACGCTGCTGATGTTTGCAAGTGTAGATGACCTGAGAGCAGATTATGAAAATCTCTTTTCTGAAGTGTCCTCTCCGGTGCTGGCAATGGCAGCAGAACTTTGTTCCTGACTGTTTGTACCAGCAATGTGTATCAAGAACCTGCTTTGAGATCTATCAACAGTACCTTTTTTAGAGAAGGGCTTTGTTTGAGGAATCCACACGGACAAATTCAACTGAAAACAAAAAAGAAATATCAAATATTAAGCTCCAACCTGTATACTTCTGGATATAGGCTTACATATATAATAAAAATATCTAATGGAAGGGGGTAGAGTCAAATAAGCTTATACTTCTGCCTATCTCCTTTTCAAACAAAAGGTCATGTAAATATGTATCATGGTGTATGAATGTGAATATGTTTGAAATAAACAAACAAACAAACATTTATATGTAGTAAGAATTTTTTAATAATTTTTTTAGAGAACAAAAATACATGTTTTCTTCAACTGTAACACTAAGACATTGTCTAGAAATTAGCTTTATACAGATCCTCACCCTCCACATCTTCAGGTAACAGTCTCCTGAAGTCTTTCTTCTCGACCTTTCTGTTTGTAGGAACCTCAGACATCATCCTCCTGGCACCAGCTGTAATTCCAGTTTGTCACTGGCACTGCTGAAACTTTGTTTTTGTAACTTAATAACTCCCAAAGCTTCACACAGAGGTTGAAAGCGTACGACCAGTTCATATAAAGAAGGCTCTGCAAGAAAATACAGCAGAGGGAAATTATTCGTTGATTAAGGAAGACATTCTGTCTGAACAATTTCAGAATAAAGGGTAATATTACGTCTATGGGACATGTTTGACGGGGATGATGTTGATTAATTAATCAGTCATGTAATCTATTAAAATAAATCTGAAGGATGAAACCTTTACCTTTCCATGGAACAATCTCTCTCACATATAGAAAAATAAAATTGGAGATTTCTGTATATTTCTCAGGCTTAGAATTGATTTAGAGTCGATGCAAAGACTGATGAACACTTCAACTAAAGGGAAAGAGTGATGAGAGCTAATCACTATTATAATCAATAACTTATTATTAATTAAACAATATATACTCAGTATTTATTAACAAAGCATAAGAAACAAACAAATACAAAAACTAAAACAATGCTAAATAATCTACAAAATTAATCAAAGGGGATATTTAATGACTAAAAAATGATAATGTCTGAATAAACTGAAACTAAAAATCCATCAAGAGTTTGTCTGTCTCTCAGAAATGTAAAAAATATATATTTTACAGCCGTGTTTTTAACTTTAAACTGAAAAGGCAAATTTTGGAAAAAGGCTGTTTTCAGTCTTCAGAACCACGAAAGGATCAATGAATTTCTGGCGCAGGTTGTTGGACAGCTGAGGGGTTCCAATCTCTGGATGACACCAGGTCCAGGATATTAATATAACCATGGTTGTAACTTGATAAGCTTAAAGGGGACATATCATGCAAAATCCACTTTTGTAGCCCGTAAATACATTTTGTTGTGGGAGTCTGTAGGAGTGCAGAAAAGTTGAATTTAGTCCCTCCAGGTGTTGCAGCGATATCTTTATATTCTGTTTGAGTCATATTTTTCAGTTCGTTGAGTTTTCTCTATCCTCAATTACGTTTTTTGAACCGTTACGTCACAGTATTTGGAAACTGACAGAGCCTGCGATTTTTATAGTCCAAGCTCAAGAATGCCTACGCTGCAAGTGGATAAGTCTAAATGTTTGGTTGTTGGGTGTATTAACCCACACAATTCATTAAATCATCCCTCAGCATGAGAACCTCTTCAAAGTGCCTGGTTAAATTTATTTTTCATGGAAATGTACCCACATCAGTGCAGAGATTCCTATTTCCCCAATTCAGGAACGAGTGCCTTCAGGAACCTCCACCAGTATCAACAAGGATTTGCTGAAAGTCTTCCTCTGATGAAGGGGTCAGTTCCTTCTGTCTATGGAAACGACGGACGCAGCAAAGCAGTAAGCTGCAAATAACGCTAAAATGACAACAAACTTTATTTTAGACATTAATTTATTGTGTTGACATGACGTCCTGGCCATTGTTATGATAGAAGTAGCATCGTACCTTCTGCCTATGTTTTAAGCTCCTTGAGGACATAACCGTACTGTGTTTTGAATATTATTATTACATAAACAGTTCCGCATTGTTTTTGCCGTTTATGTCTTGTTTCTGCGCCACTAAATAATCGTTATCAAACAACAAAGATGGCCGAATGGAGTGGAGTGCTAAAGGATTTGAGTGTGAAAGAAAAGGATTTAAAAGCATGATATATCTCCTTTAAAATTGAAGAATTCTATGTGTTTATGAGGAAAAAATAAAAATATAAATGTTGCAGGAACTTTACACAAAATATCTGTACGTCATTTAAAGAACAACGCACAACATGCAGTCCCGGTAGAAAGGTCATCATGAGGTAGTGATCAACTAATCAGACATGGACTTGAGGGCTACGTTGGTTTTATACAGTCTATGTTAAATAGATTGTATTTTTTTTTTTTTAGAAAACCTCTTTTAGACATGAGAGGAGTATCAAAAACCTACTACTTTAGCCATAATAATGATATTAAATTGTTTTACAATTCACCCTCTCAAATGGAGTAAAATACAGGTTCACATTCAAAGTCTGATACAATCAATTCCTTTTTAAGTTTAAAGGTTAATTTGGGATTATCTTAATACTTTTGGGCTTTCTGATTGAGCAAAGTAAGATTATTCAGATTATTCATTTTTTTAAATAATAACTAACAAACATTATCAAAACAGAAAATATAAAAAAGTGCAGTATGCTATTTTCTTTTAAAATGGTATACTTTATAAAACTCCTACAGCAAGTTTATGTCTTGCATTTCAAACTCTTTCTCCAGAGCAGAAGACAGAATGGTTTTCATGCCACTGTGAAGGACTAGTAAAGCACATAAGCTTTTCCCTCAGGAAAATAATGGCACCTGATGGTCCACAGAGCCTACTGCTATCCTTTAATACTGAGACCACATCACTGCAGAGCCTTACTGACTTTTTTGTTTTACAGTTGTACAATGAAAGTTCACACTGCTGACATTTTTCAAAAACCCAACATACAGATTTAAAAACAAACTTTCCTAATTGTATGGTTTAAAATGTCAGGATATCATTAAGCATCATTTTGTTGTGCAGGCAAGGTAGCAGGTAAATAAGCCTTTTGATAAACCAGGCACGACACATGAAACCATATCATTATTTGAGAAAAATAGGCCCAAATACCAAAAAGCTTAGGTTAATTTCTAAAAAAGTGATAATTAGTGAGTGTGAGAATTTTTTAAAAAGTTGACATTTTAACTGTTTACAACACATGGAGCATTAGGGTCTGTGTTAAACTGATAAGATGAAAGGACATCAAGAACAATCTTGGACAAATAATGTTTGCGTCTGCCTGGAGACGGTTATAAAGTCATTGGCAGGAAGTTTACAGTTTGTTTACAACAAATGGATGTTCCAGGAAGTTCACCAGAATTTCAGATTTCACACTGAGGATCTCTAAAAGGCTACTCTACAGACTCTGAAACCTCTAGTCATCAAGTTTGATGCTGGCAAAGCAGCTACAAAAATTAGAACGACCATGGTTTCATTGGAACGCACTTTAATTTCTCACTAATGAACATGAGAGGATAAAAAAGATTTGCCAAGTTGTAGCAGAATGAACCAAAACAGTTTTGGAGTAACGTCTTTTGGACAGACGAGACAAGAGTGAAGATGACATACGGTACCTTCTGGAAGAGCAGTGCTTTAGCATTGTTCTGTAGATGTAGTCATCCATGAACTCCTCTGTAAATGAACATACAGTATTCTTGTTTAAAATGTGAGGCCATCTAACGACAGCTAAAGCTTGGCTCAACAGGGGCCACACAAAAAGAAACCAATTCCGAAAACGCAACCCTACAACAGAATGTCAGAGGAACAAATATGTTGGTGCAATGATCCAGTTACAGCCCATCTGAAATGTTCTGCTAGGACCTTAACAAAACTATATATAAATGAATCCTCTAAAAACACAATGAGCCAAACAAAGTTCGAGGTTTCTCCAGAGGGATATACAATACTAATAAAATCATACAGATACACAATTTAAAGGCTCGCTGTATGCAGTTTTATTTGTAGTATGTGATGCTTTTTGTTTTTGTGTAGTTTTGGTTTACTTAATAATGATATGGTGTGGTAATGTTTTGTGTTGTTGTTCTGAAGTGGTACTTTTAACGCCTGATACAGATGGTGTTACCTGACAACAGAAAGCATTCACATTTACTGAATCTTTAAGGAAAATGAGCAGTTTAAACATAAAAGCTGAAAGAATTGCTTAAATTGGGCTAAAATGAACAACTCTTCTTTCTGGACATGAGATGTGGAGATGTGGGCTTGATTCTTCTTAGGAATCAGGCTCAGAATTAAGTCCAGCTCTGTTCCAGCTGGAGACACAACATTCCCTTAAGGAAACGCCACATTTTAGCCCACATCACAGCTTGACTCCAGATAGCTGGTTTTTTGTGTACATTTATGACCTGTTCCTAAACATTCTAACTCAGTCTTTCACTCAATGTGCTTTCTGTCCTTAGTTCTTGTTTTGCATCAAACTGGGGAATATCTACAGAAAAAGAGAGGCTACAGAAAAAGAGAGAAGACTGTAGTTTAATTTCCGCTTTAAACTGCTTAAAACCTTTATTTGATGCAAAAATATTCTTATCTTTTACCCAATTCTGCAAAACAAATCCAGGATAGGACACTGCTCATCCAGTGGTTCTGGAGAACTGTTTACACCACCACAGACACTGGAATAAGCCGTGTTGTTCTGTGGGTTAAGCTGGAGACCATTGACTACAGGTGGTAACAGCAAAGGCTGCAAAAAAGATATTTGGGGAAAAAACAGAACCAAACAATCAGACGCTTGTAAAGTTAATTAAAGTGTATTTTATTACGATGTTATGTATGAAAAAAACAAAGAGTAGTGCAAATGGACAGAAAATTATAAATGTAATTGTTTTACAAATAAAAACCTGAAAAATGTGACAGGCAATTTAATAAAATCAATGCCATCGGCTGCCTGGAGAAAACACCTAATTAAAAAGGAGAGTCCACCTGTAATTTTACTTTGAAGGCCTCAGAAGTTTGTTGGAAAACATTACTGAACAAACATGATGCAGACCAAGGAACTCAGCAGACAGGACAGGAATAAAGTTGTGGAGAATTTTAAACCAGGGTTGGCATATATCAAGCTTTAAAAATCTCAAAGACCACTTTTCAATCTATCATCCAAATACGGAAAGTGCATAGCTCTTGGCGCCGTGGGCCTGGCAGACAAGTAATCCATTCCCTGCTTTTTGCTTTTGCATCCTCATCATTAAATAAGACCAGTAACCTACACCATTCTCCGTGGCTTCATCGATTATTAGTGAAAACACGCAACCCTTTAGTTTTTCAAATAGTTCTTTAAAACTGTTACCCCTTTCCCACCAACGTGATTTCAAACCGGTGATGTAAAACGCGAACTCTGGTTCGACTCGGGCACCGCAGAATATTTTATTTATTTATTTTTTTGGGCACAGCAGAATACTTGATTCTTCTACACAAACTGTAATGTCAAAAAAAGCAACAAGTAGCTACAGCAGCGAAGACGAAGAACGTACCGTATAAACATAATTTATGTTTGCAAAAACACACTAAACACACATTGTATAACCACTTGGGGATGCTGAACATATTCAAATGAAAACATTGGCATCAGAAGCAACAAGCTCCACTGTCTCACTACCAAGCCCCCCCACCAGCGCTGTGTAACGCCCAGTGTTCATGAGTCATGCTTGGTTCACAAAACT
Organism: Crenichthys baileyi; assembly: GCA_036173005.1. Lineage (NCBI taxonomy): Eukaryota > Metazoa > Chordata > Actinopteri > Cyprinodontiformes > Goodeidae > Crenichthys > Crenichthys baileyi. Next base: position 523,812 of record JAHHUM010000621.1, on the reverse strand, counting down.
GGTCCACTCAAACCGGTACAGGAAGGAGAGTTCTTTCAGTGGGAAAACGCTATGTTAGATCCAGAGGAATGTCTATTTTATCTCGGGCCAAACCCACATTTTTTTCCCCACAGGTGCGCCGGAGATCCGGCACGGCGCAGGAGTGCCATCAGCGCTGACACTGCCATTAGTCATTCTGTTCTGTGTTCATCCATCACTGTGTGGTTTGGCTCATCCACAAATAAGGACAGGTCCAATGGCAATAAACAAATAGGTCTGCAGAGAGCATCATCATAGCTGAACTCCCTCCATCCAAGATTTGTACAGGTCGACGGTCAGGAAAAGGGCAGCTAACATCTCTGCCGACCCCACACATCCTGGACTCAAATGGTCTTTTCTGACTTTTACCATCAGGTCAGCGCTACAGAGCGCTATTTGCAAAAACCAGCAACTGACTACTGTACCCAGCAGCATTAAAATCCTAGATAGGATTTATAATCAAACAAACTTGTGTATTAAATTAATTTATCCTACTCATATTTAATGTTAGAAAGTTCAAGGGGGTGTTAATACTTTTGCAAGGCACTGTACCTTTGTCTCTAAGAGTGGCTGTTTAACAGTGTCCTACTGAACATCTCCACATATGTTACCACAGATGGTGTCGACGTCTGGAGGTTTCTGGTAGGATGCACATTGCCTGAAGTAGCTGTGGTAAAACATATCTCTGGTAACATGGAGCTTTAGATAATTCCTTCTGGAGCAGATTTCAAGTAGTAGCTAAGACTTGGATCAGAAAAGCACCTGAACATTGAGTCCTTGGAGATGGCGATTCCTGTTGAATTCAGCAGCGGGTCAGCCACAGGAAGCATCTTAAGTCTGAACAGTTTGGCTTTCAGAGGAGGTGAATGTCCATTCAACTGTGGCAGCAAGTCTGGAGTTATGAACTCCTCAGAAAGAAAGAGATCTACGGATGTAAACAAGTTTGGGAGATTAAAAGAGATGAATACATCTAATACGATATTTGAGCGAAACATAAAAATAATTACTAACCTTTGCTCTTACTTTCTCTTGCTCTTACCCTTATGGTCAGTTGTCCACGTAGAAAAGGTTTCTTAATCAATCTGCTTATTTAGGAGGCAAACATACTGGTCCTGGTCAAATGAGTCAGGATTAGGGCTGGGGACTATCTCCACACCCTTTTCCACAGTAAATCTGACATTTTACACAGTTGTTTATAAAATGTCTTTAGAAATATTCAAGTGTTGGATTAGTTGCATTTTAGTGCTGTACAATCTTTCCAGTAAATTAACTGGTTGATTTTTCTCTCGAAAGTCATCAAGAACTGAAGCACTGATAAAGAGTTTGCAGGAAGAAATAACCTTTCCTATAAATTAAAATAAAAATCAAACAAATCCAATAGTAATTCAATACATTAATAAGAAATTCATGTAAGTTTTCTCATAACAGTAAACGTTCTTCTGCAAAAAAAGGACAGACAAATTATTTTTGCACTGTATTGAAGTAATTCATCCTCTGAAAATAGAAAAATAAGCTGCTTCAAAGCCTGTGTACATCAATCAGCATTATCAGGGAGATGATATCCTGCATTCACATACCATTTGGAAAAGCTGGTTTTTCAGCTTTAAACTACATGTATTTCCAAATTAATGATGCCTCTTCTCGTTAATCTTCATGATTCTCGTAAACAATATCTAATGTCATTTGATCAAAGACAGCTCTTTGCCTGTGTGCGCTGTCAAGAATGTAACAAAGATAAATATCGACCAGTAGGTTACGCTCTTCTTCAACTTTTGAATTTGTAATGAAATGTGTGATGTATCAACAGTGCCCTCTTGTGGACTTGTACAGTTACGCATGAAAAACCAATAATCTAAAAGAAATACCTGAAACCTTTGAAGCTATAAACAACTCCTGAATCACAGTTTTGACAGGAATGGGTTAAAAGGGATATCCTCATAGAGCTTTTCTATCTAAATGTACTATAACCCACATGTCCTGATATAAGAGAAAATTCAGAATCAATAAAATAACGCCACAATTAATTTGTACAAACGTGCTCCGATTTGGTTTGTCTGCTAACATGACATTTAAAAAGAAATCCTTAAAAAATAGTCAAAGGAAGCTCAAATTTGCATAAAACCGATCCTAGAATTTTAAATTGACATTGAATTAAATGGGACACTCCCTGTCAAGTCCTGAAGGCCGAGCTTCGTCTGATTGTTAATAATTTGAAATGTGAAACACCAACCACCACCAGGAATTGATCTGAAATCATTAATTACTTAAGAAGCTGATTCAGTTATTAAAGTAACCAGAATCCTGAATTAGGGGCGTAATTATTTGTTCTTAGCCTGGTTAAAGATCTACTCATGCGTGTCTAAGATTTAACTGATTTTTCTTTGCCACCTTATGAGTGCCATGTTAAATTAGTGCTATGATATTTGTTTGTTGTTGTCTTTCTGATCTCTCTATCTCTCAATACTTGTAGTACTTGTATATAACACACGCTCATTCAGGCTCGTTGGACTTTAAATCTCATCAGCATTAATAAAAAACTATTCATCCACCTGCCTCTCTGAGAACAAGTTTTTTTGTGTTTGTTATGAGTTTAAAATTTTAACAGCCCTTACTTGGTTCACCCATAAAGCATAGTTCTCTGCCCTTTTTTCTCTTCTGCCCAGCGATGTCATATTATTCAGATGGAAAGACTGCTGCCAGGTGAACTCCTGTTTACTGGGTTTTAGACGCAAGTCAGATTCATGCCTTGAAAAGATCCAGTGGTCTATTTATAGGACTAATTTGATCAAATTTTTCAAATCTTTAATTTAGGCATTTGCCTGATGATCCAATACTGATAAGTTATCTGTACGTTCTATATCTAACTGTGTGACTGTCCCAGTCAATAAAAAGTGATTTCCTTTTTTCCTCAGGTCTCCTGTTTGGAGTAATCCTTCGTGGTAAACATTACAACTTATAAGTTGCTTTAAGACCATCAACAGTGAGTATTTGAATTTTTGGTTGAAAATAGTTAAAGAAAATCAATTATAAAAAGCCTGATGAACTGCAACTAAATACCATTTTTAAAAGCAAAATATAAAAAACCAATATTGGACAAAACCTAAAGGGGGACATATTATCCAAGATCTTTTTTTAACCTCTAAGTACATTTTATGTGTACTTAGAGCTCAGAAAAGTTGAATATAGTCTCTCCAGGTGGTGCTTTATGTTCTGTTTGGGTCATATGTTTCAGTCCGTTTAGTTTTCTCTAATATCCTCTATTATGTTTTTTGAACTATTATGTCAATGCATTTGCTGCGGAACAGCTAAATAAGGTCATGGACTTCCAGTTGATCAATTTCAGGTATCCTCCATATTTATTTCTCGCTGCGATTTTATAGTCCAAGCTCAAGTATGCCGACTCTGTAAGAAGAAAAGTTCAGTTCGGTTTTTGGGTGTATTAACCCACAAAATTCATTACACCATCCCCCAGCATCAGAACCGTCTTGAAGTGCCTGGTTAAATTTTATTGTTCATGAAAATGTACCCACATCCATGGGAAAATTTCTCTTTGTCTGCACAAAGCACCACAAGGACGATTGCTTCAGCAATCTCCACCAGTATCAAGAAGGATTTGCTGAAAGACTTTATCTGATTAAGTGGTCAGTTCCTTCTGTCTATGGAAACGACGGACGCAGCGAAGCTTAAGCTTCAAATAACGCTAAAATGACAACAAACTTTATTCTAGACATGAATTTATTTTGTGTGGATATGACGTCCTGGCCATTGTTGATAGCAGAAGCATCGTGCCTTCTGCTTATGTTAGTGCTGTGTGCTACTTTTACCTCCTTGAGGACATAACCGTACTGCGTGTTTTGAACAGCAATATTACATTAACAGTTCTGCATCGTTTTTGCTGTTTTTGTCGTGTTTCTGCACCGCTAGATAATTGTGGAGCGCTCTTTGACCTGGAAGGGACGGGGTGTGAAGGCCCTTAATAGCATTTAAAGAGACCACACCAAAACAAGAACAAGTACTCTCAGACACCTCAGAACAGGGGTAAAAGAGGAGCCTGTGGAGCTCAAATAACAAGGGATTCATACCAAAGCATTGCAGTTCCAATTTATATAGACCAAAACTAAATTAAGTGTAAAAGGAAGGATTTAAAAGCATGATATGTCCCCTTGAAAAGGCAAATTTTTGTTCTTTATAGAGATATTTAGGCCTACTGCTCATATTTTGTTCTACTTCATTTAGACGAAAATGGGCCATAAATCTAAGCATTCACTATTAGTAAAATCATGGGATGACAAAACTGTTCACAAATATGGTGATGACACTAACAGGTTCGTTAAATCCACATTTTTCCCACTCCTTTCTTTCTCATCTGCCATCTTGATGCTTCCAACTCTCTCTCTGTCAGGTGTGGGAATCTACTGCTGTGATACAACAAGCTGAATACATTATTGGTACACAAAACCCAAATTCTCAACACTTGCAATATACTAGCCAACACATACTGCATTCTGGAGAATTCTTTGCCATAATATAATTTAACAAAATTGAACGAAATATTGAGATTACAATATATTTCCACTATCCTTTGCAGCCCTACATAAATACCCTGACGCTCTTAAAAACTCTATGAAATGTAAAATAAACAGATTTATTAAATGAGAAATACTTTATCACATTTACAAAGAAAACAGTAATAATAATTAAGGTTAATGGAACAAACTGCAGAAGATCTCAGGGTCTGACTGATTAATCAAACCAGTTTCAGTTTCAACTAGTTTTTTTCAAACATACAGTACTTTTGACCTCTTTTTCGCTCCATACTTTGCAATTAGCTGATTTTACTAATTGTAGTTACCTTGTTGCCTGATCACGTTGATTAGCAAAGCCCTAAGGTTTTTAAACTTGGAACAGAAACATGGTCAAATCATGTCCTTCAACAACAATTTTTTTGGCTTTTGGAGTTTATTAGCTCTACGTTACAGTGAAATCATTCGTATTTACATGTCCTCTGCAAATAATTAGAACCAACATGTCATCAGAGTACCAGTAAAGCCTGCCTGAGTAGTTTTAAGAACCATTGCTAAATTACAGAGTCCTGTTTATTCATAATTTAAAGAGAAAACTATTTAGAAAAGCTAATGGCTAATTATCAAATGTCAGCAGGTTAGACATTTGTAAAGATGACTTTGTTAGTCTGAGCATGTTAGCTTGCATTTATTAGCTTTTATCTGGGGTTTTAAGATTATGTTTGTTTCAACATTATACTAACAGTAGCAGTCTATTTATTTAGTCATTTACCAAAAAGTTTTCTCTCTGTGCACAGTGTTATCCCGATTTAAATGAGACCCTCTAGAAAATTGTCTCACACTGCCCTGTTCCCAGGTCGCCTTGTGTATTTTAGTAATGGGATCTGGCACAGGAAGTATTGAGGGAGCTTCAGCCCAAAGACATGGTCGCCTGCTATGTGGTGCTACCCAGCAGCAGCCTGGTGGAAACAGTGCAGTCCATTCAGCCCGATGATCAAGTAGTCACCTCAGCGCACCAAATCAGCTCTTCTGCTGCCCCAACAGCTGCCGAGGCTCCTAGGAAGAGAAAATGTGTGACCATTCTGATTCATCGTCACTCCTCCCTGGTTTTATCTGTTGTCTCTCACGCATACTGTATTATTACACCTGGTGTACTTTCTGTATACAGTGGCTTGTATTCATACCCCTTGAACTTTTCCACATATTGTCACATTACAACCACAAACATAAATATATTTTATTGGAATTTTATGTGACCAACACAAGACCAACACAAAGTGGTATAAAATTGTGAAGTGGAACGAAAAGTATAAATGATTTAAAACATTTTTACAAATAAAAAACTGAAAAGGGCATTGTGCAAAAGTATTCAGCCCCCCTGAGTCAATACTTGTCAATAACCACATTTTGCTGTCTCTACCAGCTTTGCACATCTAGTGACTGAAATTTTTGCCCATTCTTTGTAAAACAGCTCAAGCTCAGTCAGATTAGATGGAGATTGTTTGTGAAGAGCAGTTTTCAGATCTTGCCACATATTCTGGATTGGGTTTAGGTCTGGGCTTTGACTGGACCATTCTAACACAATATATTTTGTTTGAAATCATTCCATTGTAGCCCTAGCTTTATGTTTAGGGTCGTTGACTCCAACAGGTTTTCTTCCAAGATTGCCCTGTATTTGGCTCCATCCATCTTACCATCAACTCTGACCACCTGCCCTGTCCCTGCTGAAAAGAAGCACCCCCAGAGCATGATGCTGCCACCACCATATTTGACAGTGATGTGCAGTGTTAGTTCTTTGCCACACATAGCCTTTAGCATTTTGGCCATTTTGGCAAGTTCAGTTTTGGTCCTGTTTGACCAAAGCACCTTCTTCCACATGTTTGGTATGTCCCCAACATGGCTTCTAGCAAACTGCACTTCTTATGGTTTTCTTTCAACAATGGCTTTCTTCTTGCCATTCTTCCATTAAGAGCACAGTTGTGCAGTGCACAACTAATAGTTGTCCTGTGGACAGATTCCCCCACCTGCGCTGTGGATCTCTGCAGTTCATCCAGAGTCACCATGGGCCTCTTAGCTGCATCTCCTTGTTCGGTCAGTAAGTTTAGGTGGACGAACTGGTCCTGGTAGGTTTACAGTTGTGCCATACTCTTTCCATTTCCGGATGATGGATTGAACAGTGCTCCGTGAGATGATCAGAGCTTGGGAAATCTTTTTATATATTTATAATCATGTATAATTTTCCCTATCCAGGGTGTACCCCGCCTCTCGCCCGTAGACTGCTCGAGATAGGCACTAGCTTCCCCGCGACCCACTATGGAATAAGCGGTAGAAAATGACTGACTGACTGACTGTATAATTTTCGTTCCACTTCACAATTGTATATCACTTTGTGTTGGTCTTTCACATACAATTTCAGCAAAATATATTTATGTTTGTATTTATGGTTGTAATGTGACAATATGTGAAAAAGTTTAAGGGGTATGAATACTTTTACAAGCCACTGTATCTCTCTCCAGTTTCTTCCTTACTTTTCTACAACCCATCCCATGGCCCTTCTGTCTTTTGTGCCCCTGATCCTCAGCATGTGATCCTGTCAATATATTCTATTTAAATGATGGCATTGACAAGGGAAAAGTTATTCACCAGAATCCTCTATATATAAATATTGGTAGGCAGGCATTATGTGGAACCTGGGATCTGCTTCGTTTCCCCGAGGCATCCGTAATCCATCAGATTTGCAGCAGTCCCTGTCACCAGCCTGCCAGCTGACCTAGATAAGAAAAAGCTGTAGATGTCAGAACATTACTATAACATGGAGATAACATTTCCTTTTGGCTTGCACTTAGGAACATGAATTTGACATTACATAAAATATGTGAAAGCAACTAAAATATGTCAGCTCTATTGTTATTGATTTCACTTTGCTTTTGCATGTTATAATAGAAACCAATGGCCTTAAACATGTTACACATATTTTTTCCAAAGTTGATTTACTTGTTTATTTATTTGCCTGATAGATGAAGAATCTTATCTAATCATCATTCATTCCACGAAAGAATCCAAATATAGATTGTAGAAAGCATATTGGTTCAAGATTTGAAGAAATTTTATACAAGTTTGCACAGATTTGTCCAGTAGTTGTGTTTCATAGCTATGCTATAAAACAAAATAAGAAAAAAACAACCAAAAAAACTACTGGAGTATTAATAGATTAGAATAAGAATGACATCACATTGCATGATCTAACAGTTTACATCATTAGAGTTGCTTTGTGTTCCAGGTTTTTCTGTTTCAAAGTCATGAGCAGGAAATAACAGCCAGAGTTCAGTAAGTATATTTATTTACAGATTTAACAAACAAAGGTACCTCGTAAGAATATTTATAAACATTGAAATTTTTCAAACACCTGGAGGCGGATGTTTTGAGCCAATTGTCTTTGCCAACGTCGCTGTATTTGTCTATAAACAGACATTTTCAACTCTTGCCTCAAACAGGTTTAGGTCTGGACTTTCAGAGGGTCATACTAGCTAAGGAAGACACTTTGAAAGTTGGTAGATTTGATGGTGCCACCAAGTTTCACTGTGGGGATTGTGATTTCAGGATGATGTGCATTGTTGGTTTTCCACAACCCAAAAATTTAAATTTTACTCCCATCTGACCAGAGCATCTTTTTCCATATGTTTGCTGTGTCCCCTTGGCTCGGGGAAGAATGCAAACTGGACTTCAAATGGGTTTCTCTTTACTTTAACTTCCTTCGTGTCGCTCTTCAAAAAAACAAAGATTTGTTAAGTGCAAGATTTATAGTTTTCCCTTGCAGATTTTCTTATCCGAGCTATAACCTCTGCTGCTCCTCCAGAGCTTCTATTGGCTTCTTGGCTTTTTCTCCAATGAATGCCCTACTTACCTGTCAGAATAGGTGGATAGCCATGCAGAATACCTTTTTTGTTTTATTTTCAGAGAAAATAATGAGCACTGTTCTGTGAGATGTTCAAAGGAGATTGTTTTATATCCTAACCTTGCTTTAAACATCTCAAATTCCCACACTGTTGCGTTCCTCGGTTATTATGACGGTGTTTGTTTACTAATGTTCTCTAACAAACCTCTGAGGCCTTCACAGAACAGCTATGTTGATGCCATGATGAAATTACACACAGAGGGACTTACTAATTACTAATTAGGTGACCTCTGAATGCAGTTGGTTGGACTGGATTTTGTTTAGGAGTATCAGAGTAAAGGAGGCTGAATGCAAAAAGATGCCAAACTTACATTTTTTATTTGCCAAAAAAATTTTTTCTTTGCCTCACACTATGCATTGTGTTGGTTTTTCACATAAAATCCCAATAAAATTAATATTTGATGTGACCAATTGTGAAACAGTGTCAGGGAACGTACTTTTCCATGTCCCTGTGTTTATGACAATGATCTGAATGGATCTTTGGTTTTTTGTATTCCTGGTTACTGAAGTTATAGAACATTTTGACCTGAAATAGTTAACCTTATATCGTTATTAGTTCCAACTTTACTCATATGCATCTAAAAAGTCTAAAGGTTTCAGTATCAGTGAGACAGCTCAGTGTAACAAGTCCTTAATTAATATAAAGAAAAAAGAAAGTCAACATCTTTCTATATCATCATCTGCTATTTGTACAGTTGATTTCTTTCTACTATGAATGTAATCAAAGGTTAGATGAGAGGGAATGGAATGCAGGACAAATACTGAGGATCATGGAAACTAGCATTCCTGTAGTATTCCTTCAAGACGAAGGCTTTGCTTTGTTGCACTGATGACAGGACGAGATGAATTCCTTGACGTCTTTGGTCAGGGTACGCCACCAAAACTGAGACTGGACCACCTGTAGAGTTTTATTGATTCCAGGGTGACAATAAAGTTGTGATTTATGGCAGAACATGAGTACCTTCTGGACAAGATGGTCCGACAACAACAAACGATCTTCAGGACACAAATACGGGGGCGGATAATCTTGGGTGGCGTCCCTGATCTCTTTCTCAAGGTCCAGCAGGGTGAAGGAAAGTCTTACGGCTTCCGGAAGGATAAAATCCTCCACACCACTGGTCTTGACGTCAGACTTTTCACATATTCTGGAGAGAGCCTCAGGCTTAACGTTCTGGGTCCCGGGTCTATAAGACAAAGAGAAGTTAAAACATCCAAAAAACAGTGCCCACCTGGCTTGTCGGGGGTTGAGTCTTTTAGCAGACTTAAAGTACTCTATGTTTTTATGATCAGTCCAAACAATGAATGGCTCCTTAGCCCCCTCTAGCCAGTGTCCCAACTCCTCCAACGTGAGCTTGACTGCGAGAAGTTCTCGATCTCCAACGTCATAGTTACGTTCGGTCGTGGAGAGAGTCTTAGAGAAGAAAGCACAAAGGGTGAACACGACTATCAGTAGATCTCTGACTAAGAATAGTGCATACCCCTTTGTTAGAGGTGTCGACCTCCATGATGAACTGCTCTGGATAAGGTTCGGCAGGAAACCACCAGCGGCAGACTCAGGAACCTCTTTTCAAAATCCATGAAGGAACCAGGAAACTGAATTTCGGCTCCTCAGGGTGAGGGCAGGGCAACAGCCGGAATGCGTCACCCAGGTTCACAGGTTTGTGAGCTCGGTGACTAAGCAGGTTGTTGTGTTCGGTGACAGAAACTGGGTCAGAGCAGTGAGATTAGACAAGGGCAGCAGGATCAGAGGAAGAAGCTTGAATCTTAGTCCAGGGTAGAAACAAGGTTATGCACGGATAGGCAGATTTAGGCTAATGGATCCAGGGGTTAGACAGGCAGTGTGTGTGTGTGTGTGGTGGTGGGGTTTTGCACTTGTTCTTTTTAAACCGCAGAAGGGCCAAAAACGCAAGGGAGCCCCCCAACAAAGTGGGGCTTCTGTGTTTTTTTGTGGGTTCCCAAAAAACCGGACCCCACATGGGAAAACCACTCTAAAAGCAGTTTGGGAGGCTATCCTAACATGCCTCAGGCTTTTTTTCACTTAGCCCACTTGGTAGAAAATGATTGGAAAAAAAGTGGCCTGCACAGTGTTTGTGCTCAGTAGAGACCCCTTCTCTGTGGGAAGTGGTACTGCAAGTATACACACTACAGGAAGTGTGTATCATTGAGCCCCCCCTGGTCCAAAATTTTTTGACCAAATAAGACTGGCTGATATCCAAAGAAAATATGTCCTTTTCCCTGAAGTTTCAGAAATTTGTTTTTTTGAAATTCCTGATTAAAAATTTAAAACAGCACTAGGTAGGCTTATTTAAATTTACATTTTACTTGAATAGGTTGAAAAATTTTGTTGTCATTGTACTTTGCACACGACTGTATTAAACAAAATTAAAGATTTAAAAACTAGGTAATTTATTTTAGTAACCATAGCAAACAAAACAATAGTGTAAACATTTTGCATAAGCCCATGTGAAATTTTCACTGTCATTTTCTTTATTAAAAATTCCTACATTACAATTTGAATTAATCTACATGTTTTTTAATGTTCATTACTCTTTTGTGCTTTTAAAAAAAATACTCTCATTTTTTTAGACTTATTTTAAAAAAAAATATCTTGCGCACTTTTTATATTTCCCACATAAGAAAAATGAAGGTATAAAAAAATAGTTATTTAATATTTTCAATCAGTTTACTTATTAGTTTAATCTGCAGGTTTGTTAGCTACAGGTTACAGGGGTTTGGGAAAAAGAAACTGAAAGACCTGTCATTTTAGTGTGGGAGGTTTCATGGCTAAATTGGACCAGCCTGGGAAAAGCCAGTTTTCATTGATTGGCCATTGCACCGTAAGAGCAGAGTGTGAAGGTTCAATTAGCAGGGTAAGAGCACAGTTTTTCCCTCAAAATTTTAAAATCCCACAAAACCCATTATTGGGTGACATACCAGAGTTCAAAAGAGGACAAAATTGTTGCTCCCGTCTTGCGGCGCATCTGTGAAAAAGACAGCAAAGTCTTTGTGATGTATCAAGGCCCCCGGTATCCAGGGGTAATGTCAGCATACCACCCAAAGAAGGACGAACCACATCCAAAACAGGATTAAAATTTTGTGGATGCAAGAGGAAGCTGTCTGAAAGGGGTTGTTTGGGGCAAAAACCCGGATTGTATCAAAAAACTTTTAAAACCCCGGCTGCCCAAATCACGGCAGAATTAAATGTGCACCCCAAACTCCCTGTTTCCACCAGAAAGGGTCCGTCGGGAGCTTCCCCCCGGGGTCAATATACCGGGCCGGGTGCTTTTAGCCAAAATTTTCGTCACTCATCCCAATGCCAAAACGTCGGTTTTCAAGGTGCAAGGAGCCCAAATCTTGGGGGTGGGACAATGGGGAAACATGTATTGTTTTTTGGATGAGTCCACCTTTTTTAACTGTTTTCCCCCCAAAATCCAGGGGAGTTACGGGGGGGAGAAGCCCCAAAAAGCGTACCCCCCAGGGAATTTTTTCATGCCCAGAGTGAAGCATGGGGGGGGGATCAGTGATGGTTTGGGCTGCCATATCATGGCATTCCCCTTGGCCAAATTTACTTGTGCTAGATGGGGGGGCCACTCCCAAAGGACTACCCCAAAAACCATTCTTGAGGACCATGTTGACCCCCAAAGGGTTTAAACATTGTATCCTGGAGGTGGTGCCGTGTATCAGGATGACAATGCCCCAATACACACAGCAAGAGGGGTGAAAGATTGGTTTGATGGGCATGAAAGTGAAGGGTTTGAACATCTCCCAGGGCCCTGCACAGTCACCAGATCTAAATATTATTGAGCCACTTGGGGTTTTGTTTTGGAGGAGCGAGTCAGGTAACTTTTTCCCCACCAGATTCCCACATAGTGACCTGGCCCCAGTATCCTGCAAGAAAAAATGGCTTAGAATCCCTCTGACAAACTGTGCAGGACTTGTATATGTCATTCCCCAAGACAAAATGGCGCTGTTTTTGGCCGCAAAAGGGGGGGCCCCCTTACACCCATACTAATAAATTATTGTGGTCTAAAACCAGGGTGTTTAAATTTTCACTTTTTGTCCAACCCCTGTATGTTAGCTTCAAGGGCTAACAACGCCGGCTTTACGGGGCACTTTAAAATTTTACAACATTTTAGGGGCCTTCATAACGGGTGACGGCGCCAGGCTGAAAAATTGCTCCACGTGAGGAGGAGACGCTGCAAATGAAAAAGGGGGGGACACGCTACTCAGAACAAATCACAACATACCGTGGGAGTAAATTGACAGCATGTAAATACTAAATACAAGAAACTGATGGGAAATGCCTTTTAATCTTAAAATTCCGAGGGGGTTATACGCAATGATTTAGGTTTCCCTTGGTATTTTGTCACTTTGGTGGCGTAAGGATTTCCCCTAAGAAAGTCCGGCATCTTAACTTGTCATTCATTTTAGCTTGCAGTGATTTTAAACACGATGGTGCAAAAGGGGAAAAACAGGATGTATAATTGCCCCGTGTTATATTCAGGGGTGAATTCAATGTTCTAATATTCAATAAATTCCCCGATTCCAAAAACCGGACTCTGGCCCATAGTTGCTTGCAAAACTTTTTAAAAACTCGCCAAACACTTTTTTTAAAGCTCAGTGTTTTTGTCTGTATGTCTCGAGAGGTTTTTTTTTTTTTTTAACGTGGAAGAATGCTGCATTTTAAAAAACCCATCAAAAATTTTTGGGGGGGACACGAATAAAATTATCAAAAAACGCTAGCACTAATTAGTATGCTACATAAAAATATGTTCACTTTTTAAAAACAGACTCATTAAAAAAAAATGAGTTGGGGAAATCCTTGAAAATTAAACGAGTTTTTTGGGTTAAGCTATTCAAATAATTTTACTTAGTTATGTCAATATCAACAGCCTATCATTTAATTCAGTAGCGACGTGACATCATACGTTAGCGTAATAATAATACATATTTCCCCAGGCGCCTTTCAAAAAAGACGAAATGTCACCTTACAAATAAAGTAAAACACCAACAACAACCCAAAAAAAGATACAAACATCAAATGTAATGTCTGGATTTACAAGAGTAAAACAGTCTTGATTAGATTGGGTTTTTAAGTGCGGATTTAAACAGGGAGAGTCTGTGTTGCTGATTTTTTGTGGCACTGTCCACATGAGAGTTTTTTGGCCCTGCGGACATTAAACCAGGTTTGGAAATATTAGTATTCTTTTGGGGGATATACATTTCTATCATCTGTTGGACTTAATGTAGACATTAGCCGGGAAATTTATTCAGAGGTTTTTGGGGGCGAGGTGGAGAAAGTTCTGCTCCCCATGGTGCTGAAATTGGAGTGAGAGCTAGCACTGAGGTGCATAGAATGGGAGGAATCTGAGGATTTTGGGGGCAACGTGAATCAGATCGGATAAGTAAAGGGTGAGGGTTTTTGGATGACCTTTTTTTTGCAAACAGAAGAATTTTGAATTCCACTCTGAATATGTATTTTAAAGCTGCAGTAGAACTGGTGTGGATGTTCCGGTGATGATCTGAGCCGTGGAGGGAAGCCCACATCTTTTGGTATACAGAGTTATGGTGGAGCTCGTAGTCGCCCCCCTTCAAAACCCCTGCTGCTTCAAAAGGTTTTGGGTGCAGCACTGTTTTCTATTTGTGGTCTGTGGGACATGTTACTTTTTTAAAAATAGCTAGTTATAGTTTCAAGTTAATCTCATATAATTGTCTTTTTGGGTTTTGGGTTTGGTGCAACCCCCCTTGGATAAAAGGTTTGGGGAAAAATGCCGCCTTTTAACTATTTAGTGTTTCCCAAAAATTAAATTTCAGTCTGTGCATCCTAAACAACCTACCCCCCTTTAATTTAAAAAGGGCCTGTTTTAAAGGCCCTTTTTTGGATCTGATAGGAACCCGTGACTGGTTAAAAGTACCAAAGCTCAGCTTCCTTCTGGCAAAAAATTTTCATTTTAATATAGCCAAATTTTTTGAAAAGAAATTATTGAAAAAAAATTCTCTTTTGTCGCTCTTTTTTCTCTTAGTTCTCCATCTGGCCAGGTTTATTCTTTCAGACTCCATACAGGGCAAAGATTACAAATCTTTTTTAAAATTTAAATAGAGTTCTTGTTTTATGATGTAAGACACGATTTTTGGCTGTGCTTCAGGCTGTTTTTTCTCGCTCTATTTTCTCTAAATTTAACACATACAGGTTTTATGGGGTTAGACTTGTCTCCACAAGGGTTTATCAACTGTTTTGCTTAGACACCAACCAGGGGTCTACGGAGAGATGAAGTTCCTTCTAGTGGGGGGGGGGGGAACTACGCTACAGCTGGAAGGAGATTCCCCCGGCATATATAGGTTTAAAAACACACAAAAAGGGTTGAAAAGATTGTTTTTGGGGGGGGGGGTAACCCAGTTGGGGTGGTCAATACCCAGTGCCTAGGGGGTTAACTGATCTAAATTAGTGAGGTGCCTTTAAATGACACCTCATCAGGGGGGTTGTTAAGAATAGTAAAATAAAGTATAAGTTCTACTATTCCTAACAATATGATGGGTTATACCAGCATGTCATAGGCCTTTGTTGTGCTACCATAAACATTCTCCTAGTGAGGGAAGGCCCCATCCTCCTTTTCTTTTAGCTAACTGTAAAGTTTTGAAACAGATTTGATGTCTTTTACCTTGCCATATATATCTGTCAGAAATTTGTCCTACTCATTAAATTGTTTCTGACTTATTTCTGCTGGCAGTGTTTTAATATATAAATAAATATAACAATTTGGGAAGTATAGTCATCTTGATTGATTCTATTCTTGAGTAGAAATTTACACAATTACGTTCCACCTTGCTATATCACCTTCAATTTTCTGTTAGTAGCTGTGCTCTAATAATTTTGTAAAATCCTTCGGTATTGTAACTCTCAAATATTTTATATTTTCTGTTTGCCATGCTAAATGGTACTTATTCTTAATTTCTTGTGGCGGATTGTACTTACATTATAATAGTTGCATTTTGCTTATATTAATTTTGTATTTTGATAAGTGACCAAAGTACTCAAACGATCGCATTAGTACAGGTAGTGAGTTAATTGGTTGTTCCAGAAGAATCTAAATATTGTCTGCATAGCCGGCTATGTTGTGCTCCTTCACCTGGATATTAATACCTTTTATTTCTTTGTTTTGTCATGTGTATTGTGCAAAAGGTTCCAAGTACAATGCAAATGATAACGGTGAACACGCACATCCCTGCCTAGTACCTCTTCCTAGGGTAAAACTACTTGTATTCATTGACTTTATTGTATAGAACCTCATTGTTTCATCTAGGCCAAATCTATGTAGGACCCTATAAAGAAAGCTCAAATTCACAGAATTCAATGTCTTGTCACCATCTGTACTAATTACCATTGCTGCTATTTTGCTTTTTTTGAACATGATTAGCTGTGTGTGTGTCCGTCCTATGTTATCTTGTGTTGGTTGCTTTGGTATAAAGCCTGTCTGGTTATTATGTATTAAATTAGAAAAAAACCTTTCTAATCGCTTACCAGGATGGAACCATACAACATGTAATCAAAAACTGGTGTTGGTCTGTATGATTGTCTTTATTTTCTTTTGGAATAGATATGATGATTGCAGCCTTCCAACTAGGGGGGTTGTGTCTTCTTCAGTGCACAATTCATTATTAGAAGCAGCACTGGTATTAATTCTTCTTTTAGCTCCTTATACCTTTCCACTGTGAATCCATCCAGTCCAGGTGATTTATTTAATTTGTTTGTTTTTTTTTTGCTTTGCTATTTTTATTTCCTGTTCTGTTATGTCCTCAGTCATTATTTCTGTTTTGCCATTCGTTTACCACTGTAGCTTTAAACTGTCTAGGAAACCATGTATTTCGGTTATGCTGCCCCTGCTTCTTTTGAGTATAGGTTGGTATAGAATGCTTCAAAGGCTTTCTGAATTTCACTTAATTTACACCTATATTTTTAGTTACAGGATCCATAATTTTGTGGATTGGTTTCTGTGCTACTTTCCTTTTAAGCTTCCAAGCCAAAACCATATCTCTATATATCAATTGAACCAACTTCTTCATTTAATGTCCTCATTTTCTTAATCAGTTATTTTGTATAGTTTGTTTTTCCATTTCAAATATCTAGTTCTGGCTGAAAGTGTATGTTTAGGTCTCCGCAGATTAGAACCCCTACTGTCTCTGATATCATCATATCAATCATTTTCTTAAAGAAGTGTATATTGCTACCAGGTGGTGGATAAATATCTAGCAGTGTGATTGTATTTCCCTCAATGTTTCCTCTTATTAAAATAAATTGCCCATCCTTATCTTTTATCTCAAATGTTTTTTCATGTAATTATTTTGAAAGGAAATCGACTCCTCTCCTTCGTCCAGATTTATAAGACGAAGGTCCTTCTGCGGACCCTATTCTTTTTTATTTCTCATGTTCCTTGTAGTTTAGATGCGTTTCCTGCATGTACACAATATGGGTTTTCTCTTTTTAATTTTTGGTTAGGATATGACAGCGTTTTATTGGGTTCAACAGACCATTTACATTAAATGAAATAAATTCTATCTTACCACTATCATACCTTGACAGTATGAGTTTTGAGGTAGCAGCGCCTAAAGCATTCACTCCACTCCTTGAACATAAGTAAAAAAAACAACGCAGGAACTAATGAAACTCAACTATATAACCAACCGATTTTTTTAAAAACAACAGGAAGAAAAAAATTAAACACAACAATAATAACAGTGATGACTTCCAACTGTGGGGTCTCTAATGTGACCCTATAGAAGCCCAGATGTTGGGGAGGCTTCGGAAGGGGGCCTCTCTAACCTACTGGTTGGAAAGGGCCTTCCTCACCCATCAATCAATGTCCTTTCTTTTAGCGGTTTGACTTTCCCTCTTTCATTGTTTATTGCCTTTCCTTGTACTTATTTCAAAATATGGAAATCTATTTTTAATCTCTATCATCTACTCTGTGTCAGGATCTGTATGCCATATCTGTGTGTTGGTGCTGTTTACTGTGCTTAGCCTCTAGATGGCACTGGAGACCTTGAGGAGAGGTGACAGGTGTTTCCTATTTCCCTGATCATCACTGGAGGGGTATTTAAGAAGGAGGCTGCCAGCAACTCATCGCCAGGAGGTTTAAACACACTGAAGCGGCGGATGTCTTGCGGGCTGATGGAAGTTGAGGCGTGGGAGAGAACGAAACAAACAAACGAAGGCGGTAGGATTTGATTGGGTGGATTGCATAAACTGTACATTGACTGTAGCAACATGGCTTCTACATCAGGAGGAAATAGTGGAAATGAGATGGAATGGATGATGTCAAGATCAGCAAGAATGAAAAGAGCACTTAGGAAGAGACAAGAAAGGGCAAGAAGTTGGTCAGAAGACAGTGAGCCAAGAGTAGAAACTAGCAAAAGGACAAAAACAAACCAGTGGGCGAGTTCATGAGAACAGGATGACTATAACATGGAAGTGGAATTCAAAGTAATGGTTGAATTCAAGCAAGATGGGGGATATATTCCCCCGATAAAGCTGACCAAAGCAATAGAGGAAGAAATGGGGAAAATAAAAATGGCTAGAATCATGAATAACAGAAGAGTGCTAATAAATGCTATCAGTGAAACACAACAACAGAAGATAATCAAAATGAAAACCTTGATGGGGGAAAGAATTAAAACATATATTCCAGGATCTTTAGCAAGACTGAGAGCAGTAATTTCAGGAGTTCCACTTGAAATGACAATGGAGGAGGTGAAAAAAAAATCAAAGGAGGGAAAATTACAGATGCCACCAGGATTAAAGGTAAAAGAGATTGGGAACTTAAAGACACTATGGCAGTGATTATACAATTTGAAAATATTATGCCAGAAAATATCCAGCTGGGATATATGAATTACAGAGTTAGAGAGTACATCCCTAAACCCCTCCGATGTTTTAATTGCCAAAGAATGGGACACATTGCAAAGGAATGTAAAGGAAAAGTTAGGTGTGCAAGATGTGGAGGTCCACATGAATTAGGAAAATGTGATAAAGATGCTAAAATCAAATGTTGTAACTGCGGAGGAGAACACAGAGCGGCATATGGTGGGTGTAAAGTACAAAGGGAAGCCAGAGAAGCTCAAAGAATTAAAATAACAGAAAGAGTTTCATATGCTGAAGCTTTAAAAAGAGTAAGAAAAGATAGTGTAAGAGGAATGAGGTTGGGAGAAACAGGACAAAGAAACACAACTTGGAATACAAATCAAGGGCAAAAATATCAGAGACAAATCTTGGTACCAGCAACAGATATCTAGAATACATGTTTACATAAATGTAGAGTGGATGAAAATACAATGATGGTGAAAAAAGAAAACTTTGTAGCATTTATATGCCATATTATTAATGTTACAGTACAAATGCAGTAGAAAAGTGTATAGCATAGAAAGACAAGATAGAAGTAATGGTAGTGGAGGAGGATGTGCTACTCTAATTAAAGATGGAATAGCTTATAAGAAAAACCCAATGAATAAAGAACTAGAATGTGTTAGTATAGAAATATATAACTTAAGGAAATATGGAAATATTAAAATTATAAATTATTATAATCCATGTAAAGATATTGACAGTGAAATCTTTAGGGAAATAGCAGGGAAACTACATAGAAGAGAATTATGGTGTGGTGATTTTAATGCCCAGTCTTTGGGGTAGCAGGAAGACAGATCATAATGGTAACATAGTTGAAGAAATAATGGATGTAAGGTCATTAGTTTGTCTTAATAATGGTAAAGGTACAAGAGTAAATATACATAAAAATACAGTTTCATGTCTTGATATTACATTAATATCTGGTTGTCTAGTTAGTTCATGTGAATGGGATGTCATTTGGGAGTCTACATTAGGGAGTGATCACTTTCCAGTGAGTACAATAATTAATGACAATATAAACGTGCAAGAAGATTTTATATTAACAAGATGGTGCTTCAATAAAGCTAATTGGCTAAAATTTAAAATAAATTGTGAGAAAACCAGTCATATGGTTACATTAAAAGGCGACATTGAAGAATGTACAAGTCAAATAACGGAGCATATTTTAAATGCTGCAAATTCTAGCATACCAAAAATAACCGTAAAAGGTAAGAAAAAGTAGTTCCTTGGTGGAATGAGGAATGTAGTAGAACAGTTAAAGATCGTAATCAGGCATTAAAAATATTACAGAAAAATTTAACAACCGAAAACCTTATTGAATATAAAAGGAAACGAGCAAAGGCTCGAAAAACTATTAAGAAAGCAAAAAAGAAAACATGGAGAGAATATTGTTCCTCAATAGGTTCAGAAATAAAATTACAGGATGTTTGGTCAATGTTTAGGAAAATGACTGGGAAAAGGAATAATGTTAAAATACCAGCATTAGTTAGAGGTCAGGAGATAGTAGTTTTAAATAAAGATAAGGCAGATTTATTGGGTGAAGCAATTGCTGTAGTTCATGGTGGAGAGCATCTTACAGACCTTCACAGACAGCAGATGGTACAAAAACTTGGAAATTCTAAAAATATATCGGGGAAAAAGGTCAAAAATATATGTCAGTATTAGACATGAATATTATAACTATGAAAGAAATTAAAACAGTATTGAAAGGGACAGGATATTCAGCTCCTGGGGAGGATCAATTATGCTATGTTATGTTTCAACAAATTCCGGGAGTAACATTGAAATTAATATTAAAACTGTTTAATAAAATATGGAAAGAAGGTTTAATACCAAATAACTGGAAAAGGGCAACAATACTACCGTTTAATAAGCCAGGGAAAGATCCTATCAGTCCAAATAACTACAGACCAATAGCTTTAACTTCACAATTAAGTAAATGGATGGAGAAAATAATAGTCAGTAGATTAGGATTTATCCTTGAACATAAGAAATTAATTAATGGATATCAGTGTGGCTTTACAACAGGGAGATCAACAATGGATGCACTAACTAGAGTCAGTAATGACATAGAGAAAGCTTTAAAAATAAGGGAAATAATGATTGTAGTATTTTTTTGATATAGAAAAAGCATAAGATTCATTATGGTGAGAAGGAATACTTTTAAAATTAATTAATTTAAAATTAAAATTAATCAGATGTGAATAGGTGGGAAGATGTATAAGTGGATAGCAAATTTTTGGCTGGATAGAAAAATAAGAGTGAAGATTGGGAATAATTTTTCAAAAGAATTTAATGTGGAAAATGGAATACCTCAAGGTAGTGCAATTAGCCCAGTTTTATTTAATATCATGATTAATGATATTTTTTCTGATACTGATAAATGTATAAAATCTGCACTATATGCAGATGATGGAGCCATATGGATGAGGGGAAAGAATATAAAACATGTGGTAGGAAATATTAAGAAAGCAATTAATAAAGTAGAAAAATGGTCTTATGAATGGGGTTTTAAATTATCAGCAAGCAAGTCTTGTTTTATGTTTTTTACAAATAAGAGAAATCTTGACATAGGAACAATAACATTATATGGACAGCCTTTGGAAAGGGTGACAGAGTTTAAGTATCTAGGACTGTGGTTGGATGGTTCTTATACATGGAAAACGAATATAGAGAACTTGGAAACTAAATGTAAGAAAGTTATAAATTTACTAAAGGCTGTGGCTGGAAATAACTGGGTTGCAGATAGACAGTCATTATTAAACATATATAGGGCTCTCATGAGATCAATAATAGATTATGGCAGTTTTATATATGGAGCAGAAGCTAAAACAACACTACAAAAGATAGATAGATTACAGAGTAGGGCTTTACGTATATGTACAGGAGCAGTGAAAACCACACCTATTAATGCGCTTTTAATAGACTGGAGCGACTCCACTAGAAATGAGAAGAATAAAATTAGCTCTAACATATTGGATGAAAATTATAAGTAGTAAGGACAAAAATGTAACTTCAACAATTTTACATAACTGTTGGGAATATTTAAAGTTCCAGAGTAATGGATTTGGATGGATTGTAAACAAATTGATTAAAATGTATGGATTGGAGGATAAGGAAATAGCTCAGTTTAATCCAATTAGTGTTATTCCTCCATGGTTATTTCCTGAGGTAAATGTAGATATGAGGCTTCTTAAAATGAAAAATAAGTGGAATTTAAATGAAATAAGGATAAAGACTGATGAATTTTTAAAAAACTCATATTATAATCACCTTAAAATATATTCTGATGGTTCTAAGAATTTAAAAGGATGTGTGGGAATAGGAATATATACAGGGGTTAGACAATGAAACTGAAACACCTGTCAATTTAGTGTGGGAGGTTTCATGGCTAAATTGGACCACCCTGGTAGCCAGTCTTCATTGATTGCACATTGCACCAGTAAGAGCAGAGTGTGGAGGTTCAATTAGCAGGGTAAGAAGCCCCAGTTTTGCTCAAAAATTGAAATGCACACAACATTATGGGTGACATGCCAGAGTTCAAAAGAGGACAAATTGTTGGTGGCAACGTCTTGCTGGGCATCTGTGACCAAGACAGCAAGTCTTTGTGATGTATCAAGAGCCACGGTATCCAGGGTAATGTCAGCATACCACCAAGAAGGACCAACCACATCCAACAGGATAACTGTGGAGCAAGAGGAAGCTGTCTGAAAGGGATGTTTTGGGGGCTAACCCGGATTGTATCCAAAAAAAAATAAAACCACGGCTGCCCAAATCACAGCAGAATTAAATGTGTTTCAGTTTCATTGTCCAAACCCCTGTAATACCAGATTTTAAAAATATTTTTCTAAAAGATTATAAAATGAATACTTTTTTCACAGAGAAAGGGGGGGAGTTATATTAGTTTACAGTGGGGGAGGGGGTTAGACCGGACAGGGTGGGGTTTGCACAGTTAAAAAGCAGTTTTGAAAGTATCAGGGTGAAGGGAAAAAAGGGAAAAGATTTAGTACAAAAATTAGCACAGTCTTTTTAGATTAACAGGGGGGGCATTGATTTTGGTTTTTTTGGGTACCAGCACATGAAGGTGAAAAGGCAATGAAGGGGCAGAAAATTAAAAAAAAAGGCGTTAGAGGGGGCAAAAAAATTTTACAATTTTTTTGGGGAAAAGGGGGAAGGGAAACACTTATTAAGAGAAAAGAAAGGGGAAAAAGGGAAAAAAAAGGGGAATGAAGATAAAAAAGGAAGAAGTTTATAAAAAGTAAAAAAAAAAAAATCAGTAAAAATTAAAAATATTAAGAGAGAAAAGGGGGGAAGAAATAAAAAGATCAGATTAAGAGTAGGTATCCCTATTTAAATGACTTTTTTTTTAAAGGGAGGAAAAATAATGATAAAGTAAAAGAGGGAAAAAAGGGAAAATTTTGGAAAAAAGAATTTTGGGGAAAATGAAGAAAACATAAGGGATTTACAGATTAAGGAAAAAAATATTTATTTATCTTCGAATAAAAATTAAAAAAGAATTTTAAAAGGTAAAGTAGTGTTTTCTCACCCTCGTGTAAGTAGGGGCGGTTGCACCTTTAAAAATGCTTGCGACCGCCAATAAAAGAAAAAAAAGAATCATGCCCGAGTGTTGCCCTTAGGGTTAAACTCAAACCACAATTTTCCCTTGCTTTTTTCTTAGTTAAAAATAATCTTGGTATGTGTCCCTTTTCAGGTTTGATTTTGAACCTGACTCGCCCTCAGCATTGGGGCTGTTTTGGGTTTTTTACTTTTGGAGATGAGCTTCCCCCGGAAAAAAAGTGATTGGTCCCATATCGGTTTAAATCACCCGGAGGTAGGGGGACTTTGTGGTCATTAGTACTTGACCTCTGCATGCACAAGAAAGATCATTCAGTGCTTGAAGCACCGCCTCTGGGAGTCAGTAGGGATGAAATCGAAACAGTTTTCCATAATCCAAAGTAAATTCCTCACATTGTAAAATGTTAACACTGCAAAACATTTCTCACTGTGCCAAAATGTCTTTAAACATGTGTACCTTAAAACAGCAGTGCTTCATCCCTGATTCTTGACCTACACAGTTGAAAATATTGTTTCTGCAGTGCATGACAGAAGGGGGCACTGTTGTGCTGAAATTAGACCCAGCATAATGTTCATTGATACTTTTTCAGCAAGACCTTTGCTGCAGCAGTGCTATGCCATACCAAATCTTAGGCCAGTATTCCCCCGTATGATTAAATGGTTGCTGTCTCACAGAACAGTGAGACGTTTTCACAACAGCAAACCCTGGATCAAGGAACTGCTAAACAAAAAAAGGGCCTTCAGGAAGGGAGACAGGGTTTTGATGAAGCAACTTAAATTCAACAAAAAAGACAGCAAGGAGGTGTGCAGGAATTTTTATCGCAGACACTAGGTTTAAGATTTAATTGTGTAACCATTAACACTTGCATATCTCACTGAAACTATCAAACACCATCATCTAATCAGATGACATTAACCTGGAGAGAAGTTAAACAGAACAGATGCTTACTTAGACAGATAAGTTTAACAAATGCAACACCTATTTAATACTCCTGATGTCATAAAAATGTATTGACAAACACTGTAATAAATGACTCTTTCCCCACTGTACTCTGATTGTAATTGTTGCTGTTAAACACAAAGGAAACACATGTGACAATGTTTCTAAATGAATAAAGGGATGCAAGCTCTAAAAAGATGCATACTTACCTTATCTAAGCAGTAACATTTCAGACGTCTGTAGCGATTACTTGAAGTATTTGGGATGTTCAGTCCAGCATACACCTTTGACCAAAAGCATTTATCTGAGAAGACGTTATCATCATACTTTTCACCATTCTTCAGTTGATCCTCTGCCTCTGATACAATGTCCTGTGTCAGTATTTATTTATTTTTTTGTTCTGTTGAATGGAAAAATAACACTATTAATTTTAAGAAATGGTTCGGCATTCTTAAAATGATTTAACGTTAGTTAAGAGCAATAAGAAAGTGGAGAACTCACCCCAAAAAGCTCGAACTTGATAACTATAGGAAAGTGAATAGTAGTGGAATGTGTCAGAACAGTACAGGTTATTTTTTTATGATAAAGTAACAAAATACTGCTATTAAAGACCACAACTTCACAAGACAAAATGCTGTTGTTACTACATGCAAAAATGTAGCTGTTGGATATTGTCTATTACAGAGTAACTTATGTAAAATGGTCATAATCTAATGCTTAATTATAAGTCTATTAATCTAACTTTGTTGACCCCCTTATTGTGTGTGAACATGACCTTTTTCCTGCATTCTTCAAAGGTAGCAAACTGTGTTATTGTGTAGAAAAGAAGCTAAACAAAGTAAAACTTGCTTTGACATTCAGATTCTATAAGCAATTTGATTTTATGCCATAGTTGATTTGGTACTTAAAAAGACTATCAGCTTGGATTAAAAAAGAAAACGTGTGTTCCAATGTTTAAACATATCGAACACGCTCTTCTTGGAAAGGGATTTATTTCCACAAAGTTAAAGAGACAATTTAACATATAGATGAAATGGATAAAATATGCTTCTCCAACATCCTGATGAATTGCCCTTATAGTGAGATTTTTGGTAGGGGGTAATGAAATATCTGATTATACTTTTCCACCCAAATTCCCTCCAACTACGTGAGCTACTACATGTCCATATGGTTTCCCATTCTTCCTCTGCTAAGTATATTCCTCCCTCCCTTTCCCATTTTATTCTAATATATACAGCTGAGTGTGTTTCCATGTTTTTAAGCCCTTTATATAGTTTTGAGATAACGCTCCTGTCTTTGTTTGAAACATAAGCCCCATGTAAACAAGCCTAACAGTTACGTATCATATGCAAACCACTTCTTGTAGTTTGTATTCTGTTATTACTGTTTCCCAGATTTTAAGGGTCAGTTTGATCCATGATTTTTCTATTGTTTTTATGTGGTCCAGTAGTTTACTGCCGGCCATAATTGCTTATATGGGGATGGGAGTCAAACTCTCTTCAATGTTTCCATTGTGCTTCATATGATGGGTTATACCAGCATGTCATAGGCCTTTGTTGTGCTACCATAAATATTCTCCTAGTGAGGGAAGGCCCCATCCTCCTTTTCTTTTAGCTAATTGTAAAGTTTTGAAACGGATTTTATGTCTTTTTAACTTGCCATATATATCTGTACAACATTTTGTCCTACTCATTAATTTGTTTCTGACTGATTTCTGCTGGCAGTGTTTTAATATATAAATAAATATGACAATTTGGGAAGTATAGTCATCTTGACTGATTCTATTCTTGAGTAGAAATTTAAATTAATTTTAAATTAAAAAAGAGATCGAGCTCCCAGTGTCATGTAACTATAAAGACTCATGAGAGTCACCGGTAAGTCATGGGTGACTTTGTGGTCATTAGTACTTGACCTCTGCATGCACAGGAAAGATCGTTTAGTGCTTGAAGCACCGCCTCTGGGAGTCAGTAGGGATGAAATCGAAACAGTTTTCGATAATCCAAAGTAAATTCCTCACATTGTAAAATGTTAACACTGCAAAACATTTGTCACTGTGCCAAAATGTCTTTAAACATGTGTACCTTAAAACAGCAGTGCTTCATCCCTGATTCTTGACATACACAGTTGAAAATATTTTATCTGCAGTGCATGACAGAAGGGGGCACTGTTGTGCTGAAATTAGACCCAGCATAATGTTCATTGATACTTTTTCAGCAAGACTTTTGCAGCAGCAGTGCTATGCCATACCAAATCTTAGGCCAGTATTCCCCCGTATGATTAAATGGTTGCTGTCTCACAGTAGCACACTGAGGGTTATTTGTTTCTTGTACAACAAAAATCATAGTGTCTACAGATAAGATTGTTCTTGTGTCTGCTGTATTTTCGGAACTTAGGAGTCTTTGTCTGGCTGTTAACAAAAAACCCTTGGATTAGAGGTGAGGCGGGCTCAGGGTACAGCTGCGAGCGTGTTTGGGCAGGTCCGTGGAATGACTCGAGCCACGGTGGGCTAAGCACTCAGAAAAATGCTGTTTGGTGAGATTTTATTTCAAGCGGAGCAAGAGGGAGGGTCGGAGAAGAGTGGGCAAGGTGCTGATTCCACTGAGGGAAAACCAAAAGCATACTTCACCTAAAGAATCACCCTTTAGGAAACCTTTAAAAACATGTAAGTTTAAACATCTTAGCTTTTTTAGTATTTTGGAATGGAAATCTCTATCTTTTTACAATGGAAATTGTAAAAGCCCTTCCTTACGGAGCAGTGCAGCCCTGTGACATTTTACAACTCAACTTTCCACTTTTAAAACAAGTTTACCTGTGAGAACCTTGCGCCTAAAAACACTGTAACAGCGGGGGGTGAATGAATAAGGCGTCCTCATTGGTCCAGGGAGCAGCCAATCTGAGCGCAGGCATTAGTCACAGGTTGAGGCGGTTCGCGCTCACCTGACACTTTACCTGCATGAGCGCAGAGCCAGAATCTCATAACCTTTCCAAAAGAATCCATCGCTGAGGTTCAGATTGTTCAGCAAGCGTTTGTCTCCACTCAGACAAAGCCGAGGAGCCATGGCTGTGGCTAACTTCCAGTACATTACCCGGATGAGCAGTGGCTTCAAAGTCTACATTTTAGAAGGTGAGCTTTTTTCCTTTGTCCCACAGTTTACATAAACAGCGATACATTTCAGTAATATCTATCAATATCATAATGTGACAGTCATGTCTGCTTTTGTTACACTGCTGTGTATCTTTGTTCTGTCAGTTGTTTACGTAAATACAGTGACTGATAATACAACAAATGTAAACAAATTGAAGATAAAAGTATGTCATTTAATATATCTTGAATATGAATATTGTTTGATTAGTACCTTTTTTCGCAGGAAGTCTTTTCAACATAAAAAAATGAGTAACACCACTTAATACCTTACTTTTAAAATGTCAGTGGTGGTTTCATAAAGCGTGTGCCACTTTCAGTTTTAAGCAATACCTGATTAAATTTAGCAAAACAGAAGGTCATGCGGCACAACCTCAGAGCTAATGGGGAAGAAATATCCATGCCCCAGGCATTAGAAAATCCGCATAGGTGTGGTTTTACCTGCTACCCCTCCACAATGCACACTGTGACGGAGTGGCACGCAGGTGATGAAGTGTTTATGCAATAGGTAATGCAAACTGAGATGTCTAAGCAGTAAGGCTGAACTCTTCCTTTCTTGCCTTGCACTGCAAAACAGAAAATCACCTATTGTTTCATTTCAGCCAGACTGCTGCGGTTATTGTTTCCTTGCAAATGGAGGAATCCTCCAGTCATCCAGTGAATGTGGATTTGCAAGTGTTGAGTGAGCATACAGTCTAACAATGAGGCACAGTGTAATCACATTTTCAAGCAGTGGCGGTGTTTTGGCTATATGCATGCATCCCATCTCAGAGCCTTTGACTGTACGTTGATTTGGTTCAACGTGTCTCTATTGCGCTCTCTTTGAAATTTGATGAAACCGTAAGAGATCTGGGAAAATCAAAACCTTTTAACTGGTAGTCTGAATCTCCTCTGCAGCCCTTGTATTCAGCTCATCAGTGCCTATCTCTCGTGTGCTTTAACTTGTGTAGTTTCAAACTTAACAAGACGTGTGTGTGTGTGTGATCACAATGATGGCCCTCATTCACAAGTGGGTGCCTCACAAATGGTAGTTAAAACAGTTCAGATGTTTGCCTCTCTAATCCAAAAGAAAAAAAATTGTGTTGATCATATTCCTGGGAGTGTGTGATCGGGCTGGATGCCAACATTGTAGAAAAACAACATTTACCGTTAGTATTGAATCAGCTGTGAAGTGTTGTAAGCCTAACTGATCAGGTAGATCGAGTTCTACCACTTAACGGAGCTTACAATTAACGGTGAAAAAAAATAAATTTCCCACGACTAGCAGTCATGCAGGTTGATGTCATGGGATGAAAACAACTATTACTCATCCATAAGTGCTTAACAACTTCTAACTGAATAAAATTTTGACAGGTCACTTTGGATGGAAGATGCATGATTGTCCCATAGTAAAACAGGATATTATCATCATTTTGCATCAATCTTTCTGATAGTCTAACTGATCGCCTTGATTTATAGGTCAGTCTCATCATAGAGGTGAAGACCGGTACAGAAATATGACCAACGACCGAGCTCGAGCCCCGGCTGTGTTTCCGATCAAACGCAAGCGCAATTACGAGAGAGGCCTGACTTTGGAGGAAAGGTTAGAAGAACTTTTTATTTGTGCTCACATAAATGCAAGTTTTCTTAAAAAGATGAAGCCCTTTCTGATGTCTATATATATGTTTTAGGCGAGAGCGGGCAATAAGCAGGAGCAAGATGGCCCAGACATCTGGTCCGGTGCCTGCAGCCTTCAGTAACCACCAGAGTCCTTCATCCCCCCAGAGCCCAACACCGAGCCCTACCAGCCCTTTGCCCTCCTACGTGTACTACACACCAGTCAGTGACGAACCCCTGGCACTCATCAAAAAACCGAGGAAAGAGCCTCAAAACTCAGAGGAAAAGATCACAGGTTCAGCCACCACTCAGATCCAGGTATTTCAGCTGTTCTAAACAAGGGCTGCTTGTATCTTCAACAGGCAAGATGCTTAGAGATAAAGGAAGTTTAGGCGGTCAACATTTTGGAAACGTGGTTGTTCTGATGTCCCTTTGTAGTCTGGGTAGAGCTTGAGACTAACCCACAGCAGGGGTACATCTCCACTCTTTAGTCAGTGAATTTATTAAGCAGGAGTGTACACAGGCCTAAGCTTGCCTGAGCAATGCAATCCAGCCGGATTCGGAAAGAAAATGTAAGCAATGGAGGGAGGAATGCCATCAACAAGACCCAACAGACTGCTTTCTTGTGAGTTGTTTATGCCATCACAATGGAAGTGAGCTGACTTTCAGGAGCAAACCCAACCAGTTTAATCACTTTTACGTCGATTCCAAGTTAAACTGCGCACATTGCTTCTGCTGTAATCTTAACAGAGTGCATGCTCAGGTTCAGGCTGCAATAGTAAAGGTTCAAGATTTAAAGAACACTATGTGTAATGATTGACCAACTTTTTCCTTTTTCCTTTTCTGTAGATCCGTCCATCTGTGATCACCTGTGTGTCCTCAGTAAAACACCCTTCCTGTAGACCTGAGGTCCACCGAAGCCACTCCTCAGGTCAGTCTCTCACACTCTCCAGACTGTCACTCCCAACTAGTCACACTCGACTCATAGACTGAATAACCACTCACTCTTGAGCAGACTCTCTGAGTCACAGAGGTGTGTATTTAACATGCATCCTTTCATTTTCCAGCAGATTCCAACTACGATCACGTCCTCGAGGAGCATTTCCAGAGAAGCCTGGGGGCCAACTACCCGCAATCCCGCGCCAAGGAGCTCTCCATCAGTGTGTCCGTGGATGACCACTTTGCCAAGGCACTAGGAGAGGACAAGTGGCTGCAGATCAAATCCAAGTCCTCATCCTGTTCCTCCACACCTCCCAGCAGTCCCAGCGTCACTCACTCTCCCACCTACAACCACAGCCCCAACCAGTCCCACAAAGAGTCATCACTTTCTTCCAGCCACTGGCCCCTTAACTAAAAAGGAAACGGCTCCTGATCCGTTCTGGAAAACTGAACTTTTTTTTTTACATTTCAGTGCAAACAGTTTTCCCTGTCCATTCAACAGGGAAGCCAGCGCTAGTGTACAAATCAAGCAAACAGATGATACAGGAAAGCAATCACCATGGACTTCCACACATACAAACCCGATTGACAATGACACAGACAAATGTAGCATTGAGCGGGAGAACCTTGTTTTGTTACATTCTACCCTCTGCCTAGCATCTGATACTTGAGATACTGTAGATGGTGTATGGGATGATTGATAAATCAGCCAACTAATCCTTTACATTTCTTTACATTACTGCCATTCCTAGCAGACTGCCTGAATGCCATAAACTGACATGTATTTATATTCTGATACATTTGGGTTCTTTATAGTCTGAATGTCTTGTATCTCTGCTGTGTACTATTTTGCTTGTAAGTCAGAGTTTTAGAAAGACTTTTATAAAAAATAAAATGAACAAAAAATACATTTTTGTGTTTCTTTTTTGAATGGACGACAAGTCTTAAAGTAAGAGGAAGATTGTGGGCATCTTTTAAAACAAGATTAGAGTGATCCAGACTAATCTAATTTCATCAGTGAGTCATTGTATGTCTACAACACACCTGGCCTGAAGACGGTATCCAACAATAAGCATTGTTGCCCAACTCTAAAATTAAATGGCTGCATGAGCAACTCATTCTGGACCCTTTTTCCAGTAAGTTTGGGAGAATGTAGGGAGCATGTCCCAGCAGGCGCTCTGACATTCCTGTGTCCTGAGAAAATGACTCTGTCAGATCTTACAGATCCTGTTTGGCAAGGGATAGCAAAAGGGTAGGAGGGGAATAAAGGGTTGGGCTGATAGGCCTGAGCATGAGAACCAGTCATGCTCTGCGGTTCCTTATTTGCATGTCCTAGCTTGTCTAATTTTGAAAACGATTGGAGACTTTAAGTGAAAAATCCTAAAAGGTCTGTGTCTGAAATTACATTTTTTAAATAATTACTTTGAAGGTTCTGGTAATTTGAACATCTTGGGGGGAAAAACTACAGCTGAGTAAAGCTGAGGCAAGAATATTCTTACAATCTTATCTGTTAAAAAAGGAATAAACACTTTTATTTGTTGGTTTAAACCTCTCTAAATCAAACCAAACCCCATCAACATTTACACCAAACAGAGCCTAAAGCAAGTTCACACATATGGGAGCAAACGTTTGACCAAACTTTGGGTGATCACTTTGCCTCAGTGAGTCACAAACTGGTATTTCAACATATTCATCCAGTGTAACCTGAATAGGTGCTTTGATGCCACCTAGAGGCACTCAGGTAGAGCTAAGCAGACGATATTGCCAATGACTCATGGCACACGAACAACAAAACAAACAGCTATGATCAGTTCTTTAGAAAACGGCTGTTTAGACATCCGTGTTTTTGGCACTAAAATAGAAGAGAAAATAAATCTGCAGAAATCTGCAGATGGCCTAACAATTAATTTGTGTCGTTCCACCCAAAATTTGTATGGCAATGCTACATTTTCGAAAAACCTGCAAGTGTAACTGTGAGATCATTGAAGCACAGTAAGTTGTCACCTTGTTAAACAGTTTCTGAGCTGAAAAGAGCAACTTGCGATGAGAATGTGAAGAAAAACGCTTCTCATGCAGCTGCAAAACAAATGCACATTGTTGAGTGAGGGAGCAGTCACTGCTAATTGCAATCCTTCATAATCCTTCTTAAAAGACAGAAAACAGCATTTAACTCATGCAAACAGTAATTAAAAATCTCTTACCATAAGAAAAATTGGCCACACCATTCTGGGAAAATTCCTGAATTTTTGTTTGATAAATCGTTGTTAACAAATCAGTAATCTTTTTGTAAATACTAAACAGTAGCACATTGATCTCATGAGAACAAAAATGTGCTATGATGATGGTAAATAGAAGATCTTGTGAAGCTTGATGTTTAAATATTTAGAGAAAGCTGTGTGGGCTAACTATGCTTTTCATAATTCTGAGTTTTTTTTTACCAGAGCAGGGATTGTAATAGGAAACTGTTGCCTGTGGTGCACTAGACAACATTGCCTCATAGCAGTGAGCTTGTAGCTGAGACTTCACATATTTTTATTTACTTTATTCAATTTTCACCTGCCGATTCCTTCCTCATTTCAAAGAAAAGCTGACACCTAAGCAGCTTGAGTTATTATTTAATTGACTCCAGGTGTAGATAGAAGTTACCCCCCCCCCCCCCCCCTTTTGTTTTAATCCTCAGTTCTTCGTCTTTATGGAGTATAACTCAACTAGTTTTGGAAATGTAGATATAAATATTTTCGTCCATCTTTATTTGCAAAATAGCTCAAAACCCAGCCAGGTTTTTTTCCAAGTCTCACCTAAAGTGTTTGAATGTATCTTGGTCTGGATTTTGCCTGGGCCATAAATAACACATAAATATCCTTCAATCAAAACCATGCCATTGTTGCTCTGCCTGTATGTTGTGGGTCAGTGTCCTGCTGAGCCAAAACATGGTGGTTCCAGCATGTTTCGTAAGTGAGGACCAGATGGGGGCCAATAATAATCTTCAGCTGGCACACCAAAACCAAAAGCCTTTTTCTTGGGTACTTTCCTAAAGATTGAAATTAAGGTCGAATTCAAAAACAAAATTATTAAAATCGTGCCTCTCCTGAGGATTTGCTTTAACGACAATATAGTCTGAACATTCACATTGTCCAGAACCTATATACCAGAAATTATGATGTAATATTTTAAAACAGGCTTTTTTCAGTTCCTGCAAAATGTAAAGTATGTGGAAAATCAGTTTTAACCTTATAAGGGATCTTGGTCAGAAGTGTGGGACAGACTTTTAAAAAGGGGACTAAGACTAGCAAAAAAAGAGAAAGCACATAGAAATAAACATTACAACTCATTGAACTATGTCCTTTCATCTTTTAAACCCATGCAAAAAAAATATTATGAAGATAACATAACTTGGAGTAGTTTTTGATTCCAATTTAAATTTTAAGCAGCACGTAAAGAGAATTTCACATACAATTAAGTTTAATTTGTCAAACTTATCAAACAAATAAATAAGACCGTCTCTCACTTTAGAAGCAGCACAGGTTTAAAAGAATGCCATTATATGCAGTCATATCATGTCAAATTACATGGTTTCACTCTTCAGAGGTCACTCTGAAACCCTTAAAGTCTCTTTTTAAGAAAACACGGAAAATTCCTTTACAAATACCTTTACATGATCACTATTGTAACATCCCAAGTCACCACAACATCCTGGACTTTGATAGCCATCGGATATTCATGGATGATTGCCTTGTTTTCAAAGTATTAAATAGACTTGCTCCTCCTCTTTTAATGGATTTTATAAGTAAAAAAATAAATGATAGAATAAACACTAGAGCATTGACCAGAGAAAACATACAACGGCGCAGGATTACATTTGGCCAGATAGTGGCGTCCATCAGAGGTATGCAGTTATGAAACACACTACCAGCTCATGTCAGGAACTGTGGCACTTACTCCAACTTTAAACTCTTTGAAACGTTGGTTGAAAACTAACCAGATATGTGTTCACAGGCAGATTGTCTGTTTCCCTGGGCCTGCTAATCTGAGTTTATTGTAAATTCATGTTATTAGCATCTCGTCTGTATGTGTCATTTGCGTATCTGTATGTTGTTTTATTTAATGTTTATTGTCCTTTCCTGCCTTAGTACAGCTGATGAAAACTGGCTATTGTGCTAATTACCGTCATATTTACATTGATGCTTAAAGCTAATATGTTAATTAATGTGCACTGTCCTAATTTAAATAAAATAAAATAAAATAAAAACTGACTGCTCAGGGAGACTATTTATGTGGGGCAACAAATTTGTGGGGCAAACCATCTCTTGGCAGCGCTTCTTATCTACTCAGGCCACCTCCTTTATATGCTTTGTGAAACCTTTGAAGCTTGGATATGGTTTTATAAGCTAACCCTTTTTTAAATCTTCTGATAATTTCATCCCATCTGTGTGATTACTTGGTCGTAATCAAGCTGATTGTTCACTATTGTTCTCTAACAAACCTCTGCGGCCTGCAGAGAACAACTAAAGTTATACTGAGATTAAATTACACACAGATGCCTGCCACACTTTTTATATTATTATTTTTAAAAAATCATGTATCCTTTTCTCCCCAGTTAAGTATGACTCTAACATTTAAAATTCCATTTAAAAAATGGGAAAAACTTTTAAAGAGTACTAGTACTTCTAAAAAGGCCCTGTATGTGTAATAACAATATGTGTTGGTTTAGATAAAAGCTTTTGTATTACTTTAATGTTTGTAAATCATACCGCCTTCACATTTGTCGTCTGTAGACCTTTTTGTTTCTTTTTCTGTTTTTCAGTGCAGGTGTCATGTTCATATGTTTCACAGAGGTGAAAATATTCCACATAGCGGGCACTTCTGTACATGTCAGAAGAGCAGACCTCACCAACCACGACATAAATGAGTAACGAAGGAGGAAGTGATCAGCATATTCAGAGGCACTGGAGCATTTTAGGCTGCAGTCAGTACTGCTGACGTTAAACTCGTCTCCGGGAGATTCTCTGAAAAAGTGACTTGAGTAACAGATTAATTAATAAGTCTGTCTGTAACTGTTGCTTCACAGCTGCTGAGCTACTATTTTATTATACTTTTAGGGTTTTTCTTTTTTTCAGATAAAATTATTGAGCTTAGTTTTTATTCCAGAAGCCAAGCGTTAGTTATTTGGGATAAAAACATGTTATAAGCAACATCAGTTAGAAAATGTTCAAAGTGCTGGCCAGCTGGGGGCCAGCAATAATATTAGGACGGCACACCTAAACCAACAGCCATGCTTAAATATGCTTTTTACTTCTAATAGAATTTAACCTAAAGTAACTACAGTTATTTCCTCTATAAAACCTGCTGAGTTAATAAGGGTTTTCATTTTGACTCAAAGTCCAGCATGTTGCTGATATGGTGACTGTCAGGATTCTGGTGTCAAATGCATTCTTGAGTATGATTTCTCAGATGATTTATGGTGAATTTCATAGTAATACTAAGTTTCTGAACAAATAAGATAGATGGGTTTAAAGTCTTTCTCTGCTTCGTTGTTGGCTAAGTTCTCTCAACAGAGACATGAACCCTGACGTTTGCTGAAACTGTAATTACCGTAAACAGAATAGAAAAAAAATTAAATCCCATAAACACATGGTTCGCAGAGTTGGTAGAAGTAACACTGATGGTATTTGGGTTGTCTTTAGTGTTGCTCAGGAGGAATTTTAGTTTTAAACTGTATACAAGGTAAATGCTGTGCTAAATAACTTCCAGGAAGAGGAGTTGTTTAAGCACAATGATGTTTCCTTTAAACAGAAACTTGAGCAGTGCAGAATTTTCAGAAAACCCCCAGTATAAACTGAAGAGGACAACTATAAACCGAGAGCAATGGATGGTGCTATTTATCTCTGAAGATGGAACCTGGATCTGTTTTCTATTGAACAGTCCCCACCTGGCTCCACCAGGTCAGTGGCCAGCGGTCCAAAGCATCGTACTCAGCAAGCCTTTTTTACCCATTTTTATTCAGAAGCATTGACATTTCTGATGAATGTGTAAATCAATGAGATGGACCACTGGACTCGCAATGTGTATTTCAATTTAAGGAACATGTTTACCGACAGAGGCTGAACAGCACTAAGTGAGATAAAGATTTACCGAGATACAAACTGTGGGCAAATAAGCAGTTTATTACAGTAGCTATAACTATGTTTGAAACATGGAGCAGCCATGTTGGATTTCAAAGTTAGGATTGGTGAGGAACCTCTAACCTTCTCACTTAGGTCAACTTCTGGTGACTTCCTGACTATTTCTCGTCAACTTGTAAACTGAAAGTTTCCATTTCTAATTAAAAGTTCAATGCAAAATTAAACCACATCTTTCAGGAGAGCCTACAGTTCCAACGTACAGCAACAGTATTTCTTATATTCTGTTTTCTCTTTTTAAAAAGCAAAGTTAAAGATTTCAAATTATGTTGTGTTACTGTTATAAAATCATTGTATGTATGGTGATATCTAAAAAACTTAAGCATTTATCGAGATGGTATTGTTTATAATATGAGAGCCACTGCACCTTTGCGGCCCCTGCTTTTTAAGGTCTCCTGGCGATCAGGGGAGCCTGAAGACTAATCAACACTTCACACAGAATACAGATTTCAAATCATTAAAATTTAACTTGCATGTATGCCTACTTTTAAGTTAACCTTGAAACATCACAAACAGCTGCGATGGGCTGGCGACCTAGCCCCCCTCCCACCCATAGACTGCTGGAGATAGGCACCAGCTACCCCGCGACCCACTATGGAAGAAGGGTTAGAAAATGCCTGACTGACTGACTTGAGTGAATAGAAGAGACTTTTAAATTAAAAAATTTTCACACGTCTAGTTGTATTGACACCGTAAATATTTAGTTTAATAGCTATGTCAACGGTCTTGATTTGATGTTGTTGTCAGGTTTGGGTGGTAAATGACTCCAATGCAGAGCAAACTAAAAGTAGGAAATTTTAATAGAAAACACCACAAATGAAAAGAACTTACAGAACTCAGGCAGAACTAGCAGGAGCAACTGGATAAAATGAGCATGGAGTAGAAAAAAATGGACAAAATGGAAGACATCAGGAGGAACCAGTGAGAAACAAAGAGAACCAGTTTAGTATATATGTATGCTGAAGTAAGGGTAGAGAAATCACCCAAAGAGCTAATCAGAGGGAATGAATTGCAGCAGAGCCAAAGAGAGGCAGAGCAATCAGAGGAAATGTGAAGTATCTGAGACAGAATACAAATAGGACAAATAACATGAATGGAACTGAACAAGAAACCCTAGTTCGAATGCCAAACAGAGATCTAACAGGAAACAATCTGAATGTAAAAGGATCGCAAGAAAAACACAAAGAATTAACTAAAGAAATACACCTAAGAATAATTAGCAGAAGGAAATGAATTATATGGCAAACCCAAGTGTCAAAAATAACAGAATATTTAAGGCAAGACCTATAGAACATATCAAGGAACATGCTGAAAAACATGACCTAACCCTCTGAGGATCTTGACAACAAGTTCATCACTCACTACTCATTTCGGAAGTGTCTGTGCTCAGGTCACATTTCATTCACTCTGCAAAGGTAAATTAATCAACGAATAATTGACAGTTATCTGTGTAAGCTTGTAAGCATAGCCGATGAAACTGGCCTCTCCTTCCCAGCTCTTCTAAGTCTGCACTAAATTGCTGTATGACTGCAACACCAAATGAATAAGTCAGAGAAATTAGCCTCGTTATTTATTTACTAATATTAATTTAATAATTAATGACGGTGAATAATTTTATACGTCATACATAAAACTTAGGAGAATATGCAAAAATTGACATTTGTAGTGCTTCAGATGAGCTGATGAGTTCCAATCAGGATTTTTTTTAGGGTTGGGGGCCTGGTATGCAATATTCGGCCAGCAGGTGCCCCTAAAGTCAAGTCTACTGTGTTCAAATGTTTTGAAGTTGTAGTTTATTACAATGGTTGTGTAAAAGTAAAATTATACTTAGATCAGTACGAGCTAATTTGAAAAATAGACAACATTAACCAAAACAGTAGTTTATACCACATTTTCCCGGCTGTAAAAGTACAACATAATTTGAGGATAAGACATAATCAGCGGAGAGCTGTAATTATTCTGCACCCTGTCAACAAAGCTAAACATTAGCTCCTGTACCGCTGCTGTCCCATGACCGGAGTGAAAAGGCGTGTTCTCCCGCTGCTCGGCTCCGCATATAAAGCAGCTTCCAGCAGGAGCCCCACTAAGACTGCAGGCCGCCGCACCGGCCCCACCACCCCTCACCCTGCGCGGTCATCCTCCAGCTGTTGGTCCTGCTGCCGGCTGACAACAGCACTCAGATAGCGGAGTGACATCAGCACACCGAGGAAAACTTTACGTCTCACACGTAAGTCTCGCTTTTTTCACTTTACTGTGCGGTTTCCCTTATCTGGGCCCCGTTTCAGTGAAAACTCAGAGTAAGTTCTGGGCTAAGTATGTGCATACCCCGAGTTTTCGGTTTCAGAAAGCCAGAAGCCGTTACCCTGAGTCAGTTTACCCCTGCAGCTTACTCGGTGAACCAACCCTGCTCGACAGCAGGTTTTATTGGACTAACTCTGGGGTTGGTCTACGTTTTATCTGAGACCTGGAACAAGGACAGTGTCAGAAATGGTGCGATCTTTCTGCAGCAGCCTGGAAACCTTGGAGCGCCGCTACTCCTCAGAAATCTCCGTCAGAAGGGGTTGATTAGACCACAATAAGACATCTTATTATTTTCAGCATAAACATATTTTCGAGCGTTACTGTTTTTCGTCATACTCAAAAGTTTATCTCAATGACACAACTTCGTTTTTATGCCAGCGCAGCTTTTTGTAGAACAGGTGACACAGAAAGTCCTTTAAAAGCAACAATACGTCATGCTGTCATGAATGTTACTATTGCACCTGAACTACCCATCGTGTTGTTGACAAACATAAACTGGATGTAGTTCATCCTCTTCAGCAGAGTGGTTCATGTCCCTGTCTGTCTGTCAGGCAGGGTGCCGGGGTTCGAGCCTCGACACAGACTGTAGTTAAGTTTTGTTTTAATGTTATTAGCATCATGTACAAATAGCTTAGGTGTAGTTAAAACTAATTTTAAAACGGATCTTTTAGACAGGAACCGCCTCCTCCCACCGTCGGACGGTAGATCTTACTTGGACATTTATAAGTACCTTTGCAATCTGAACAATTGTGGGCATCCCCGTTGTATAGTTTTGTGATGTTCCCTAGTCATAGACCTGCCATAGTAAGAAAAGAAAAATCCCAAAGAACCGCAAGTATCAGTAAAAGCCATGATTTGGTCTGTATCACATTTTGTTAATCAAGCATTATCTAATCATATATTTCTGGGTTTCCAGGCTAATTGGCTGCATACATGACAGTTACATTCACTGCTCCTTCACTAAATAAAGGAAAATATGTTTTATTTGTTTTATATTATATTGCATAGTTTTTACATTGATTATGTCACCATCAATGTCACCTGACTATGCCGCACCTCTAATTTAATTAATCTGAGTAGGCCTTTTGACCACACAGTATGTTCAAAAACCAATTTAATTTATCCTAGGTTTTATTCTCCTTTACTATACAGCCTGATTATTTTTCCTGACTGCTTCTTATAGCATTTAGTCTGG
This sequence comes from Crenichthys baileyi, assembly GCA_036173005.1. NCBI lineage: Eukaryota > Metazoa > Chordata > Actinopteri > Cyprinodontiformes > Goodeidae > Crenichthys > Crenichthys baileyi. The sequence continues at coordinate 484,551 of JAHHUM010000621.1, read as the reverse complement.
TAACTTCTATGGTTTTAGTGATGTATGAACCTGGATGCTTTCGTTGCCTTATGCTTTGTTGGTGACACAGCTGAATTTCCCCATTGTGGGACAATAAAGAATTTTCTGCTCTAACCTGTTTTAAATACACTTGATCAATATGTAGTTGACATAGCAGCTAATTGTAGTTTTGTACTGTGAAGATCATATGTGATGCTGTGACAGAATCAGCAATGTGGAAGCCAAGTGGCCCGGGTCTGTGTAAGACTCTACACCTTGTACTGCTGTTTCACAGGGAGCTATAGGGAGGAAAAATATCCAATTATCAGTTGCATGTCAACTCTTTTTTCATATTAAGCCAACCTTTAACTTCTTACACTTCATTAATTGCATATGTTGAATATAGTCAGTGAATGCTGTGTAATTCAGTTGGTAAATGTTAAATATAATAATTGCTTACACCTGGACCTTACCTAAATTTAACAGTTTTTATATTTCATATTGATTTGTTGCCACATCCTTTTTATGCCTGCTGGGTTTGCCGCTATAGACAAACATTTATTGCAAGTACACACACACTTTATGGGTTTTTTTTGTGGACATTGAATAGGCGTAGGGTCGTGGATACAACTTTAATTCTCACACATTGACTTGGTCTCTGCCACGCTAACTTTCGCTATTTTGCAGCAGCAACAGTATTGCTTGTTTTCTTAAATATGTGCTAATGTTCTCCATATGCCGTCATCAATATTTATTATTCCATCGGCGAGAAGTAAGCACTTCAAGACTTATTTCTCCATGTTGCCATGGTGATTTGTGTTATCTTCTTAATTACTCATGCTTGTGCTTAACTCAGGGTGACGTTGACTCAGAGTTGAGTAACCCATGTGTTACCCCATGTTCTGAAACCGAAAATCCTGGGTATGTTAGTGTGGAGTAGGTCTACTCAGGGTATGTGCTTCCTACTCTGAGTTTGTTAACCACACCTCCTGAGACGGGGCCCTGGTCACTTTGATTTATGCAAGGGCAACTAAGGAGATTAACATACCACCTGATGTAAGTTGGGTCAAAACTGCTGACATCTCTTATTTAAAAGGGCAATTATTCTAAAGTATTTGGTGCTTTATTTCTTTATTTTAAAAAATTGTTTTCATATACGTTTTTTGTATTAATCTGAATCTCATATGAAACATGGATTTCAGAGTCTAAGGGTTTATGTAATTCCCAATTCCCAATGCTAGACATAAGACCATGAACAAATACATGTACAGTATGCAAACATTTGATGTATAAGTGTAGCTTTGCAATCTGGGTGCTTTAGACACATAAAACACTAGTCGGCATATAAAATACATAGAAGTTAACAACAACAAAAAAGCTTTGTTTCCTTCTTTCCTGCTGAATTTGTTAAGTAAATCTCAGGCTTCAAGTCTAAATTAAAGGATTATTTTTTGGAATCCATATTCATATTTAGAGTTAAAATATGCTATTTAGCTAACTTACTGTTATTATGTAGTCCAAGCTTGTACATGTAAATGCATAATTTGTATAATGTACTGAACTGTTGTAGTGTGTTTTTTATTAAATATAACCACCTTCACAATACAATTTCATCTGCAGAAACTGTCCTGTGACCTTTGCTTGTTCCTTTGTATGTAACTTCTAAGCAGTCCAGCTGTCCTTTAATTTTAAGTGGATCTTTATATTGTTTTTTTGTTTGTTTTAGTGGGGCACACAAGATATATCTTGGGACAGAGGCCCTAATAAATAGGTCTAGTGATGCCTATTCTATTACATAATAAAGCAGAACTTTTTACAATGGCAGTGGCAGCTGTGTTTGAGTTAACTTGGACGTGAACTCTTCTTTTATCATTACACAAACCATGAATATTTAGTTTTTACATTAATTTATCTATTTTTTTCCTATTTTGTTGGCTGTGAGGACGTCTTAGTGTTGTTAGAGCCCCAGAAATGCACCAGTCAGGCACCAGTCAGGCCCCCAGACAAAACTCACCGAATAAAAAAGGTTTTTCACTTGCCTAATGTCATGTTGTTGTACATTACCAACAATGATTATAGGTTCTTTAAAACATAGTTTGTGATTGGTGAAACCTTTACTGTGTTCATGAAAATGGGGTGATTGGAGGGGCTGATCCAGGGCACCGTTCAAGCAAGAACCATTACTGACAACACCTAAAAAAGCAGATGGCTCATTAAGTTAGATAAAAATTAAAAAAGGACTTCAGCACAAACTGATTTCAGAGTGAGTTCATTACAAGTTCTAAAAATACAGTACATACTGAACAAGATTAGGTTTTGCATCGATCAGTGTGTTGTAAATTAACCGTATTGTACTTTATGTGGATTAGATCATTAAATCATCTAAAAGGTTCTTCCGTTTTTTTGCTATGGGAATAACATGATGCGTGCTTTAAAGGGTCAAATACACTGATTAGCTATTACCCTGCAAGACACTTTCTGGTTAACTTCAGCCCACCAGTCAAACAAAGTGCGTTTGTTTTACTGGCAGAAATAACTTCCCCTGCCATAATTGAGTAAATCCTGCATGTCAAGCGAAATGATGCATGCCATCTATTTTTTGTCGGGTTGCTTGGGCTTGTCAATGTGTAACTCAGTTTAGTGTTTGCTTGGCTACAGGATGGTGTCCACTAACTCATGTATTTCTGTGTTTTGCAGCGGGAATCATCTGAGGATCAAAATGAACTCTTCTCCCATTTCTATACAGAGTCATTTCATGATGAGCCTCACAGAGAAACCCTGGATACCCAGCTAGCAATAGATTAAATCAGTTCAACTAATAGGTTTGTTTGTTCTTAACCATGGTGGTTTAAATATTATTTATTATTCCATACTACGTCAGACGTTGCTATCAAACAACAAATTAGGTTGTGTGTGTGTGTGTTTTTTTTTAAAGTAGAATAACATTAAAAGTACGGATGGATACAACTACATTAGCAACACTGGCTGCTGCCACCGCTGCAGCTCTGGCCTCCCAATCAGACATGTCGGACTACCTTTGGCTCTTGGTGGTCGGATTCATCATCGCCTTCATCCTTGCATTCTCTGTGGGAGCCAATGACGTCGCAAACTCCTTTGGTACGGCGGTGGGCTCCGGAGTGGTCACCTTGCGGCAGGCCTGCATCCTGGCCACCATCTTTGAGACGGTGGGCTCAGTGCTGTTGGGGGCAAAGGTCAGCGAGACCATCCGTCAGGGGATCATCGACGTACGGATGTACAATGGCTCAGAACATGTCCTCATGGCAGGATCGATCAGTGCCATGTGTGGTGAGCTTTCACACAGATTTGTATTTTTGTTTTTATAGTGAGAATGTTTAGACCATAAACAATGGTTCAGCTGTTGTTTTTGTACTATAGGCTCTGCTGTGTGGCAGCTGGCTGCATCATTCCTGAAGCTCCCCATCTCTGGAACCCACTGCATTGTTGGAGCCACAATTGGCTTTTCAATGGTAGCGAGAGGCCACCAAGGGGTCAAATGGATGGAACTACTACGCATTGGTGAATATTCTTTCTTTTTCCCAGGCATTTTAACAAAAATGAGAAGAATCTGTAAAAAACTGAAAAACAAGTGCAGGGACAAGTTGGTAAATAAATTGTATATGAAATGTTCCATTTCAAGTGGCATCCTGGTTCCTGTCGCCTATTCTGTCGGGAATCATGTCGGGAATTCTCTTTTATTTCGTCCGCATATTCATCCTGAACAAGGTAAGTAGTTTAAACAAACAGTTGTATGATTAGATTGTGAAATGATACCCCAGTGAAATCATATTTAAAGTTCTTGTTTAGTCATGAATGACTCATGTGGCGATGCATTTATTATTATTTACGTTATTGTTGTTGAAAGTACAGCCTCAATAAATATTAAGGCTACTAAGTATCACCATAATGACAGAGATTTAGAAACATTAATACAAGATGTTTAATTTTTTTCATAAAGATATGCAGAGACAACAAGTGTTCCCATGCGCTGACCCTGTATGTTTTATTCAAGGGTGCAACATTTTCTGTGCAATCTATTTTTATTCAAAGGTTAATCTTCAAGTTTCACATCGGAAAAATAAATAATACGGTCTACTTAAGTCAGAAGTTGAAAAATCTGAGGTTTCTTGCCAACCCCGACCTCAAAATTCGAAATGGTCGTCTTAAAGCTTGAAACCTAATGATATCTGCAGTAACCGCAATAACGTTGTTTATTTGTACTTCTTATACTTTGTATCTCATTAAATAGTACACACACGGTACACCACAATGTCTGTTGTGAACATGGTGCTTTATTGTTGGAATGCATAAAACACTAAGGAATGCAGTGTTATTAGCTTGTATTGCTAATAGCCGTTAGCATACCACTGAGCCCAGCAAGCAGCACATCCCGCTGGTTTTGGTATAAGGTCAGTTTGGATTTGAGGTCCTTACCAGATCCAGATCCAACTTTAGAGGTAAAGAAGTAGCCCTTTGTTCTTGGTTTACTGTTGCCTGCTTCAATTTAAACGTGGAGTATTCTCCACCAGTGGTACCTGGGTCTAGAGGCTCCAGCAGTTTTATCTCACTTGTTTGCATGATTGTGAGGAAACGCCTGTCGGCTATCTTGCCGTGGCTGAAATACAAAATCTATAACGCTCTTACATGTCTGCCTTATCAGAGCAAACTTTAATCTAAAAGGCAAGATTTAACGAACGAGTACACCTGGATGTTTACTTCACCAACCTGAATGTGCTAAAAGTTTTCATACCCATTTCTTGTTGAGACACTTAACAAGTTTTAAAGTGGCACACAACCCAGAAAAGTCTTTTTCTCGCAGTCTAACCCTGTACCAAACGGACTGAGAGCTCTTCCTGTCTTCTATGCCATCACTATGGGCATCAACCTCTTCTCCATCATGTTTACAGGAGCTCCACGTGAGTATCACATGGACACACCAAACCAGAACATCTTAAAAAATCACTGGAACAAGATGTGAAGGAGAAAATGTCAAGTGTGGTTGAAAAGTATGATGCAAGGAATGGGAATTTATTTGATTATTAACATAATTCTTAGCTAATATTATTTAACTAAACTAAATAGAATAACATATATCACATGTTAAATGGATTTTTTATTCCATTGTAGCAGGATTGAACTTTCAAACTGGGCTCAAATGAAGGCTGCACATTGCTGTGGGTGGGTCAGGAAAAGAACGTCCAAATAGTCCCGCTGTGCAAAATTACTATGCATTTTTTCACATTCATGCTGTGTACAAGCTGATCGCAGTTATCCCTTGAAAATTTAATGGAAATCCATTAGCTCTGTTTAGTGTTTTTGAATTAAAAATGAGATTATCTGCCTGCACACCTGCGGTTAACAGTGTTTGAGGCCAGTCCATCTTTGCGTGGAAGTTAGAGATAGGTTACACCCATAATGCTTGTTAAGCTTAATTGGAGTTTTGATCCAGTTGCCCACAAGCAAAAAAATATTATGGTAATTTTAATCCACTTTCAAACGGCAAAAGTACAGCAGCCCATTAGCTTCTCAGTTAAAATATTCAAGGAGAAATGAAATTATTAAAGTGCCAGCAAATGAGTTTTTATCACTATTTTGCAACACCGGCCTCTTGCTCAGTATCTGATTAGAGGAGTGTGCATTTTCACTGATATGGCTGTCCTAAAACAGAGAGTTGTCAACCATGCTGACAGTTGTCAACATGGTTACACAGGAAGCGGCAGATTGCATGACACCTGCTGTCCTGCTGCTAAGGAAATATTATGTTAGTAAATGTTTGGTGTGTAAATGCTAAACAGTTTTCCCTGACCTTTCAATTTCAGACTAAGTAAATTGAACACTGTTCTGTTTGTTTGTCTTTTCTTTCTGATACATCCTTTCCTAGCATGTCCCTTTTCTTTTGCTTGTAGTGCTCGGCTTCGACAGAGTGCCGTGGTGGGGTACGCTGTGCCTTTCTTTGGGCTGTGCCATCATTACCGCTCTGGTTGTTTGGTTTGTTGTCTGTCCACGCCTAAAGAAGAAAATTGAACGTGAGTAAATGGGACAGTTTTGGGGGCAGAAACTACTAAAACACTGAGTAGAAACTACAGTGCCTCACAAAAGTAATCATGCCCACTCAACTCTTTCACATTTTCCTGTATTGCTACCACAAACCTCAATGTGTTTTATTGCTGATTTGAAGTGAAAGGAAAACAAGGTGCTCTGGTCATATGAAACTAAAACAGAACGTTGCTATGTTTGGTGAAAAATACTGCACATCACCCTAAACACTGTCAAATATTTAGGTGATCTGTCTTAGTGCACTCCATTCTCTTTACTTCCTGTTTCCCTGTTATTCCTGCTTCTTAATTTCTTTGTCTCCTCATGGTTAGTATTTTTATATTGGGTTATGTTTGGTTTCTAGTTTGTACTCTTTTCTTATTTTCTCTGTGTTAGTTCTGGAGATCTTTGCCTGATCCATGATCCTTGCATTCATTTATTTTACTGTCATATATTCCAGTAACTGCTCCTCCTTAATTTTTAACTTGAGTTATTTTGCTAAGACAAATTTGGAAAAACGTCAGTCTGTAGATGTGCAAAGATGGTGGAGAAATACCTCAAAATTCTGTACTGCTGTATTTTCTGCGATAACACAATTATGCACTACTTTGTGTTGGTCTATCACATAAAATCCTATAAATCATTAGTGGTATGATTTATAAGGGTATAAATTAGTTTTTGCTTTTAAACAGCATTTTCTTGATGTTGAATTACATTCTCTATCACCAAAGATGCACCAGCAATAAATTAAACAGTAAATGATGCCCTTCTATAACTGTCTGCAAGACAGCAAGTTGTTTGACTTTCTAGTGTCTCATATCTCAGGGGAAACAGCTCCTGCTCCCTTTGAGACTCCATTGATGGAGAAGAACTCCAGCAAACCTCCAGCAGAGCACCCCCAAAGTCCATCTGACCTGCATTTGCAAAACTCTTCAGCAGAAAGTCAGAAGGTGGCCTTTAAACTTGGAGGCTCAGAGGAGGCTGATCTAAACAGCGACATAGAAGCTAAAGACCTTGACATCTCTAATGGTGAGAAATTCTATATCTGTTGCTGGAAATGTTAAATGTTTCACCCTATTGTCATAATTATGAATATGTAATAACACCACAGGTAGCTTTGACTGAGCTACCTAAACCATGTTAAAAGTGAGCTTTTCCCACAGGTCTGAATGGCTCTGTTGGCCATATGACCATCACTGATCCTCACAGTGGACGCTCACATACGATCCACAAGGACTCTGGCCTTTACAAAGACCTGCTGCATAAGCTCCACAAGGCCAAGGTTGGGGACTGCATTGGTGACAGTGACACGGAGGAGCGGCCCCTGAGGAGGAACAACAGCTACACATCGTACACCATGGCTATATATGGTATCCAAGGCGATCCTAAATACAAGGATGTGGACACTGGCTTTCAGAGGAGACCTCGGGTGGACAGTCACAGCAGCTACAACTCAGCAATGACTAGTGGCAGTACTGTCCCGGATGGAAGCGTGACTCAGGAAGCCGATGAGAACGTTGTCGTGGAGGAGGACAAGCTGGAGATTGACCAACCTGCAGTGTCTTTGCTTTTCCAATTTTTGCAGATACTCACCGCGTGCTTTGGCTCTTTTGCTCATGGGGGAAATGACGTCAGGTAAGCAAGGGTCTTTTTTCCACTTTACCGATGTATGATCTTTTTCATGACTTGCATTTCATTTCTATCTCTAGCAATGCTATTGGCCCACTGGTGGCCCTTTGGCTTCTCTATGAGAGTGGGTCTGTGGTGTCGAACGCTCCTACGCCCATCTGGTTGCTCCTATATGGTGGAGTTGGAATCTGTGCAGGACTCTGGGTTTGGGGTCGGAGGGTGATCCAGACCATGGGTAAAGACCTGACACCCATTACACCCTCAAGGTATGCCTTTTAGCTATACCCCTTCTCAACAGGAGTGATGATTTATCAGGTTGAAAAACCAAGATGAACTTCTCCTTTCTCTGCAGTGGATTTAGCATTGAGCTGGCTTCAGCTGTCACAGTTGTCGTGGCATCTAATATCGGTCTTCCTGTCAGCACGACACATTGCAAGGTAATAAAGCTAATATCTCTGACACTTCATAACAGATATAGTTTTTTTCATGTTATGAAAGTGATATATATGTCAAATTTACAACTGTGCCTTACAAACTTATTCATACCCCTTGAACCTTTTCACATTTTTCATGTTACAACCACAAACTTTAATCAATTTTATTGGGATTTTATGTTGTAGAGCAACACAAAGGAAGCAAAATTATATATATTTTTAAACAAATAATCTAAATAGTGTGGTGTGCAAATGACTTTGGCCTCCCCGAGTCAGTTTTTTGCAGAATTACTTTTGCTGCAAGTACAGCCAGTACTACCCACTTGCTGGATGCTAATAAACAAAATAAAACGTTTTCTCTGGTGCAATGGGGCAACTGACATGTTTTTTTAGTCATATTGACACCCAACAGGTGACACTGCCCTGTGCATACAGCAATATCTCCCATATCAAAAGCAGCCTCTGATTAGAGCAGCAAGTCTTTTGGGGTATGTCTGTACCAGTTTTGCACATTTAAAGACTGAAAAGTTTTTACACTTTTTTTGCAAAATAAAGCTCAGTGTGGTAAGATGAAGAGCATCTGTAAATAAAAAAATTTCTTTCTTTCCACAGATTCTAAATTAAATTTAACTCTGGACTTTGATTGGGCTATTCTAACACATGAGTATGTAACTCTGGCTGTGTGTTTTGCATCTGTCTTGCTCAGTCCCAAGTCTTTTGAAGCTTCAGATTTTCTGCCAGGATTATTCTGAAAATATATTTACCTTCATCCATCTTCCCATCAACTCTGACAAGCTTCCCAGTCCTTGCTAATCCCCAAACAAACGATACTGCCAACACCATGTTATGTCCTGGAGTTGGTGTATTTGCTAATTAGTTGACTTCTAACGGCAGTTGAATGAACTGGGTTTTATTTTGGGGTTTTAAATTAAAAAGGGCTGCAGGGGGCTTCAAATTTCTGTTTGTAAAAAATCTATCACACAGGCTGGTGGCGTACGTGCTTAAGCGCGCGGCCCATGTATGGAGGCTGTCGTTGGATCAAATCCTGGCCTGTTGATGTCCTCTGCACTCCCTTACCCCACTCTTTCCACACCATTTCCTGTCTACTCACTGTCAAACAATGCTCTGAAAAAATAATAAGGGCCACTAGAGCCAAAAAGAAACTTTAAAACACATTGCCCTTCGTCTTTATAATTGTGCACTATATATTGTTGCTCCATCACATCAAAAATGTATATTGAAATTTGTGGTTTTTTGGTGACACAAGTGAAAAGTTCAAATGGCAAGGCGCTCTACATACTTCCAATAACTCTTCCGTGCCCACAGGTGGGATCTGTGGTGGCTGTAGGATGGCTGCGCTCCAGGAAATCAGTTGACTGGCGTCTGTTCAGGAATATCTTTATCGCCTGGTTTGTTACAGTTCCTATCTCTGGGCTCCTCAGCGCTGCCATTATGGCTCTCTTCATATATGTTATTCTATGATCCCCCTGCCATCCTAACACACTGTGACCTTGCAGACTGCTTCCTGCTGGGTTTTTTTTTTCACCAATTTGTTAAAAATGTGCCTAAAACTTTTTCACTTTGTTCTCTACTAATGATTGATGTATCATGTAGTGTAATTCCATCTCAAGTGAATTATTTAATTTATAGGAATGTTTTCAAGAATGGCATAGACGTCTAGTAACACTGTTCAAATGTCCAAAAGACTGTGATCCTGTACAGTATATTCTTCTGTATATTTATATAAATAAATGTGTATTATTCAAATCTGTCTTCTGCAGTAGTCAATAACTTGAATTTAACTTAAATTATTGATTTAGGTTCCATTCAAGTTATTGAATGGAAAGGGTTGCTCTATGAGAAGGGATTTCAGAATACGTATGTTAGCGTGTTTGCAAAGAAAATATTTACCTAATAACATAGTTTTGCAAGTACAAAAACATTTTGTGAGTTTGAATTTTAAATTTAAAGAAATTATTAGAACAAAGTTTCCAGTTTTGCTTTTGTGTGTTTAATATAGTATTTATGTAAATGTATAAATATTTTTCTGTACATGTATTCATTTTATATTATTTCAAATTAAAGTAAAATGTGAATTACAATTCAGATAATTATTTTATTTAATTATCTTATCCCACCACAAGGAGGTGCTGTTGCTGTGAAAGCGGATTGAAGGATGGATGGATGGATTATGATCATGATTCATTTTTCTAGTCTTGCAGCAGATTCTCAAATGGATTTAGGTCTGGACAAATATGATTTAATTGTAAAAATGCTTTGGTTTTAGTTTGCTTTTGCTCATCAGTCTAACAGGTAGGATTGACAATGAATTGTAATAATTCATTTCTATTCATTTTGTCTGTACAGAGCAAATTTACAACAAATACCATCTCAACGCACGTTACAGACAAACAGCTCCAGTTGATATCTAATTCAAGTCCTCGGTCTTCACAGATTGGAAGTTGAGAGGACAAAACGCAGAAAGGAAAAAAACATAAGCACTAGTCAAGGCACAAGCCTACATGCAGAAATTTGGTTTACATAAAACAAAAATAGTCATTGTGTATTGTTATTAACAGGTATTTTTATAAAAGGACTTTCCTGCTTCTCCTGTTATACGTCATTTCTCGCATGTAGTACATTCACAGTGACCAAACAAAGGCCTCTGAACCCTGGTCCAGCACCATCATTAAATATCAGTACAAACTGGATTTGATTTTAGAGTTGCATGACCTGCCTTGCTGACTTTCCCTTAACAATGACCTTGTGTGTCTACTTTCCATGAACCATCCACTTAAACATGCAAATGATGTGGTGCCTGGCTCTGCGAGATGGCCTCAGGCAGTGTGTACCAGGTTATCCCCTATTAGGTTTATAGTTTTCTTGTACATCCATCCATTGTCTATACCCACTTATCTGTGGAGGGTCCTCTGGGGGGGTCACTGGGCAAGAGGCAGGGTAAACCCTGGACAGGATGCTAGGCCTTCACAGGTAAACACAGAGATAAACAGGACAATCCACCTACGCACACACTCACACCTAAGAGCAATTTAGAAATACCATTTAACCCAACATGCATGCTTTTAGACTGTGAGAGGAGGAGAACCAGGGGGGGCCCACGCATACTTAGACGGATCATGCAAACCCTATGCAGACCCCAGACCGGGATTCCAACCCCAGTTCTTCTTACTGCAACCCAAGTGCTTTGCCACCCTGCAGCCTTCCTCTTACAATCAGTCATGTTATTTATCTCATAACATGACTGATTCTTCTTTTTGTAATAGTCTGTTTGTTAATCCACCAACTGACTGCCAGCAGTGAAAGACAACACTGCAGACAATATCAGAAAAGACCTAACGTGACCCTTAAGACAATGCATTTAAGTTTGTCACAGGTTACACGTGTCTGATTTCGGACACTACCCAGATTATAATTGAAGCTGCTCCTCCAGACTTTCAAAGATCAGGTAAAGGTGTGCTTCTATTTGGGTGTTGTTCAAACTTTGGCTGAAACTGAAGTTCAGTTTGGTGCTGTTGGCATTTCCAGCTGCTTCTGAATTAATTTAAAATACAGGGATTTAATTTGATGCCGAGGAAATGTTGATAACTTTTTTTCACTCTTCCCATGCACTGTAATAAATGTAATGTCTCTTGACTTAGAAACAAAGGTTCAAAGCTGTCAAATCTATGAGTACAGATTTGCATGGTGACAGGTCTGACAAGGATAAAAACAGGACATTTTACAACAATAAGTTAAACATTGGAAAATACATAAATCTACGTTTGTAAAATTTCATTTTGAACTAATGGTGTATTTTAAATAGTTCATTGAAAATGCTGTTTCTTTAGCAATGCTGCAACTACTTTGTGGAAGCATTTATTTGGATTCCTGTCTGTCATGTTCTCTATAGTGATATTTGTTAAAATGTCTCAAAATGAAGAAATAGGTAAAGACGGCTGGTTCTGTGCTAAGGACTCTTCTCAAAGCTGAAACCTATTGGACTGAAAGTATAAATGATATTGCAAATAAAGCTTTTTTATGCATTGGACAATACCAAACCTTCTTTTTAGAACAAACTGTGTTCAGACTTTTATTTATGTTCTGCTGCATTGTCAGTATAAAGTGTTAATTTTCAAAAGTCCACAGTGAAAGTTAACAACAGCTTCAGATGAACATGTAAGACAAGATGAACATTTCTTCAAATCTGATAAAATGACGTACTTTTGTGCTCAGTTCACTAACATCAACATTCCACTAGATGGCGCTGTTTACAAAAGTTAGTTTTGGTATTAGTGAAGAAAAAAAAGAAAATGTGTTTTCATCACACCGATCTCTCGATGTAACCAAGCAACACACATGTGCTCTCCTCAGATTATGAAGCCAGTAAGTGACCTTTTACAATTAGGCATGTTAGTTTTAATTAAGGAGAAATCTTCTTTAACCATAAAATAAAATAAGATTTAATTCCATGCACATAAATAAGAACAGTCAAAAGGCACTTGGTTCAGCATTTAATGTGTCACCTTACTTTGTGTTTAAACACATTCATCTTAATAAGCATCAATGATATGACAGTATAATTCTTATGATAATCTTTTTATAATCTGGGAAAAATAACAAAGTGGAGTCAAATATATGTGTCTTAATTTAAATAGTTATTTTTTTTATATGCGTAACCAAAGAGAACAACTTAGCTAATTGTATGATTCTGTTTAAATATGTTGTTTTTTTGTTTGTTTTATTTGCCATGTTAAACAAGTTCAGGTTATTTTTAATCTATGAATTTAAGGGAATTCAAACATTGATGACATTGATTATGAATAGATTTTTATCAGACTGTGAACTAAAATGTGTGTTATTGTCAACACAGGTTTAACAAAAGATATTTAAACAAAAAAATACCAACATAGGCTGCTTGGATTTTGAGGGAAGCGACACCTACCAGTATAGGATACTGTGGTTTAAACATTTTTAGGACTCTGCTGTTTTATTTATGCAGTTTAGCTGTGTTTTGCACATGCACATACAAAGAAAAACCAAATTCTTTGTCTGCTTGAGGAGATAGTTATAGGGGCTATGTAATGCACTGGGATGCATCGTAACAGTTTGGTTTGCCTGCAGTTGTCCTTGAAGCGACTGTGGCTTAGTGAGCAAGGCACTTAACCTCAAAATGGCCTACCGATCTGCGTATCCGTGTATGAATGTGTGAGCGTTAGTGAGTGTGTTTGGTTGAATGTGGCTCTAGTGTAAAGCGCTTTGAGTGGTCAGTATGACTGGAAAGGCGCTATCGAAATTCAGTCCATTTAACATTTAAGATGAAAAAAACTGTCTTCATGACGCAAAGTTCACCTGAATAATGACTCAATGTTGATGTTTCATTATGCTCGTACTCGTACTCGTCGTCTTCCGCTTATCCGGAACCGGGTCGCGGGGGCAGCAGACTGAGCAGAGACACCCAGAGGTCCCTCTCCCCAGACACCTCATCCAGCTCCTCCGGGGGGAGCCCAAGGCGTTCCCAGGCCAGCCGAGAGACATAGTCCCTCCAGCGTGTCCTGGGCCGTCCCCTGGGCCTCCTCCCGGTGGGACGTGCCTGGAACACCTCCCGAGGAAGGCGTCCAGGAGGCATCCGGTATAGATGCCCGAGCCACCTCAACTGGCTCCTCTCGATGTGGAGGAGCAGCGGCTCTACTCCGAGCCCCTCCCGGATGGCCGAGCTCCTCACCCTATCTCTAAGGGAGTGCCCGGCCACCCTATGGAGGAAGCTCATTTCAGCCGCTTGTATCTGGGATCTCGTTCTTTCGGTCATGACCCCAAGTTCATGGCCATAGGTGAGGGTAGGAACGTAGACCGACTGGTAAATCGAGAGCTTCACTTTTCGGCTCTCTTCACCACAACAGACCGCCACAGTGCCCCCATTACTGCGGCAGCCGCACTGATCCGTCTGTCGATCTCCCCCTCCATTCTTCCCTCACTCGTGAACAAGAGCCCGAGATACTTGAACTCCTCCACTTGAGGCAGGAACTCTCCTCCAACCTGAAGAGGACAAGCCACCCTTTTCCGGTTGAGTACCATGGCCTCTGACTTGGAGGAGCTGATCTTCATCCCAGCCGCTTCACACTCGGCTGCGAACCGCCCCAGCGCATGCTGTAGCTCTTGGCTAGAGGGGGCCAGCAGGACCACGTCATCTGCAAAAAGCAGAGACGAAATCCATTGGTCCCCAAACCAGACCCCTTCAGCCCTTGGCTGCGTCTAGAAATCCTGTCCATAAAAGTTATGAACAGGACCGGTGACAAAGGGCAGCCCTGCCGGAGTCCAACATGCACCGGGAACAGGTCCGACTTAGTGCTGGCAATGCGGACCAAACTCCTGCTCCGCTCGTACAGGGACCGGATGGCCCCTAATAAAGGGCCCCCGATTCCATACTCCTGGAGCACCCCCCACAGGGCATCACGAGGGACACAGTCGAATGCTTTCTCCAGGTCCACAAAACACATGTGAACCGGTTGGGCAAACTCCCATGAGTCCTCGAGAACCCTGTAGAGGGTAAAGAGCTGGTCCAGTGTTCCACGGCCAGGACGAAAACCACACTGCTCCTCCTGAAGCCGAGGTTCGACTATCGGCCGGACTCTCCACTCCAATACCCTGGCATAGGCCTTACCAGGGAGGCTGTTTCATTATGCTGTTCATCAAATATGATCCTGGTTTTCCATCAAATTATGTATCCAGCCGTGCTTTTTATCATAATAATCATGTAAATAAATAAGACAATTCCTTCTTTTTATTCTAAACCTCCCATGTTATTGAAAGCACTCAGTTATCAGCATTAAAATGGTTTGTCATGCAGATACACTATTCTCCTGGCAGTGATATCAGGATCTGACGTCAGGATCTGACCTGAAGTCAAAAAGTACATTTACATTTCACCTAAAGATCAGATTGTTTTTTTTTACATAGTTGTCTTAAATAAAAAAGTCAACAACATAAAACTGGTTAAACATCAACACCATTCATATCAGTTATTAATAAAAAAAAACATATGTACCTTCTATTAGAAACATGTACATTTCGACTTATATAAGTAGTATCAGAACAAGAAGGACGTTTCATTTGAAAACTCTTTTTGGCAAAGGGTTGTCATAAAATCAAACAATGCTACAGCCAGTAAGTATGGAGGGCCAAACGTGCAACACTAAAATACACAAAACAGTTAAACAAACAAACAAACAACAATAATAATAATAACATAAATATGAATGATAATACTTGCAATAAAATTGATAAATGAATGAACTTATAAGCAATTAAAATTATTTACATTTTTATTTTAAAATAAACCATATCTAAATGTTTCACTAGTTATTTTAATTTTTTCAAAGTTCTGTGCTTCAGCATATCTTAAATTGATTTCATCTTCCATTTAACAAAAAGTAGATTGGTAACCAGTCGAGTTGATGCAAAGGTTAACCAATAAGATTTTACTGTCTATAAAGGAAGCCTAATACAGTTCAAGTATTACAACTGCTAAATACATTGCTGACACTTTATTCATTTATTTATTTATCTATCAATATGATTTCTTTATAACTTAAATAAAATTATAACAAACACAAATTTTCATTTTACTATTTACTCATTGAAATATTGCACTTTTGGGCCTCTATAAATAAGTGCTTAACATCTGCAATTAGGATGTTAATATGGTGGATGGAATATTATCCTCAGCCCAAGTTTTCGTCATAAATTAGAGACATACTGCCTCACTGAAGTATTTTATATTTTCCCACAAAAATAATTTGAATGATATAGGAAGAATAGTGCAGTCGGAGTTTATCGTGACCATTATAGCTGCCTCTAAATATAAAAAAAAAAAAAGAAGAAGAAACCCTGAAAACTAAGACCATTCACATTTTGTCACATTACCACCACAAAGTTCATTCATGCATTCCTCTGTCACATCCAGAAAAATAAGAACAGTGGCACATATATCTGTTCAACCACTGTTAATATGATCCCCCTAAATAACACCCGATGCAACCATTTGCCTGAACTGATCATCATTAATAAGGGAAGCACATAAGAGACCCATAACCTATGGAGGAGCTGTAGGGATCTGTAGCTCAGGTGGGAGAATTTGTGGATAGGACAATAGTAGTGCACTGCACAAATCTGTCATCTATGGAAGAGTGACAAGAAAAAAATCCATTGTTCAGAGAAAAGCCAGAAGAAGTCATGTTTCCAGTTTGGCACAACCCAAGGGAGACACAACCAACATGTGGGAGGAAATGCAACTTATTGGCCTACATGCAAAACACATAGCGTGGAGAAAAACTACAACATACCGATTATAACACATGGTGGCAGCATCATGGTGCGGGGCTTTTTGTCTTGTCAGTGAAGTCAAAGTTGTTAGGAAGATGGATGTAGCTAAATTTGATCCAATCTGGTTGAGCTGGAGCTATTTTCCGAATAAGAGTGGGCAAAATGCTCAGTTTCTAGATGTGCAAAGGTGGCAGAGACGTAACCAGAAGACTTGCAGCTGTAATTGTAACGAAAAGTGGTTCTGGAAAGGGTTAACTCCGGGGACTGAATACCCTATATAATGCACAACACATTTTCTCATTTCCAAAAAAAAAAAAACCGTTGCTAGCCATGTATCATATTCCTTGTGTTAGGCCATCACATAAAATCCCAGTGAAACACATCACGGCTGTGACGCTTGCGCGCTGCTTTGTGACCAATTTCTCCAGTTTATTGTAAGTTTCTCCTTTAATAGTATACAATTTATTTTGAAACCGGATACCGGAAGTTTTAACTTTTTGTGTTTACTGTCTAATTGACAAATAGGCTGCATTTTCTGTTCATACAGGTGTGTACGGCAGCTCCTACTGGACCAGCGTGGGATCGCGTCTTTGCGTTAGGAGCGTCTGATTGTTGGTGTGACACAGAGAAAGGAGCCTTCCTCTTCACCGGCGGAGCGGCTTCGTTCAGCACCTCTCGCACTGCAAAACCGCGCAACTGGGGCATGCATTCAGTCAGCACACAGCAGCGGCTGCACACCAACAAGCTGCTGCGATCTGGGAGCCTCTGCACGGCTGCACAGCCACGGCTCGCTCTTTCGTAACAAAGTCGGGAGCCTCAGCCTCAGTTTGCAGGACAATTTTGAGCTTTAAGTGTAAGGATACGGCTGTGAAAAGGCAGGTGTGTGTCGGAGGGTTTGCACATTGTCTTTTTTGGTTTTTTTAGCCCTCTCACATTGCTATCTGGTTTTCATCCTTTTCCTGCAACATGCAGCTTCTTACCTGACAGATCGGTGGCACCACAGCTGCTGCTGCCTACAGGTCTGTAACTGTAACATCTCTTTTGAAGCATTTTCATTCATCAGATCATCTAGACTGTAAGATATCGTCTAGATGATCTGATAATACTGGCTCTGTTTTGCTGTGTTCGCACACTGCCCATCTACACATCTGATGGCAGATATTTTGCTGCTGCTGACACAGCTCACAGTTTTCATAGATTTAGTAAGAAATCATAATAGCCAACAGGAACAGGGCTGCAGCATCTAGAGCCGATTAGATTTGTGCCCATTTCTACAGAGACTGTAGCTGAAACTGCTGCTGTTTTTTAGTGTATGATTGCTCCTTGTCTTTTGTTTAGTGAATGTCTTCTGTCTACCTGCTGTAGCTCTCCTGTGGTTAGCTGTGTGGGGGCTTCTACATCATCACCATCATCATCTGCCACTTCAAACAGGACAAGATAGAGGCTGACGTTGGTTCATCACAGTGGCACCTGTCGGAAAGATACCTACAGAAGATGACTTAATTTAAGCTGATTGCCTGAAAGCAGCATGAGATAGCTGAGGACTATCACACTAACTGCTGATTTAAGCTATTTTCTCTTTGAGGGCTGGTCCAAAAAGATGTTCCTGTGTGTGAGCTGACTGGTCGCAGTGGTGTTCTAGCACGGGACACAGCCAGCAGCTCAGACGCAGAAACCCACGAAGAAGAATGGCTCGCCCGGGATCGGGGCTGCTGGTGCCCATGAACAGGGTGGGGTACCCACCTCAGAACCTGGCCAGGGTGGTGGTCTGGGAGTGGCTAAATGAGCATGGGCGCTGGAGGCCATACAGCGCAGCGGTGTGCCACCACATTGAAAACGTACTGAAGGGGGATGCCCGGGGAAGCGTGGTTCTGGGACAGGTGGATGCCCAGCTCTCCCCTTACATCATCGACCTGCAGTCTATGCATCAGTTTCGACAGGACACAGGTAAGAGGCATGAAATCATCCTGTTTGTGGGCAGAGATGACTTAGCTGTTGCTTTCAAGGAGAGTACAGATGACATAAGCGGGAAACAGTACAGTGCAGTGGAAATGGATTGGCTCCTTACAGATTTCTTCTATTTTGCTTTTTGTAACCCAGACAAAGATAATCTGAGTAAATACATGAATCGGGGGGGAAACGCTATCTTTTTTGCAAATTTGTTATAATTCACCTACATTGGAGAGACTTAGAGCAGGAGCACCCTCTTTAAGGTTATGTCACAGCATCTCAATAGGATTTAAGTCTGGATTTTGACTAGACTTCTCCAAAATCATTTTTTAGCTTTTTTTGAGCCAGTCAGAGGTGGATTTGCTGATGCCCTTTGGATCTATGCACTGCTGTATCACCAACTTTTGTTTGAGCTTAAGGTCACAAAACGGTGGCCGGAAATCTCTTTCAGGACTTTTTGGTAGTAGAGAGCAGAATTAATGTCTCTGTTATGGTGAAGCCCAGAACCAGCAAAGCAGCCCCAGATCATCACACTACCACCACCATGTCAGTATGAGGTTAAGTCATTAAAAAGGTATGTTTGCTTTAGGCTACATGTAACAGAACGCACACCTTTCAAAAAAGTTCAACTTTTGTTCTGGTCAATCCACATAAGTCTTAGAGATCATCGAGATGTTTTTAGGTAAATGTGAGATGGGCCTTCATCTTCTTTTTTAGTCATTTTTACCTTGGAACTCTCAATTTTTGTCCTGTCTCTATCTTGTTCTTTAAAGCAAAAACAGAGAAAATGTATACAGAGGCAAATACGTTCTTGCAGCACTGTAGGAGTAGTTCATGTCTGAAATAGCCGTGGGCCAGTATGAGACTGAGATGGCAACCTTGAGTAAAAATACCACAGTATCACATTATTAACACAAAGATTTAAAACAAAAATGTATCACAAAATGTAGTTACCTTTATTTAAAACACCATGTCAACTTTATTTTTAAAACAGCAACTTTAATAAGAATGATGGGCGGCATTCTTTTATTTTCTAAAACACAAAGATAGCAGGCTTCTTTCAGCCAGCTGCTTGGCAGTTTGCAGCACCTTATTGCTCTATGCTCCACACAAAACTTTGGTCACTCCAACCCTTTTTCTTACATCACTGACGTTAAATTGCAGAAATGCTGTGGTGAACATTTCAGCTGTTTTGTTAGTATTCAGTATACCTCAACACCTGCAACTGGTCCTCCGCTAGGCTGAAATGTATCAATATGTAATATTTACCTGTCTAAACTGATACTGCTGCCAGGTCCAATGGGACCTTATACAAAAGCGCCAGCTTTGATATGGCTGCTATAGGAGTCTTTTGTGTCATTTGTTTGCTTGGGGCTGCTGTAAATAAGCTGCAGAACTGAGGCAAACTGTAGCAAACAGAATACAAAACACTAAGAATATAAAGTGTAGTTTTGATGTTTTCATCTCAGCTCAGCTTCATTCAGCAGCTTGAATGCCTTGACCTTGACTAAGGTCAGCAGGAGCTAGAACCTCATCCTCTCACTAAGTTCAGTTAGTGTCTTTCTGTCCATTCTCATTGCAAAGAAAAATATCACACTTGTTAAAGTCCTAAAGGACATTGGGAGTGCTACATTCTTTTTGAAAATGACCATAAGCCGAAAAGATGAAAATGTTTTGGGTTTTGATTTTTGGAAACTGTGAAACAACACAGGCTGACAATGTCTTTACTGGGGTACTGATTCATTCTGACAAAAACATGATAACCATAACCGCTATTTAGTCAGATTTGCATTGTGTGGTCATTTATGAGAAAGCTAATGGTTATTTACGCAGGAAATAGACAAAGGAGGAAGTGCGGCTCTGATGATCTTCTGGTGGGCGACGTACTAAAAAATGGAACATGTACAACATTTCCAGTTACAATAAATATCTGATATAAAAGTAAAGACAAAAGCAAACATATTGTAGCGCTGTGAGTGAATTCTTTGTGTGGATTTTTATAGGTTGTTACTCTGACATGTTCCATTCTCAGTATGTGTTTCACACAGAAAGATCATTAGTGGTGCTCCGTCTCCTTCCTCCATTTCCCATGTTTGTCTGGTTTTATACACAATAAAGATGAAAAGAGAGTTAGCTACTGCAGGGAAGATAACTGATTACAAGCTTTTAACTGGAACTCACTTCAAAAATCCAGAAATGGGTTAGATTAGAACTTCAGTTCAGTAATCCTTGATTTTGTTTTTTAATTTTAACATAAAGTTTAATTAAAATTAACATACATATTTCCAGAAGTATGTTATCAGCTAGAAATCTATTTGCCATGAAATAAATGTTTATCTTTGAAGCTCCTATGAGTGCAGAAGTCGCATCTGCAAAAGAACTCCATCAAAACACATTTCACACTTTTCAGTCAGAGGCTGTGGGTTCTTGGTTTTCTTCTGTTTTTTGTAGACATTATGTAACATGAAAGCGTCACATGACTCAGAGACGTACACATGGGATCTGCAGAAGGTGACCCCACAGTGCATGGAACTGCACTGTGTCACCTTAATGAGTTTGCTGTGGTTAATTTGTGAGTGCATTATTATATTAGAATACAGACAGAACAGAAGCACGGCTCTAATTCAGGAATGGCTTTGCCTTATTGAATTAGATCCATCTGAGGTTTTACTAAGATCTCTGTGGCTGGTAACTGCCTGTTTTTTTTAAGCAAACATTGAAAATATGCTGATTAGTTTTGCTCTGGTTTAACTTTATGAGTAGATATTGTTCTGTTGTGCCAGGGTTTGTAAAAATAATAACGGTTATGCCTTTGCTGATGGTTATATGGTACCTTGCAAAAGTATTCATAGCTTTTGAAATAATATCTGATGTGAATTTGTATTCAGAACCTCTTTATAGTGATACAGCTCAACAAAATTTGATTCCCATCATCTGAAAATGAAAAAAAAAATGTGGCAGAACTGCAAAGCTACCAAGATGTGGCTGTCCACCAAAACTCACAAGCCGGGAAAAGAGTATTATTTAAATAAGCAGCTAAGAGGCCCATGTAACTCTGGAGGAGCTGCAACTCACGTGGAAGAAACTTTTGATGGGACAGTTATTAGCTGCACACCCCACAAATATGGCGTTTAAGAAAATAATGGAAAGAAAATCATTGTTTAAATCAATGAAGCAAACACGTGGTAGAAGGTGCTTTGGTCAGATGAGAGTGTAGACCCTTTGGCTTACAGGCAAAAGAAATATATGCAGACCAAACTAACAGTCCACATCACCCTAATCGACCCATCTCCAGCATTAATCGTTGTGATGGCAGCATCATTTTGTGGGGATGCTTTTCTTCAGCAGGGACAGGTTAGCTAGCCTGAGTTGGTGACGTAGTTGGATGGTGCTATACAGGGCAACCCTAGAGGAAAACCGATTAGAAGCTGTGAAAAAAATGTGGATGAGGTTCACCTTTAAGCAGGACAGCATAAGCTCTCTATCAAATCAGACTGAGCTGTATTTGCAGTGAAATGTTTTATACAGTATTTACTCAAAGGTGCTGGATACTAATGCCAACTGTCTCTTTTAAGATCTTCATTAGTAAAAGATGGAAAAAAAACACTGTACTGTTTTTCTTCCATGTCACAATTATGCCCTACTTTGTTCGTCTAGCATATGAAATCCCACTTTCACTGAAAGGGTATGAAAACATTTTTAAGACAATGTGCATTTTGTAGACTTAATTATGGATGGAGCAGGGATTCGTAGTAAATAACAGCTTTTTTCAGTTCCATTAAAAAAAAACCTGAAAGTGAGTGCAGATGGTGTTCTTCACATCAGTTCAAACCTGGAGTACTGTCAGAAGATGTCAGGCTTAGTTTCTGATCCTTCGTGTTGGTTTGTTCCTCTCTAACAGAGCGTAATGCAGAGCATCACATGTGTCTGACTTTCACTGACTGTGACATGAGCCAGTAAACACTTTGTCAGCCATTACCACAGAGCAAGAGCTAGGCCTGATTTTTATCTCTTCTCTTGGTGCCGTTCGGCGTGCTGCATGCACCTCCGTCTGGGATAAACCTGCCACAGTGCAGCCTGACAATAAGCCATCTTCTGAACCTTCACCCACTGTTCCTAATGTGCACAACCTCCAGCCAGGACATCATCTTTGTTACAATGAAGCTTGTGCGCTTGTTAAACCTGGGGTTGAATGCAATGTACTCAAATGGCTTGTGGCAACAGATTGCAAAACATCAGTTTTACTTTGATGTCTGCTGTATTTGTAGCCTCTTGATTGGTTGCAGGCTTACAGAGCATCCCTGTGGGGAAAGCCCAGCACTAGTGGAGTTGGTGATATCATCCTCTGAGGCCAGTTTTAGCAGGAGCTTGTAGAGGAGATATTGCCCTCTATATATGAGTATAACAGAGAATGCTGTGTGTGTGTGTGGTGGCGTTCCCTGCAGTGTCTGTGTCCTGTCCCAGTGCGCTGTATCCTGCTGTCCTGTTGGTTTGGGAGGATCTCCTATGGGCACCAACCAGACAGACTTACTCCGACTATTGAGGCGGCAGGTTTAGTTTATAACCCGCTCCCTGTAATCAGAGCATCATGACGATGACATAGGCACCACAGATGATGCAGCAGGGTCCCTCTCTAAGGTTAGCAGTCGAAACACGTGTATTTATTTTGCATTCCAGTTCAGTTGAAGTGGAAAAATCGTGGTGCAGGAGCTTTCAGTGAGGCCAGCCTGTGTGTGAAGGCAAGGCGACAACTGGCGGCTGGCCAATCAGGATCGATCTGGTCTCCTCCCCAGATGCACGTCTAAAAATCTGAACACTCCTTTGGACAGATGCCCTTTCACTAAGCTGCTCCCATGGTGAAATAAACAGGCTTGTTCTGTCATACACCAACACTCCTGGCCTATTGGATGGACGTTATGCTGCCCGGACTGATTCTGCTGCCTTTCTTTTAAGCACTCACATCTTCAATATTTTCCATTTTTATGAAGGCAAGGAGGCAAAGATCAGCACATTTGCATTTGTGTGCATTGTTCTGGCTTGTTGTGACCTTTTTTGCTGAAAGAGAAATTTTGTGGGAAGCAGGAATTAAAACGCAGCACATCAACCGTGGATGATCTTTACCACCGACATCGGCAAATTGAATTTACATCCTGATTATTTGCTTGGGTGGCGGCCCCACGAGTTAGCGTTCAAGTTTAATATCTGCAGATCATAGAGTGACTGAAATGTTGATTTCCATTAAACTATGGAATAAAACTCATTGAACAAAATGTACAGTGCCTTGGAAAAGTATTTCTGCTTTGTAGACTTTGTTCACATTTTGTCTCATTACAATCCCAGAGTTAAATGTAGTTTTAGGGACCAAAAGAAGTGGATACTTATAAAGTTAAAAGAAAATTCTATGTGTTTTTCAAAGCTTTTTACATTTAAAAACCCAAAAGGTGCGACAGGCCTTTGTATTAATTTCTGAGTCAGTACCTTCTAGAACCACCGTTTAGTTTAATTACAGCTGCAAGTATTTTGTATGTCTCTACTTTAGACATCAAGAGATTGAAATTGTAGCCCTTTTTTCTTTGCCAAATAGCTCAAGCTCAGTCAGATCATATGAGGAGTCTTACTGAACAGCAATTTTCCAGTCTTGCCACAGGTTATCAAATGGATTTAGGTCTGGATTCTGACTGGACTGTTGTTGGACTGGATGTTGAGGGTCATTGTGCTGTTGGCCTAACAAGTTTTTTTTTCCAGGATTTTCCTCTGTTTTGCTCCATCCATCTTTCTATCAACTGGGACTAGCGTTCCTATCAGAAAAAATGAATCGCCACAGCACAATGCTGCCACCGCCATATTTCGCCATATTTCACCAATTTCACCATGGGCATCATGTGTTAAGAGTTTTCTATGAAACATAGCATTTTGCCTGTAGCCCAAAAAGTACAAATGCACACCGCACTTTATAGATATCTTTTTGTAAAAATGTATGAAAAACAAGTATTGTTGTCTCTCCACTTAACAGTGATGTGCTACTTTGTGCTGATTAAAATCACAATGAAATACAATGAAGTTTTTGGTGGCAACGTGAGAAAATCTGATCATGTTTATGCAAGGTGCTGTATCTTTGCATCGGTGGTGCATCTCTTTGGAGGGTAGGTTAGGCCTCTCCAGTTGCACGGTGCTCATTGCTGCAAGAAGGCCCATGTGAGTCTACAGAGATAAACCTCTATCAGCAGCTGTGCTGCCACACCGAAGCTTTGTTTGTTTTGGTTGCAGAGGCTTGAGAGCCTCCTCTCCTCTGGCTCATTCCCTATGACTAACTGCTCTCTCTGGATCTCTCTGGCTAATTACAGAGCGAAAACAGCAGAAGACAAAGACCTCATTAGGGGTTACGTGTTGGTTGGGGATTCATTGCTACCTGTGCACTGAAAAGGCTGCAAATTGTTGAAGAGCTGAGAATGTGCTCTTTTATTTTCTTCTTTGTTGCGCAGTATGGAGTATGTGTGGGAACAGTTTCGGTGGTCTGTGGGAGGAAGCTGTGAAAAGGATTCCTGTTATGTACGTGAGAAAGTTCAGGTGGCGTGTACGCCAGCTCTGACTGTGAAATCCCATCTGCATCAGAAGAAGGTGAAGCTGAGCCCAGAGCGGAGCCTATAGACTTTAAAGTCTACACTTGTGTGCGGAGATGTAAGGAGGCCTGGTAGAAATAGACACAGCCATTTATCGCTAGGTGTGATTGTGGCGTGTTTGCCGTTGCTTTCAAATAGTTCCCTGCCGAATGTTTGCATCAGCATCGCTGTAATAGAAAAATGTGTTCGGTACTCTACTCTGAAAAAGCAGAAAAAAGCATTCATTTTCCAGCAAGAAAAAGAAAGCATCACAATGTATCTGAGGCGATGGAGACACAGTCGCATACATTTATTGGTACTGTTTAATTTGTGTCTAGGAGCTTCTAATTATCGTGAATTATGTCATTATGTCAGGAACGTTCCCTGGGGTGTAAATATAGGAAGCATCGATCAGGTTTTTTCTGGCCAATGTAATTTTGTGGGCTTCTTTGAGGCCGACTCCAAGTTTGACTAGTAATTTTTTAATGTTTCTAAGCACTATAAGACACAAAGGAGGAAACACGTGCTGCATTTTCTTTGATAGTAATTTTGCATCCATTCTTAGAGCTTTTATATCCACCTTTCCTCATTAGCACAATTGTTTCTTTAGTCCTTTAAACCAATATCACCTCTGTTTACTACACCTTTCTGTCCATTTTTTTGTTTCTTTTCAGTTAGTTTTTTATCGTTTTATTTTTGTTTATCGTGTCTTACATTTTAACTTACTCAAAGCCATTTTTGTTGCCCTGATTGTATGTGAAAAGTGGTCTGTGAATAAAGACCAGATGACTGATTGATGAGACTAAGATATATCTTTTCGGCAACAAATTCTCCTGGTGGGTTTGGCATGAAACAAAGGTTGAATATGTGCAAAAAGTAACTCATGCCCACATTTACTGTATATATAGTGGAGGATTTGCTGTGGCCTGCTTCTCTTTCCAAGACATCATGAACTCTTTTCAAATATCAGGAGATTATGGTTGGGCCATTTTCATAATGTTTATGATTACAGTGAAAACAGTTGCATTACAATTCGTAAACCTGTGATAACGATAAATGCTAATTAAAGATGTTTGCAACTACCCCAAAAATTGTTGCCAGATTTTTACTTTTACTGTTTGAACTATTTGTCCACTGTTCAATAAGACCATCAGTGAATTCTTCATTAGCTGTAAACAATTTGTTTGAATGCAATTATTGGCTGGTGTTTAGCAGCCATGGTGAAGAACTCTTTTAGATGGTGGTATTGTTTTCATGAGGACCAAAAAAACAGACACTTTGTGTACCTTAATCTCAATAAAAAACACAAAATATTACCATCAATATAGTTTTCCTCTTAAATCTTTCAGTCTTTTTTTTAATTGATGTGTTGTCAAGGAGAGATTTTTCAACAGAATCAAAGGGCCTCTCAGCCAGGCTGGCGCTGAGGTGTCACTCTTCTCAGAGGTTCATTATGGCCCCAAGCAGCTGGCTGAAATCCACTTGGATGTCTGCAAGAAACGTAGATGGAGGAGGAGCCCGGAGAGGTGAGGAGAGAGGAGGACCACAGGGAGAGGTGGAACGGTTTCCTGATGTGAAGTGACAGATTGGAGGAAGGGAATGAATCACGGGAGAGAGCTTTGGTGTTGTTGGTGTAAACATCCACTCAAGCCTTAATGGTATCCTAATTTCATTTTAATCGAGCCATATTTATTGATATTTGTTGCTGACTATCTGATTAAACATATCCTTAGGGGAGTGAAATGGCAGGAGGCTGATGGCTGCCACAAACACTGGCACAATGCTTCAAAGGACTGAAATACACTGGTACCTAGTATCTGTGTATTTAAGGCAACCATTTTACTGTATTTTAACTGAGGAGAGTAAAGCTGTCTCAAACCTGCAACACAAAATATATTGTTGTTTTGACCTGAATTCCTGACCGTTGCTTACTTTTTAGGAATAATCAGTGCGGGACATTTGAAAGTACTTTAATCATTTATACAATAGTCCAAAAGTTAAAAAAATATAACTTTGTATTATTGAAAGGCTATAAATCTAAAAAGGAAATAGAATCAGTTGAATGTCTCTTTAGGTAACTACACTGCTGTAAAAAAGTATTTTCTTCTTTTTGCTTTTTTCACACTTTTTACTAATGTTTAAATTTTGATATCAGACAAAGGCAACTTGAGTAAATGCAAAAGACGACGATTGTATTTATTAAGACAAAAAAGCTGTCCAAACATGGCTCAATAGAGAAAAAATGTAAACTGCATTTAAAATTGTGAATTAACCCAATTTTTTTGAAAAGCTTACTTTAATTTCACTAGCCTCATCCGTCAGTCACTTAAATAGAACCTTTCTGACAACATGAAGTAGGCTAAACGATCTTTAAAGCAACAAATCAAAAAACAGAAACAAAGTACCTAGCATCTATTAGTCTGTAAAGGTTAACAAAGCTATTTTCTAAGGATTTGGGACTCCAACGAACCACAGTGAGAGGTCCTATCCACAAACGCAGAAAACATGGAAAAGTGGTAACCCTTCCCAAGAGTGGCCCCCCTATCAATATTACTCCAAGGTTGCTTTGATGACTCATTTCACGAGACAAAAGTTCCCAGAAAACATCTAAAGCCCTGCAGACCACACTTGCCTCAGTTAAGCTCAGAGTTTCGAGGCGAAAAACCACTGCTGAGCTAAATATAAATGACACAACGGTCCATCTCACGTTTGCCAAAAAGCAAAAATATTCTGAGGGATGTTTGAGGTGAAGTGGGAACTTTTGCAAGCTGTGGGTTTCCTTCTGGCATAAAACTCACACAGCATTTCATAAAAAGAAAATCATACTTACAAGCAAACATGGTAGCGTTAGTGTGATGGTCTGTGGCTACTGCTATTACAGGCTGTAATAAATGGAACCATGAATTTGGTTCTCTCAGAAGTCCTGAAGAACATCATCTGACCAACAGTTTGTGACCTTAACCCATTAATGGCTAATAAAAGAAAAAACAAAGAAGAGTCAGGTATGACCGTCAACAGGGCATAGCTTTTTTCCCTTAGTAAATGAAATCATTATATGAAAAATGCATCAACAAGAAAGCTATGATGCTAAAATTTGCTCTGAAACATGTTATGAAAAAGCAACTCAGAAGAAATCAGTAAGGTAGCAAATACTTTTTCGCAACATTTATTGCATTACTGTGATGAGAAAAGTCTCTGCAGCTCCAGGCAGGCCCTGGCAGCATTTGGCTTTGGTTGTAGAACTGTCTCTTCACATCACGTTCGAGCTCCAGAGCTCTAATCCAGCAAGTTGCCACTTTTAACTTCTAAAGTGGATATCTTACTTTTTCATCAAGGAAGCAACTTTAAAGCGGCGCTTTGTGCCACTTTCCTTATCAGGCTTGTCTGGGAGGTCACTCAGATCAGAGCTTGGAGTCTGGCTCAGACTGCCGCTTCCAGAAAGCAGGGATTATCAAAGGCATTATCAAAGCATTGTCTGGGTAAACTCTCCCCCATTTCCTGCTTCCGTTTATTGGCTGATTCCTTGTTGAACAAATGTGCGTTGAGCCTCTGTCTTAAAGTAACCTCACACTCACGTAAATCACTCCTCTAAAGAGGATCCCACACAGGTCAGAGCAGCTTTTGCCTAATGTGTTTAAATATGGTGAACATAAACCCATCTGAATGAATAATGGTAAATATTGGATCATAGTTTGGGCTGAAATAATAAATATACAAAAATGACATTGACTTTACAGTAACACTTAAGGATGAAACACACTCATAAAACAGACGTTTTTTACTCAAGACACGAATAATGAAATGAAGGCATTTGTGTCTCACGAAGACAAATATGATTAAAGCTGCAAGCAGCCTTGAAGGCCCTCGCAGCTACGTGCAACTCGGCCTGTGCAGCGACCGTGGGAGCCTGGCATGGCCTCCTACACGCCACAGACGATGACACCGTTTCACTTCAATGTGAGCAACATGTCATATGATTTTCGGCCATGCAGAGTTTTGGTCTGGCAAAAAGCATTCAAAATTTGGAGTAAATCGGACCTTCCAGATGGAAGCTGCGCTCACTTATTTGTTTGTGGGTGGGGCTAAAACGACATCATCTATTGACTGTGCCAACATGTTCAGCATTGATCCCTGATCATGTATACTACATTTCAAGTGGATCCGATGATGTATGAGGGAGATATAGTCCTTGAAGTGTCCTAGGGGGCGCTGTTGATCCAAATTCCAATGTAATCCAATACAGGTGTTTGGGGGCTGACAAAGATCAACCATATTGAGTTTGGAGTAAATCGGGCCATGCATGTCAAATTTAGAGCCAAACGTATGGCCATGGCGTGACATCAGACTTCGCCATGCCGCCACGGCCACAGCCTTCAGCCAAACCAGTCAGTACTAGACACAAACTTAGACCATCATGTTATCTGTGACTTGAGACAGTTTCATGTTGATTAGGTGAAGGAGATCAAATATGGGCCACACTAAGTGAAACATTACACTTCCTGTTTTCAGGGGGCGTGGCTTTGAATGATGTCAGCATCTGTTCAGTGAATATTGTTTAGGGCCAGAGGCAGATCAATCCCAGAAGGTTTCATGTGTCTGTGACTTTCCTTGTAGGAACTATATCAATTTTGTCTTTTATGGCGAGAAGTCATATTTTGAGGCGTGGCCACGCCCACACGCTTTCATGTATGAAAAAGCTTTTGATAACTTTTGATCCCCAATGCCTTAAGAGTATACTGAGTGATTTTCAAGTCTCTAAGTCAAAAGCTGTAGGAGGAGTTCGCACAGATACGTGGGCTAGAAACAGCCAAAAAGGGGTCAAAATGGCAACTTCAATCCAAAATGGCCGCCATCCTGTTGGGTTTGGACCAATGCTCCAAGAGACTTTTTTGTAGGTCCTGACAAGTTACATATGTGTACCAAAGTTCAGATTCCTCAGTCAAAGCATGGCTTGGGGCTGATTTTTTTTAAAGTTTTGTAGGGAGCATGTGGAGAAATTAAGGCACGCCCACCAAATATGTCATTAGATTTCTTTTTGGGATTGGACAAAGATCAATCACATTGAATTTGGTGCAGATCAGATGATATATGTGGAATTTAGAACCAAACGTATGGCCATGGCGTGATGTCTGAATTCGCCGCGCCGCCATGGCCATGCCCTTTTATGAAAAGTCACTGTGCTTCAAACGAAGTAAGACACACTAGTTATCTGTCTTCTGACACACTTTCAAGTTGATTGGGTCAAGAGGGTCAGAGAGGCACCTTTCCAAGTGAAAAAAGTGACTTCCTGTTCTCAGGGGGCGTGGCTTTGATGATGTCATCATTTGACCACATACGATTGTTGGTCATCTGAGAGGGATCAATAATTCCAGGATTGGTGTATTTCAGCCAATTAATGTGAAAGTTAATGCTGTTCGAAATTTGTGGCGAAAAGGCTAACTTTGAGGCCTGGTCCCGCCCCTTCAACATGCTGAAAAAGTCATAATTTTGATAACTTTTAATCCCCCATGCCTTAACTGCGTATTGACCATATATGAAGTCGGTAGCTCAAAATCTCTAGGAGGAGTTCGTTAAAGTTCGACATGTATGAAAAGTGAAAAACGTCCAAAAATGACCCTTTGACCCAAAATGGCCGACGTCCTGTATATTTTAGGGCATACCCCCAAGAGACTTTTTTTCATGATTTGGGGAGACCTAGCTATGTACCAAATTTCAACTCTCTAGGACTTACCAGTTGGCTTATCTCACTTTAGGGGGCGCTGTAGAGCCGTTTGGCCACGCCCACTTTCAATTCCATTAGAATACGTACATTTCCATTGGGGGACAATTTTCTGTGAAGTTTTTTTGACTTTCCAATATGTTAAGGCCTCCAAAAAGGCAATTCATTTCCCGGATGAATAATAATAATAATCATTCGAATTACAATAAACATTCGAATTACAATAAACATTCGAATTACAATAGGCCTTCGCAGTTTTCCTGCTCGGGCCTAATAAGAATCCTTGCGATTACAATAGGCCCTTGCAGTTTTCCTGCTCGGGCCTGATAATAAAGAATAAGAATTCCTACGATTACAATAGGCCCTTGCAGTTTTCCTGCTCGGGCCTAATAATAAGAAATCCTACGATTACAATAGGCCCTTGCAGTTTTCCTGCTCGGGCCTAATAATAACAATAAGAAAACCATACAAAGTAATAAGAAAGCAACCACTAAGAAACTAAGAACGAGAGGAGAGAAAACAAACACTAGGAGGCAGTAGAAAGAACAAAGCTATCAGGGGCAAAAGGAAGTAAACAAACAAACATGACTACAAAACCCAAACTAGATGAAAAGTAAACAAACACAAAACCACAAAGTCCAAAATGTTGAACCCCGACGATAAGTTAGTTGAACTCAAACAATTTCAGGAAACTGCCTTGAACCATTTAAGTCTAGTGACTTAAACAATTCATTTCAAAAAATGCTCCACCCACGCGAATTCGTGGGTGTAGAATTCTTAAAATCCATTGTTCCTTTGATGGTTATGACATCACAGTGGTTCTTTACCTTTTATGATCCTGTAACGGAATTATTTCTTCCCATCTGGCACTTTCCTTGTGAGAGACAGACGTACTTTGGTCAGAGAAAACAAGATAGCTTGCGAAAAAAATGATATAGTTTGCGATTAGTCGATAATCTTAATTTGCTTTACCAACCATTGCAAACTAAAGAAGCCATGAACACCTCCATCAATTCAAAGGCTCGAGCAGTCCCAGTTATTTCTGTGGACAAGATCATACCAGTGATCGAAAACTTTTTGTTGTCCATCTCATTGAATCAGAGCAGGGATTTGGCCTTAGGACAACTAGATTGTGACACAAAATCCAAGTTAAAGGAGCTCCTGTTGAACCTTGTGCAGGAATATACCACCTTTGTTCTGTACAACATTCGCAAAAGACGCATGAGATCTAGAGATGTGGCGGCTGTTGTGAGCGATTCGCTTCTAAAATCATTTGCAGAAGCCCTTGAGATTAATGGAAAGATTCACCCCCAGGGCTTTCACTGTTTCAATCTGCTGCTTGCATGATCAAGCCGCTTCTTTTGTCCTGCCGATCGTTGCTGTGAACCTAGTGGATTTAATGCTTCCACACGCAATCATAATGATAAAGGCATTGTTAGTCTGGAAGTGTAAAAAAGATTGGCAAAAAGCCATCCAAACTCCACAGAAGGAAGGAAGGAAACAGATTTGGGAAGTCCTATCGTAACTACAACCATGGACCGGTCATCCCAGAGGAACCAGAACTTGAGGAGGCCACAGCAGAGGGCACATATGATAGTAATTTTATTTTTGAGAATCAGGAATCAGAGCTTAAGATGATGGATGAATTCATCTTTGATGAGATATCAAAAATGACCAAGGTAAATGATTTCATCTCTAAGGAAAAGGAGTCAGAGCTGAATATAATGGATTCATTTATCTCTGAGGAACTATCAGATGTAACAGAAGTGAAAGAGAGCTCTGAAAAGCAACATTTAGAGATCCCAGGGATTTCAGTGGATACGATTTAACCCATTGAAAATCATGGGTTGGATGATAGAGCAGGTCCACTGTCAATTGAAAAACAGAGGAACAAAGGAGCTGGAGTCAAAATTAAGAAGTTCCTTCAAAAATACACTGAGGGACGACACAACAGAGTTGCACCACAATTGTTTTCTGTCATTCAAGAAGAACTGGGAGATAATGAAACAGAAGTTACAGTGGTGCAAAACTTCATGCCAGAAGAATCAAACCTCTCAATAGAGGTAAAAGTCATTGAACAGGAGAAAGAATCAGATGTTACAGAGCTGGAAAAAATTGTGTCTGAGGAGCAGATTCCTCAAGTAAAGGATAGAAATGGATGTGAATTTAAGCAGGCCCCAGAGGCTACCACAGGGGTTGTTGAGCCGCTGTCATTGGGTTCAGGCTCAGAGAAGGAGGAGTAGCAGTCATCCATCATCCTCCTTGTTAATGCACTTGTTATGCAGGCCGTAACAAAATCAAAGATAGGTTGCCACTACAAACACTTTCAAGCCATCACCAAGAGCTGTCTGAGAAAATCTATGCGGAGATGGAGGGACAAGATTTTAAGAACATCCAAAATAGTCTAAATAAACTCAGCTCTAACATATTAAGGGTGTCCTCAAAAAACATTGGCTGCTCACAAATAGATGTTCTCTTATTTTTTGGTTTGAACGACTCCAACGTAGACGAGGCAATCATTTCTGTTTGCAAAGAGGAAATATTAAAGCCAGCCAAGGAACCCAATGACATCAAAAGATTCTTCTCCTCTGTTGGCAAAGCCCTCCTCAAGCCCTTAAAAAGCTTCTGAGGGCAACTAAAGTGATCCGGTTAAACCGTGGGATTCTCTGCACTTTAAGAAAATTTGAAACCCTGCCGGCTTCCAGCAAAAAGTCTGAAAATCAATAAATACATAACTACACTCAATGACAAAAAAGTTCTTAACCAAGTCAGCACCCAATAGTAATGGTCTGAATTGGACAAAATTTTATCCACAGGCAGATACTTGTGATGGGTGTCAAAAATGTTGACTTGCAGGAGGCCGCTACGTCAGACACAGGCACCAGAGGGCATGAGTGGTGGCATCACGAGTGAAGCAGTGGTGTCACAGGCAGTTACAGGGGCGTCCTTCAGTCAGTCGGAGCAGCAAGTGTAGGTCAGTAAACACAGAGTCTGACTTGCAGGCTCATTAGATGGCATCATCAGCACTTGATGGAGTTGGGTAGAGTTTGTGTTGTGGGTTTGTGTGAGGGTGGGTTGTACAGATCTGTTAACCTGGCTCATGGGGGATACAGATGTCATACTGGCTGATGCTGGAACCAGACATCTGTACACCCCACATGCCATGTATTCAGGCTGGTTGGGAGTTTTGTGCTATTGACGAACATGTGAGGTATATAGATGTTACAGTGGACCCATTTGGAACCAGACATCTGTATGCCCCACATGCGCGGCAATGAGCCAGGGAGGGGGTTTTGCAGCATTGCCTAGGATGTGGGGTGTACAGCTGTTACGGTGACCACAGTTGAAACCAGACATCTGTATGCCCCACATGCCAGGCAATGACACTGGGTGGGCGTTTTATGCCATTGCCTAGGATGTGGGGTGTACAGCTGTCATGGTGACCACAGTTGAAACCAGACATCTGTGTGCCCCACATCCCATGCAATGAAACTGGGTTGGCGTTTCATGTCATTGCCTAGGATGTGGGGTGAACAGCTGTTATGGTGACCCAGTTGAAACCAGACATCTGTACACCCCACATGCCATGCAATGACACTGAGTGGGTGTTTCATGCCATTGCCTGGGATGTAGGGTGTACAGCTGTCGTGGTGAGCAATGCTGGAACCAGACATCTGTACACCCCACATGCCATGCAATGACACTGAGTGGGTGTTTCATGCCATTGCCTGGCATGTAGGGTGTACAGCTGTCGTGGTGAGCAATGCTGGAACCAGACATCTGTACACCCCACATGCCACGTATTTAGGCTGGTTGGGGGTTTTGTGCCATTGACGGACATATGAGGTATATAGATGTTACAGTGGACCCATTGGGAACCAGACATCTGTATGTCCCATATGTGCAGCAACGAGCCAGGGACGGGGGTTCGCAAAATTGGCTGCCATGTGGGGTGTACAGATGTTATTGTGACCCAATTTGGAACCAGACATCTGTAAACCCCACATGGCAGCCAATGAGCCTGGGAGGGAGTTTTGTGGCATTGCCTAGCATGTGGGGTGTACAGTTGTCATGGTGACCAGTGTTAGAATCAGACATCTGTACGCCCCACATCCCGGGCAATGACACTGGATGGGCGTTTTAATGCCATTGCCTGGCATGTAGGGTGTACAGATGTTAATGTGGCCCAATGTTGGAACCCCACATCTGTACACCCCACATGCTGGCCAATGTGCCTGGGCGGGAATTTTGTTGCATTACCTGGCATGTGGGGCGTACAGTTGTCATGGTTACCAGTGTTGAAACCAGACATCTGTACGCCCCACATCCCAGACAGTGATAATGGGTGGACATTTTGTGCTGTTGCCGAGCATGTAGGGCATACAGATTTCTGGTTCCTACTTTGGTCACCATGATATCTGTATACCCCACATGCGCAGCAATGAGCCTGGGTGGGCGTTTCATGCCTTTGCCTGGCATGTGGGGTGTACAGTTGTCATGGTTACCAGTGTTGAAACCAGACATCTGTACGCCCCACATCCCAGACAGTGATAATGGGTGGACATTTTGTGCTGTTGCCGAGCATGTAGGGCATACAGATTTCTGGTTCCTACTTTGGTCACCATGATATCTGTATACCCCACATGCGCAGCAATGAGCCTGGGTGGGCGTTTCATGCCATTGCCTGGCATGTGGGGTGTACAGTTTGCATGGTTACCAGTTTAGGAACCAGATATCTGTATGCCCTACATGGGACAGTGAGCCTGGGTGGGCGTTTCGTGCCGTTGTCTGGCATATGGGGCATACAGATGTTATTGTGGCCCAGTGTTGGTGCCAAATATCTGTAATCCCCACATGCCAGTCAATAAGCCTAGGAGGTAGTTTTGTGCCATTGCCTGGCATGTGGTGCGTACAGTGTTATGGTGACCAATGTTGGAACCAGACATCTGTATGCCCCACATGCCAGGCAATGAGACTGGTTGGGCGTGTCGTGCCATTAGCTGGCATGTGGGGCATACAGATGTCTGGTCCCAATATTGGTCACCATTACAACTGAATGCCCCACATGCCACTTAGTGAGCATGGGTGGGCGTTTTGTGTCGTCACCTGGCATGTGGAGCATATAGATGTCTGGTACCTTCATTGGTCACTGTGACATCTGGATGCCCCATAAGCCAGGTTAATGGATCTGTACAACTTACTCCATGCAAACCTGCAATACAAACCCATCGAACTCCATCATCTGCTGGTGGTGCTGTCTGATGCGTCTACGAGTCATTCTCCGTGTCTGCTGACCTTCGCTTACTGTTCCAACTGACTCTCGGACACATCGGTGGCTACCTGTGACACCACTGCTTCACTCATGTTGTCATCACTTATGCCCTCTGGTGGCTGATCTAGACGTAGCGGCTTCTTCCATATGATTCATTTCGACACCCATCAATGGTCTGCCTGTGGAGAAAATGAAAACTGACTTTGACCATTTCTATTGGGTGCTGACTTGGTGATTCAGTTTATTGGTCAGTGAGTGTAGATTGATGCAAATAGTAATTGCTGGTAAACTCCTCGTGCCCATGTAATACAGGGGCTTCTTAAAGTGTAACTAAACCCCATGTAAAAGCATAACCCCGCCCCCAGGCGTATTTGGAAAAATTCCACCAAAGTGGGCAGTGCCAAGAGATACTGATGGCTACGGCCAAGCATGTGGGTGAGTGGACGGGGTTATTCGTGGGTGTGGTCAAGACGAGGAAAAGTGACATCTAGCTTGATTTGACATATTGAAATATGGAAAGTGACCAGAGCGATGCTGGTAGTTTCATCACTGATCTGTCTTTTAAGGTGGAGGATTTTTCACCCGCTCATCACTGGAGGATGATCCTTCCAATCATCATCTATTCTTTGTCAAGTTTAAAACTTGGAACTTTTTTGGGATCAACATGAGCTAAATTTCTACTTCTTGTTTACTTGTATACCCTGTGAAAGTTTCCATTAATTAAACCAAAGATGCCATCATTCCACACACCAAGCCATGCTTTGGACCCATCTTTTCTTGGAACCAGTGACTCCAGTGCGCGGCCTCAAAATTGTTTTGCGCAACATGAAACATCCTATTTTTCCAAACAGAATGGTGACTCATGGTGTTCTCCCAGTCAGGTCCGTCATGCACTCCCGGGGTATGTCAACGATATATACATGCCCCCGACCTGGTTGTGACAGGCCCGAGTCGGTGAGGCACCTGTTTTGGGCGTGCAGCGCTGCTGTAGACTAGTGGGCAAAGGCCGGCTCCTTGCAATTCCCGTACTTACCAGCAAGGGAGGTCCTTACAGCACAGTTAGTGCCTAATGTGGTGAACCACAACACACTGCTTGGCAAAAAAAGACTTGGCCAAGCAGTCGCTCACCCTTGTAGACATCAATGGACCTCCAGAAACTTGCTGGTGAGGAAACACATGCAGATTCCCCCCGTGGCTGTGATCCAGATGTCAGCAGCAACAAAAAAGCTGCAGGCAGCAAACATAGGACACAGCCACAAAGAGGCATCGCCTCTGTGCTCATTCGGACGAAGGAGCCAGAGCCACATAAAAAAAGATCAAACCAGCAGAGTCCTGTGTCTCTCTGGTTGAGGCAGGTGGGAAGGAGCATCAGGGTGGGGATCCCCTCTGGGCACCAAGACTGTTTGGAAGAATAGGGTGGTTCTTTTAAATTGTTACGGAATCAACCCGCTCTTGTACAAAGTAAACCTCAGTTCAACCATTGCTATTGGTCATATCTTTATTTGTTCTGTACCCTTTAAACCACTTTAGTATATGGACCAAAACAGACTATTTAAAATTAAACTAAGCTAAAAGCTTACAATTAACTGTCTGAAGTACTTAAAAAAACCAACAGCTGATTGCCTCCAATGGATTGGCGACCTCTCCAGGGTATAACCTACCTCTCACTCAATGACTGCTAGATATAGCCATCAGCCCTATGTGACGCTCTTAAAATAGAGGAGTCTTTCTGGCTGCTTTCTTATTCAGGTGCCTTTCCTGACACAACTTGGCATCATACCCGGATCTGCCATATCAACGACATGGTCTTTCCCTAGTACACCACGAAGAGACTCAAAATGCTCTAAGGATAAGCTGTTATGGTTACAGAGGTGTGTGTAGGTGTCTCCTACCTCCCCTCAATCCATAGCAAGTCAGTACAACTTATCTCCTCTCTTCCCAGGTTGTGACCTGCAGGTGTAACCTCTCACCTGGAGTTCATTAGGGCTTATTACTCCCCTCTTCTGCACTAGTCAGAAACCAGCTCCACTCCTTTTACAACAAATTCTCAACCCATTTTAGTTTCAAAGAGAAGCCTCTCCCCTAGTGCTGTCCGGGGTTCTTGCGTAAACCAAGAAGAACCATTTCACTGTGCAGATTTACAAACAGATTTTCAAACTCATTTATCAAGTCTACAATACTTAGTGTATTGAAATCCCATCAGGCACAGTAGGTTGAAACTAAGTGGAACAGCACCTTTGAAATGCTGGAGTGATTAGGAGAATTCAGGAAGCTTGTAGAAGGAGCTTTGGTGGGCCTACTATCATATTCCTGTGCTAACATCTGAACAGTACAATAATGTTTGTGAGTGCCTGACTTTATTGTTTTCCTTTCATAAGACCACTATGGGACTGTTAAAATAGAAAAAAGTATCTGGCACCAAAGTGAGGGAACTACTTAAAATGGCCGAGATGCTCCAGACTGGAAGAAGCAACATAGGCAATGGTCCATAAAGCTTAGGGACTTGAAGAGCACCAACTCAGGCTCTTTAGAATAATGCTCCACAAAGTCCAAAGCAGGAGTATTATGCTGATACAAATCCCATCAATGATGAAGTAATCTCTTCACACCCATGGTTAACATTTTATCTGGTTTCATCTCTAAAAAGAAGCAGAATAAGCGGACGATGCAACGCCGATGGAATAGCCAGAGCTAAGGCAAAAATCTGATCTGACAGGGCTGGAGATCCTGGAGCTGGCTGGAAATGCTGCCCACGACAAGAAGAACACCCGCACAATCACCTGCAGCTGGTTGTCCACAACGATAAGGACCTCAACAAGCTGCTGGGTGGAGTCACCATCACTCAGCTGTTCACCCATGAAACTCATGGTCAACAGCCCCACAACGGTTCTTTTAAGAGCCACTCACCTCTGACCTATAAAGTGCATTCTTCCTTTTTGTCTTTTTAAAAATGTTTCCTAAACTGAAGTTTTACATAGGGGACAGTGGTCATATTCAATCTAGAAAACGTTTCTGTATTCTCCAAGTGTGGAGGCCTTTAGAGAAAGAAAATGAGCTCAATAGAATTGATATTAGCCGACTTCATTAACCACATTATTGCCTAAATTGTGTCATTGAGTTTGCCTTTTTTTGTCCATCCTTCCTTCATGCTATATAAAAAATAAAGTAAATAAATAATATAAAAAATATTTAAAATGTATTTGATTAAAACATTTTTTTACCAGTTTGCTGTCCTGAGAAAAGACAAGTTGTTGAAATCCTCCATAATTCGCTCCCTCTTCCTGGTTTATCAAACTGATTTTCAACTAACTATTTAGTTCTATATCAATACCAATGCCCATTTTGGCTAAGGGTTTAATGCCTCCATCTAAATGCAGACAAATTTTAGATTGAAGCTTTAGTGAGATCAGAATCAACTTGGACCCCTCACACCCCTGCCCTCCCTCCATACTGAGGAGATGAGGAATGCCGTGGGACTTGTGTTAGAGCTTATTTGCTGCTATCAAGACATGTTTAATGTAGAAGCTTCTCCTGGTGTTGTCATCATCCACCCAGATCCTCCACCCCTCTGGGCCACTCCGGATGAAATAGTAGTTGGTCCAAATGAAAGAAAGGCAAAAGACAATAAACAAAAGAGACAGAGTTGATCATAATGGTGTTATCCTTGTGTGATGTAAAAACACTTAAGACCATATTTAACAGTAATGTGGGTTTAAAGAGGCGGAAAACTTGTCAAAAATGTCTAAGCAGAGAAAGAATCAAGAAAACATAAAAGGAGACAAATAGTTGATCATTAATAACCATCTTTACATTTGGTCAAAGAAGGGGGAAGCCCTCGCTGTTCAAACTGTTAAGTGCAAGGGTGACATCATCATGCTATGTGAGTGTTCTGCTCCAAGAGGGATTGGTGCTGTTCACCTAATCTATGGTAAGATCAGGCTGGAAATAATTTTGGCAACTGTGACTAAGGTCTGGAGCCTTTGTTTCACTGGAAAATACAATAAAAAATAAAATAAACAATATTAACACCTATAAAACAGTTATATTTGTATGGCCAAGGTTACAGTAAAGGTGTGTCTCGTTTATCCTTTGGTCCTGATGAAACTGGCAACGTTCTCCCCGTGAAAGAGTTGGTTTCACGTGTTTGTTGTTTGTCATAAATGTCTGCAAATTTACATTCTAAACTATAGCAATAAATATAAACTTTAACCCCATTTATCTGCACTAACCTTGTTTAGATTTAGAACCATTGTGCCACATAATTATACTGTGATGGATGTACCTCAATAAATGATAAAACTAAAAAAACATTTTTTGACCGACATCGTTTTTTTATGGGGGTTGTTATTAATTTATTTTGAAAAAAATTTAGAACAGGTGGTACTGTGCACAATGAAAACTTTGCCAGCTTTCAAGATTACCAACTGTATTCTACTCGGAGGATTTATATTTTACAGATATCACTGGATGCATTAATTCCCAACTGGCAAAAGATTCATGTTTTTCTCAGCTAAAAATTGATTGGCCAATATTTCCTGACTAATGAAATGCAATTCTGCCTTATATAATTACTATGTTTCACTCTACAGGAACGTAATTCAAAGATCTCACTGAACGCACTCTGCCGACTTAAAAAATGACTAAAATAGCCAGAAATCTGTTTTTTTTCCTCTGCCTAAAATA
This sequence comes from Crenichthys baileyi, assembly GCA_036173005.1. Lineage (NCBI taxonomy): Eukaryota > Metazoa > Chordata > Actinopteri > Cyprinodontiformes > Goodeidae > Crenichthys > Crenichthys baileyi. The sequence continues at coordinate 443,913 of JAHHUM010000621.1, read as the reverse complement.
TGATTATGGCCTATTTCCTGACCATTGACATGCAATTTCTGCCTAATATGATTCTGTTTCAATCTGAAAAATTATATTTTACTGATCTTACTAAATGCGGCTTATTCCACACTGAAAAAAAATCCCCCAGGTGGACAAAATAGGACCAAAAAGTGATTATGGCTTATTTTATGACCCATGACATGCTGTTTCTGCCTAAAGAAACATTCTTTTTCATTTAGAGGGATTACATTTCATAGATCTTACTGGACACAATCCATCCCACACTAAAGAAAAGCCCAGCATTGACAATATCTGGGGATTTCGCCTGCCAAAAAGTTATCATGGCTTATTTTTATGACCCTTAAAAAATATTGCTGCCTAAATTGCTGCCTAAAAGTATTCTTGATTCACTCTGAGGGATCATATTTAATAGATCTTGCTGAGCACAGCCCCTCCCAAACTGAAAACGTTCACCAAATGGACAAATTAGTACTATTTCCTTTGCCAAATATTGATCATGGCTTATTCTATAACCCATGGAATGGGATTTCTGCATAAAAGTGCTTTATCCCTCTCCTGGCGTAAAACCATAACTCCATAGCCAAAACTACAACACACAGAATGAAGCCAACAGTGCATTTCTCAAAAAATAAATTGCATTGAAATAAAAACTGGCTTATAACTTTAGGATGTTACAATTAAGCCTAAAAATATTCATAACCCTGGAAGATTTAGATTAGGTTATTTTCATTCAACCAAGAAGTTGGTTTCTTTTATTTACATACAAATATAAAAAATATATATATTTTAAATAATTAATATAAACAATTTTTAGCATGACAACAACCAAAGCCTGTTTATAATAGCTGACCAGCTTTTTGACGTATAACAATTTTATTTGTATTTTGACAGTTTCTCTTTGGTAAAGAGTTCAAAGTCTTTGAGGTTAGAAGGCCTCCTCGCAATCACCCTAATCTTTAGCGCCCTTCACAGATTCTCTATCAGATTCAAGTCAGCACTCTGACGGGGCTGTTCCAATACGTAAATCTTACTTAACAATCAGCGGAAAGATTGATTTAAATCTAAATCTACCAAGGGTATGAACTGTATCTAAAATACATTTAAGACCCATAATGGAAAAAAATGAACATAATTCAGACATGTTAAAGCCTAAAAATGTCTTACGCTGGTTCAGTGTAAGACATTTGTGTTATCCATGTAAAAAAAATGGATTTATATCAATTTAGATCAGGGTGATGGTAAGGAGGCCTTTTTTTTCTTTAATGTAGGTTCATGAAGACTGGGATTGACTGGAACGGGCCTCACACTCATCATGGACGAACAGTGTCAGTCCCAGATATTCAGCTGCCTCGTCGGCTCTTAGATGAAGAAGTTGCCATTTTGTCTGTTCCAGGAATTACTTTAGCTGCAGCAATCAACTCATACTTGGAAATACTTCAAGTTTTGTCAAGAATCATAAGGGATTAATATCCAAACTAGACTTTTTGTTTAAACTTAAGGTGAAAAAGTACACCTAAAAGTATACTTTGCTTTTTTTATCGAAAATAAGAGAATGTGTTTAAGTCTGTTCATTAAATTACACCTGCAGAACAACTAAGCAATTTTGTTAAGTAGCGCTTTTTAATAAACAACTTTGTCCAACTGGCATTATGCCTCTAAGGGCTAAAATGTGTTAAAAAAAATTAAAACACATTCACACCACTGAACTTCAAATTGGCGTAGTCTGCTGGACATATCAAATGCATCTGCCAATGAATACTTAAACTAATCCAAAGTGTGAACTGTGTATGGGAGCTGGGAGCTTCAGTGTTTCAAAGCCCATTGGTGAGATAGGAAAATCCCCCCAGAAATCTCCACCTTGAGTTCTGAAGGAAGCACCTTCCAGCCATCCCAAAACCTCAGCCGCTGAGCCAGAGTATCTGATGAAGCTAAACGGTGACAGAATGAAAAAGGCCACAATGTTAGGCAAACAAATATCCATTTTTAATTCAATATCAACTTTATAGTGTAGATTCATTTATTAATGGTGCTTTATTCAATTTGAACACACCACACCTGTTTCAATGAATGTTCCGGGAAAACTTGTGACGTGGCACATGGGCTCATCACAGTCCTTGTCATCAGTCCATACCTGACCATGTCACATTGTCAAGAAGCATCTGAAAAAAAACAAAATTTCTGTGAAAGTTTTTTACAAGATTACAAACTTGGATATTTAGAAATAAAAGTTATGACATCTATTTCTATTAAAGAATTCACCCCCTTGGTTGCATTATGCTTTATTGTCATAAATCGATCATGGTCGTTATAAATTGGCCTTTTTTCCCCACAAATAAAGCTCTTTAATGTCAAGGTCAAATCAAATGTCTACAGAGCATGCAAGCACTTATTCTTCATTAAATATTTTTATTCAAATTGTATTACTCTGTACACATTTAATATAACATTGACACAATGTTTTTTTCATATTTCTTTGTAAACAAAACCAATTTACTTGGAGCATGGTTGTTTTTACAGCAATGAAAACAAAACCAAGAGACTGAATACTTTCCACGGCACTGTAGATGCAGAGCAGAATACAGTATACAGCATTTATGGCACATTCAAAAATTCAGATGATTACTTTAAGAAATGTGCAAATACCTTAAAAGTGACCTAATTGCCTGTGGCATAAACAGAATTTCTGACAACTTGGGAAAAAGAAGAGGGGCAACATCAGACCTAGATGTCAGGAGGGGCCACACCGTTGCATCTTTCAGTCTCTTCCTCAGCTGTTATTTGTCGCATAGTTCTTCCAATGACCTGAAAAACAGATCCGAAAAATGTTGAAGCCTAAAACCTCCTTAGTCTAGATTCCACCAAATTTGAAAACTAAAGGGAAAATGTTAAAACATAATCTGGTGTACATCTACTGACACTGCAGTGTACCTAAAACACTTTATTTAACAGTGTGTGTGACATTAAGAGGGACTGCTCTTATTAATTTTTCCCATAGGAACTGAAGAAAAGAAATGTACTCCTATCGCCTTCAGGTCATCTTTAGACCTGGCAAACAAAATTACAATAAAAGTGTCTGATAGGTATTAATTAGTCAACTCAGAGGAACGACGCAGAGTCTCTATTTTTCTTGGAAAAGAGGTAGCTCACACTGCTGTGCAAATCTACAAAGTGTTGGCACCCTCTCTCTTTATTTATTTATGTGGTTCACACACACAGTTGAACAGACAGTTCAGGCATTTAGGGGGTGTATGTGTGTCTGTTTGTGTGTGGGGTCAGAAGGGTTATGGTACATGTGTTTTGATTTTAAACAGAGAGGGAGTGGGGACTGGTACAAGCAGCCCCCAGATGTTGCTGATAGTAGCATAACTCACTCCTCTCCCCCATCCCCCTTTCTGTGGCATGTGGGAAGTAAGAGCACTTTGTACAGACATGAGTGATAAACAATACAAAAGTTTTCAAACCCTAACAGTCCCTCCTTTTTTATCACGAATAAAGTCATGATTAGATACATGTAAAAGAAATCACTCTGTGTGAGTGAAAAAACCCACGGACGCAAAGCAGATTATATTGTGTGAAAAATACTCACACGGCCCCTCCGCCCAAGGCGACCACCAACCATGGTGGTACAATAATAATTAAAGCTGCAAGCAGCATTGAAGGCCCTCGCAGCCAAGCGCTGCTCGACCTGTGTAGCGACCGCGGGAGCCTGGCACTGCCTCCTCCCTGCCACCGAGGAGCCTGCCGCTCGATTCCACACGTTCCCACTAGGTAGTGCTGGGAGCCACCTTTCATACACTCTTTGGTCATCTTAAGTTCTGCTCTGGCAAGAAATATTCCAAATTTGGCCAAAATACAACCTTCCCGATGGAAGCTACACTCAGTTGTTTATTAGTGGGCTGGGCTAAAATAATGTCATCAATTGATTGTGTCAACATGTCCAGCATTGATACATGATGATGTACACTAAATTTCAAGTGGATCTGATGATCTATAAAGGAGATAGAGTACTTGTAATGTCCTAGGGGGCGCTGTTTATCAAAACTCCAATGTAATGTAATAGAGCTGTTTAGGGGCTGACAAAGATCAACTATATTCAGTTTGGAGTAAATCGGACCATGCATGTGTAATTTAGAGGCAAATGTATGGGTATGGCATGACATCAGACTTCGCCACGCCACCAAGGCCACACCCTCCAGCCAAACCTGTCAGTATTGGAAACCAAGTTAGACCATCGTGTTATCTGTCAATGGAGACAGTTTCATGTTGATTGGGTGAAGGAGATCAAATATGGGCCACACTAAGTGAAACATTACACTTCCTGTTCTCAGGGGACGGGGCTTCAATGATGTCAGCAGTTGACCATTGAATATTGTTCTAGTCATCATATGGATAAATCCCATAAGGTTTCATGTCTCTGTGACTTTCGTTGTAGAAACTATAACAGTTTCGTTTTTCATGGCGAGAAGTCAGATTTTGAGGCTTAGCCACGCCCACATACTTTCATGTAGCAAAAAGCTTGTGATAACTTTTGATCCCCAATGCCTGAGGACTATAGTGATTGATGTCGAAGTCTATAAGTCAAAAGCTGTAGGAGGAGTTCGCTCAGATATGACGTGTGTAAATGAGAGAAAATAGCGGCTTTGATCCAAAATGGCTGACTTCCTGTGGGGTTTGGACAATGGGTCCAAGAGACATTTTTGTAGGTCCTGAGAAGTTACATAGGTGAACTGAATATCATAAACCTCGGACAAAACATGCCTTGGGGCTGGTTGTTTTAGTGCTTCTAGAGGGCGCTGTGGAGTAATTAGGCCACGCCCACCAATTATTTCACTGGATATCTGTAGGGGGCCGGACAAGTATCAATCATATTGAGTTTGGTGGGGATCGGCTTAAAAACGTGCAAATCAGAGGCAAACGTAAGGCCATGGCAAGATGTCTCTCCTCGCCACGCCGCCATGGCCACACCCTCCCGTGTAAAGTCTCTGTGTTCCAAACTTACTAAGACCATCTTGTTATCTGTCACCGGGGACAGTTTTGTGTTGATTAGGTGAAGGAGGTCAAATTTGGACCTTTCACAGTAAAACATGACACTTCCTGTTCTCAGAGGGCGGGGCTTAGATGATGTCAGGATCTGACCATTGAATATTGTTCAGGGCCAGATGTGGATCAATACCAGAAGCTTTTGTGTGTCTGCGACTTTCCTTGTAAGCGCTATAACAATTTAAATTTTTTTGGCAAGTCGTCAAAGTTTGAGACCTGGCTCCACCCCCTCAGCATGCTCAAAAAGTCATAGTTTTGATAACTTTAGATCCCCCATCCCTTCTGAGCAAACTGACCAAATTTCAAGCCAATCGATCAAAATCTGTAGGAGGAGTTCGGTCAAATACGAAGGCTATAAACAGCAAAAATGGGGTCAAAATCAAAACTTCAATCCATGATGGCCGACTTCCTGTTTGTTGTAGGACGTAGATGCAAGAGAGTTTTAGTTAAGTCTTGGGGATTTCTACAAGTGTACCAATTTTCATAACTGTACGATAAAGTAAGGTCAATGCGGAGGCTTTTTTGAATATTTCAGGGGGGTGCTGTTGAGTCATTTTTATTGCGACTTTTGCGAAACCTTTAAAATACCTAAATTTTCACCACGACTGATGGCTCTGCCAAATTTGCTGACTTTTTGAATATGTTAAAGCCGCGAAAAAGGCAATTCATTTATTGCCTGAATAATAATATTAATCGGAGCGATTCCAATAGGCCTTCGCAGCGCTTTGCTGCTCGGGCCTAATAATATCCTGGATTAAAATAAAGCCTTCAGGTTATACAGCATATCCAAATGCACAAAAACACCCAGTTAATTATTCTATCCAGATGAAAAATAAATATAAAGAAAACCTCTAAACAAAGTGCACCTTTTGCCAGTCATTGCCAAAGAAAAGTGATGTTTTAAAGGTAAATAAAATTCTGAAAAGGAAACATCCTGATGATCCTCATTCTGCAAAAATTGTAAAAGTGGCATTTTAGTTTGTTATTTTTAGTTTTTTACCCAAGAGAAAGTCTTTTGAGTACATTTAGAAAAATGCAAGACTTTATTCAGTACAGCCACCCCTTTTTGTTTTTGACATCTCCTGCATTCATTAGAATAAATCAACCTTCCGCAACCGCTTGACCTCTTTTATTCGATTTATTTGGGGAAAAAGGAAACATTGGAAAAATGCATTTGGTCTCAATGAGTTTGTGTCAAAACAGTCAAAACTGGGACATTTATAAATCTATAAATCTTGTGTATAATTATTATCTAAAATTATCTCAGTATTTACTTATTTCATAAGCCTGTGCTGCAGCTCATCATGTATTTAAAGTACCTTCAGCTCGACCAGTGGGTGGGGTTGAGTGATTGGTCAGCTAACAAATCTTCTCTATTAGTGTTTGTTTTACAAACCACAGTGAAAGTTTAAATTCTGCCACTTATTCCACTAAAGAATAATTATACATGTTTTTCAAACAAAACTAAAGTTTTAATTATTCTATTTTTGGTTTATTGCATTAAAGGAACTTTAATATAATAACAGATTATTGTAGTAATTACAAGTTTATTCAAATGATCACATATTTCAACATGTCTTTAACTAAATATTTACTTATTGCATTCTCAGATTTTTGGCCTATGATGTCGACCCTACCTTTGGTCTCATAAAACACACGTTTCTTCTACTTCTGCTGCTTTGATGGTTTTTAATGGCAGTTTAAACCCATCAAAGTTTTATTTCTGCCTTTGTTAAGATATTCTAGGACTTTTTTTCTCACTCCTCACTTAACAGAAATCATGTTTTGTGAAAAAGTCCAGTACTTTTCAGAAAAAAGGAAACAATATTCTCCTTCCCTCTGAAGAGTCTCCACAGCTAACATTCATTAAAATAATATCTCCAGTCTGTAATATGTTAAAAAGTTTTCTGTTTTGTGCCTCATCTATAATACCTAGTTCTATGTTATCCTAAGGTTAAAGGACCACTTGAAATTGCAGTGTTCAGTTCTAAGTCTGCTGCCCTTCTCGCCATTGACTGCACAATAAATAACTGTCGTTGTTTTATTGTTTCATCTAGTTTTTAGCCACAATTTGATTGTCTACAGAATGACAATTTTATTAACTTTTTTGATTCAAGCAAACATTCAAGCATGAATTTGTTGATACGATTTGATAGACCATTTTCGTGTGGTTATTAGTTCTTCCTACAGCATACTAGTATCAATTATTCCCAGTTTCAGTTATTCCCTCCTATACTTGCTTTATATACACTGTAAAGAATCACCCCTGTTGCCTCTGTGCTTGGATCTTTGGTTCCATCGCCGAAATCCTAAATGAACTTTGTGTATTTCTCATCCACAGCATTCTTACCATTCCATCTCAAAATTGTCATATTTCCCTCACTTCTCTTGCAGCCATTTTCAAAAACTTTATATGTAGGTTGGTTTTCCCTCAGTCCATCTATTTGCTTTTAACATACTAAACAAACTCCCCATCCTATCCAAACTCCTCATCACATTTAGAGTCAACTTACATTTATTTACATTAATATTATGTTCTTTCCATGTTGAAATTTGACAGTAGCAGCCCCAACAACAAAATGTCTTTACCTTTTCTAGAATAATTCCAGACGTCTTTAAGCATATCGAATGTTTTATTTTACTGGCAAAGGAATTTAATCACTTACAAAAATTCACCCATGTTTGGCTGATTGCTAATAAATATCGATCAAAATGAAAAAATATTGCTCTGATCACACTCCTTTGGGGTATGCTATTTTGTACCACATGGTTGGCTAGTAGTTCTTAATTTTTCTTAATATTTATTGCTCTTCTAGACAGCCAGTCCAACATCCAGTTAAACATATTCCCTCCAAATGCCGGCCAGCATTTTGATTAAATTTAATCCTCAGGCCTTCTCTCCATATCCAGAACCATATCATACGCCCTTTTAAATAAAAAAATCTGTAGCTATCTCTATGTTAACTTGTGGTGGTCATCTTCTTGACCCTCACTCTCATTTTCAGACTGACTTTCGGCCATTTTCAACTTCTTACAATCTACTTTTCCACCAGACTTTGACTGGGCCATTGAACGTCCATAAACAAACTTCGATCTAAACACAGTTGCACTGTGGCTCTGGCTGCATGTGCTTAGTTGTTTTCCTGCTGGAAGATGAACCTCCCCTGTGTTTTGTAGCCTCTAACAGGCTGAAGAAAAGCATCGCCACAGCATTCAGCTGGCACCATCATGTTTCACCACGGGATTGTCTAATTACGGTGATGTGCAGTGTTAATTTTCAACCATATTTAGCATTTTCATGTCAATTTGGGTCTCATCTGACCAGTAAACGTCTGTTAAATGTTTTCTGTGTCCCCTAAATGGCTTGTGGAAAACTTTGAATTTAATTTCTTATAGCCTTCTTTCAACAACAGTTTTTTTCTTACCACTCTTCCACAAAGCACATAGTTGTGAAGCACATAACTAACAGTTGCAGAGTCCACTATTCTGAACTCTGCAACAGTATAAACTAGTCTTTCTCTGCAGACTCAGAGCTCAGTACCTTGTGGTGATAAGCTAGCCAGAGTTATGTGTGTTTAAGACAAATCTAGAAAATCGAAGTACATATTTTATGATCAGTTGAAGCTTTAACACTTCAGGTAAGGGTGATGCTCACTGATGTGTTTGTGGACTAAATTGCTTTCTTAATCCTTATGCCATGATCACGTTCATGTTCATGTGACAGTCTGGCTGCTTTTCATTCCTGGCATCTTGAAGAGAGGCTTATTTTACATTTCAGTCTTTAAAAACTTGGCCTGAAACATATCTCTCTTTTGCTGCAGCAAAACAAGTTCTGCCCGAATGGTTAAAAATCCCTGCTGATAGAGATTAACTGCCGCTGGCCAGCGGCAGAGGAGAGGCTGGTGTCTCCTATTAGGTGGAATTGCTTTTGTCATTGGCAACGACAGTGAGGGACAATACGTGTCCACAGATGGAACTAAAATTACTTTTTATTCTCCTGCCCTCAGCAACCCACTCCTTTAAGACAAGGCTAGATATAAGATGAGAACAGGAGACTTCATTTCACACTGGATCTTTGAAAAATCCGATAAAGATTTAAATTGGCTGAATAGATTGAGATAAAATGCTAAAAACTCATTCATCATTCTAACTAAAACTCCTTTGTAATCTATTCAGTTGAAGTAGATTGTTTGCCCTTTATAGTTTGACCCTGTTTGTTACTTACATTTGTGATCTGTAAGTACATGTAAATATAAGCATATAGTTTTTATAAATAATAAATGTACACCTTGATTCAATTAATAGCTCCTGGTGTTTTTCTTTTTTACAGTCTTTGGACGACATGCTCTTATAAAAATGAATTACAGTGCTGAGAAATTTTTGTGTATATTATAACTCATGGGTTAATAACTCAAGCCACTCAAACAGAAAGAAATATCATCAAACTGATAAATTTGCCTTATTTATTGCTAAATATATAATATATAAATATATACATATATATATAAATATAAATATATAATACGTATAATATGGCGCTCATAGACACAATGTTGATCCTAACTTGCGGTATATTAACCAAACTCTGAAACCCTTAATTGGATTTTCACTTGATTTTTTTTGAAAGGGCAATTTCTGTTATGTCCTTTAAAATAGCAACAAGTTTCAAGACCAGTAATGCACCAGTAATGACCTAAAAATACATGATTATATACCAATGTTTTACAATGATGGTAAAGTTAAATAAAGAAAGCCAACACCAATTAATCTTAGTCTCAGAGAAAGTGGTGTTTGAAGCTAAAAACAAATGGTAAAACAGTAACAATGGTAATAATGAAGAATAATCCGTCTTCCTTTGAAGGCACTGCTAACATAAACATTTGTACATTTAAAACATACTTTGAAATAAATGTGTAAGGCCTGAATATGGTACTTTAGTGCTTGTTTTTCTTATTTGAGGAAAATGAATTTAAAAACAGCATTTTAAAGCAATCCAATTACATTGATCAATGCAGATATACGCCTCAGTAAATTCATTTCCCACGCATGGATTATATTAATGATTAACAAACTTTTTACCCTGCTTTTCCCTATAAACGATAACAAGCTGTGCTAGAGGTTGTTTTCTAATCTACTGAAAAAAGCTCCATGTTTTGACATTTTCTCTGACTCTGTATGCCAGTTTGCAAAAGAACTGATTCTGATGCTGTATCTCCTGGCTGGCCTCATTGTAGAGAGTCATTGTGTTCGCACAGAATCAGATTTTGTATTCAAAAGCACCAGTTTACAGGTTGTTTTATTCTTTGGCCTTTTCTCATGAGATCACCACCAAAAATAACTAGAAGTATACAGAATTTGGTCTCAGTGCATCCTTACGTTTCAAGGATAATAAAATACTTATAAGCCTGAATATGTGCGATTTATGTCTTGCTTCCTATAGGCAGCATGGTATCTGGGTCCTTAAGGCTTGTAGAGAAATATTGTTACTGTGTACTGCAAGGGTCACAAAGTCCAGTAAAGACTGAAACAGCTCCTTCGCCACAGCAATCAGCAGGATGTTCCTAGAAAGTTGAGTTTATCCGAGTAGTAAACAGCACTGGTAGGTGCATCTGAACTGAGAGGGGGAGCTGAAGGAAAAGCCAATCCTTTCAGCTGAAATCTCGGCTCAGCATCTGAGGAGAAAACCTCTGAGCTGAAGGTGGGAGCTGCTGCAAATCCCTGAGATGTTGAAGGTCCAATCTGAAAATGATAAAAAGATATGGCAGTGTTAGTGTGAAATGCCAAAAATCAACCATTGATTCGATGTTCTTTTTGTGAACTGTTTGTGTGTGTACCTCAGAAAGGGGAGGATACAGACTGAATTCAGGCTGTGGAGGGTTTACATTGGCAGGCTGCGGGTGGTACACAGTGGTATTTGGCTGCGACGGCTATAACATAAAAGAAATAGTGAGTCAGAACTGTACAAATGAGGAAGTTATGCATCAGAAACTAATCATCATGGGGGATGATTTTAAACATGAAAGATAATCAGAAACCCTTTAGTATCAAACCTACCGGTGGTTCAATGGCAACAGCAGTCGGTCCTGTAAAAGCAGGTGAATTTACTAGCTGAGGGGGGTAAACTGAGGGATATGGTTGATTTGAGTAGCTTGGTCCTGTTGGCTCATTTGTACCCTGAAATTGAAAGGACAATATAAAAAATACATTTTCAGCATATTGTCAAGCTCCTTTTTTTTGACAACAAAGCGTTTTATGTATATTTACTGCCCATAGCGTGTTTTTTATTTGTACTATAAAACTCTCCTTCACACTAAGTGGAGTGGAGTTTTGTTTCTTTGCAAAAAAAAACCTTTAAAATAAAAGTAATTTGAGCAAATAAGAAATACTTGCATGAAAATACACGACAGGTCCCGGAGCAGTCGGATCACACTTGTCCTTTTTAAAGAATATTAATAAGAACTGTGAACACTGAGTAAAAAAAAACGTATCTTAGCATCCGTTTAAATAAATACGTACATGATATGTAACAGCAGGTCCTTCTGTAGCTCCAGCAGCAGATTTGTCCTTCTTACAGCACCTTTTTCTACAACAGCAACAATAGCAGCAACATATCCCCAAAAGGAGAGCCACGGCAGCAACAACCATATATGTGATTGCATGATGAGATTCTGTAAGAACACAGAGATATGAGGAAACACCTTAGTTTGAATGGTTTATATGAAAAGGTGTAAATGTAGTGTGACTCACCATGGATGACCTCCACCTTGGCAGACAAAGCCAGGTTGCCCTGTTTGTCTCTGAACTCAAAGGTACCAGAATCGAGAGGTTTTACAGGGTCTATTTCAATGCCATTACTTAAAACATCAATTCTCCCAGTGAACTGGTTATAATCCCGATACAACCGCCCATCTTTCATCACTCTCACTTTTTCATCTTCTGTGTCTTGTTTAAACATCACAGTCCACGGCCCACCAGTCCAAGGATTTGTAATCAAGAGACGCCCCTGCACTTTTGGGTCATAGTAATCGGTGTTCTCTGTGTTTGACAGATTAGAGATCAGAGTAGTATGTAATTTGCGCAGATGAGATGAAAAATCTGTTTTAGCAATCTTCTTTAAAGCTCCTAGTTTTACCGTTTACTGTGAGAAGTATCCTTGAATCCAGACTCCTGTCTTGTCGCCTGAAGTTGTAGTAGCCGTTGTCTGCTTGAGTGACGCGGGTGATTCTCCAAACATTGCATTTGACATTTCCTCTTCTGTCATCATTATTCAGAGTGTCTGTTCTGTTCCACAGGATTAATGTTACATTTTGGTTGTCAGGTGCACTGTACTCCAGGTACTGAGCCTTTTCAGAAATAGTATACTCCAAATCCTGCATGTAAAACTGAGAGATCTTTTGGGCACAGTCTGAAAATACAAATTAATAAGATAAACACAAAGTATATCTAACATTTAAAAAAATCATTTCTAAATAGCTATGAGCTTTTTCAAAATACTAGTAAAAAGTAATTGCTTTCTATTGTGTTTAGATAACTCAAGCAATGTGAAGGTAAATGGCATCAACACTCAAGAAGTTGAGAAAAAGGAAAGCAAAGAGAAAATAAGTATAAATATTCCTGTTAAAAATTCTTTGGTGACAGATCATGATGTCAAATTGGGTGTAGAAGGAGCATACCCCAAAACGTAGGGCTGTGCTAAAATGATCATCAAAAAAGTACAAATTCAATGCAATCCTTCAAAGATTTCATTAAAAATTTCATTTAAAACTTTAAGTTTAAGTAAAATAAAATAAAGGAAAAATTTTTTTTTAAATTATCGGAGCAAAGCCAAATAACTCTCCAACTATTACATTTTAATAAAGCCAAATGGGCTTTTTGGACCATTGTTATTCAATACAAGTAGCTGTCACTAATCCATCTGTTCATTCAGTTTTTTGTGGTGACGATTGCCATTGATTCTAGATTAATTTCTACATGAAATGAACTTTATAAAATGAATGAGCCCTGCCACAAAACACACCTGAAAGATTAAATTACATTAAAGAAAAATTTGGGGTGTCAAAAAAAGTCCATTAAGTCATATCTACTAAATAGGATCCAACTAAAAGGGTTACCACCAGTGCAGAGCTTGCTAAAGAATGGCCGACGGCAGGTGTTTCCACTTGTATTGTGAGGAAAAATCCTGAAGATTGGGTTAAAGCTAATTTCTCTGATGACCCCTTCAGACAGTCCAGAGAAGAAAAGGTGAACTGTACCATGAGTCCTGTGTCATGTCAACAGTGAAGCATCTTGAGACTGTTCATGTGTGGAGTTGCCTCTCATAGTATTCCCTGAAACCACTCCCATGAATAATGAATGGTGTGGAAACATCCTCAAGGATTGGTGATGAATAATGCTTGTTCAACCACAACAGAGCATCATGTTACAATTCAAAAGCGATATTTAAGTGGCTGAGGGATCAAAGTATTGAAAAATTTGGGAACATCCAGACTATTAAACCAAACGGGAGCAAATTTGTGAAAAACATGTTTTGGCCAGGACTGCAGACCTTAAGACACTGAAATAATTTTTTGGTGCTTAGAAAACTTCCCAACTTTTCTCTATATGGGTTTTATATAAAGAAACACAGAGAACAATGAAATCATATTTCAGTCATCATTTGACAATGTAAAGATAGTGTGACATTCTCACCAAGTACTTTCAATTGGAGCACATCCAGAAAATCTTTACCGCTAAGTGGCACTGCATAAACACCTTCATCCTTTTTAGTTAAATCTGTAAGACGAACTGAAACAAGGGCAACTTTGAGTCGTGGGTCCTTTGCCTAAAAGACAGAAAGCACAAGCTGATTTTTTTGGGAGAGAGAACACAAACAGCTACAGTGCCTTGCAGAGTATTCAAACCCTCAAAATTTTTCCCATTTTGAACATGCCAGACAGTGCGAGCTCTATATGATAGTTTTTGCTGACACACTGCTCAAAGGAAGTTGCCAGACTGTATGACTTATTGATGCTGTAGGATCATCAGAAATATCTGACAGTAAAAATCAGATGCCAATCACAGCAACAGTCACATTGCAGTTTTCTGGTAAAAAATGTGGTTAATATTTGTCATACTTTGTTGGGAGACAGCTTAATCAGCGTTTGGTGATTCTGGCAGAATGAATGACCAAAGAGCAGCAATTCAAGCTCACAGAGATTTTCTGACGAGATCAAGGATTTTGTTTAAAATGGCTGACAATCACACAATGTGCACCTGGCTTTTATACTGTTTGTTCACAAATGTTCTCCAACAAACCTCTGATGTCAGTTGCATTGATACTGAGATTAAATGACACACAGGTGGACTCTTCTTACTCATTAGGTGCCTTCTGAAGTTATATTGGTTGCACTGGTTTTTATTTAGGGATATCCAGCTTGTGGTGGTTTATCACATAACATCCCATTACTATATACTGATGTTTGCAGATGTAATATGGCTAATTCAATGGGTTTGAATACTTTCACAAGGAACTCTAAATAACAATCACAAGCAGTTGATTATCAGCAGAAACCATTAGCTTATAATGATTGAATGTATACAAGAGTGACAGCTCAGAAGTACAACAGCAGAGTTTCATTTTTTCGGTTAACAAACATTTTTATTCTAAATGACTGTAGAGGTTAGTCGCCTCAGTCTGCTTTCTCCCCTCAACTAAAAAAATTATGGGGTTAAGATTTTAGATGTGAAGTGGAGTAAAGCTGACAATTTAGGTCCATCAACACATTTTATTAAAATTTTTATCAATGGGTAAAAAGTAATCTACACAATAGAGTGACAATGGTCTTTGACCTTTTAATATTCTTAATGATAACTTCACCATCTGCATGCACAATTGTTTCCAGTCCAAATATCAGAGCACCAACAAACTGCTCACCTTCCCGTCCTCCATTAGTATTTTCCTCTCGCCTCCATTACTTGGAGTAAAATACAGCAGCCCTTTGTTAAGAGGTGGATTAATGTTATTAGGAAGCTTTACCTCACTGCCATAACAAGCTTGTTCCTGCAGTAATTCAGCGAAGGCACCTGATAAAGGTCAAAATAAAAGTAAACAGAAAAGGAAAATAATTATTTCATATAGGAAAAACAAAGCAAGATTGATAAAGCAAAGAAAGTTAAGACAATTATTTCAAGAATGTTTGATAAATTTGCTGAAGACGCTTTCCACTATACCAGATCCTGTGTTTGTTATTTATTTATCATAACAGTGGTTATAAATAACCTTCCTGACATGCCCGCTAAGGACACTGCAGTGGAGACATTTATTGATGTGAGTCAGTTGATTTTAAAAATAATCTTAAAAAGTTCTCAAATTTTATTTTCAAAATGACATTTAAGTTTCATGCTTTAACTATAAATCGTTAAGACTAGACTTTAATTGTTCAACTTTAAAAAGCTGAGTATGTATGTTATTTCCGTGTTTTACTTCTGCAGATATCCTGTGCGCTGGATACTGAATCAAGCAAACGTTAAACGTTGCTCAGTACGTTCATAAAAAATATGTAACTGTTTATTCAGGATTAAACGCTTTTCTGTCATTTCCAGCGATAATTATCTTGTTTACGTACTGTTTTCTACCACTAGATGGCGCTTAGAAGACCGCCTTTTTGCAGTACACACTGTCCTGCTCTAAAGAGTTTAGTTGTAATAAATGTTCAAAGCCAAATGAATAATCAACCTCTGAACGGTCAATAAAGCTTATTTCAAAGAAAATGATCTAACAATATCGTTGTTTAAACGTATTACGTATACTTATTAAACGTTTTACTCACCACAGAACGCACTGAAGAGGGTAACCAACAATATCAGCATTTCCTGGGATGAGAGACGGAAAAGCAAGACTGATGTGGGGTGCGGTCACAGCGTTTCTAAAATCGCGTCCTTAGATTATTTACATGCCCCTAAATAAGTGGTGCAAAGTGCAATAAATAAACGTTCAGAATCATTTTGTTCAGTCTTTTTTAACTGGTAAAACCCCAAAGTTAAATCTTCTTAAAAATCAGTCCAAAAACACTGAGCGACCCGGACGAACATAAATAGGAAGAACTCTGTTCACTTTAAGGCGTATCACTCCAATGCGTATCACTCCGACACATCTCATCCGAATGTAAATGTTATCCCAATTTGAGCGTCAATTATGTTAAATATTTACAAAAGAACAATTCAGTTTAATAAACCCGCAACTAAACGAAGAAAAAAATCTTTAAAAAACACGAAAATATAATGAATCTCCACTTTTTCCACAAAAACCTAATTACTGAATTTACATTTGGAAACAATTATTTGTACACCCTGCCTTCACATAGTGGTCCTTGCAGCAGCAGTATTAAGTGAAAATCGAGCTAAAAAGGGCAACAGTTCAAAATAAAAAAACAACTAATTGTTAGATACCCACTTCCAGATGCTACCACACCCTTGTCTTTAACAGTGTGTGGGAGTTGGCTCCAACTGGTTATGCAAGCATTGTTACAGCCTCCTACTTTCTAACAACATCTTGCGGTTGAAGGTGGGCAATGAAACAATTATAAATGAACAATTAAACAAAAATAAAATGGTGCTAGGAAAATAAGGATGTCATGAAGATCTATGTCATAAAGATACATGTCACTAGATTACAATAAATCATATCCCAGCAGTTCAAAGGGCATGCTATAAACTTAAACTCAAATTGTATCATATTCAAAGTAATTTATAGTCTGTAATTACCTATGAATCTTTCTGCAATACAAGTGTCCAAGAAACACATCATTGAGGATGAAAGGCAACGCACATTTTAAAAGCTAAATTTACAGTAGTACAGGGAAGGCTATGTGAAACAAAAGTGTTTACCCTCCAAAACATTTTCCAAATCTTTGAGATTGTAATGACCTCTCTTGTTCCCACATGTCTGTCAGATTTAGTTCTGGACTCTGACTTGGCCATTCCAAAACTTCTCTTCTGGTGAGATGAACTGATGGTTAAACTCTTCATCTATCTAGCAGAGACCTTAAATTTTTTGAAAACTGACTGGGACACAGAGCAGTTAAAAATTTCATAAATCTTGACAAAAACAAAACCCTGGTTCCATCTGAAGAAAATCAACCCCCGATCATGATGCTGCCACCACCATGCTTAACTGTTGGTGGTATTTGGGCAAATGTACTTTGGAATTATGACCCAAAAGTTTAAGTTCAGTTTCTTCAGACTAAAAAACATTTCTCCACTTTGGGAGATTTAATCCCGTTTTCTTCTATTCTTTGTCTTCTATTAAAAGCAATCTTCTATTACTTTTTCAAGGAATATGTAGCTTTTTTAATGTCACAGTATTTTTTTTCTGTTACTAATGGCCGTCTAAACTGCACAATAGGTTGTGTAAAAAGCAGGTGAATTTGTGTTTCATTGATTATTTCTTTGTTGTAACAAAGCTTCCTGGCAACAAAGCTTATATTATTGTAAAATCTGTTTATTTCCCTTTAAATTGTGCCACATTTGTAAGGAAAATGCATTTGTGGGTTTAGCAGTTGAGTGTGTTGCTTGCTCCCATTAAAAAAACTTACAGAATCCTTTCTGCCAATGCGAAACAGCTGTTTCTGCAATTGAGTCTGGCTTGGTGTTACTTAGTGGATTCATGAATAAAGTTTGAAGGTACAAGACACATTGGCAATTTAACAATTTATTTATTTTACAAACAGTGGCCTCAGTAGTGCTTGGCATAACTGTTGTTAAATATTGGGTAAGATTTGTGTATTTTATGGGTGCAACCCACATACCCAGATAAAATTTTTACATTTCAGCCATTGGCTACAGAAAGGCTGGACTAAACTTTAAATTGGCGTCACTCACAGATTTCAGTGGATTCATTTAAGGATTTATTTTATTTTAACCGCTTTTTAAAAATGGACCAGACAACACTAGGAGCAGCTGCTCTTTTCATGGCAGCACAAGCTAATCAGCATAAGATGCCTCCCTTTTCCCCAGATGACTGGGACAAACTTCTCCAGAAAATAACAGTGATGGAAATGAAAACTCTTCGGCTTGAAGTCAATGTGAAGGTAAAAGCTGGATATGCCCCTACCAGTGATTCAAAACAGTGATTAGACTGACAGACTAGCACCACCAAGAAACACAATGTTGCAGCAAATGGGAGTAAATCGACCAACAGTCCTCCCTGGAACTCTCTCGGTGCAAAGCCAAAGGATAAAGTCCTTCCTTCAAATCTGGGAAGATATAACAGGAAGAACCCTTCACCTAGATGAAAGCTTGGTCGCCAATACAGAGAAATGCGTCTTCAACCCTAGAAAAAGGAGAGAACAGCAGACTGCTCTCCCAACAAATGACAGGAGCAAACCGACTGAAAACACAGGAATTCCACCTGAAAACAGGTTTGCTCCACTTCTGCAAGATGCTAACTCCTTGAAAGAAAGTTAATCTTTTACCAGCGAAAGGTATGAGAACAGATTTCCCTATAAACAGTTTCCTCCTAAACTGCTTTAGAAAGTGTCAGCCCAGGCCACAAACCCTAATAGTGGGTGATGGAGTCGTGAATGAGGTTAAACCCTGTCCAGGTAAAGGGCCATGCTTGAGCCATGTTTATGAATGTTTACAGGGATCCCAAAATTAAAGCAAACTTTTTCAGTGATTTCAATTACCTAATATCTGTGATATGTGTTGATTACGACTATTTAATCATTGTGGGAGACTTCCACATCCATGTTGACAACCATCAAGACAAAAGGGCAAAAGAACTACGTGACACTAGAAGATTTTGGTTTGAATCAACAGATTACACAGCCATCACACAAAAGGAGACATATTTTGGACTTAATCATCAGTAAGATAAAAATTTTCAAGGTCTTTGTGACCAAAGTTGCCCTATCTGACCACTTCTGTTATCTTTGAAAGCATCATTTCCATTGACTTAATTAGCCAAAGAGATATTATAAAAAGCTTTTTTGGGACAGTGCAACTGAAACCTTCCACCAGGTTTACTCTGCCACTTCCACTTTATCCTGTAATTCAGTAAATGAGCTGTTAGACAATGGACCTCATGGACCTCAGCACAGCATTCAACACTGCTGGTCACGGTATATTACTGGATTCACTGGAAAACTAGTTCAGGCTTTCTGGTACAGCATTGGCTGGTTTGAGTGTTACTTGAAGGTTGTGTGTCAATAGGTAACTTTACATCAGAGTTGACAAAACAAAATCAAATGTTGTGTTCCCCAAGGTTCCATTCCAGGATCTCTCTGTCAAAATGGTGGAGGCTGTTGGACCCCAGAATGCAGACAGGCAGGCAGAGATGTGGTAAGTAAAAAGGTTTTAATCAAGGGAAAAACTCACAACATGCAGGTGATTGCAGAGGCAGGCATGAGACATGGACAGGCGTGGCAAACAGGCATGACTGGCTTAGCATTGCAGACAAGCTTGGAATGACAACAGTCAAAGAAATGAATAGGATGCATCCACAAGGAGTTAACAGAACAGCAGTGTATATGAAGGCCAAGACACAGGTGAAAACAGAGAAATTGATTGACATGAAATGGGTGGACCAGATGAAGCCAACTGCTTTGGGAGAGGCACAGGTTTTCTAGAGAATGTAGAAAAACTGACATTTCTGATTTACAATTAAGAAAAGGAATCTAAAAAGTGATCCAGGACTGCATTACTGCTTTTGGTTAGGAGGTTTTTGCGAATTACTTTAATGGTAACAAAAGATATGCCTGTTAAAGTGTGTGGGTTTTTTTTTACTTTTGGGAATACAACTAAATAAAAGATAAAGATGCCTTTACAGTAGCCTGATATTAACAGAGTACCTAAAGATAAATAAAAAAAATGCATTTGGCATTTATTCCTGATGAAGTTTAAGCAAATTTGCTAGCAGTATTTTGTTGGCACTTTCAGCTTTGGAGCTGCTGCAGATCCCTGAGGTGCAACCTGAAAACAGCGGTTAGATAGAAAAACTAAAAAGTGCTAAACTTCAAAACTTCATTCTAGATTAAAACGTTTTCTTTTACTAGATGTATCCATTTAGATTTCTTGTTTTAGCTGTGTGTACCTCAGGCTGTGGAGCACTCACATAGATATTAGGACAAGAAAAATCGCTGAAGTCTATGGAGTCATATGGCTGAATGGCTGAGCGATATATGCAATATGCAAAAGATTATTTTTAAGACTTTTAAAACTTCGAATTTTTGATTTGTCTGTACTTTATATGTTATTAATCATCTATGCTTGTTTCATGGTGAAAGAAAAACTATGTGGGACAAGACCTTAGAAGCATACAAAAGAAACACCGCCACCTATGCTGGTGGCCACAGAATTAGGTGCCTGTCTGGGAAAAAAAAAAAAATTTTTCTCATAAAAAAAAAAAAATTGGACTCATCCGTTTTTACCACAAAAAAAACCCGCTTGCATTTCAGTTCAAAAGCTTGTATTTTAAAAACGAAAGAAATCTAATACCCACCTGCTTTGGTGGAAGGTGACAAAGTTTTCCTTTGCACTTTTTTGTTTTTTTTCTTTGTTTTTTCAGAACAGCCTTTGACCACAGCAGTGAAACATTGAAAATCCCTGGAAAATGAACAGCAGAGGCCAAAAGAAGCACTGAGAAATCTAACAGAATAAAACAGAATCAATGTGCTTGAAAAATAAGATAAAAAAAACATCTCAACCTATGTGAATTCTATAACGTTTGGTGGCTTAAGATGTTCAGTGAGTTCTATTTAGCTTGAGTTAGTAAGAAACTGTGAACTTGTTTACATTATAATATTATAGTAGCTATGTTATTTTGTATTATATTATATTTTTATCATTAGCTTTGCCTTTAATATCTACTTTTACATATCTAGCTATATTATCCGATGAAGATTGAACAAACATTTTCAAATTTCAGGTGTTGTTTTTGCAAATTATTTTGAATTGTCGGCCCTGACAGGTGCTTTATTCTGTTTTATTCTCTTGTAAAGCAGTGTAGAGTTTTCTAAGATTATAATCATTTCGTGCATTACCCTTCATTTGTAACGTCTTTTTACATGCCGGAGTGGAAAGTAACAGTTTACTATATAATTATTTAATTAAATTGACTTTGCGTACACTTTTTACGCTGGCGGTGACGCATGAAATGGGATCACGTGGTGCTTTTGTAGCAGAGCTGCTGAGAACCAAACTGAGCAGCGCAGCTCATCGCCATCATACAGAGGAGGGTGGCAAGTGCGCATGCACGTTCTGCAGACGAAGCTATATCATCCTCTTATCTTCATCCATATTAACACTTGAATATATCCGCGTAGGCGTTTACACCCCGGCTGCAGGTGAGCTCTTAGACAGAGAGATCATTTATTGACTGTCAATAATCGATGCGTTGCTTCGCTGTGAGAGATGTTGGAAGGCAGGGGGAGGGATTGTTTGACACCTTACTGGGCGCCCCGTGTCTTCCAACAGATTATTGACCATAACGAGTGACAGAGCTGGCAGATGCATTGAATATGTTTTTGTGTTTAACAGAGGAGGGGTTGGGGGCCTCTACACAGAGACCACCACTAGTGCGTTTAAGCCCCCTCCTCATGCAGCTTGTTGATTGATGAAGACATGCGGTGTTCAGACTGGCCGCCTGTTTTCAGAGCGGACAGGGCATGGGCATGAATGACAATTAAGTTTACTGACGGACCAACCTGCATTCTTCTGCGTTTTGCAGGACAAAATGCACACTTACGTCTTCTTGATCCTGCTTTTTACCCTGCCTCTTTTTTCAGGTAAGACTCCTTTCTTATTGTGGTTACACACTATTAAAGACCAGTTGTTTTTAATTTTGCATACCATTGTTATTTTTAATATAACGGATTTAAAATCCTTAAATCAGTATGATTACACACACACACACACACACACACACACACACACATGGGGTTCACACACCTCATGGCCTAAGCCAGTGTGTTGGAAAGGAGATTCCGGCCTATAGTTGAACCTGGACTTCAAGAGGAGCAGTGTGGTTTTTGACCCCATTGTGGAACACTGGACCAGCTCTACGCACTCCTCAGGGTGCTCGAGGGTTCATAGGAGTTTGCCCAACCGGTCCACACTGCGAGGCTTCAAACGTTGTTCTCAGATGGAAGTGGCCACTGAGTTCAGAGTGTCACAGGTTGTCATCAGTAGGTTGCAACAGAGATATAGAGGCTGGAAGAGTCACAGTATAAGGCGTAGAAGTGGACAACACAGGCCTAATTTAATCTTCATGGATGACTATATACAGGGGTTGGACAATGAAACTGAAACACCTGTCATTTTGGTGTGGGAGGTTTCATGGCTAAATTGGACCAGCCTGGTAGCCAGTCTTTATTGATTGCACATTGGACCAGTAAGAGCAGAGTGTGAAGGTTCAATTAGCAGGGTAAGAGCACAGTTTTGCTCAAAATATTGAAATGCACACAACATTATGGGTGACATACCAGAGTTCAAAAGAGGACAAATTATTGGTGCACGTCTTGCTGGCGCATCTGTGACCACCTTTACTGTTTTCCCCACATCCGGGAGAGTTACGGTGTGGAGAAGCCCCAAAGAAGCGTACCACCCAGACTGTTGCATGCCCAGAGTGAAGCATGGGGGTGGATCAGTGATGGTTTGGGCTGCCATATCATGGCATTCCCTTGGCCCAATACTTGTGCTAGATGGGCGCGTCACTGCCAAGGACTACCGAACCATTCTTGAGGACCATGTGCATCCAGTGGTTCAAACATTGTATCCTGAAGGCGGTGCCGTGTATCAGGATGACAATGCACCAATACACGCAACAAGAGTGGTGAAAGATTGGTTTGATAAACATGAAAGTGAAGTTGAACATCTCCCATGTCCTGCACAGTCACCAGATCTAAGTATTATTGAGCCACTTTGGGGTGTTTTGGAGGAGCGAGTCAGGCAACGTTTTCCTCCACCAGTATCACATAGTGACCTGGCCACTATCCTGCATGAAGAATGGCTTAAAATCCCTCTGACCACTGTGCAGGACTTGTATATGTCATTCCCAAGACGAATTGCCGCTGTATTGGCCGCAAAAGGAGGCCCTACACCAACCTAATAAATTGTTGTGGTCTAAAACCAGGTGTTTCAGTTTCATTGTCCAACCCCTGTATATCTATATCTATATCTATATATAGAGATATATAGAGAGAGATATATAGAGATATATATATATATATAGAGAGAGATATATAGAGATATATATATATATAGAGAGAGAGAGATATATAGAGATATAGATATATATATATATATATATATATTTATATCATATATATATATATATATATATAGATTATATATATATATATATCTATATATATATAGAGAGGAGAGAGAGAGAGATATTATATATATTATATATAGAGAGAGAGATATAGATATATATAGATATATATATATTTAGATATATTATATAGATATATATCTATATAGATATAGATATATATATATCTATCTATATATATATAGATAGATATATATATGACTGACCTTCATTTCTTAAAGTAATGATGGCCACTCATTTTTTTACTTAGCTACTTTTTTCTTGCCATAATACAAATTCTAACAGTCTATTCAGTAGGACTATCAGCGGTGTACTGTATCCACCTCCTGCACAACACAACTGATGGTCCCAACCCCATTTATAAGGCTTGAAATCCCACTTATTAAACATGACAGGGCACACCTGTGAAGTGAAAACCATTTCAGGTGACTACCTCTTGAAGCTCATCAACAGAATGCCAAGAGTGTGTGAAACAGTAATCAAAGCAAAAGGTGGCTACTTTGAAGAACCTAAAATATAAGACATATTTTCAGTTGTTTCACACTTTTTTGTTCAGTATATAATTCCACGTGTTAATTCATAGTTTTAAATCCTTCAGTGTGAAGCTACAATATTCATAGTCATGAAAATAAGGACAACTCTTTGAATGAGAAGGTGTGTCCAAACTTTTAGTCTGTACTGTATATATTGAAACATATATGTTTCAATATATTTTTTAATATATTAAGTATTTTTGCCAGTTTAGTCCAAAAGCTCTAAGTTGAGATTCCCTTGATTTATATTGAAATGTTTTATTAAGTTTCTTTACCTTCATCTAAAGCCCCTAATGCCAAATTTTGCCAATATATGGCTTAGCTTTCTCTAACTAATGAAGTTATCCCTGTTCTCTGTGTTCTGGATGTGTTCTCTCTGTGCCTGATAAGGTAACTAATACTGTTTATAATGCTCCCTACAGGTTGGGGTTTATTAGGTAAGTAAGTATTTTCATTTGATCGCTGAAATCCTTCACCTACTGAATGCATTTTGGTACTGACAGGTTTTATTTATTTTACCCTCCGACAGATGAAAGACAGAAAGTTCAGACTGTGTGTGTTGGGAAGGAGTTTCGCCTGCCGGTGGACTCGACATCCAGAATTGTTACGTTTACTCCGGACTCTGAGGGGCCGAGGCGAGTCCTACTTGAAAAAACCACTGTGAGTAGCTAGCTTTTAGTCAAAATGACGAAAGGTTAATTTGAAGGAGTCAGTTGAGGCTATCAAACAAAAAAACATGGTGGTGGTAGCATCATGCTGTGGTGCTTCGTTGCTGCTGTAATGGTGCATTGTACATTGTAAATGAAAAAGAAGGACAATATCCAAATTCTTCAACTGAACCTCAAATCACCAAGTTCTTGTTTGAAATTTGGACACAGTAGGGGTCCAAGGAGAACAATGATCCCAAATACACAATGAAACTGGTTTTGGAGCAAACATCTGGAGTACATCTTTGTTGTTTACTTTTGCTTCTTAGAGCTTTAGGAGAGCAGAGTATTTTGATCAGGTCTGTTTTTTTTCTTTAACTGCAGGTAAAGGACCCACGTTTTGAGTGGACCAGAGATAAGACGTTAGTCCTGAAAGAGGTGACTCTCAGTGATCAGGGACTTTATGCCAACAAACTGTCTGTTGGCTTCACATACGAGACTGTTCATCTAATTGTTTCAGGTGCGAGAGTTTTCAGTCTTCTGCTAAATTCATTTATCTATATTTATTCTGTTACAAGATCAAGTAATTGTCAATCACCAGCTCCTTTGATGGACTTATATTTAAATGTTTGATTGATTCGGTTTGATATTTCAATCAGATCTATTTGTATTCTTCTATCTAAGTAAAATACATGCCTTTTACTAGAATATTGAGCTAAAGTTCAGTAATAAACATGACATGACATGTTTTCTACCTTACGTCTACAGAATGCATTAAGCCGTACCGCAGGAACTACGGGGAGACTTTTGAGCACAGCATCCCTGAGAATGGCTCCGTGTTGGAGTTTTCCCCCCGGGATGCGCCACCAGAGGCCATGCCCGTTGTATTGTGGAACCGGACAAACCATGGAACGAGTGACGCGGCCCGGGGAAGGCTGCTACGGGGGGGTAAGGCCTGGGTGGCAGAAAGAGTGACGCAAGCAGATCAAGGCAACTACACCGTGAAAGACGACGACGGGAACGTGCTGTCTCGCAGCACCCTCTCTGTTCGTGGTGAGCAGAGGCAGAGCAAGATTTGGTTTTTTGGGGGTTTTTTTACAACTTGGATTCCTTTAATGTTGATAATCATGTTTTGTCCTTTTTTCTTCTATATTTTTGTGACGTATTCATATGTTCTCTATTTTCCTTTTATTTGGCTTGCTCTTGTAGGGTACTCCTTCAACATTACACGTTTCACCAAGGAGTCTTTAAACCTACCCTTGTTTCTTCCTGTCCATCATGCCCATCTAATTTTTACCCCAAGTCGAATCTCAGATGACTCCTCTCTTGGCCCCTTCAATCCCAAACTCCCACGTGCCCCCATTCAGCTGCTTCGTGAAGGCCAGATAACGGACTATGACCTGGGTTACAGAGGTATCATCTCTGTGATCCGAAACGGATCCATCCATGAGGTTGTTATCACAAGACTTACATCACAGCATGATGGGCTGTATGAGATCAGAGATGGGAACGGAAACATCGTATCCTCCACCTACTTGCATATGATTGGTGAGCCACATCATGTGTTTTCCTTGTTTAAACACTTTTCTTTAAACTTTTATTTTAATTTCTCTGTTTCTGTGATGCTTCCAGAAAAAAAGGCCACTTGGCGAGCCCTTTTGAAGTCCATCATTGTCCCTTCTGGAATGTTTGTGTCTCTGGCTGGTTTCATTGTATTCATTAAGCGTTACCCAAACTGCAGCCTATCACATATCTTTACTGGCATCAGGACTAACCGCACACCGCCAGCTAACCCAGCAAGAGTTAACATCCAGGTAGGGGATCTATGCTAAACACTAACATCTGCTTGTGATCACTGACATCATTATCATCATTGAGTATGCTCTTCCTTGATTTATGTTGTAAAGATATTAAAGTTATCCATGCACTCTTCAAATAGGGTATGGTTTATTAAGCTTTTTAGATAATTTCAAATGTTCGTATTACTGAGGAGTCAGGTCAATATTTTGTGGCCATTATTGAGTTTCTCAAAATTAGATGACTTACAATAACTATTCCAGCATTGGAACTTTTTCAGATTTTACATATGCAAACTTTGGCGTATTTTATGTATATTTTAGGCCAACACAAAGTAGCAAATAATTGTAAAGTTTAGGTTTTGTTTCTACAATAAAATTCTAGAAACAGTGGCATGCAGTTTTGTTCATCCCCCTGAGCCGATACTTTGTTGAACCACCTTTTGCCGTAATTACAGCTCTTTTATGTCTTTTATGTTATGTGGCTACCTGCTTTGCATATCCAGAGGGTATTCTTCTTTGCAAAATAGGTCAAGCCTATTCAGACTGGATGGAGAGCATTTGTGAACAACAAGCTGTGGCAACATTCTTGCCACGGGGTCTAATGCACATGATACGTACAACTGCATGCCAAACTGCTTATGGTTTTCTTTGATATATGGCATTTTTTTTACCACTCTGTAAACATCAGATTTGTGAAGCGGATAACAGCTGTCATGTCAACAGATTCTCCCACCTGAGTTGTGGATCTTTGCAGCTCCTCCAGAGTTGCCACAGGCCTCTTGGCTGCTTCTGTAGCTCTCCTTGTCCAGCCTGTCAGTTTCAGTAGATCACCATGTTTTGATTGGTTTACAGTTGTGCTAAACTCTTTCCATTTTTTGGATGACGGGTTGATCAGTGCTCTGTATGATCTTCAAAACTTTGGAAATTGTTCTATAGCCTAACCCTACTTTAAACTTCTTCCCTGACTTGTCTGCTGTGTCCCTTGCCCTTCATAAGACGGAGGCCTTCATAGAAAAGCTAGATTTATGTTGATATTAAATTACACACAGGTTGGATTTATTTACTAATTAGGTGCCTTCTGAAGGCAAGGGGTTAGGTTGGATTTCATTTAGGGGTATCAGAGTAAAATGAGTTGAATAGAAATGCATGGCACACCTTTCAGCTTTCCATCCATCCATCCATCAATCCATTACAAGTATTTGCTACTTGATTCTCAGTAAGAATAAAATACCAGATTATTCCTAAAGAGAATCAAAAACACTCTTTGGTCATATAAATTTGGTCATGTAACAAACCTGTAAAACAACCTGACTGAAGTTTGGAATGCACTGATGGCCTGGACAAAATGTTTTGAATTTCTGCAAAGTGAAATTGGTCCTAAACCAGAGCTGATGCACCAAAGAGAACAGAAAGAGTTCTTTGTAGGTCACTATAAACCACATGAATTCATGTTTGTCTGTGTTTGTTATTGCAGGAGTACAGGCAGCCCCATCCACACCCCCCTGCCTACTATAGTCACTGCGAACAGCCTACAACACCAAGAAAATGGACCCCTAGAGCCAGTCCGGTTCACGCTGTAAGGCAGATTATGTTATTGAAAGCAGTTAAAACTGCAAAATTTAACTGAGTGTTGTGGAAACTGAGCTGCTGTTTGTACTTACAGGGTTACACTCCCGTTGGGTCGGGGAGTCTGAGAGCAGAGAACCAGGAGGTACAAAGACAGACAGCTGGAAACTCGCCCCGCCACAATTTGACTACTGAGGTAAAACGTCTCTGCTTTAGTTGTTAGTGTTCCACAGTAAGGTAGATTTTTAAAAATATCTTTATTCCTTTCTAGCTGGACAAATCTAACGAGGAAGATGAGAAGATTTCCTTTTCTATGCCTGGAGCCTCAGACTGCCTCCACTCCTCTGAGGACTGCATCCAGTTCCAGATCAAGAAACCCAGAGACGAGGAAAGATTAAGCAAATCAAAAGACTTCTTTTCCACACTGCCACTAGACGAGGACACTTCTGAATCCTGCAGCGTTTACACCTCAAATAAACTGGACTTTTCATAAAACAGGGACAAAGATGAGGATGTAAAGCTGCATAAGGCACGAAGAAATTCGATTCATGGATTCTGAAGAGAAGTCATGGCACTATTTGCACAATTTTAATTGTTGGGTTTGTCCTGATTTCTGAACCATAAGGAGAGTGTTGAGTTTCCTGTCTCACTTTGCACTGGTTATTGGTGCTCTTAAAATCTCCTACTGTTGCCTACCTCTAAACCCTCAGGACAGGAATGATCTGCACTGTATTTACTGAGTGTTTGTGTTCTGTAATATCTAGGGCTATGATATCAAAAGTAGTGACTCTAAAGCTAAAAAGAGAGAATTGTTATTACTTCACATCAATATAGCGTGAACTGAAGCGCTTACCCATTATGCTGACTCTTTCCTTGTTGCAACAATAATCATCTTTGTAAATAACCTGTATGTCCTGGAGTTTATGTATGTTTACAAGTGTAATGGTTTTACTTTTGAGAAACCTGTAGTAGTAGACACGTGGCATGTACTTCCAAATATTGTAAGAGCTACTCAACAGCTAATCTTTGAACCTTGTATACTGGAAAATAACTAAGTCTTTAAATAATCCTTTATCCAATAACAAATCTCTAAAATAAAATGTATCTTTGACAAACATATCTAAAAATATAATTTTTTTGTGCACATGTATTCCAATAAATTATTTAATGGAAAGGTTAATTTATTTCAAAAATGTTAAATAAAAAGGGAAAAAATATAAATTTATTACATACAGTGATATATTTCCACCGTTTTTTTTTTCTGTTAATTTTGGATTATAGTTGAGGAAAAACCACAATTTACTATCTCAGAAAATCATTTTATGTCCATCACAATCATGGGAAGCAGTTCTGACTTAACACATGTCCAGCAGACAGTAACTGACACCCTGCACAAGGAGGGCAAGCTACAAAAGGTCATTGCTAAAGAAGCTGGTAAATGGCTGTATCCTAGCATACTTATGGAAAGTTGAGTGAAAGAGAGTTAAAAATATTCACAAGCCAGAGAGGAGGCAGACTGATGTAGTAATTCATGCAAACACCTCTCCAACAAAGTACTGATTGCATATATTGTACAGCTCATGGACATACTTTTCAGTAGACTTACACTTCTGTTTGAAACAATAATTTGTACCAGTTGTATGTAATATTTAAATTTGAGGTTTTCAACTATAATGATTAAAATTAGCTGAAAATAATATTTTAAATAGATCATTCTGTGTGTAACGAATCTATATAATTAATGAGTTTCACGTTTTTAAACGAATTAGTGAAATAAATTAACATTGCAGTCATATCCCGATTTATTTTGATCCGCCCGTATAGTGCGGTAGCAATGACGTCTTTCTGGCGGTAGAGGGCAGTGCAGAAGCGGAGGTTTGAGTTTTGACGTATGAGGAAAACGGCGTAGAAGACTTAATATCGGTTCCTTTTATAGCGGCAATGAAAGGACAGCGTGCCACTTACGATTTTAGCAAAACATAAGTTAGATATAAATTACCAGATTAATACTATCAGGTTCTCAGCAACCATAATTCCCTATTAGGAGGAGAGTATAAGTGCTGTATTGCGAAGATGTCTCTGGTTTGTGCAAGTAAGTCAAACTGAATCAGTTGGTAAGACGGATGCAGTATGTTAGCTTATGCTAGTAGCTAATGTGGCTAACGTTAGCCGCCATGCAGACCGCCTTTTACCTCAGACGTGTTTTAGGCCTGATTATTGTCGTAGTGTGAGTTGTAATTTGAATTTGCACTTTTCCTCCAGTCTGCAACGAGGTGCCGGAGCACCCGTGCATCTCTCCGGTGTCCAATCATGTGTTCGAGCGCAGGCTGATCGAGAAGTACATCGCTGAGAATGGGACTGACCCGATGAACGGACAGCCGCTGTCCGAGGAGCAGCTGGTGGACATTAAAGGTAAAAACCAGAACCATAGTTAGGGTCAGGGAGTTAGGAGGGTTCCGATGTGCACTCTGAGGTTTAGCTTTTAGAAGCTTTCGTTTTGCATGTTTAAACCTCATTCGTTAAATTAAAATGATGAAACTCATATGTACATCCATTGCACCCATTAATATATTTAACTCTTTATTTCTGGTATTTTTTATTTATTATTATGGTTTATAGTTAATGAAATCCTACTGAACAGTCTGAGGTTTACTGAGGCTGCTTTTGCATTAAATACGGCATTGGTGTGGAGTGCTTAGAGGCGATCAACTTGCGGTTCTGTTGAGGTGTTCAGGGAGCCCAGGTATCTTTTACTATTATACTTTAGCTCTTCTGTATTGTGGTCTGATGTCTCTCATCTATGGGGTTCAGATCAGGCCAGTTTACTTGCCAGTGAAGCACAGTGATGCAATGGTCTTCAATTTACCAACATGTTTGTCTTGGATTTCAATCCAAATTAAGAAATCCTTCAAAACCGATGACAAGCATATTCACTGCCTGACGTTGTGATGAAGCAAATGTGAAGAGTGAAAAGTCAGTGCATGATTTCTGTTTCAGTGACCCATCCAATCAGACCGAAGGCACCATCTGCTACAAGCATCCCTGCTATTTTGAAGTCCCTTCAAGATGAGTGGGTGAGTACTTCAGTCAGAGGAAATCTAAAACATGTGTATATACCTTTTTAAATACTCCTTATGTATGGGATATTTTGCCTTTTTTAGTCATTTTGTATTTATATTGCTTTCAGGGTTTTGATTGGGGCAGAAAATACATTTAATATCTTTGTAAACTGTGTACATTTGACCACAAAGCCTCTTTATCCTTGCCAGATGAATTGTTTCTTTCTTGTGCTGTAGGATGCTGTGATGCTGCATAGCTTCACTTTGCGACAGCAGCTGCAGACTACTCGTCAGGAGCTCTCACACGCCCTCTATCAGCATGATGCAGCCTGCAGAGTCATTGCTCGACTCAACAAGGAGGTCACCGCTGCAAGAGAAGGTATGCTGATAGCAGCAGGGATTATTTATTCTGTTTTTTTTTTTTTTTACCAGTTTGTTTGATAAATTGGATAAACTATTTGCCACATGTAGCGTTTCTCTTAGATATTCTTGTTGTTTTTGCTTTACAGCTCTTGCTACACTTAAACCACAAGCTGGACTGGTTGCTCCTCAGGCTGTGCAGGCCTCTCAACCAGCTGCTGCTGTGAGTAACTGATATTTCCTTTTTAAAAGGCATTCATCACAATAACGCCTCAACTCTCAGCATGTTTAACAAGGTCGAATTGTCCCTTCTGCGTTTCAGGGCGCTGGTGGCGAGCCAATGGAGATCAGCGAACAGGTGGGAATGACCCCAGAGATCATCCAGAAGGTAAGAACTTTTTCACTTCTGTTCAGGTTTCATTATTCTACAGCAAGCTTGCGGTTTTTAACTTTTTTAATGCATTTAATCCTGTTTTTCATTTGCAGCTTCAAGACAAAGCTACTATTCTCACCACAGAGAGAAAGAAGGTAACTTGCTTCTCCTCAGGCATCATTTCTTCTCTGGACCTGTAATAAGAGCTCTGAGTCGTGCAAACTCCATGTTTTGTATTTTTATTTCCTTGTGTTTCTGTAGAGAGGAAAAACTGTCCCAGAGGAACTGGTCAGAACGGAGGATCTCAGCAAGTACCGCCAAGTGGCCTCGCATGCTGTAAGTGTGGGTTTGGCCTCATCATGAACGGCCAGCGCCTCTGTGGATTATTTAATCTCCCTCTCGTTTTCCTTCAGGGCCTTCACAGCGCCAGTGTTCCTGGTATTCTGTCCCTGGATGTGTGTCCCTCAGACACCAACAAAGTGCTCACTGGTACACTGAAAGCACCTTTTATTACGAGTTCTGGTAAACATTTTTACTCTCCGAGAAACATTAAACTTGCTGTTTTGTCCCAGGTGGAGCTGATAAGAACGTGGTTGTGTTTGACAAGAACGAAGAGCAGATTGTGGCCACTCTGAAAGGTCATGCCAAAAAGGTCACCTCAGTCATTTACCATCCATCCCAGGTGACGTTCCTCTTTGTGTTTTATAGCCTATATTCAAAAGAATCCTTTTAGCTGTTGAGAAACTTGTTGTAAAATAATGTTTTTTTATTATTCCTTCTATTGCTGACTCTGCTGCTGTTTTCTTCTCCAGTCTGTGGTCTTCTCTGCCTCTCCTGACGCCACCATCCGTGTGTGGTCCGTTACTGGAGGAAACTGTGTTCAGGTGGTGCGAGCCCACGAAGCCAGTGTCACTGGACTGTCTCTGCATGCTACAGGAGACTACCTGCTCAGCTCCTCTGAGGATCAGGTAGGGTTGCAGCTTGAACAGACGCCAAAGTATGAAAGCTGAAGTTATACTGCTCAACTATGTTGACCTTGTTGTGTTCTATGTTTCAGTATTGGGCCTTTTCTGACATCCAAACTGGTAGAGTCCTGACCAAAGTTACTGATGAGAGTGCTGGCTGTGGTAAGTGTCTCTGTGGATGTTTGTGCATCTGGGTTTGCGTCCAGTCTCCCGCTGGGCACTGATTATTCTTCTTTGGGCTCCACAGCTCTCACTTGTGCTCAGTTCCACCCTGATGGTCTCATTTTTGGCACCGGTACGGCTGACTCCCAGATTAAGATTTGGGATCTGAAGGAGCGCACCAACGTGGCCAACTTCCCAGGCCACTCTGGACCCGTCACCTCCATTGCTTTCTCTGAGAACGGATACTATCTGGCCACAGGTTCTGCTTTACACTTCATTGATGTTATCCTTCATTGTTCACTGTCCCTGTTCCCATTAAATGTGGGTCATTTGCTCAAAAGGTTCTCATTTTCTTTTTAATGAAAGGAGATGAGCTACATGTGTTTTGGAAGAACCTCAAGTTATGCACTGAATCGCTATCCATATATTGAGTACCTTCTTTAAATGGTTCCTGAATTTTTCTGCTTTAATCGAAAAAAGCTTTTTCTTTTTTTTTTCTTTTTTGTGTGGCCTTCAGGTGCCCAGGATAGCTCTGTGAAACTGTGGGATCTGAGGAAACTGAAGAACTTTAAGACCATAACTCTGGACAACAACTATGAGGTAAAAAAATACAATTTATTTTACTAAACACAAGCAATGACTGAAGCTGCTGTGTTTAAAATAAAGTACTTCTAGATTTTGTCTGGAGCACTATTTACTTCTCACCCCCAAAGGTTGATAAAACGGTTGCTTACAGGAGTTGGCAAAACTATTCATAGTATTCACATTTTGTCACGTTACATTTGTATTCAGCCCCCTTTTTCTCTGATTACCCTAAATAAAATCAGGTGCATCCAACTGCTTTAAGAAGTGACCTGTGTGTCACCTAATTAGACTCACACGCTTCTGTATTTAGTTACAGCTGTGTGTACTTCATTCTCACTGTAAATACAGACATTTTGTGAAAAGGCTCAAAGGTTTTAGTGAGCAAAGTTTAAAGTTTCTAACACTAAATAAACCACCTCCACTGTGAGACACGGTGGTGGCAGCATCATGCTGCGGAGATGATGCAGAGAAAGGGAAGCTGGTCAGGGTATAGATGGGAGGATGGGTGAATGGAGCAAAATACAGGGAAGAAAACCTGCAAAAGTATTGAAACTGGTGCAGAAGGTCACCTTCCATCACCCTAAGCGTCCAGCCAGTACAACACTGGGAATGGTTCAGATCAGTCAAAATCCAGTCCAGCTGAGATCGTCATCCCAATGTAATGTGACCCAATGCAGATAAGTTTGAATACTTTTGCAAGCCACTGCAACAGAAGGAGGGATGATTAAATCCTGATTCTAAACAAGTCGGAGTAGAACATGTTGGCAGGAGCAGTAATTCAATATGAAACATTAGCTGTGTTTGAGCGTCCTTTTCTGTTAATTGTTAGACGTGATGATTTGTTAAGGTTTCTTCCGCTTAATTGTCTTAAAAACATGAAACATTTCCACTCTTCATAAGTGCACAGCATGCAACAATACAAGGGCTGTCCATGAAATATCTCAAGTTGGCTCTGAGGCATGTTGAGGTCCTGCTCCTTGTCTCTTGGGACAAACATTTTAATCGGCTGAAAGAGTAAGTGAACTGCCCCCCGTTTTAAAAAGAACCAGCTGTTTTCCACTGTGTCAAGTTTTTATTTCAGGCTCTGCACCCTCTGGCTTTAGCTCAGTGTTTACAAAAAAGATGTTGCGAAAACATCCGTCCTTTCTCCCAGCTGCTGGCAACACTAGACTGGTCCTACTTTTTTTCCTGGACTTCTTCAAAACGATTCGTTTTTGTCTCTTCTCTTTCAGGTGAAGTCCCTGGTGTTTGATCAGAGCGGTACCTACCTGGCTGTAGGTGGGTCTGACATCCGTGTCTACATCTGCAAGCAGTGGTCTGAGGTGCTCAACTTCACAGGTGAGGAGACAAAAACACCAATCATCTTATGTGTGTGACAGTAAATCTCTATATTCAAATTGACATACATATTTCTCTACTTTTCAGACCATACAGGATTGGTGACTGGTGTGGCCTTTGGAGAAAATGCCAAGTTCCTGACGTCTGCAGGAATGGACAGAAGTCTCCGATTTTACAGTTTGTAGAAAAAAAAAAGAAATTCAGGATGATCAGAGGAGAGCTGAGTGGAAGAGACATGTTTAACTCATGAGTAACCTTTCTGAGCACAGTCATCTTAAACAAAAAAACCCTCACTGTTAACTGTACTTCTGATGTTGTTGGTCTTCATGTCCAAAAAAGCAATCCTATAAAAGTACAGCAGTATCAGCAAAACATAACCTGTTTGTTGGCTTTGTGGGTTTTACATCCAAATGATGTTTAGTGAGAACAGATGCAAACATGAAATGCCTGATTTGATTTTATTATTTCTCCGTTTTTTTGTTTGTTTTTAGGGAGGTCTTAAATTGCTTGTGAAACAGTTCAGTGTACTCTTTCTAAACCTATTATCCGGTTGATGATCAGCTTTGCTTTTTAATGTAGATCACTTTCAGTGCTGTATCTGTAGGGAAAGGTCAAATTAAATCTGTAGTGATCTTACAGTAAAACACAACACAAGTGTAGAAGATCCATTTATTTGTTTGTTTAGCCCCCCCCCCCCGGTTTTGATTTCTCATTTCATTTTTCCATTTTTAACCTGTTTGTTTTTCCAGTTGTACATTTGCCATTACCTAATATTGTACAATGATACACCTCTGCCTTTGATGATAAAATAAAATATCTTTTTCAAGTTATGTTATCTATATTGTAATTTAATGTACACACGTTGGAGTCTAAACACTGTTTTAGCTGTAAACATGGGATTGGTGACAGGTTTATGAGCTTTGTTGTATTTCCCAGTGATGTTCAAGCTTTACTGTACTGACTGTATTTGGTACTTGGAGTTTCATCTGAGCTGCTGGAAATCAGATTTTGCTTCAGTAGGTAAGTGGAAAAAATGGAAGAAAGAATTGGGCCATTCAAGCATGATTTTTTTTCCTTACAGAAATTGTAGGTGGATGAGTTGATTTCCTTGATTTTTCTTTAAAGCTGCTTTGTTTTCTGAACTGTTCCTAATGACTGGGTTACTGTAGTCGTAAAGCCTCAGGCATGGCTTTCTAAACCGTTCCAGACTAATGGGTCAGTGACTTCTCATTTGTTCTTGAATTTCTTTAAAACAGGATATGCTGTGTTTCATTTTGAGATCTTTTAGCCTACTTCATGTTGTCAGATTGGTTCTGTTGAAGGCATTTTTTTGTTTTTGATCCTGCAACTCGGGCAGTAAACAAGCCTGGGTGTGGTTTGTCCCATTGAATTCAGCTTTTCTAAAATGTGGTTAATTGCAGTTAAATTATGATTTAACAATTGGGGAGGTTCAATTAGGCCAGGTTGGTTTCTATAGTTGTTTTCTCCTCTTAATAAATGGAGTCATTGGAAAATGCATTTTGAATTTACTGAGGTTGTTTTTGTCTGATATTAAAATTTGATGATCTGAAACAAAGTATGAGGGGGAAAATGCTTTCTCACAGCTCTATGTCAAGGCAAAGCAAGTCTATTTTTTTAATACTGTTTTAAAGTGTTTAACGAGAGAATCACGTTACATCAAATTCAGCAAATGCACCAAAAGAACAATACTAAATTAAGATTCACAAAATGGAACTTTTTGAACTTACAAAGCATTATTAGCGCTACATGGAAAAGTTGCAGTAAAAAAAATGTTCAGTCCTGATGTTCAGAGGAGCCAGCAGATTTAGCAGATAACAGGTTTTTAGTTTGTTCCAGAGGTGAGAAGCATAAAAACTAAATCCTGCCTCTTGTTTCTTTCTGGTCCTGTGATCACTGAGGGAGCGGGTCTGAAGACCTGATGGGTCTACATGATTCATACTGCTTCAGCAACTCTGAAATTAATTTTACGGTTAAATTCATACCAATCAGTGCCATCAATGGCGAAACGCCAAACAAAAAAATACAATATGTAATATGAATTGTTTTTACAATGCTAGAACTACATATTTCATCCGGTGTCAAAGGTAAATAGAAATGAGATTAGATAAAAAAATAAAATTAATAATGGCCTACTTACATGTATGTTTGACAGTTAATCTTATGTAACAAAGATTGTTTTATAACATCGGATCCTGTAAATTTTATGGACTAAATTATTAACTAATAACTGATTATTAGGTCCAATTAAATGATTTATGATTGGCTGCAAAAGCAAAGGACGGGGCGTTTTTCCTCTTTTTTTACTTTTACTACTATACATATTCAATAATTTAGGATTTGATGAGGCTTGTTTGTCAGATTCAATTAAGTACCTTTTGAGAATAATCTTTAAACTTGTTTCAAACATACGTTTCGTTAAGGCCACATTCTAATCGTAAATGTTTTCATCAAGGCAAAAATCATAATTAACAGAAGCTTTAAAACATCAGTAGTTAATATATATAATGTGTTTTACTTCGCAAATTAAGTTACTGGAGTCAACGAACGTTTCCATAACATTCTTTTATTGACTATGACTATATATTACCAGATTGTGCCGCATTAACATCCAGTATGAATTGAGCCTTCAAAATCACCGGAAATGTCGCCCCCTAGTGGTGACATGAGGGAGGAACATCCGCCGTCACGTGAGGCTGGCAGTAACGTGACTCTGATGAACGGGAAATGGGAACCGAGAGAACATAACTCACCTCAGAACCTAGAAACACGTCTCCATTTCGTCCCGGTTTGTCCGTCGGTACCGTCCGGGAGTTCCCTCAGGAGTCCTAAAGGGGACCCGGCGGCAGACAGGTGAGACAGCTCTGATTTAGCTTTGTTTACTGCTAACTAAGAGCTACTTTTTCCACCTCAACGGTTATTATCACTTTTAAAATCATTTAGAGAGCTGCAGATTTCCTTTTCTGTTTTTCTTCAGTACGTTAAAAAATTGGTAAGTTTATTATGTTGAAGCTTTGTTCCCCTGGAAGTGTTTGTTCTGAAAACGAAACTCAACGGCAGTTATCTGTGACAAAAAAACAAACAAAAAACTAGCAGGGAGAAAAAAAAACTATGTATTTATTCCCAGAAGTTGTTTTTGTTTTTCTTTCAAGGTTAATTAAATTTTTTTTTCATCTTGTCATGCACCCTGGGTAATTTTTATTAGGTTGTTCATAGATTTGTCTGTTACATCTATTTCTAATAGCGACCTTAATGGAGTAGAACAAATCAGAGCCTTCAAAAGAATAAATAATAATAAAAAATAAAAAAATACAATCAAAGTTGTTTTTTTCCAAACATCTCAAACCGGTAAAATGGTTTAACTTTCATATTCTGATGAGTTTAAATGTCGCAGTGGCACCAGAAGAGGAAAAACACTCACATATTGTGTTATTCCGTGTAATACTGTGCTGCCAGAAATATGCATTTGTATAAATGGAAATTCCACCTGATGATCACACAGAGCAGGACCTGCTACTTCCTGTTTTTTAACGTCCACTCATAAACTCCAACATTGTCAGTTGATCTTTTAGTGCACCAGCCAGACCCACATCCTCTTTTTGGACTTTTTATTTAAACTAATCAGTACCTTTCACTCCTTTGCTGAATAAGCAGTATCCATAATTGTTGCCTAATCGACAGTATTTGGCTTCTCCTGTGTTGAGATTTGAAGGTGTATGATTTTTGGCTCTCTCTGTGCATGCAGTTATGGGGTCCATGTTTCGTAGCGAGGAGGTGTGCCTGGTGCAGCTCTTCCTCCAGTCTGGCTCGGCCTACAACTGTGTGAGTGAACTGGGAGAGCTGGGACTGGTGGAGTTCAGAGACGTAAGTCAAATAAAGTGATACTTTTTCCTTTTGGTGCAAAGCGGTAAAGAATTTGAGTAAAATTGTTCTCCTTAACTGCCAGTTGCCGACTGATTTAAACTTTATTTCAATAATATTGTCTAATATTAGGAATTTCTTCATGTTATCAGCGTCAAAGTGATCATAAAGCCACCTTTCCGAAGTTGAATGGTTTTCTGGACACGCCAACATTTTCCTTCCTTCTGTAATAAGGTGAACATGAATAACCATTTTTTTCCGCTTCCTCTTTTCTGTCTTCTTAGTTAAATCCTAACGTGAATGCCTTCCAGAGGAAGTTCGTCGGAGAGGTCAGGCGATGCGAAGAGCTTGAAAAAACTTTTTGTAAGGATTGACTCATTTCTCCCCATCTACAACACCCTCAACAATTACGGGCACCCCTTGGTAAAGATAGTCTTAAAATAAATACTTTTTGCAGCAGGAACTTAATCTCCCTGAAAAAAAGGACCTTTAACCTGACGACCTCATTTCAGTGGGGGAAAAAATGCCATGTTAAAAAATAAGTGATGCATGATGGGACATAGATTACTGTTAAATAATTGTAACTTAATCATTCAACTTATATTTTCTGTTTTTATGCTTATCAGTGTATTATTTTAAATTCTAAATAGATGACTTCTGGTTTCCCTGGGGTAAAAATATGATGCGACCCCTCTCTGAATAATTCCTAAAAATGGGAAAGACGCAAACCTACGAGTTCAAATGGCTGCTAAAAAGTATCCACAGACGGAGCACTAATTAATACGTTTAAAACGGTGTGGCAAGACTGGATGGGGATGAGATGTTTTATTTTGCCACCACGCCCAGTGAACATTGTAGTACGGGAGGTAAGAAAAACATTGAGCTTTTTACAACAAACATCTCAGGACGTGTTTCTCTTCCAAAGGACCCAGGCGTTTCCATCGAATCATGAAATCTGGGAAGTACGCTGCCTTTTGAAATAAATCCATGGTGGGCTCTACTACTAAACTGGAAACTGCTCATCACTGGGTCCTTCAGCAGGATACGGATCCCGAATCAACAGGGGATTGGCCAAACCAAGACAGAAATGGTTCACCAAATACAAGATCAGCCTTTCTCCGTTGTTATCCCAGGCCTCAGATATGAATCCTTAAAAGCTGCGGGGTGAGCCAGAGAGAAGAACACATAGGAGGATCCAGGACGATGGACGTAGAGAAAGCTCTGCATGCTCCAACCTTGTCAAATGTTGAAAAAATTAAACGCCTATTGGCAAAATGGGGGGCGTGTATTTTTTTGTGCAAGCTCATACTGCTACTGTAAAAGATTAATTTATTCCAAGTCTTTTTCACAGATCTTTACTACAAGTGCCAATAAAGGAGGGAGGGAGGGAGTTGTATATTTGAATCTATACTCTTTCATCAGTAATCTTATTGTGGTTTTCCATCATTGTACCCTCTGACATTCTTCCCCAGCCTTCCTGGAGCAGGAGATCAACCGCTCCTTAAACCCGCCCCTGCAGCGCCCCCTCCCTCCTCCGTGCCCGGTGCCTTCGGCCCCTCAGCCACGTGAACTCATCACCATCGAGGAGGAAAGCGAGAGGCTGGCGAGAGAGCTCCGAGAGGTAAACACCGGACTGCGGCGATGTTATGAAGAGCTTCTGTAGTGTCTCCAGAGCAGCATTGTTCTGTGATAAACTTTGATGGGGTGAACCCTGTCTGTTTGCCACCAGGTTTCCAGGAACAGAGACAGCCTCCGGGCTCAGCTCACGCAGCTCTGCCAGTACAAAGGAGTCCTGACCCAAACGCATTCGCTCACAGCTACGCAGGTCTGTACATGGGTGTTATCTGCAAATTACCGTTAGTTTCTTCAAAATGACCGAGCAAAGGGGAATCAAAAAAACTCGATTTTCACGTTTTGTTCACAGACAACACCACCTGTGCTGGAAGGCCACGGCCTGTTTGATCGCCAAGATATCCGCCTCAGGTAGATCTCTTCTTCTTTTTTCTTCTTCTTCTTCTCTTATGCGATGCACAGATCAATCAGCCAGACATCGCGATCGGCCTCTTCTTTTATCTCATCATTGATCGGCAAGTCAATGCCTGAAAAATCAGAACAGTTTTCTTCCTATTTCTTAAATTTATTTAAAAAAATAAGAAGTTCCTTCATTTTCAGCCTATAAACGATAGAGATCAGGGAAACATGCCCATATCAAAGAACTTACAGCATATTTTTTTCAGTTTTATGTGGTGTTGTTCACCAAGACTCAGTGGATCAGACTGCAAAGAAATCCATACGTTGATATCGACCAAATGATCCTTTTCTCTTAGGTTTTTCCTCAGAGGTGATGCTTTGTTTTATCCCCTCTAATCCATTTCCCCCACCTCCTCTCTTCCTCAGTTTTGTTGCAGGAGTGGTCCATCCCTGGAAGGTCCCCTCGTTCGAACGGTTGCTGTGGCGGGCATGTCGTGGTTACATTATCGTGGATTTTAGAGAAATGGGTGACCGACTGGAGCACCCAGACACTGTAAAGGCTTGGAGAGATGATCCCGGAGTTTATTTTTTAAAATCAAACACGTTTCTGTTGTTTTACTGCATCTGTTTTGTGCTTCTCGGTTCTCAGGGAGAAATGGTGCAATGGACGGTGTTCCTTATCTCCTTTTGGGGAGATCAGATCGGACAGAAAGTGAAGAAGATATGTGATTGGTGGGGAAACTTGTGCATTGATCAGATCTTTTTTTTTTTCTTTGTTTAAATTTTCACTCATTTCTGATGAGGCAGATTTGGTTTTTCCTTTGAGCAGCTTCCATACGCAGACGTTCACATACCCCGAGAGCACAGCTGAAAGAGAGGAAATTCTGCAGGGGCTTCAAGGCCGGATTGAAGACATCAAATCAGTGAGTGCCTCTTTGTTGCAGCATCAATAGCACAATTTCCTCTTTTCGGAAACCCTGAAAGTACCTAAAGTGTTTAGGATGACCAGTCATGTGCTTTTTTTTTTCCCCTACTTTTTCACCCGGCAGCATAATACTAAACTCTATCCTTTCACTTCCTCGTGAATTTTAGGTGTTGTCTCAGACCGAAGCGTTTCTGCAGCAGCTGCTGCTGCGAGCGGTGGCCATCCTGCCTCAGTGGAAGGTCCGGGTCCAGAAGTGCAAGGCGATCCAGCTGGTGCTGAACCTCTGCAGCCCTTCTGTGACTGATAAGTGCCTGATAGCCGAGGCGTGGTGTCCCACCGCCAAGCTGCCTGAGCTGCAGAGCGCCCTTAGAGAAGGAGGGGTGAGATGAAGCAGCAGCAAATCAAAGACCTACAATGTCACTGGGGATTTAATTTGATTCAAAAACTCTCTGCTTCTTTATCTAACTCCATTTTTTATCTTCAGAGAAAAAGTGGCAGTGGGGTGGATTCCTTCTACAACCGCCTGCCCTCCTCCACCCCTCCTCCCACTCTGTTCCCCCTCAACTCTTTCACAGCTGGTTTCCAGAACATTGTCGATGCTTACGGAGTGGCCAGCTACCGTGAGGTCAATCCAGGTTTGTCGCCATCATTTTATCCATCAGATGATTCTCTCAGAGCCCAAAAACAACAACGTCTTTCAACTGTTCCCTCCCAATGCCTCTGCAGCGGTCTACACCATTATTACCTTCCCCTTTCTGTTTGCTGTGATGTTTGGGGACGTGGGTCACGGTTTACTGATGTCTTTAGCTGCCCTCTGGATGGTCCTTGAGGAGAAAGACCCTAAGCTCAAAAACAATAACAATGAGGTAAATTTCATTCTTCCTTTTAGATTAGCTCTCCTGTGTGTCCCTGTGTGTTTAGAGCACAATTCAACATATTTACCTGCACTCAGGTCCTGTTACTGAACAGAATATTTAAAATATGCCAAGATCCACATCAGCGATTGATTCTTTTCTTTTTTGTTTTCACTTGGTCTTAGCAGAGCCAAAGTTGGAGGAAACAGATATGAATGAAAACTAACTTAGGAAAAAATGTCTCTGAGTGAAGGATACAAAAATAAAATCAGCTGACTCCAAACACCAGCTGATTTGTCTCTGCTTCTCTATTTACAGCCTGTTTACAGGGAAATTAGCCAAATGACGCATAATTCCAATGAAACATGTTTTTATTATGTTTAAAAGATTTAAATCATGCCGAGGTTTTTGGCTGTCGGTGAAAATAGTTTCCGTTTTCAGATCTGGAGGATGATGTTTGGAGGACGTTATCTGATCCTGCTGATGGGCCTCTTCTCTATCTACACGGGAGCCATTTACAACGAGTGTTTTAGCCGAGGAATGATAACCTTTAGGTCGGGGTGGCACGTTGGCCCAATGTTTGAAAAGAACCTCTGGAAGTGAGAACAAGTCTTTAATTAGCTCAAAAACATCTTCTTATTACT
Source organism: Crenichthys baileyi (assembly GCA_036173005.1). Classification (NCBI taxonomy): domain Eukaryota; kingdom Metazoa; phylum Chordata; class Actinopteri; order Cyprinodontiformes; family Goodeidae; genus Crenichthys; species Crenichthys baileyi. The sequence goes on along the minus strand of JAHHUM010000621.1, from coordinate 400,897 downwards.
ATGACTATTTTTCCCATTTTATGTTTTTATCAATAACCCACCCTGTTTCTTACGTTTTCTTTTTCAGCTCATCGGTGCTGGAGGGAAGCCAGTTCTTGTCCATGGATCCTAATGTGACCGGGGTGTTTACCACTCCCTATCCGTTTGGCATTGACCCGGTACATTCTTCAGATTCATTATTTATTTTTTCTTTTTACTAAAATACCGAACTGAAGCCAACCTTATTTTGCCTTTCTGTTATTGTCAGATCTGGGGCTTGGCCAACAACAAACTAACCTTCCTAAACTCATACAAGATGAAGATGTCGGTCATCGTCGGCATCATTCACATGACTTTTGGGGTCTGCTTGTCATTCTTCAACTACTTGTTAGTGATCACTTTTATTCATTTACTGTTGTTTTAAGCCCATCTCCACTGTTTGATCTTTTAAGTCATCCTCTCACATCCTCCACTTTCTCCTCTGTTTTCTTCAGGCACTTTGGTAAGGTCAGCAGTATATTCTTTGTGCTGATCCCAGAGCTGTTCTTCATGCTGTCCCTCTTCGGGTACCTCGTCTTCATGGTGGTCTTTAAATGGATCGCCTACACTCCTGCTCAGTCCAGAATAGCTCCCAGCATACTGATCCACTTCATAGACATGTTCCTGTTCACAGACAACCCAGAGAACCCCCTGCTGTTCAAGGGTCAGGTGTGTGCTCAAACACAACAGCCACATATGTGATGCATCGCCTTGTTTTTATTTAAAGTGTTTTTTGAAGAATTATTTCGTCATTAGAGGCCTTTATTTCAGATTGTATGTAGACAGGAAGGAGTTGCAAAGAGAGGGGGAGACATTCGGCAAAGGTCGCCGGGTACGGGACTCGAACCCGGGACGGCCGCTTAGAGGACTATAGTCTCTATATGTGGTCGCGCGCTAAACCCCTACACCACCAGCGCCGCGCCCTTTAAAGTGTTTTTTATCAGAAAATTTGTTTTCTCGTACAATATGAAGGTTCACTTGGGAACCTTAAAGTAACTTTAATGTATGAAATATTTGTTTGAGTTCATCATGTGAAGCGGATATTTAGTTACTTGACTGTTTTTTTTTTCACTTTACAACCATTAAAATATTATGCATGGTTTTTAACATTTTTTACAAATTAATATTCAATTCAATTCAGTTTTATTTATATAGCGCCAGTTCACAACACGTCGTCTCAAGGCACTTCACAAAGTCAATTCAACCAAATCATACAGATTTCCAAGTCTGGTTCATACATTCCAATTGATCCCAACTATCAAACAGTGCACTTGGATTCGGTTTTTTATTCAAATTGGTTATCATTTTTTTCTATCTAAGGAAACCCAGCAGATTGGATCGAGTCAGTGACTTGTAGCATTCGCTCCTCCTGAAAGAGCATGTAGCAATAGTGGGCCGTCTTTTGCATTGACTTTGCAGCAATCCCTCATACTGAGCATGCATGTAGCGACAGTGGAGAGGAAAAACTCCCTTTTAACAGGAAGAAACCTCCAGCAAAACCAGGCTCAGTGTGAGCGGCCATCTGCCACGACCGACTGGGGGTCAGAGAGAACAGAGCAGAGACACAAAGAGAACAAAGAAGCACTGATCCAGGAGTACGTTCTATGGGAAGGAAAAGTAAATGTTAATGGATGTAGCTCCTTTAGTGGTTTCATCTAGGAAGAAAAAAACAGATTAACTCTGAGCCAGTTTTCAAGTTTAGAGTATGAGAGAGAGCACATAGAGTTAGTTACAGTAAAAGCTCAGTCAATTGCAATGTCTAGAAGAGAGAAAGGGTTAAACACTGAAAGACAGGGCCATGTGGATCATCGGTAGAGGGTGAGCATTAAGTTGTTGCCAGCAGAAGCTTGGACGATGCCCCTCTCCAGAAAGGTGTCACAGGTAGACACAGAGTCAGGCCAGGTGTAGCTTCTAGGAAGAGAAAAGAGAGAGAACAAAGTTAAAAGCTGAAATAACAGCAAATAATGCAAAATTGAAGAGTAGTATGAGAATGTAGCAGATAGAGTGAAGGTGGTCATTATGTCCTCCAGCAGCCTAAGCCTATAGCAGCATAACTACAGAGATAGCTCAGGATAACTTAAGCCACTCTAACTACAAGCTCTATCAAAAAGGAAAGTTTTAAGCCTAGCCTTAAAAGTAGACAGGGTGTCTGCCTCACGGACTAAATTAAAATCTAAAAAATGTCTGCTGCCCTTTGGAGTCAATTGGATTTAGCTCTGGGCTTTGATTGGGCCATTCTAACGCATGGACATACTTTGACTTAAACCATTGCATTCTATGTCGGGCTGTATGTTTTAGGGTCATTCTTTCTTCTGGAAGGTCACCTTTGCCTCAGTCTCATGCGTTTTGTAGCCTCTAGCAGGTTTTCTTCTGTTTTATTCCATCCACTCTGACCAGCAACCCCAGAGCATGATGCTGTCAGCATCTAGCCACTACTTCCAAAGGATCTTGGAAACGATGTATCATTTTGCAATCCACTTCACCATTGTGCACTACTTTGTTTTGGTCTGTTACATAAAATCCCTAAAGAGTCATTTAGGTTTGTGGCTGTAACGTGATTAAAAATTAGCATTATTAGCAGAAATCTTTTTTTGTTTTAATGTACCATATTTAGGTAACTATAATGTACTTTTTACTTGTTTTGCTTGTGTGCTTCAGGTTAGCTTTTTCTGTAAATATGAGACTGTTGAGCAGATTACTGTCAGACCTCAGATTCCATGTTTATTGCAAACACATGAACTCAATCTTGGCAAACAATGGCGCAGTTGTTGCTCAGTTAATTGGCCAATATGTTTACCAGCTGAAAGGTTTTGTGAGGTATTTTTTTATGCATGCACACTACTTTGATTCGCTGCAGTGTTGTTGAACGTGTTTTTGTTCTCCATGTGCAGCTTATAGTTCAGAAGGTTCTGGTTGTGCTGGCCCTGTTTTCAGTCCCTTTTCTCCTGATGGGGAAACCCCTGTGTGAATATGTCTCATTCAAATTAAGACGGCGGCGACCAACAGTAAGTCTGTTTAGTGAGCTAAGTCTGTTTTACACTGTAGAGTGCATCGTTTGCTAGATTTAATTTCTTTCTGATATCAGGTCGAGGAACGACGCCCGTTGGTGGCTGAAGAAGGCTCGGTCAACACTCGTCAGGGGGAGGTGGTGGGTGGAGCAGCTGAAGAGGAGGTAACTTGATTGAATTCATGAAGGAGATTCAGTTCCCTTTGCTGCACTCATGCTTCTCATTTAATGGTCTGAACTGTTCCGCCTGTAGCAGTTTGATGCAGCAGATGTGTTCATGCATCAGGCCATCCACACCATCGAGTACTGCTTGGGCTGCATCTCCAACACGGCCTCCTATCTGCGGCTCTGGGCCCTCAGTTTGGCTCATGCACGTTAGTGCTCACACATAATTCACACAACAGACTTCCTCTTTTTAGCCAAGCCTGCCCAGCCTGTTGTAGCTCTGTGACTGTGAGTCATTTGTGTCTCCACAGAGCTGTCAGAGGTGCTGTGGGTCATGGTCATGCGCCTGGCCCTGAAGTGGAACGGCTACGTCGGATCCGCTGTGCTTTTTGTGATTTTCGCCTTCTTTGCTGTGCTGACCGTCTCCATCCTCCTGGTTATGGAGGGGCTCTCAGCTTTCCTGCACGCGCTCCGTCTACACTGGTAAGGATGTGAGGAATACAAAGTAAAACCAAGCGAAAATGTTTCGTCTAATTGAACTTTCACAGATTGCTCAGATTATATTTTTGGAACCAGGATTAGCAGTTAAAATATGTCCACTGTAGAATAAAGCAGAGAGAGCTTTTGGTAAATATGTGTAACAGACGCAGTCGAACCAGAGCCACGTGTTGCAGCTTCTTTCGTTTTTAATCCTTGTATCATCTCTCTTGCAGGGTGGAGTTTCAGAATAAGTTCTACAGCGGAACAGGCTACAAACTCAGCCCCTTCTCCTTCACCTCTCTGATCAGTGCTTCAGCTGCTTTATAATGAGCCAAACAGTTACGAATCAGTTAAATTAACTATAGTATTTGTGTTTCTTAATTTTATTCTTCTTGCCTGTATGCCATGAAATGGTTAAATTAACTATGATGAATAATGGAAACTATTATTTTTACATCAATAGAATAAAAATATACCCACTTGCTTAATTATGACAGCACTGTATGAGAATATACTTTTGTATCCCCTTTATATTTTTAAACAGTGTTACACATTGTTTTCCTATTGATTTTTCATGAGTTAAAAAGTTATTCATGTCATTTTTACTGTATGAACATTAATGACAAACATGAATTATGAAAAGGGAAAGCACATCTGCTAATGGGTCTGTTTTGCTGTTTAGGGAATTTGACACTGTTGAATGTTGAGCTTCTCTTGGAGGATTGTTTAGTTCAGCCTGAATAATATTCAAAAGCCAAAGACTCTTTCCCTCATGATCATGTCCCAACATGTTTTTCAAGTGCCTTACTGGAGCTGTTTATTTGGGCGTCATGTTGAGATGGCCGCTGCTGTTCTCATGCCACTATAAACCTTTCAGTTGACTTTTTTGCCATTTAACTGTATAAATTTAAATAAATTGGAAATTAAATAAAGTTTGTTTTCTGATTAGTGTTATGAGGCTTTTTTTTCACAACTTGTGGTCTTGCTGCTTATCCATGCTGTTTATATGGAAAATGTTGGCTTTATCAACATGGCAGGTATGCAAATCAATTACTGGTGACTATAACTATTAAATAAATTCATAATTAAACATTATTCTGCAGTGTATCTATCAAATGAAATGTAATGGCTATTTATTTCTAAAAGCTTTTATTGTAGCTGACAAGGTTAGAGCATAAATATAAAAATGATTTCTCAGCCATTAACATTTTGCTTTACTCAGCTATCTTCTGTTTTTTTTTATGATTACTACAATATTGTAGATACCGTCTTCAAATTTATATGTATAGATAAAAGTATTCACTCCCCTTGAACCTTTCTGCATTTTGTACTTTGGGATTTTAAGTGATGGACCATCTCAGAGTAGCACATACTGTAATTGTGAAGTGGAAAATATACCATAGTTTTCAAAATTCTTTACAAGTAAAAGTCCTAAAAAGAATGCAAGGTATACAGTTGTATTCAACCTCATTTACTCTAATACCCCTGAATAAATATGTGATGTTAATGTGGTATGTTACAACTAGCTTTGCACATCCAGGTGCTGAAACTTTTGATCTAAACCACCTTGTTGTAGCTCTGGGTCTATGTTCATGGTCATTGCCATTGGTTAACCTCTGCCAAACAGGTTTTCTTCAAGTAAAACCATCTTCACACCAACACTAAACTAACTCCCTTTGAATGATGTCGAAAAGCATTCCCACACCATGATGCTGCCACCACCACGTTTCATGAAATGGATGGTGTTCATGGTGATAGCATTTTGCATGTAGGTATAAAATTTTGATTTTGGTTTCATATGACCATAAGAGTTTGTTCTACAAGTAAACAGTTGCAAGGTACAATTTAAGAGAGTGGAAATGGAATGTTAATAAAAACTTAAGCATACATTTTAATGAAAGACCATGAAAAATCAAACGTCTGTTTCTGTCCGTACTTCTTTTTAAGTAACACCGATTCAAGTGAACCGGATATTATTGGAGTGTCAAAGATGGCGCTCCCCGTGTCACGGTGAAACCTTACAGAACAGTGTTTTGAAAAAGAGACGTTGGTTTGAAACTATCTACGGACACAAAACGCGCTTCGACATTAATGAATAAAGTGGATTTGACTCTATAGGCGGAACAGAGGTCAGAGATGGCCCTGAGTGAAATTAGTCGTGGTGTTCGGCTGTTGTTGGGTCAAATTCGGCGGTGTGGTTCTGGTGTTGCTTCAAAGCACACAGGTGAGTCAGAAAACAGTTCATGTTGCTGTCATGGAGTCGCTGCTACTAACTGGTTTAATTCTTTTACTGTACCAGCTCGCTGTTTGAGTCAGGCTGCCGCTCGGCCCGAGCCCACCCCGGAGGAAAACGAAGCCGTCAGCCCGAACTTTGTGAACAGAAACCCGCGGAACCTGGAGCAGATGGCGCTGGCTGTGAAGGACCGGGGCTGGAAGACCACCTGGCCTCACCAGCAGTTCTACCACAGGTACAAACAGTCCAAATAGATTTATGGATCACCTCTTTGGAGTTTGAAGAAGAGAGAGTTCCCAGTATGTAATGTTGAGGTTGTTCTAATGCCAGCATAGCATTTGGATCTACTTTGACCTAATATGTATGTACCTCAAAATATCCACGGTAATGTTTGTAGATGATACATATTAATTATTAATGTTTCACAAATCCCAAGAGACCTTTGTGGCATCTTTCAGGAGCAGGAAAAATAAAAGCCTTAAAGTTAAAAACATGAAATGCCTGGTTGACATTAGGAGCAACTTAAATAATCCCCAAAAATCCAAGAATAAAATGTGTACAACATACAGTAACTATTAATCCTAACAGGAAAAAGAAAAGTCAGATTTTTCGGATTTGATCTGCCGATCACAGATCAAACCTAATCAAAGGACATTTAGCCAATTTTGTTCCCTGGCTGATTGACTGGTGCATTTCTAGTTATAACTACATTGTTGTGGTTCTATGTTTAAACAAGAATTGTATGATACGTCTTTATGTAATCAGAAAAATAAGCAGATTACTTATACTTAAAAACTCGTAGATGGAAAAGCGTCTTCATGTCCGTTCCGTTGATGTTGGGACAGTTACAATTTGTATCCACTCATCATGGATGTGAATACCATATTAATTCTGGATTCTTCGTGATTTATTTGAACTCTTATTTTTTTCAAGTGAAGGATTGTATAATTTCAACCCTGCGTGACTTAGATAATCCAAAATGAATTTAAACTTCTGTACCCAAATTCTGAATAAATAAAGTATGTGGTTTCATCCTGAGAATAGAACCATTTAGAAACAGTTCAGCTTCTAAAAGTTAAAACTTTACTGAAGCCGTATCGCATAAACACGTTTAAAAACTTTGCCCCATCTCCTGTTTCTTTCACCTTTTTAGGTTGATGTTCTCTCGCAGCCAACATCACGTCACAGCAGAGGTGTTCTCCTGCACCTCTCCTGTCCCGGTGCTTTCCTGTTCGACCAAAGAGTGGGCCGTGAAGAAGGAGCTGGCTTCCACCAGCTGCGTGGCGGCGTGTCAGGCTGTAGGGGAGGTGCTGGCGCATCGATGCCACCAGGCGGGCATCACGAGGATGGTGTACAGGGCGATTCCTTGGACGTACCGCTCAGAGGCAGTGAGTATTCACAGCGGAGCGGGCTGCTTTGCATTTAATCCAACTTGTTTTCCCTTCCACATACATTCTGCGATTTCCACCAAACAATTTTTACTACTTCTAGCAGATTAACGTTTTCTAAAAATGATTTTTCTTATAGTGGATAAACAGGGCAAACCTTCAGAGCCTAACTACTTCCTTGTCCTCTCAGCTGGGAGTTGGAATAAAACTTTAAATGACACAATACATTGCGCTGTTAATAAGTGCACCAGCTTTTTAATCTATTTTATTATCGTTATAAAATTTGTTTTTTTTTCATAGTTTTTGTTCAAAAAGATTTTTGCCATCTACAGCTGATCACATCACTCACTTTACTGTTCGGTTGAACTCCAGATTTTTCTTGTTCCAAGAAGACAACCATGAAACAGGAATTTAAATATCGCAATTTGTTCACATGGTGTGAATTTCAAACAATGTGGCCTAGTCCAAGTCTGAATAGAAACCTGATTGAGGTCCTTTGTCATGACCTTAAACAAGCCATTTAACCCCCATTGTAATACGGCTGAAATAAAACAGTGATGTAAAAGACTTTTGCAGCTAAGAGTGACAAAACCAGCCACTGGGTTTAGTGAACAACCTCTGCAAGTAGGGCCAAGCTTTTTTTCCTTTAATGAATGAAGTCATGGTTTGAAAATTGCGTTTTGTGTTTTACTAAAATTATCTTAAACTTTTCAGTTTGAGGGGAAAAAAGTGAAAACAGAATAAATCAGTTGTGGGGCAAATATTTTTTCTATACTGAACAAAAATATAAATGCCCCATGTCAAATATAAGAGTTGTATTAACATTTGGGTTACGCAATATATAGAGAAACTCAAAATATCTTTTCAGTAATTACTGATCTTCATATCGGCTTTGAAAACATCGTGGTATGGCCATTTGTAGCGGATTGACAGTCCTTTGAACATGGGGAACATGGGGTTGGGGAATTAGATTTTTCAGTATCTTGTGTGTCCGCCAGCGGCGTCTCTCAGAGCAACACATCTTCTTTGCATGGAGCTGATCAGATTGTCTATGGTGGCCTGTGGAATGTTATTCCATTCCTCCTGGAGTGCCACACGGAGCTGACCCACATTGCTTGGAACTGGAACACGGTCCTGCACACGCCTATCCAGAACATCCCAAAGATGCTCTATTGGGGACATGTCTGGCGAATATGCAGGCCAGTCCAGAACTTCAATGTCCTCTGTTTGAAGGAATTTCATGCAGATGCGGGCAACATGAGGTCGAGCATTGTCATGTTGAAAGGTGATGTCATGCTGGCGCACAAACGGCACAACAAATGATCTCGTCCCGATATCTTGGTGTCCTTTGCCCATATGTGATGCCTGACCACACCATAATGCCACCACATCCATGGGCAACCCTGGGCATAACATTTGCATCTGCAAACCGTTCACACACGCGTCACCAGACATGCGGTCTTCCATCTGCACGATACAACTGGAGCCTGGATTCATCCGTGAACATCACTCAGACCACGGTGAGGGCGCCTAGCATGCAAGTTGGCTTCTCGTAGGGGGTTACAGACAGTCTGAGGTGTGATGCGTCTGTTGTGCAGACCAATAGTCTCATCAGCTGTGTGTGTGTCGCTGGTCTTAGCTGATCCCGCAGATGGACGAGCTGGATGTGGCGATCTTGTGTTGGGGTGGTCACACGTGGCCGACGAGGATGAGGCCGATTTGCAGTAGTGCCAGTCTGTTGGAAACGAACTCTTAACCGGCCTATGGTCCGATAATGGACATTGAGCCGTGCAGCTGTTGCTCTGGTAGACATCCCTGCATCCAACATGCCAATGGCACGCTCCCGCATAACTTGTGACATCTGAGGCATTATGACTTGTGACAGAATTTGACATTTTGGGGTGGCCTTTTATTGTGCCCAGTCCAAGGATTGTCCAGTTGCTCATTTTGTCTAATCACCCACTGGACCTGCCCCACCCATGCACTGAGTAAAAAACAACTCACTGAGTAGTGCTCACTGACAGCAAGTTGGATTAAAAAGTATACACAAATCAAGAGAAATATTACTTTTGTACAATAAAACGTCAGCAAATGCTCATTTACAATTGTTAACTCCACATGGCAACAATATGTTACTTGGGGCGTTTATATTTTTGTTCAGTGTAGCTTGATGTTTTTCTCTTTGCAGGTTCAGGCCTTCAGAGCTGCAATGAAGCAGGGAGGAGTCATCCTCAGTGAACCCAGAAGGAAATACATCGGGACATAAATTCAAACATCATCTGTCACTTAAATTGGTTTTATAAACTTTCATTGTATCTATTATAACATGTTCTTTTGTCACATTACTGTACAGATATTTCCATTAGAGAGACTAAATGGCAGAATTAGGAGAATGTGATTAAAAATGTCATTTGTATCTGTCTAAAGAATAAAATCTACCTGATCTCCTGTGTTTTGTTCATGAAAAGACTAAATGGTGGGGGTGGGATTTATTTATTTGTCACTCTGAATGTTTCGTAAACAACAGTGAGCTGCAGAAAGCCAAGAACTTACCAGCACAACAGATCAGCTTCGGCTGCAACTTACAGTTACCAATCAGATCACAGTACAGTGGAGGATTGCCTCAGGCAGTCTGAACAGTGTGGGATTATAAAGTGCATGTAATTACTTTTAATTGTGCACATGCAGGTTTAATGAATTAAGCTTTAGCTTGGTTGGACTGAAAAGAATAACACCAGCATGAAATAATGTTCAACATCAGCATCTGGTGACCTCTGGAGTAGAAGCCAATAATAAAGTTCATATAAATACACAATAAAAGTAACCCTGAACGATTTGGTCTCACAGGCTGGAATATAAACACAGCAACATGCACCCAGGTCACCAGCAATTACACATGGATACCTATATATATATATATATATATATATATAAAGCTCAATCTGAAAAATCACATTGATGAAGCCATTAAACCAAGTAAGAAACTAGGAAAGATACAAGACGTATCCTAGTAAAAAACATAAAAACACCAGCCGATATTCTCAGGTTGAAGGCACTCATGCAGTCCAGGAGTATACAGTAGAAAAAAAAATAGTCAACAGTTGTTCCTTACATTGTTTTTTCTTCAATTAAATATATTCACTGGCACGTAGAAAAACAGTTTGGCAATCAGGCATGTGCCATAAAACTGGCCCTTAACGTGGTCCGTAATGCACAGCTTAGATGCAGGAAAATCCTTCCATCAGAGACCAAGGACCATTTTTTTGGAAGGAAATAGAGAAGAAGTGGTAGTTTAAAGCCTCATGTTTACCAGGGAATGAGAGATTACAGGTATTGCATAGATCTCTGCAGTGTTTAAGGGAGAGCTTCAGTAGGCAAGAAGGGGCCTCTGTGAGTCCTAATGACAACACTTTATAACCATAACACCACTTTGACATCAGCAATAGGAAATCCTGCCTGTCACTGGTACAACAATACTTAACACAGAACCTCATTAAAATAAAACAGGTCTTTTTAGGAGCTCAGATGTGCAATGGAAGTACAGCTTCAATAGAACTGCCTTGGCATGTTTCCTGGGTTCAACAGGATTTCCTTTAGTGAAACCCCTTTCTCTCGTGTACCCCTGATTGTCCAGCTCTTTGTTCATTTTAGTGCTTGCTTTGACCACCGTCCGGCAGGGAGCGTGGCTCTGGTGACAAATCAACGCATGCTTTTTGGTGGGTGAGCCCCCGTCGGCCGTGGCTGCTCCTCCGCTGCTTAGGAGAGCGCCTCGGACTGCCAGAAAGCTTCAAACAAAATAAAGAGTTTGTTGTGAACGTCTATATTGAAATATACAGGAAATCTATGTAAAAGGAAGACATGGGGATGATATGCAGCAGAATGTCTTTGAAAACCTTTATTAATGGAAATGCATCAATCCATTTTGGCATTAACGGCACAAACCTCAGTCATTAAACTAAAAGGAAAAAATTCCCTGAAACCTCTTGCAAAGTTACATAAAATTATGGAAATGCTTTACTTGAACATTTTAAGTAACCTTTCAGTGACCCGGAGGCAGAAACGTCTGTCAGTAGATGTTTTTCAGCCAAATTGGTTAAGTTAAAAAAATTGCTTTTGTATGCATGCTTAGGTTTTTTGTCATTTGTCATTTCCAGTCTTCCCAGCTGTCTGATTTCCACAGGGGACTCAAAGAGATTATTCTCAATATTTTTGTTTTAAATTAAATAATTTATATGCTCATTCTTCTTTGTACTATAACTCAAGCTCACTCAGATGAGACGAGGAACGTCTGTGAATAATAATTTTAAAAATTTGCCTTAAGTCCAGCTGGAAGATGAACCAACAGGTTTTTTGCAAGATTTCCCAGTATTACCTCCAGCATCCTTATGCCTGCTGAAGAAAGGCATGCCCATAGCATGATGCTGCCACCACCATATTTAACTGTTGGGATGGTGTACTAACGTCTATGAGCAGTTATTGTTTTCATGTAGGCTTAAACATAATATTTTGGAGTTATCTGACCAGAGCACCTTCTTCTACATGTTTGCTGTGTTCTTTGCATGGCTTGTGGCAAACAACAAACATGACTTCTTATGGCGTTCTATCAAAATAGTCTTTCTTCTTGCCGCTCTTATAGAAGGGCCTGATATATGGAGTCAACGACTAATAGCTGTCATGTCAGCAGATTCTACCATATGAGCTGTGGATCTCAGGTGGGAGAGTTACCATGGGCCTCTCGGCTGCCTGCTGATTACCTTCTTGCCCCGACTGTCAATTTAGGATGTTGGCCAAGTCTTGGTAGGTTTGCAGTTGTGCCGTACTCTGTTTCGAGTTTAAACAGTGCTGTGTGAAATGTTCAAAGCATTTAATATTGATTTGTAACCTAATCCTACTTTAAAGTTCTCCTGGTGCCTGTGCTTCTCATGATAAAATCTGGAAGAATTCAAGGTATATAAATACATTCCCTCTTCAATACATAAACTCAGTTTAATCCTGGTAACCGGGAAGAATACTATTATATTCATAATCACACTTTGTGTTTGTGAGATTTCCCCAAAGAGGAATCAGAGGAAAGCTCTCACCCAGAACAGTTTTATCAACTTACATTTCCACAGACGGTGCAGAAAGTTTTTACCTCTTTTCAAATTCAAAACAGAAATGGAACTTAATTAGCATCTGTCTGTTATTAAAAACTAAAACAACTTTCCTTGTGGTCCCTTCGTACAAAATTTTCAAGCTTTTTTAGCTAATTTTAAACAATAATTAATTACCACATAAGAATCATAGCTGGGAATATTCAACCTGTAGACTCTCTGAATCTGGATGTTTGCAGACTATTCTAACAAGTTAATTTCGCTGAGATTCTTCTACAGATTTTTCTCACAGCCAATCAGTTTTATAGAGCAGAGATAAACTGTAAAGAGAATCATCAGTTTATTTACCGGCTCATGTCCCTTATCCTCGTCATCTAGTTCGCTAATGGATTGCATGAGGGAGAAGAGGTTCATTCTGCCACTGCGGTTCACACTTGGAGCGACCTTTGGATTAAAAAGATGTTTCGTAAACCATCAGTGTCTTCAGATGTACTGTGTGTGTGTGTGTATCTTAACCGGCTTACTTTATCTGGTTCATTTATAGTGATGAAAGGACCTGGTCCTTCCTGCCTGGGAGATTGGAGGTCATCAGATTGTGGATCTGGTTCTTCAAACACCTGAAAGTGTTAGAAAAACAAACCGAGGTCAACCAGCCTATAAACATAAAAACTACAGGATCTAAAATGTTGATTTGTTTTTTTAGAAATGATAGAATTACCTCTAGGTTTTCCTCTGAATTATTTCTCTCATCTAGACTGATGGAATCATTTTCATCTGGACTGTATACATCATCTTCCTCGTCTTCATCCTCGTCTTCATCCTCCTCGTCCTCTCCTGGCTTATCGACCGGCCCTCCCTTGTCCTTTCGCACTGACTTCTGTCTTGGCTTCCAGAGAGCGCTGTGACGTTGCTGGCTGCAAAGATGAACAAACACACATCACAGCTCCTCTAAGAATTAGTCATTCCAGAAATTCAAGCACAAAGAAACATTTCTATCAGCACTTCTTTTGATAGAACATGGCATTTCACATGGCATCAGGTCCCACCTTGCGTTGAGGATCCCGCTGTAGGTCTGAAGCTGCTTCAGAAAACCGTCGTTGGGCTTGACGATGGAGCGGCGATCCCTAACGTAGGCCAGCGCCTCCTCCAGAGACCAGTGTTGCTGCTTCATGGCATAGGCGATCACTGTGGATGCAGATCGAGACACTCCCATCTTACAGTGCACCAACACCGCCTCTCCGCTCTTCCTGTGACGCGCAGAGGAGAGGCAATCACTCACAGGTTCAAAGTGCAACGCATACTGAGATACTGCATGCTTGTGAACCTTTTGATCAGTCTGACAACCTGAACTCTGAGTTTCAAACATCAGACTTTCAAAAAGTCAGTCAGTCATTTTCTATACTGCTTCTTCCATAGTGGGTCGCAGGGAAGCTGGTGCCTATCTCCAGCAGTCTATGGCCGGGAGGCGGGGTACACCCTGGACAGGTCGCCAGTTCATCGCAGGGCAACACACAAACAACCATGCACACACTAATTCACACACCTAAGGGCAATTTAGAGAGACTAGTTAACCTAACAGTCATGTCTTTGGACTGTGGGAGGAAGCCGGAGTACCCGGTGAGAACCCACGCATAAATGGGGAAAACATGCAGAAAGACCCCCGGCCAGGAGTCGAACAACCCAGAACCTTCTTGCTGCAAGGCAACCGTGCTACCAACTGTGCCACCGTGAAACACCACTTTCAAACAGTCACAGAAAAAAAAAAATAATAATCAGGGAAGCTGTCATTTTCTCTTCCAGTGCTGATGGGTCAGTAAGGATTTGCAGATAGAGCAGCTCTAACTATGCTATACTTAGGGAAAAAGGTTAAAGCAAACCATTTCAGACTAAATAATCATTCTCTGTGACAGCTCCTTGTTTTTAACATGCAGGAGAGACTTTGGTTGAAGTAATGTATTTTATAAAAATTCAAAAGAAGTAACTTAAAGTCAAAGTAAAAAAAAAAAAAAAGGTCAAGCGACATTGAGTCCACTTCGTTTTAATTTAAAAAGGTGGCCTAGTTAAAGGAATTACCTTTATACAACCAACATTATAATGTCAAAGTGTGTCTCAGAGCTTATTATCTGCTTGCCCAGAAGTGTCAAATAAACACAGCACAAAGTCCAAAGTACAACATATCTCACCTAAATGCTATAAACATTACACGGGCCGGCTCCTCACCTGACTGGAAGACTTTTGTCTGGCTAGTGGGCTTTGAAAATTCAAAGAAAATATCCCTAATGGCTACCCTAATGGACCATATCAGCAATATTTACAATTGCCCTTCAGAAACGTTATTTATTTTGTAAAAGCGTTGTCTTCAATGGCATTTCAAGAAAGCACACTTACGAGTTTGTGTCCAACGCTCTAATCTAACGCTTTTTGCATTGATAACTTCTCCTGCTTGCTTCATCCTCCATGCGCATAAACTTGCTCTCTGCTCGGATCAAAACTACGCTCTCAAGTTTCTTCTTGCTCTCTCTCAGTTTAAAGTCGTATCATCTCCTAGCCACCATATCAGCCAATAGAATGACAGTGTGCAACTGCTAGGTCACAAGCTTAGTTGGGGTGTGATTGTTTCCTTCTACTGACTGTGACTGTAAGTTTGAGTACAAGCAGAATGAAATCCTGCACTCAAATTGAAAATATGTGATCTTGATTTTTGGCAGTAAATTTCCTCTATAACCCTGTCAGTCCATGGTGATTTCAAACTGGAATACCAGAATGTTCGAATTTATAATGGGCTTGCTCCTAAGTGGTTCCTGGAAAGTGCCTGATGCAAATGTTAGTGGTGTCATATGTCTATATAATATTAAAATGTTGTGAATTTGTTAGTTGTATTCTACCATTAAAATAATGACAGCTCAATTGCATCAATACAAGCCCAAATTAATATGATATTAATCCCTGCTGATGAGTGCACAGATGTTTCTGACCAGCAAGGAGGGTGGTGGGAAAATTGCAGCAACAGCATGCTTCCTTAAAATCATGCAGGCCTAAATGTAAAATTAGGTGACTGAATTTAAACTGTGCACCCTGAAGCATTTAAAGTTTGATGACTTAGCTCCACCTTGCAGAGTTGATGAAGTTGTATGTGTCCGGCCAATGAGAGAGCAGATCGGTGGCCTCCACGTCATATACTCTGATGTTCATGTAACTGAAGGATTCTGGGAAAAAATTGTCAATCTCCCTTGTGACATTCAGGATGTAGCCAATGCTGAAAAACACACAGAGGTAGAGTCACATTAATGACTCAGCAAAACAAAAGGCATAGTTCTGAATTATACACGTCATGAAACAATTGGCCAGAGTCATGGAGACACAGATATGTGGGGACATTTGCAGGCAAGAGCAAACACTAACTTGTTTTTCTGCAGCTCCTCAAAGTTAGCTGCGTTCCACTCAGAGCCCTGAAACAAAATAATTTGAAAGAGAAAGTTACTAAAACAGACAAGAGGGCGGAAAGGGCCTGCAGAGCTGTCTTCCCTTTCACCGTTAACACACAATGTCCCACAAAGGGGAAGTTACAGTCATATGACAACATCCTGGTGAAAGCTCGCTTCCGTCAGTTTGTTGACCACTGCAGGGAAAGCCCTCTTTATAGCGGTAAGGTTTACTACAGCTTAAAAGGTACACAATCACGTACCAGGTAAAGGTAATCAAATATTTTTGAAGGTTTGTCCATCTGAGCCATGGTAACCAAGATCTCATTATCAATGTACTCCTTGTAGGGTCTCATGTCAAACCCTATCCTGGTCTCCAGAGCAGTGTGCACCTGCAGAAACAAATGAAAAATTAAACAATGCATGCATTTGCATGTTCATTAATTATTTAACCCTTTATGACGTACCATAGAACAAGTTCGCCAGAGCATATGTTTACATTTGTACATGCTGCAGAGGCATTTTTTGGAGCATTTCAATCTGCAATACATCAATACAACCCTTACATCCTAAATTTTAATATTTAGTATATAACTCCATATTAACTAGGTAAATTGCTAAAAAGTGCAATTAACCACCAGAAAAATTTAAATCGTTTTTTTTTTGCACATATTTTCCTAAATATAGAAATATCGTAGCTGTATCCATCAAATATTGCAATGTAAAAAAGTTGCACAAAACCCTTTCAAACCACTGGAAATTTATTTGGAGTGTGTCCATAACTTCGTTTTTGAAATACACTAATTTTTATGAACAGAGACAAAAACGAACATAAAATGTACATTATGAACAGTTTGAGAAAAGATAATATGTACATCAAAATCAACTATTTACAGAAGTGTAATTAAATCTCTAAGTGTGCCAGATACCTATGAGCACACATATATGTTCATAAGACCATCTTCAAACAATAAAAAGTGCAAAAAAACAACGAAAATGAAAACGAAAGTGCAAGTGCAAGTTTACCACGGAAAAACTACAACATCTGGGAAAAAACAACCGGGGAATGACATCACTTTCGGTTGTTGCGGGCATTGGTGTGAAAGAAAACCATATGACGCATCACGCATATTCCGATGTAGGAAGTACATGTTTGTTTTCTGCAATTTTTTACCGGATTTTTGCAACAGATTCTAGAAAATAAAAACCGTGCTCTGGGACACGTGGTGAGTAGAATATTTAAGTTGAACTCTCCGATTTCATTTGCAAAAAAAAAAGTATTCTTCCAGCTTATTTGGTCGAAATTCTACAGGCGTTTAAAAACAGATATGCAGATGGAAGCGCCGGCGCTCCCGCCGTTAAAAAAGAGTTAACCTCCCTGCTGATCTAAAAACAGCAGGTTTTTAGACCAACTTCCTCTCGGTCCTCTCGGTCTACACAACTTACCATTTTGGACGTGAGGTTGTCAAGGTCTTCAGTCCTCATGATGTCTCTCAGGTGCTCTTTGATGAGCCTTTCATTGGAAACTCTGTCTGCAGAGCTTTTTAAACCAGAAGAGAGAAGCTTTAACGCAAGGTAGCATGTTTGTATTGAACAACAGGATTAAAAGACAAAATTATGCCTATTTAAAATTTATAGCTGCATGCAGCGGGGGAACATGACATACTAAAAATCAAGTAGTAAGCATGATTACAAAAACATTAACATTGAACATTAACCAACATTGAACATTAACCGATATATTTATGCATCGATGCACATTTAATGTCATTATTTACTTTATCTATCTGCAGAGTAAAAGCTGTTTATAAATCTTTTGTCTCTAAATGACTGCTTCGATAAGATTTTGCATGCATGACCTACTTGTTGTGGAACAGCTTTAAATAGTCGCATTTCAAATTGTAACTAAGATAGTTTCCTGGCTGCAGAAGTGTTTCAGATCAATGATCCAATCTAAGAAGAAGCTAAAAAACAGGCCTCTAACCTCTGTCCATTACTGTCCCTGCGCACTGACTCCAGGTCGTTCATGGCCTCCCACTCATTCAGGCAGAACCGGTCGGACTCAATGTGCTTGGCATAGTACTGGGCCCACTCCAGCCCGCTGCCTGGGATTACGGCTGCTTTGACTGCCCGCTCGCAGCAGCCGTGCAACACCTGCAGGATTGACCTTAAAGGAGTCGAGACAGGGTAGAGAGTTAATACCTGCTGTTAGCCAAGCAGACAGCTCTTAACAGAGGAGCAAATGTAAGAAAGACTACAGTACAATCGATAGGCAAATGGGAGTGCATTGCAAAAGTATTCATGCCTCTTAAACTTTGTTACATCTGGTCAACACAAAACAAGGACATGGATGTTGGAACTAAATGGCTAATTTATGGAGAAAAGAAGCTGGAAGCTGCGGGGCAAGAGGCTCACCTTCTAGCAGGACAATGACCCTAAACACACACAGCTCCAATGATGCTCTGTATTCAAGTTGATCTTTAGCTATTTTGTAAAGAAGTATAGGCAATAACTTTAGCACCATCTGCAAACGCAGCAGCAGCAAGCAAGAAGAGGAACCAGTCATGGTTGGGGGAAAGTGTAAACTAGGGTTAAGGCAGAGTCTAGTACTCTGCCAAATCATTTCTCTGCTGCCGATCCATAACTTAGTGGTGCTCTCCTATTCTTTTAGGAGAGTCCTGCTGTATTGTGCCTTCCCAGACAAATGAGGTGCTCAAAAAACCTGGAGGTTTATACGTCTTACATTTGTTGCCTTCACCTGACTGTAGATTAAACATTCAAGGTTTTACAAGACTTTTGGCTGTAGAACGTTTACTATTGAATCAACATTTGACAACTTTTTTAAAAACGGGACTGCAGACTCAACTGATTGCCAACTAGTTGTGAACTACAGCACACTTAAAGAGAGCCATGCGCTACGTTTGGTACATTTGGCGATGCATTTCTTTTCCAGAAGGTTGTTGACTAACTGGCTTTACATGTAACAAGAGGAAAAGAGTTGATGCTTTCAGATGCTTGTTGGGGAGGGAGCGATCTGAAATGCTGCAGATTCATTCTAATACTTGTCGTGTTATTGGGGGAAGGTAAAAGTTAGCAAAACTGGAGCCTAAACGAACTTCACATTTCTGCAGAAAGAAATTATGTTGATCACAACTATTTTTTTTTTCCCATCTACAGAATGTGGTAGCTTGAGACAAATGTGATATTACCACAGACGAATGGTTAATGCAAGGTGTAAACACACCTCAGGAAGAGGTTTAGAGTAGGGACTTGATGGCTCTTTTCCACATCTTTTTATTAATCCAGTTTGACACAGTTTTCTGAGAACTGACAGGAAATAAAAAGAACTTAAATGCCTGAGGTTTAAAAATGAAATCTAAGCACATTCTGGCCTCTCCCTAAGACTCCTGATTATTATAGTTTTAACATATTTTGTGTCACTAGCACTCACCACATGGTCTGCATGGAAACTGGTTTAAAATTTTTGGTGTCCTCTGCCGACGTCACACTAAAACCACTGCAAAAAGAAGACAAAACAAAACCTGAGCTGTGATAATAAACTCCACTGAAGAGACAGATAAGGAAGAGTATTAAGAAAAGAAATCTGATAAGAAAGGACTATTAAAAAAACACAGTCAGCTGGAAGGGGAAGGAAGGAAATAGTCTAGGCAAATATATGACAGTTCTGGTGAATAAAGTGAAAAATGTGAATGTGAGGGCAGTGAGAAAGAAGAAAACTAACACAGCGAGAGGTGTGATCCGGCCTTATAAGGGGTGAACACGCTGCAACATGACAACCGATTAAAGCATCTTGTTTGACACTCATCATGTGATTGCAGATCACTTAATACACAGCAGTCAGTCCTCAAATCATGTGAGCCTGAATATTTTAGCCCTCTTTCACAGTGCTCCTCTGCAGACATTTGGACACTTGATGCTTTTCATACAACAGCAGAATCACATAGAACAACCGTTAGAGCTTTTATTTTCAGTGAAAACATGATCTTCATGTTTATGTAAGAGTCTAAGGGAGAGTGAGCATGAGTCATTTATAACAAATGAGTCAACTCTATAAATAACACGTCATCTCTGGAAGAAATCCCAGACACTAGGCTGCAGACTGGTTTCACTTCAAATCCTCTCTCCCTAAATCTTTTAAATGTCTCTTACCCATCTCCATCCAGATACACTTGTGTGTCGCTCCATACCGGCAGAACCAGGCCAATAGTGCAATGAGTGCTGCAAAAAGACACGTTTAAGTAAGGAATTTGGATTTGACAGGGTTAAAGCAAAATTTGCTAACCTGTGCACCGCATGTGGAACAGTACACCAGCATCTAAGTTACCCGCACCTGTCTGAACTGGGGAAATCCATGCCCAGCAGAATGCTCTCTTGTTTGCTTGCCAGCGTGGAGACGACGATCAGATACCTGACTCTGACCGGGCTGACCGAATCCAGCTCCACCGCCTGCGTGACAGAGGGCAAGAGCAGCGAGAAGGACAAGACTAGTCAGTGCAGAAAAATAAAAATGCTTCACATGCAACATGGCGCCTGATGGAACCAAAACATTTATCCGATTGTACATGGTGTAAAATATCATGCACAGGCTGCTTTCCTTGGAAAAGAATGAAATCTGGAAGGAGAACATCAGGATAAAGGAGAACAGTATTTCTCAGATCAGTTTTCTGTAACACTGTAAACAAAGTTTATCGCACTGCCATCCACACATCAATCATAACGAGTTGTAAACCTCATAAACTTTACCTTAGTGGGTTTCCAAATATGTGTTTTGGTGGAGCTGGGATACAAACAATACATGGGCATATGGTGGCTACTGTTATCAGCGTCTATCAAAGTTTTAAAGTTAAGGTCTAAAAAGTTATGGTCTAAAGTTATGGTCTTAAAGCACTAAAGAACCCTGGTTTAAAGTACTTTTAATGAGATGCCAGAGAATCTGATTAACTGGCCCTAAAATTATGCAAAAGGTCTTATGAATACTAAAAAATAACTATTATAATATAGCCTTTATCCATGACAGTAATAATGAAGTGGCATCAGCAAAGAGTTTTTGCATCAGTTCTTAACCCTGGGATAATTGCAGCTAGTTTAATACATGCATAAGCCTAAAACTTGCATTATTATGATCCACACTGGAGGAATTTTAACCAAAATTCTTCCCATGCCTCCTTTTTTCAGGCTTTCCTAATCACATTTAACATCCATTTCGGCAGAGGGGCTCACCAGCTTGATGGTATCTTCAGGTCTGAGCTGCTCTAGCATGGCATGGAGGTGTCTGTGCTGCGTCTCTGATGCTCCAGTGCCTTTTTTCACAGGAGAAGTCACGTCATGTGAAGAAGTGCCATCTTTGAGACCCCCACCGTCGGCATCTTCCAGCAGAAGAGCAGCTCCTTTAACGAGTGCAAAGCTCTCTCTAGACACAGACAGATGGAGAACAATTAGTTTCACGCTGTTTTCTTCAGAAAACTATGTTAGGTTTATGGGAAAATGAATAAATATCTACCTTTTCTGAAGTCGTCCTCTCTTTTGAAGGCTTTCGTCCTTCCGAATAAATGCAATAAAAAAAACTCATAAGTAAGATGGCAGTCATAAATATATATATAATATATATATATTTAAATTGTATAACATGAGTCAAATGTTCTAGGTGTCCTTCCACTAGCTTCTCCCAATAGTTTGCTGGTATTTTGCACCGTTTCTCCTGACAGAACGAATGTAACTAAGTCAGGTTTGCTGGCAAACTTTTTCTCACACACCTTTTTAAGTCGGCCCAGATATTTTCTGTTGGGCTGAGATCATTTTCTTGTCCCTAAGCCAGTTTGTGACTAATCTGGTGGTATGTTAAACGTCATTGTCCACAAATGGGCATGGGTACAAATGAGGGAAGACCCATTTGTGCCCATGCTTTGAATTCCTGGACGATATCTTCCGATACTACTTTAATATTTCCACATAATGTTCTTTCCTCATGATGCAGTCTATTCAAGTTCACCAGTTCCTCCTGCAACAAAAATTGGCCACACAACATGATGCTGCCACCGTACTTTATAGTAGGGTTAATGATCTCAAGCTTGTAAGGTTCCCTCTTTTTCTTTCTCCAAATGCAATAGTGGTCACTTTAACTTTTGTTTCATCAAACCACAGGGTAGGTCTCCAAAAAGTGAGTGAGGGAATTTGCAAATCGCAACCTGGCTTTTCATCTTGCTTTTGGAGTAATGGCTTCTTCCTCAATGAGTGGCACATGATGGACTCATTTAACTATTGGGAAATACACTCTCTAAACCATCTGGGGTTGAGCCTTGCATTTCACACGAAAACATGTTCTCTGGGACACAAAACCAGTCTCCTTCCTATAAGGTACGACGGCTCGACATTCCCAAGCTTTTTATTCTTGTCTGAACAGA
Source organism: Crenichthys baileyi (assembly GCA_036173005.1). Taxonomy (NCBI): domain Eukaryota; kingdom Metazoa; phylum Chordata; class Actinopteri; order Cyprinodontiformes; family Goodeidae; genus Crenichthys; species Crenichthys baileyi. The sequence goes on along the minus strand of JAHHUM010000621.1, from coordinate 378,669 downwards.
TCGACGTGGCAACAACAGGAATCTGGAAATTCTGCTCAAGAAGGAACCATATTGTGGGAGGTGCACAATTCTTTTCCTGATTTCTTTGGATTTTGCCATGCTTCCACACAAAGAAGCAGTGTGTCTGAGTCATGCCTTAAAAATACATCCACAGGTGTGCCTCCAATTAATACAAATGTCATACATTAAGTTATCAGAAGCTCACAAAGCTATGAGACCATCATCTGGGCTTTCCCAGATTGCTTAGAATACGTGTAACCTTAGTGTATGTAAACTTCTGATTTTGAACAAAGACGTAATTAATTATTCAGTCAGAAATATTTTGCCAAGCCTTCGTTTTCATGCACAAACATTTTTCTGTCTATCGATGCTAGTTTTTACAATACAGCTTGTATATTTTATATACTGCGGCAAACTGTTCATTTTTGTTGTTTGCTTATATAAAAACATTGCACTAGTATACACACAGTTTTAAATGCTCTCCAGTCATATGTCTTTCTGATTAAAGCGAACAAATCAGAGAGCATTTTTTTATGTTTTTCCATTGCACTTGTGCAGCTACACCTGGCCTGACTCTGTGTCTACCTGTGACAACTTTCTGGAGAGGGGCATCGTCCAAGCTTCTGCTGGCAACAACTTAATGCTCACCCTCTACCGATGATCCACATGGCCCTGTCTTTCAGTGTTTAACCCTTTCTCTCTCCTAGACATAGCTACTGACTGAGCTTTTACTGTAACTAACTCTATGTGCTCTCTCTCATACTCTAAACTTGAAAACTGGCTCAGAGTTTATCTGTTTTTTTCTTCCTACATGAAACAACTAAAGGAGCTACATCCATTAACATTTACTTTTCCTTCCCATAGAAAGTACTCCTCGATCAGTGCTTCTTTGTTCTCTTTGTGTCTCTGCTCTGTTCTCTCTAACCCCCAGTCGGTCGTGGCAGATGGCCGCTCACACTGAGCCTGGTTCTGCTGGAGGTTTCTTCCTGTTAAAAGGGAGTTTTTCCTCTCCACTGTCGCTACATGCATGCTCAGTATGAGGGATTGCTGCAAAGTCAACGCCAGTGACTGTCCACTGTCTCTACATGCTCATCCGGGAGGAGTGAATGCTGCAAGTCACTGACTGGATGCAATCTGCTGGGTTTCCTTAGATAGAAAAACTTTTTATCCAATTTGAATAAATAACTCTGACTGCACTGTTCAATGATTAGGATTAATTGGAATGTATGTACCTGACTGTTGTGAAGTGCCTTGAGATGACATGTGTTGTGAATTGGCGCTATATAAATAAACTGAATTGAATTGAATTGTGAAGAAATAGAACAAACACAACAAATAATCTATATGTATGCATTGCAAAAATGGGAGATAAAATTTGGGTTAAACCAGACAGATAAACAGCTAAATTATAGAAGAAGAAATATAAAGAAGAAACATGGTGCAAGAAAAGAGAAGGGTCTGAGAAACAAGAGAGAAGTAGCTGTAGCAATGGAGAAAAATAGTTCACAAGGAAAGAAACATACGACAGTAACGTTACCTTTTACGCAACTGACAAGTCCAGACAGAGTCAAGAAAAGAAAATTAAAGAGATGTGGGCAGGAACCAGGAGAGGAACGATGAGGAGGGGTTGAAGAAGAAAAAAAAAAAGGAGAAAACAACAAGTTAAGATTGTTGGTGATTAGATTCTGTGACAAAATATGCATAGAATGAGCCTTGGAGAAAGACTCAAATTATTTATGGTTAGGTGGACAATGATAAAGGACAGAACAGTCAGACTTTAGCCATTATTTTCATGACAGTGTGACAGAGAGTGAAAGAGAGAAAATAGGAAACAGTGGCCAATGATAATGCATTGACATGATAATATGCATGTGTTTAACAGCCTCAAAAAGCTTTCAAATAGAAATAAAGCTATTCATTTGCTTTGATAAATGGTTTCAAGATTATGATATCTGTGGTAACACTTATCAGCGAAATTAAATACCTGGCAAGCAAAAAAAAAAACAAAGGGCTCATCATCCTCTGGGCTAACTTTGTGCCAGTATCCACAAAAGGAAACATACAGGGGGTTATTTTTCACATCGACCTTACAGGCCTCTGCACAAACACACACACGCGCTCTGATCTTTGTGCAGATAAAATAAACAACTTAATATCTGTGGAGACAGTAAGTACGGCAAGGCGTGGGGACGGCTAGAGACTCACCGGGGAGGTGGAGATGGATGGGATCCTGTGCAAGGTCAACAGAGCCATTGCACAGTACAAGTCTTACTCCAGCGAGCCAGTGGTTTCTGGCAGGCCCAGACAGGTTCTGCAGGTTCCTCAGCCAACTGCAAGCCGTTGGTGCTTGAGCACTTTTTTCTGAAATGGCATACCTGATAATAAGATTACATTACATGCAATAAATAGCACTCACTTGCCCAAACATATACTTTTGTTTCCTGTGTTTTTGATTCTAAACACTACACTATCCGAAGTTTTCAAAAGAGCTAAATCATTGCATCTTTTAGCATAGCCAAGGTGTGACCTTACTAGAATATACAGTTGAATACAAAATACCAGGGCATCCCGAATCAACATTTCTGTCACTGTAAAGAGGTAGCTGGTTTAGTAGGACAGATCAGAAAAACCCATAAAGCTGCTCAAGAAACAATGTTTTCTATTGTAAGTAAAATGTGAGCAATTAGAACTATACAGTTCTTATGTGAGGCAACAATAGAATCCAGAGAAATTAATGTGGTAATGCTATGGGTCATTGTTTTAAAAGATCAGATGATGCAAATTTGCTCCAGACATCTCTTAGTCCTCCAAACTCCTATAATAATCTGCAGCCATGGTTTCTGTTAGGTGCACAACGCAAATACACAGAGTGTTCGATACAGTTTACCGATTTTCTCTGATGTCTGACCTGCCAATGTTTTGACTAGAACACATAAAAACAATTAAACCAGCAGCAGGTTCTGTGATACAGGCAGTGGTTTTGAATCCAACAACAAAAATCAAGAAACTATAAGATCAATCCACTTTATGCATCACAGCAGATTTTTTATCAAACTCAGAATAGTGCATCAAAGTTCAGGTTATGTTTCTAGATTGAAAATGGTGGGAGTTCTTACTGAAATACTGATCTGTCAGTATCTAATCTGCCAATGATATGATCAACGGAAAGTTGCCCGATAATGATCTCTGTCTGATTGATTGGGACATCTCTACTGATTACTTTTTTTCTTTGAAGTTTAATGTAATCTTTGTTTAAAAAGAAGCTGGAGGAAGCCATGAGAAAGCAAAAAAAGCCTTGTTATTAACCAGTTTCTACAGTACACAAAGCAATTAGTAAAAGTAAGGGTGACTGAAAGAGAAAACTGAAAGAGGAATCTAATAGGCACATAAAATACCCTTCTAAATACATAAACTCTTTAGCAGCTTTTATCTCACATTAAAAGAGTTGGTCTACCAGATTGCCACACTAACAAATACATGACCTTCATCTTAGAGTGGTCAGAATAAAACCACTCTAAGATGGCCTTTACAACAAAAAATTATTAGTGCATTCAGTCTGTGCAACATTGCAACCTCAAGGGAATGCTTACAACCAATATTTCGTAGAATATACGGTAATATTTCAGGTCCCTTGCAATAAAACTCTGCTTTTCGATACTATATTTGGTTACATGGACTTGAATTGCCCTTTATGTTCACATCTGATATAGAGTATCATAAGTAACAATAATCAACAATAATATCACAGTGTTATGCTTTTCTAATATCCTGAAGCCCTAGCTTTCATGCATAAATGGGGATTATCTTGTATTTTATGATAGATATAAACCAACCCCTTCAATTAGAGAACCTGCAGTACATTTTGTCTTTTTAACCCATTTTAGTCACCAATTTAGAATCTGTCAAAATCAGAATTGGCAGATGAAAGAAAATCAAAAATCGGTATTGGCACGATCAACCTGATCGGTGCATCCTTAACAAATACCTTTTCACTGTCACTTTCCTATATTTCTAATTTTATTGAATGAGTGTCCAGAAAGGTCATGTACAAACATTTCAATTGATCCTAGTTATCAAACAACACAGTAAAATTCAGTTTATTATTCAAATATGTTAAAAAGTATTTCTATCTAAGGAAACCCAGCAAATTGCATTGAGTGAGTGACTCCTCCTGGATAAGCAAGTAGTGAGAGTGGACAGTCGCTTGCATCGACTTTGCAGCAATCCCTCATACTGAGCATGCATGTAGCAACAGTGGAGAGGAAAACTCCCTTTTAACAGGAAGAAACCTCCAGCAGAACCAGGGTCATTGTGCCAATGATATGATATATGATGATGATATCTGCCGCCACAACAGAATCAAGTTAAAAATAATATAATACATGTATTTATAGAAGGTTCCCTCAATTTAGAGCTGCAGGTTTTAGAAAAACATGTCATTGCGATGTTGTTCAATTATCCAAATACGATATCAGTTGCAGTTGTACCATCTTGACTTAAGACTTAAGAATAATATGCTGAGGTTTCCAAGGTTTCCACTGCAGTCCAAGCATTCTTTTAGGTAATAAACATACTGAGTGCAATAACGATTGCAATACAATTGATTGATTTATTTAAATATATGCCATTTGGGTAAATTTCAAAAATGACAAAGCGAAGTAAAACTTAAAAAAATGTATTGTGTTGTATTCAGAGGTTTACTCATGAGTTAAGGTAGACTGGTTACGAAGAGAGTTGAGTATTATCATAGAAGGAGTATAACAGGGCAGTTTATATCAACAGATGACAATAAATACTGAATTGCCTGGTCAGATTTCCCCGTTATTCATGCTAAGCACAGTGTGTACTGTGGTCTGCTGCCCGTCACTGTATAAACAGCGGAGCAGCGCCTGCAATTTATGGCAGGAATTACGCATTTTATGCCACGGTATACTGCTGATAAAAATACTACATTTGGATTGTTAACATTTCGCTTTTTGTATACAAACTGTGGGATATTTACAAGTGCGCTGAAAGTAACTCCGTGGTTCGTCAAAGCAACAGAACAAACACGCAACAAAACAGCAGCGAAATCTGTGAAGCCAGCAGCAAGCAGCCCGAGCGGAGCAGTCAGGTTTTACTGCTGCTGGGGCTGCACTCTCAAAGACAGCAGGAATGTGTATCAGTTACTAGAAATAAGCCCATTTCCTACCTTTCCAGACTGGGTCCTCCGCTCTAATTTCCTGTTTTGGCGTCTTGGTATGTCTTCCGTACCCAGAGATCCTTATTCCGCCCTCTGCTGCCGTCGACAGACCATTAACAGCCGAGCGAGCGAGCGACCGCTGCTCCACTGCGCCGGGCTGGGCTTGCCATAGAGGCAGGAGGAGGAGGAGGAGGAGGAAGAGGAGGCGATGACGCCACAAGCAGGTAGCATTGAAAAATAATTAACCCGTTTAACAATCACTTTACTCACTTTCATCGGAGACACTGTGGAAGGAAACTTTCGGGTATTCATTCGTTTTCACAAACAAACTTTCATTTATCTTATTGGCAGCTTATGTGACCGAGGCGTGGCTCATAGATGCGAATGTGGAACAAAAAGAGAGATGTTTTCAAAATATTTTGCAAATAAAAATCTAAAGAGTGTGGCGTGCATTTTTTTTATTTAGTCCATTACAGCTGCAGGTCTTCTGGGGTGTTTGCTCCAACATGCTTTGCACATCTAAATGTGAATTTTTGTGCCGATGCTTTGCAAAATGTCTCTGTCAGGTTTGATAGAGAGCATCAGTTTTCAAGTCTTGCCACTCATTCTTAATTGGATTTGGGTCTGGAATTTGACGCTGGAGAAAAACATCACCACATGATGCCACCATAATGTTTCACTGAGGAAAAGGCGTTTCCAGAGTTATGTGTACTGTTAATTTTATTGTGGTCTCCTGTATGACCCAAATCCCATATCTGTTGGACTTCTGGACTTCTTTTGGCTTTATTTTATCATTGGCTTTTTTTTTTGTCTCTCTTCCGAAAAAGGCCAGATTTGTGGCGTGCACAAGCTGTCCTAATGACAGATTCTCCCACTTGAGTTGTGGATCTCTGCCGCCCTTCCAAAGTTACTTATTTAGGCCTCTTAGATGTCTTCCGGATTAATGCAGAGTAGACAAAAAACATAATTGCTAATACAGTTTTTTCTTTTGTTGTAATAATTAGAAAAGATTTAAAAAAGTTACAAAAACGGATAGAAATAGGTGCACAGTTCTGTAACTAGTGACGATAAGGGTCAACAAGGGGAACCTATACTGACACAGCAGAAATGCACAAGAGTTGGCTGCTATGAATACAAAGCATATTCAGTTAAACTGCTCAATTTGGTCAGGCCTAAAGAGCCCCCTACATTATTAATTTTATTTTTAACAAAAATGAAAAAATAAGGCACATTAAAAACGTTTAACACGAAAGCCTGGAAACCAATCGGAAAGGAAACCTTTAAAAAAACAACCCAAATACATAAAAAATATTATGGCGAGCAATTAGTTAAAAAACCAACAAACAAATATTGTGTTTAAAGAATAAAAAATAGCATTAACACAACACATAAATATGTACGTCCCTTTATGACAATAATGATAATGTTATTAATAATTGGCTTGGTGTTAAATAAAGGTGTAAGAGATGAGGCGTAAGGGTTATGTTCAAACAAGTATTTCAATCATGAAAAAGCCCCCCCTTGTGTGTGTGATTTGCCTATTTTTATTATACATTTATTAAAACGTTTTATCTCTGTAGGAAATTTATGTTTTAAAAATTGCGCATGCGCTTTACGGTGCTAATGAGCCTGACATGGTTGGCATGAAATACAGTCGGAGCATTTTTCTATAATGGCCACAAACTTTTTTTTTTTTTACAAATTTCACACTGAACGCGCAGAGACTCCGCGCATGCGCACTAAGCGTCTGGAGCACTTCCTGCGTTGTGCCTGTCTGCAGAAGTAGCTTTTACTGTTGCAGACTAAAGGTTAAATGGTTCAGAAGCTGCAATATTGAATCGGTCTTCAAATAATCTCGGTTGAAATGAAGGTTTTCATAACGAGGCGCATCCCTCAAGAGGGAATGAAGATCCTGATAGAAGCGACTGGAGTGTAAGAAGGGTTTCATAATGATTAACTCGCAACCTTTTGTTTCACACCTTAATAAACGGCTTGGTTAACGTTTTGTTAACAGTACATGTGTATCCGATTGCCATGTTGTTAGCGACATAATTTGACCCCAAGATAAATAAAACTTCAACACCTGTTTGCAATGCTCACATTTTCTCTTCTATAGCCGGGTTTCTCAGCTAAGGTGAACGTCAGCTCATTCTCAGCGTTCATTGAGTTTACATTAGTGACAAAAAATTCTACTGTCATTTTTACCTTCCTCTCTGAAACAGGTGTGAGGTGTCTCAGTGGGACTCAGATGAGCCTATCCCGAGGTCAGAGCTCCTCAAAGGGGTCCAAGGAGCTCATGGTCTTCTGTGTTTGCTGTCTGACAAGATCGATGCTGAGGTTCTGGATGCTGCAGGTATGTTTCACTCCTGTCCTCTGATTGCAAGACTATCCTCTACAATGTCCAATCCAATGTATTTACAAAACACATTTAAAAACAACAAATGGTTGACCAATGTGCTGTACATTAAGAGAATAAGTCAAAATAGCAAAGCAAAAACAGACATAAAGCAATTTTAGACACTACTCACTGAAAAGAACCAACAACTCATGCTGTGTTGGGAAATTAGGATGAGTCTTCAAAAAGGATTTAAAGGAAGACAGTGAAGGAACCTGTCCAACATGTAGAGGCAACCCCCTCCATGACTTAGGGGCTGCAACCTCAAAGGTACGATTACCCCTGAGCCCCAGCCTCGTCTCTGGAACGGCCAGGAGCAGCTAGTCAGCTGACCTTAGAGACCACGAAGGAGAGTATGGGTGAAGCAGGTCCGAGAAATAGGGTGGAACAAGGCCATTAAGACATTTAAAAACAAATAACTTCATTTTGAAATCAGTTCTATAGCACACAGTGAGCCAGTAAAGAGCATTCAGGGCCATCCAAGCAAATGAATCTGTAAATCATTGTAGATCCGAGACATAACAAAATGGATGACTATGTAGTCTTCCAATTTCCATAACTTTGATTTTTTTTAAAAAATACTTTAAACATAAACCACATTGTGTCTTAGAATAATACATCATTGTCTGTAGGAGTCCAGACAGTAGGGCTAGTGCCCATCTCCAGCAGTCATTGGGCCATTGGGCAAGAGGCAGGGTACACCCTGGACAGGTCGCCAGTCCGAAAAGGGCACATGGATTTCAAAAAGTTTTGCAAGCAAAAATTTTCAGAAGTGTGGTGGACATTTAAAAAATCACGTTTTCTCTTATTTCCACTTCAAAGTTGTGGGTTGCTTGGTTCTAGTCTTCCACCAAAACCTAAAAAAAAACCTACACGCAAAGCCACTGTAACCTGATGAAGAATCGATTACATTTGATCTGAAGCCAGTGTTAAAACAAAGTCTACACAGCACTAGTTTCTACATTTCAGCTGCTTTCTCTCTGATTTTAGGCCCAAACCTGAAAGTAATCAGCACCATGTCTGTGGGATTTGACCACTTGGCTCTAGAAGAGATCAAAAAGTGGTGAGCTCCAGTAAACAGAACCGAATTGGTAAAAGTAAATGTTTTTTTCCCTCAGTAATAAACGGCTTTTGCTTGCAACAGCGGCATACGTGTCGGTTACACTCCAGACGTCCTGACTGACGCCACTGCAGAGCTGACTGTGGCACTGCTCCTGGCCACCGCTCGCAGGTTACCAGAGGGAGTGGAGGAGGTCAAAAAGTAAACCTCAACAAGTTATACAAATTACTTCTCTGATGTGTTTTTGTTACTTTTTAACCCAAAATGGCATCAACTGCTTTAATTTACATACATGTCAAATAAGTATGTTTTCTTTGTCTCAGGGGTGGCTGGAGCTCGTGGAAGCCTCTTTGGCTGTGCGGTTACGGTCTGTCTGGCAGCACTGTGGGAGTTATTGGACTGGGACGCATTGGTTTGTTTTTCTGTTGCTGCTTTATGTAGTTTGGATGCTCTAGATCTATGTGACAAATTCCGTGTGGTCCAACTAGCACTGTGTTATATGATTTGACCATATGAGGCTGGGACTTTTTTGTTGAATGATTGTGATCAGGTATGGCCATAGCTCAGAGACTCCTCCCGTTTGGAGTTAAGAGACTGCTGTATACTGGAAGGACAGCTAAGGCCCACGCTGCAGAGGTCAATGGAGAGTTTGGTAAGAAAAAAACTGAAATGATAAATTGTCAAAAGTGGGAATTATGAAAAGCCTGGTGAGGCGGAAAGAGCAGTGCAGAAAAAAGTTCTAATTTTAACTATACTACTAAGGATTCACTTGGAAATAATTTCCGTATTCGACCATCTGCCACCTTCTTAATCCTGCATGTGTTTCCGTCTCCTCTGTTAAACAGTTCCCCTGGACGAGCTTGTGTCAGAGAGTGATTTCATTGTGGTTTCTTGCTCACTGACACCAGAAACTCAGGGCCTGTGTGACAAGGCATTTTTCAGCAAGATGAAAAAAACGGCAGTCTTCATCAACTCAAGCAGGTAGACCTCTAAAAACGGTGGCTGAGGAATGGACATGCAGATGCAGGCCGCTTCCTGGTATGTTTGCTGTTAAGATACACTAGGATGGAGATGTGACGAGTTCTTCGTTTTAGAGGAGCTGTGGTGAACCAGGAGGACCTGTACGAGGCTCTTAGCGGCGGACAGATAGCTGCAGCTGGACTAGATGTTACAACACCAGAACCACTCCCAACAAGCCACCCACTTCTTACACTGAAAAACTGTGGTAAGTAGAGGTACCTTAGGAAAGTTATGAACCTTATCACTTTTTGTCATATTACATCCACAAATTGCAATGCATTTCATGGAATTTAATGTAATAGAGCAACATGAGGCAGCGCATGTTTGTGAAGTTGGGAGAAAATTATGCATCTGTATTCAGCCCCTGTTACTTTAGTACCCCTAAATAAAATTTTGTGCAGTTAATTGCCTTCAAAAGTGACATAATTGGTAAATAAAATCCACCTGTGTGTAATTTAATTTCAGTATAAATACAGCTGTTGCCTGTTTATTAGAGAACATTAATAATAGACAGCTTCATGAAGAGCAAATGAGACACCAGACAGATATCGGGCGTAAGTTTGCAATTTGCTATTAGCCATGTAGAGGACAAAAAAAAAATATGTAAAACAAGATGCTGTGGTCTTGCAGAAAACTAACACTGCACATTACGCCACAGCATAATGCTGTGGCGTAATGTGCAGTGTTAGGCTGGTCAAAGTTGATGGGAAGATGGATGGAGCTAAATGCAGAGAAATCCTGGAAGAAAACCTGGTAGATTCTGCAAAGAGATTGGGAGGGGGAAGAAGGCTCATCCGGCAACAGGACAATGACCCTAAACTAGTGTTGGAGGCCAAACGAGACCAAGTCCAACACCAAAGGAGACCAAACCAATGAGAGACCATTTTAAAGACGATTGCTATAATCATAATAATGTAGTTGTTGCAGAAAACGTTTAAAGCACATCTGCCTGTGGCAGCTTATTATCAAGTAAACCTAGAAGAGCTCCGAACTAACTGGCTGCACTGGCACAAGATTTATATGAACCCAAACTTGTATGTAAGCAAACCCTCAGCTACATGCCACTTTTCCAGTAAATCTGACAAGCTGGTAAAAGATTAAATTGACAAGCCAGACAATTGTGAAGAGTGCATACATCCAGCTAAATGTTAACTGACTTAGCATTAGCCGCTGGCAGTCAGTGAAGGCTACTGCTGGACGACTTACCTCACCGAGTGTTATTTCTTTCTACCTGTATAGTTGCACTGGAAAATTGTTATCCTTGTTGTTCTCTTAAACCTCTCATTTGCAACATGTGGGGGCAACTTTAGGGGTTTCACTCTTCACATAATTAATTTCAGTCTGTCCAACTTTTCTTTACTTTCATTTACTATGCTAATACTGTGTACTTTTTCCCTGTGTTTTTTTCTTTTCTTATGTGCTTTGAATTGTCTTGTTGCTAAAATGTGCTGAAATAAACTTGCCTTGCCTTACAAATCATTGAATCAGGCAGGCTGACTACATATTGCTACACGTACAAACTACAATGCATGCTACACTTTTTAGATTTTCATTTGTGAAGAATTTTGAAAACTTTATTTTTTTCAATTTTTTAATGCACTACTTTGTGCTGGTCCATAAAATAAAATCCCCCAAAATGCACTCAAGTGTATGGTTGTAAAATTACAAAATCTAAAAGAAAATTTAAAAAAATCAAGTCGCAAAGACAATTTTTTTTACCCATTTTTATTTAAAAAAAAAAGCAATGTCTGGCCTTCCTTTTTCTGTTCCCTTTTTCTTTTGCAGTGGTGTTACCGCACATAGGCAGTGCCACTTACTCCACCAGAGGCGTCATGTCAGCACTGACAGCCCAAAACCTGCTGGGAGGTTTGCAGGGCTCGGACATGCCCAGCGAACTCAGCTTCTAGATGCTGAAGATTAACCGCCGTGCCTACAGTCTGCTCTGGTGCTACGTGAATATTACATGAAAACTCTAACGTAACAGCAAGGTAGGGAGTAATGGTAGGAGTACTACAGCAACCTAGACATGTTCCAGCATCTTGAAATTTGATGCCGCTCAAGAACCCCGCCAGGGGGCTCTGATTGGGTTGGAGGATGATTGTGTCACTGAACAGCAACCTAGACATGTTCCAGCATCTTGAAATTTGATTTGATCATACTCGTATATCTAGTAAAGTTCCTGGAAAGAAGGCTAACCTGACCCACCGTACCTCTGTGTCTAGTAAAAGATTTTAATTGTTTGTTTTTTTAGAAAGTAGAATTGAACTTTCATCATAACATCTGGAAAGAAATGATAAAACAGAATCAGTGTTTTACTACATTGTTAGGTGTGTTTCTTATTAAAATTAGCATTGCATGTGACATTAAAGCTGCGACTCTGCATTTATTAAACAGTAAAACACATGCCCTGCATGAAATGAGCATTTATGGGAAAACAATAACTTAAATGTCATTTAAATGTACAGAAAGTAAGTAATGTTTTAGTATTTAATTAAGTCTTATAATTAAATTAAATTAAATTGAATAAAGTTGAGTCCGTTTTTTTTCACGTATTCTGGTCTGAATTAAGTTGCCTTCTCAGAATTATCACATTATTGCCTTAATTTATAAGGACCATAACAGAAATCTTTGTACGGTGTAGAACAGGAAAAGATATGGCTTTCTTTTACTTCATATCAGATAAATTAAGAATTTCATGAGTTTACTATGATAAATATTTAGGATTTCTATCAGATTGTGTCTTTAGTGCAGCCTAGAGCAGGGAGTCTGGGATAGCCTGATCAGCTTTCCAGTTCATGCAGGTGTTCTTTGAGTGCTTATAGAGGTGGGAGGACTGGCTGAAGCGTTTGCCGCACTTCGGACAGGGATAGGGCTTCTCCCCAGTGTGGACGCGAATGTGCTTCTTACAGTCAGTCAGGTTCATGAAGGTCTTGCAGCAGATCTTGCAGGCGTATTTCTTGTCCCCTTCCACCAGCAGGACGTGGTCCTCAGCAGCTGCTTTCTTGCACTTGGACAGAACGTCCTCAGAAGCTCTAGTCAGGCTCAGCCTATCTGCGCCGTCTCCTGCTGTTCCGGATAGAGGGTCTGTGGAAGATTCTGATCCAGGCATTACTTTTGGGGCGATGCGACGGAAAGTCGGAGCCCCAGAACTTTTCCTGGCCCTTAAGGGTTGCACGAGGGAGGTGTCCAGACTGAGACTTGGTCTGATGCCGCTCAAGAACCCCGCCAGGGGGTTCTGATTGGGTTGGAGGATGATTGTGTCACTGAATCCAGAGCTCTGAGTTGGGAGAATCTGCTGCAAGGGGACAGGGGTTACTGGAAAAACGAGAGATGATGAAGAATCAGAGGGTTGGACTAAAGACGTGCTTGCTTCTTCTGACTTTTGACTCTGTGTAGTTGCACCTTCGGGAGCTGTTGGAGTGTCGCTGGCAGCAGCAGCGGCAGTGGCAGCAGCTGTCAGACTAGCCAGAGTATCTTCTTCTCCCAAAGCTCCCATTACACTTTCAGTGCTGGGATTGAGAAAGCAGGAAAAGGCAAGCTCAGAGAATGTGTCCAGGCCTTCACCGTCCACTGTGTCCCCACCCAGATCTCCAGTCCCTGTCAGCGTATCTGTGTTAACATCTGTGCACAGCTGCGATGGTAACGTTACACCATCAGCCTCTGCAGGGTCAGCCATGGTCATTTTCTCATCACCAATCTGTGCCTCTAGTGGTGATGGAGGAGAGTTGTTTGGTATGGTGTCTAAATCGTTGCAATATGAACTTATGTTTTCCTTTTTCACCTCAATTACTGCTATCTTTGGCTCATCCCGCTCCTCTTCTTCAACTTGAAATTTAACCACAGGGTGTCCATCTGTATCTTCACACTTCTTCCACACCTCAGCGCCTCCTGTGCTGCTGTCCGACTGAGTCGGCAGCTGGATTTCTTCCAACTCGCCCTTGGTTGCCTCATATTTCTCTTCCTCATCTTCTTCGTCACCGTGGTTGTCCCATTGCCTGCCAGTCGTTTTCAGGCAGCCTGATGATGACAGATCTTCTCCTTCTTCCTCTGTGCTTCTGGTCACAGTAGGTGAACACTCCTTGTAGCTGAACATCCTCTTTTGGTCACCAGTTATCTCCTCATGTGACTTTCTTTTTTGTCTCAAAGATGGCACTGTAAGTTGCTCACTTCCCTCCGTGCCTTTGTTTTCATCCTTACCAGACTGGCTTACCTCCACTCCCATATCATCTATCTCATGGTCTTCCTCTGTGGCTGAGGTTACCTGATGCTGTGGAATGGTTGCTGCCCGTGAGCACAGACTTTGCCGCACTTGCTGCTGCTGCTGCAGCGACCTCCAGCCTTTAGGTGCTGAGGCAGGAAAGTTTTTCCTGGACAAGTGCAGCTTGCAGGCCTTGACCACGGCATTAAGGTGGAGATGGGAGGCTGCCAACAACACATCCATCACATTGGAGGCCCCTAAGGAGAGGGTGGAGGTGTAGATCATATCCAGGAGGGTGGAGAAGGCCTCTGGCGTCACAACCTCTGGATCCAGCTCCATCACATGTTGGGCTCCTTCTCCCTGAGGTCCTGAGCCCTCATCACTGGAGTTGAGGAGAGCTCTGAAGTGAGAGCTGCTGGCAGCCAGGATGGAGCGGTGGGCCTGGAAGGTCTGACCTCCAACCAGCACCACACAGTCACATAGCTGGGCGTGCAGGCGCTGGTGGTTGAGCTGTTTGAAAATATGCTGGAAATGACCTGGAAAGTCCATCACAGCAAGTGGAGCTTCTTTTTGAATACGTAGGAAATTAGAGCATCCGTTGCGTTATAAAAACAATATATTAAAACGGCCCACATCTCATCTTAAAGCTGTTCCGTCAGCGGACTCACCTACCTTCATTATAATGAATAGATGAGCATTGTTTTCGGCTTTCCCGGAGATGCTGTGGAGTATGGGCGGGCCTGGGTCAACAATAACACAAAGGGATGCAGTGCAGACGCGAGCTTTGCCTCCAAAAATAGGAATAAAGTCAGGCTCAGCAGAGTTCTCTCCGTACTGCTGCTGAAACAGCCGGTTTATAGCAGATCCCATGCATCTTCGGAATAACGTCGCCGCCTGATCCAGAGCGCTCACCAATCGCATCCATTGTCTGAGCCTCCCGTTCTTTGCAAGGCGTCATCGACCCTTCCTGCTACACAACACCGCCCCCACGTGGTCATCTTTGGGATGTACCTCGGGTAAAACATGACATCTTTCAAGTCAAGTGGCAACAAAATCAACAAATAGAAGAAAAATAGGTCACCTCGGAGAAAAGTCAAACTCAACAAAATACAAATGATAACATTTAGAAATTATTAAGCTTGTGTGGTCAAGTGCAATATATAAGCAAACACCTCCGGTAATATTTGAAAAAATGTCTCTGAACGAGTTTCAGAGAAACCAGATGGCTTTTTTTTTAGCCATCAACAAGTTCCTGCCGTAATTCTGGCTGGAAATGGATTAACCTGCTTATCAAAAGCTGCAGAACCAGAAAACTGGTTTTGCCATCAAATGATACAAATGGGTGTTCCAGGTGAACCCAAACACGCACCACTCGTTTCTGGAACTAAGTAGGCAAAACTGAGCTTCTGGAATGACCCCTTTCCTTCACCCATATTGCAAATTTGCCAAAAGGCTTGGAAGCTGGGTGTGTGGTAGAAAATCAACCAATTTAAATGTACCGTAACAAATCTGCCAAGAACACTGTTTAATATCCAACCAGAATTATGCCAGAAGCATGTTGATGGCCTTAAGAAGTGTGCGTTGAAGATGTAGCTTCCTAAGGGACATTTTTCCAAATATTAATATTAAATATTTGTTTTTAAAAAGCCATTGAAGTTTCAAATAAAAAATGTCCAAAATAAAAATGAAATCCATGCCATTGATGGCTGTAGGTAAACCTTTGTCTGGCATTGCAACGTTCTTATAGTACAGATATCATACTCATCAGACAGAAAATACATCTTTGTCAGTAAGCTTGCAGCTTGTATTTATGTGCATCCAATACAGCTAGAAGAAATATTTTACCATAATTTATATTTTTTGTTGTTATATTAAGAATACAGGTTATTTACTTCCCAACTGTACTTACTTAATTTATTGACTATGTTTTACAACAAAGAGAAGTCTTTTGAAGGGTGCATGTTTGGCTTCCCCACTGCGTCTACTATAGCGACTGTATTGACTAATAATACATGATTAATACATGAGTGGAGAATGTGTGGGTAAGAGAGGCTTGAAATTGATTGAAAATGTCTGCGTTGTCAGTAAGACTAGGGAAGCACAATATAAATTAGGGTCAAGAAACAGTAAATTATATTCAGTATTGCATATATGCAGATTAAACCTTGTCTGCAAATGTTTCCTGTAGATTATAGCCACCTAATCAACTCCAATAATTCATCAAATGCAGATAACATAAGAGTTCAAACCAACTGAGCTCCCACTTTTAAACCAACAAAATGAACACAGTTTTATTTGTTACATAATCAGGCTGGCAGATACATCACCAAAAGACAAGTGTTACATATTGTTTAAACATAACAAAAGACTAAAGTTCACAAGATGAGAGTGAGAACAGCAGGAGTCTCTGATGAAGCCAAGGAAAAACGCTGGAAGTTTTTCATAGTGATGCTGGAAAAGGCCGAGCCGGCTTCATGAGGAGGTCCTCGCCGTCTGTGACGTAGGAAACTCTGTGGATGGAGGCCTGGACCATGGGACTCGACTCATATGCTGTCCAGTTTCTTTAACACGTACGGGGCTGTCAACACAAGAAGCGTATAAATAAAATCATGTGAGAAGATGGAGAAATCTTTCTGTAGCAGACAGACAACATCTATCATTACGAAAGATATCTGGCAGAAATTAGTACTACACTGGATCTGGCTTGGGCCGGCTACTGGTCAGACGAAAGACAAATTTGGCTTATCTGAAATAAGCCAAATGAAAAACAAGGACTGCCATGTCATGGAAACTAAAAGATAACCTTTAACTCTTAAGAAAGCTGTGATTTATAGGTACAGTTTGACTGTAACACATCTAACTGCAGGCTTGCTACCCCAACTAATTAACCTACTAATATCAGCTAGTTGTGGTTGTGTTACTCTATAAACATCACAATGAAATAGAGCTGCAGAATATATCAGCACTCAGTCGTCATTGCAATTCAGTGTATGCAATTTTGCAATTGCAGAAGACCGCTTGAATGCGAAATCTGGAAGCGAATTGTATTTCTAGTGCAATGCATTCAAACTCTGCTTACACGGATCTACAGATCAGGTGTAAGAAGATATTTTTTAAATTAGATTCAAAGTACATTTTGAAAGTAACAACCTTTAAGCAGGCATTAAACATCCAATGAATCGAAGTATATTTATATAGCGCTTTACACACCCAAAGTAGCCAAAGCGCTGTGCAGGTCCTTGCAAACCAAACATGCTTCTGTAAATCCATCACATCCATTTCATTAAGCCCACATTACTGTATTAAAAATGCGTTTTCCATTTGTCCGATCTAAAATTCGAATCTAAATGTCATGTTTTCATTAGCTGTAATGGGGAAATCATCATAACTGCTATAATGGCTTGAAAACATCAGTCTGTGTGTAATTAACCTACATGATGTGTTGAGTTAGCGAAATAAATGAGCTTTTCTAATGTAATGAATGGATCTATGGATCTAAGTACTAAGTAGTTAAGCTCAGGGATGGTGGGAAAAGAAAGAAGAGGGAGGAAAATGTGGGTTGATCAAATTCTTATAGTTATCGCATTATTCAACAATAATATTGCAATTTTATGTTGTCCTAATATGCTGCCTTAGCAAACAGGTAAAATATTCTGTGTAAAATGAGCATTCACTGCATTATTTTGCAAAATAAAAATAACAAAATAAAATGTAGAAAACATAATTCAAAAAATAACTATGCTAGACTAGTTTTACAGCAGTAATTAATAAAAATAATTAGATCGTGATATACCTTTTGATGTAAAACATATGTCAATGTAAGCTTTTAAAACTGAGAATATCCTGTCTGCTGATGCATGCTCTGGATGGAGATGAGCTTTGGTAAATATGACCTTTTATTAAAGAGAAATATGGAAAACGTTTTAAATGAAAACTAGTGAGAATAAAAATGTATATAGATATAATGGTTCTAAGATGCCTACAGCAAGAAACAAAATATTTCTGAATAGATAATATATTAAAAGTGAACAAATTCCACATTAAATCTAGCATATTTATAGAAGCGTAAAGGTCTTAAGGTCGTTTCTCTCTTTTTTAT
This sequence comes from Crenichthys baileyi, assembly GCA_036173005.1. Lineage (NCBI taxonomy): Eukaryota > Metazoa > Chordata > Actinopteri > Cyprinodontiformes > Goodeidae > Crenichthys > Crenichthys baileyi. The sequence continues at coordinate 360,715 of JAHHUM010000621.1, read as the reverse complement.
TTTCAGCGCAAACATTAAATGCACAGAGCTGGGTATTAAATAGATAGTATTTAGAGACTGAAATAGACGATCACCAAATCTCAATGTCATTAGTGTGTTTGTGTACTCACTGGCTCTGAGCAAAGCGACGTAAATAAGGAAATTTCGTAACGATAAGATGACGTCTTGCCGCATTTTCGTCTTCATCTCCTCGGGGTCCATTTTAGGCCCGAGTCCTTCAAGTTTGAACATTTTTACGGTGGTTTTGCCTCGAAGATATTTTCTGGATTGAAAATTCACCTTCTTCTGTCTTCACATGGAGGAAATATGAGCGGAAATACGTCACAGGAAAAGGGCACTGGGCAGTACGGGGCGCACAGAGGGACAAACTGCTCAAAGGCGTCATGTACAGAAAGAAATTGTCTAAAACGGATAAATTTTGCCAATGTATTTTGAAATAAAAAGAAATACCTCTCAAGCTTTTGACCTTTTGTCATCAAGCCACGTTTTTCTGGAATTTTTTAAATGAATTTTAGTTTTTAAAATAAAATGTTGGAGGGGGGACTTATAATAACGGGGCAGAAGATGGATAAAGTAACTTGATTTATTCTTCACAGTCAGTAGCTCTGTTGAAAATTGCACAAAAGTGACAAAACCTATTGCCAGAGCTCTCTTTTAACACATGAACAAAAGTTAACAGAAATAAAAATAAAAAAGAACCCTCAGTGCCAGTAATGAGTCTGTATTGAACGCTTGATGGCAGTAAGGGTGACAAAACCAGTTCTTACGGTAAACAAAAACAACACAACACCTTTTTCACATAGTGTCCGGTTAGTTTGAAAACCCTTTATAAATAAAATTAAATGAAAGCTGCATATAAGTCTAACAAAAAAGGAAAAACATAAGACATATGGATGGGGCAAATACTTTTTTCATGGTGCTATATTATTGTGTTGTATGTAATAAGGTTACATATATGTTGAAAAAAGTAGGCCAGTAGGAGGAACTAGAAAGGTGTGTGTTTGTGTTCACACTGACTTTATCTTACTTTTTATTTTTGTAATTTATCTGTCACTGTCAAACTCTCCTGTGTGTGTGCTCTTTTACATTACATTCATTTAATTTTAGGTTTTAGCCTGTTCCTAGCTCATAGACCATAGGTAGCTGTAAGAGTTTGTTTTAAAATATTCCTAAAGTAGATTGATCCTGTCAGACAAATCTGTGGATTAAAAATTGGGATGCTGTGTTTTTTTTTTATTGTACTGTGTGTATTGTGCTACAGTGCTGTTGGCGTTTTTATTGGGTTCTTTGTATGTGTGGGAAGACTTCAATCTCTTTTCCAATAGGAATATTAAAAATTACCTTAATCATTACCAGAACCATTGCCTTAGACCTCATTAAAGCTTGTTGGTCATTTTCATAAGTGTTAAATGTTGAATTATTATTGTTTTTTCTAAGGTAGCCTGAATATATATTTATTGTTTTTAAATTAAGAAGTTTGTATTGCTTGCATTGGTTTAGCATTAGGCACAAATTGCCTTTGGAGCTGAGAACAACTTTGTTGTCCTTAAGCTACTTGCGACTTATTTAGCGGTATGCTTAGGGTCATTGCCCATTTGGAAAGCCCATTTGTGCACAAGCTTTAACTTCCAGGCTGGTGTCTTGAGATGTCGCTTCAATAAATCCACATAATGTTCTTTTCTCACAATGCCCTCTATTTTGAGTAAAGCACTAGTACGTCCTGCAGCAAACACAATGACACAGCCACCCCTTGTACTTCCCTGTTGGGATGGTGAGGTTAGCCTTGCAAGCTTTCCCCATTTTCCTCCACATGTGACAATATTCATTATACATCTCAGTTATAGTCTCATTAGATTACAGGACATGTCTCCAAAAATTAGGGTGTGTTCCTAAGTGCATGTGCACACTGTAGTCTGTTTTTTAGGCTGCTTTATGAGTAATGGCTTCTTCTTTTAGGGAATTTTCAAAGAAGAAGCCATTAATGACATAAAACCAGTAAATGACTGATTTCACTGTGGACAGTGGCGATCTCTTAACAGCTTCAGCCATCATCTTCACAAGGTCTTTTGCTTGCACAGGCAAATTTGTAAACTGTACAGAACAACTCCCCTTGTATTTTTTATTTTATTTTATTGAACCAATAAGTGGGCTATAAAGGCCTTAACATTAAGGCTATAATATTAGTAGTGAGCTAAACTCAGCTTGAAAAAACGTGTATTTAATTAAATACAATATAACTTATAGTCTGACCAAGTTTAGTGAATAATTATTTAATCATCTAGACTGTTTACACTCCATAAACGTGAATGTGTGAGAGGGAAAATAAAAAATAATAAACGTTGCACTTAATTCATGAATAGCAATGCATTTTTCTTTTATTTATTTTTATTATTTTGTTTTTGCTTGTCTTTTTTTATTTTCGGTGAAGGAGGGGCGCGGGTCCTCCGGACAGACGGGGATGGAGGCAGGGAGGAGAGACACTGATCAGAGGGAGGGGGTGGGTTATTTCTGAGCTCAGGGCCGCGGATTAAAGCCGAGAGAGAAGTCCCAGTGCGATGACAGCATCCAGCATATAGCCATCCCCACCATCATCCTCTGCTCCTGCCGGACTCCGTGGATTTTTCACAATCAACCACCAACCTCTCGCCCCCCTTTTGGAAACCTCCGAATCACCGATCTTTTCGGGGTGGTTTAAACACCCCCCCTCCAGACACCTTGGTCCGCCTGTCTGTGTCCTCCTCAGACCACGAGGTGAGTCTTCTCGGTAATTCCCGGTGTTATTGTCTGATTGAGAGAAGCGCTCGGCTGGATGTGACGCACCGGCGGCACCGATCGCCTCCAATCCCGCCGTTCGTTTTAACGTCTGCGGCGTCGAAACGGATCATTTGGCTGACGGTCACTTCCACGCCGCCTGCGGGTTATAACCAGCGTGTCTCATCGTGAAGAGAGAGTTAAATCCGATTAGGATTATAAAGGAGGCAACGAAACACTGACCCTTTTTTCTTTGTTCAGCCCACATTGTGGCCACGCTTGCGCCCACCTGTCTAAATTAGTGTTTGGTTATGGGAGGCATATAATTCAAAGAGCATTATATCACATTTATGGGTGGACTCGTTCTCACATATCCGGTCAGTTAGGTGCTAAATATGAGAGAATTGCAGACAGCATCCAGCTGACCATTCAACCATACTTAAATCACCATATTTGCTAACACATGGCTGGTGCAGCAGGGCTGGAAACCCACGCTCTAGTCTGCGCAGTGAAATCCTCCGATTTAAACGCACGAACTAAATCCTGCCGGATCATACAATGTGGGGGGGGGGGTGATGTCAGGATCTGGATTGTAAAACATTGTGAATGGGCGTAGGCGATGTACAGCCACGACATAACGGTGGTCCCCTGCTGTCTTCCCCCCCCCCCTCTGTATTTGTACTCGTATCCTTTAGCCATCAGCTCACATTTTTGTCTTCTTGCGCAACAGAACTAGACCGGAACGATGCGTTTTGCTGTTCTGGGGGCTTTCATTTAATGCATGACAAGATGCAGTGTGAGCGCTCACAGCGGCTCAGTGTTCTGCGGTCCCCCAACATCATCACCGTGCATGGACATCGGTGCTCTAAAAAGACAAAAACAGCAATCTGATCCGCATACTATTGTGGTTCTGTCACATAAAAAGCTGTGGATGCTTTCGTTTCGTTTATTTTGCTTTCGTTCTTGTGTTTCCCGTGTACGTGCGTGTGCGCCCCCACTGCTGCAGGCTTTGTGCGGTGTGACTCAGGAATGTGCGCTGTACACAGCATGTGATGGGAGGTCATTGTGCCAGAGGAAAATCACGACGGGCAGAACTTGTACATCAGGACAGACTTGATGCTTTCACGGCAGCGCCATGCCTCAGACTACGAGCGCTGACTCTGTCCCAGTTTTTGCAGCTAGCCCTGCACAACCCCCCTTCCCTCCCTCCCTCCCTTCCCATGTCTGCAGGCCAGACTGTGAAGCAGAGATGGTGTTTGCTGCTCCAGCCAATTGAGAGGTAGATCAGCCTGATAAAGACTCCATACTCCCAAATATGATCAACTGGTTATAGTTTAAAGTAGTGTATTAATCTATTTTTTTCAGAGGTAAATTATCCCATTTAAACTGTAACACAAACTGTAGCAGTTTGATTCCTGTGGAGGAAAAGGGGAGAGATGACCTCATTGATGTTACAGCTTCATTGTGATTGCTGAATTGACTGGCAGCAGTGCCACAATGTAGGCCAGCTCTGTCTATGGCTGGATGTCGTCTTGGTTGTAAACAAAATGGTTAATATCAACCAAATCACTGAATTCATTGATTGTAATGACCGTTAGATGATGAGACCCTATCAGTGTTTTATCCAACATGTACAAGGAAACCCTAAAAAGAAGAAATATATGAAATAAAATTGCATCTCAATAAATTATAATAGCATTTAGCAAGTTAATTCAGTAATTAAATTCAAAACATAAAACTTATATATTACACAAATTCCTTTTATATAGATCGCAGCTAAGGAAATTCAGTTAGTCAAAAATTTTGAATAGTACATGAGATTAATAATTTTTATAAAGGATTTTTAATACAGACACGTAATGTTGTGGTCTGTACAATCATGGGAAAGACTGCTGACTCGACACTTTTCCAATAGACAGTCATTGACACCCTCTATAAGAGAGTAAGCCATGAAAGGTCATTGCTAAAGAAATTGTCTTTGTCATGCAAATGATAAAGTCATAACAGCATGGATTACTGTGTCTGTGTTGCTTTCAGAGTAATAGGTCTTACAGATGATAAATTCCAGTTTACCAATAGAATGTGTGTCTAAAAGCTAAGATCTAAATCAAAAACTACCCCTAGGTTTTTATATTATAAGTTATGTTTCAGGGCCCATAAAGCTTAACCTGCCCCCTGCAAACTCAGTGACCCTCATATTATTTCCTTAATGATAAGCATATTTTATGCAGTTGTTTTAAAGGATCCCAGACCTAAAGGAAATTGGCGCAGACTGTAATAAGTAAGACAGACACTCCAGATTTGTAGCATCCAAAGACCTTCCTCAGACATCAAGATCTTCCTCTCAGTGCAGGTCTGTCTGCAAGCCTCTCCCGTGAACACCCAGAACAACCGACAAAGATCTGTAATGCTATGCATCGCATTAAGCAGCACATCATTTAATAGTTCGCCGGGGAAGCACAGGCCTTGCCAGTCCACTGATAAAAAGGGGAAATGAAACGAGAGGTGTTGGGCGAGATCCCCATCTTCATCACCCTAATGGAGCGAGCTGACAGACTGAACAAAGAGATGATATGACTACGTCTGAAAGATAACAAACAGGAGAGTAAGCAACAAAATACAATAAAGCAACTGTTGCAATCGATTCATCAATGTAGACAAAGAAAGGCTGATAAAATAAATAAAGCTTTTTCACAGATTTGGGATAGCTTTGTGAGAGTTAATAAAATCTAGTCTCTGGAAAAGGCAAAATATGTTGATAAAGATAATAAATGTTAAGATCACTGAGTAGTGTCTGAGCTAAAAAGAAAAGCAAGAGTAGGACCAAAGTGGGCAGGATTCATCCCACTAACCCATGATTGTCACGTGTCACATTTTATGGCACTCTGGACTGATAGATAATCCAATTTCAGGAGCTGCTAATTGGGCTCAAAGGCAACTTTAAAATCTAATGACAAGCATCTAAGCCTTCATCAATTTAAAAAACAGCATCTTTAGCACAAGTTGGAAATTATTTCACTCATTCACCCTTCTTTTATCGGTCCATCCATCCATTGGCTTCCACTTAACCAAGATCGAACCCCAGGCTAACAGATCCATGAGGGAAACATTCCTCTGCCCAGCAACACTTTTCCTCTACATCTTGGGGATCCCAAAGTGTTCCCAGGCATGAAGGAATATATTTAACCCAATCCAATTAACTTCAAAAATACTAATATTAATCCCAAACAGAGATTAAATGTTGTTGTTGCTCATATTATACAGGTTTCTATATAGTGTGTTGGAAAAGGTGTTTTTCACATTTTGTTATGTTATAACCACAAGCTTAAATATATATAATTGAGATTTTATGTGAATGTGATAATTGTTTAGCTGAGGGAAAATTATACGTGGTGGTTAAGGTTTTTCACAAACCAAAATCTGAGAAGTGTGGCATGCATTTGAATTTAGCCCCCCTGGGTCAATACTTTGTGGAACCATATTTCACTGCAATTATAGCTGCAGATTGTTTGGTTTAGCTTTGCAGATCTACACTAAAACATTCTTCTTCTTCGCAAATTAGCTAAGGCTGCCGCGGCTTTGATAAACAGTTTATGAACATCGATTTTCAAGCCTTACCACAGACTTGGAATTAGGTCTGGACTTTGACTGGGCCATTCTAAAACATTAGTATGGCTTGAACTCTTCAATTGTAGCTCTGGCTGTATGTTAATGATTGTTGCCCTTCTAGGGCGTGAACTTTTCCTTCAGTCTCAAGACTTTTGTAGGCTCCAACAATTTGTTTTCCTTGATTGTCCTGTATTTAGTTCCATCCATTCTCCCATCAACTCTGACCAGTCCCTGCAGAAGAAAAGCGTTCTCAAAGCATGATGCGCCCACCACCACATTCCTCCGTGGTGATGGTGTGTTCAGGATGATGTGGAGTTTTACTTTTCTGCCTCAGTACTTTCTTGCACATGTTTTGTGCACTGTTTCTAATATAAATACCCTTTGGTAGTTATGAATGAATCCATGCTATAGAACAACTGTTTCAGAAATTAATGGCGAAATCTTATCAGCTTTCAGTCTGTCATTTTGAACATTTATTGGAGATTGGAGAAACAGTAAAAATGCAAGTACTGCGAAGTCAAACTTGAACTACTGTATATGAACCTTTTTTGTCCTTTCACTGCCATTTATAGATTTTATACACAAAACTTTACTTCTTTTTGGTTTGCAACTCATTCAGCAAAACGCTAACTTACCGACAGCAATAAGCCTTGTATAAAAAGCAGAAAATGTGAGTTCCTCCTTCCTCTCTGAGACATTTTCTGTGCTCCCTTCTTGTTGTAGCACTTATGAAATTTGAAACAGTTCAGCTGCTTCACATAAATTCAAACCCCCCAATTCACCTCTAGCGGTACACATATTCACACATACTTTTGGCCAAGTGTGCTGCTTTTGGACTCAGTGTTCTCAGTGGTCTGTGTCCAACTTTATTGACAACGACTGTGAGCTAAATAAAATGTTGAATTGCTGAACCAACCCCTGATGCTACAGCCCTGAGCCTCCTGTGGTGCAGCTGTGTCCGGTGTGTTGTGTTCAGCCACGGAGGGAATTCATACAGGCGCTTGTTCATGCGATTTGTGGGACCTGGGAAAGGAGTTTTATGGCATCGGTGGGGTCTGTCAAGTTTGTGGGGACTAAAAAACAAAGACCCCACAAGTTAAAATTAGGTTTTAAGGGTTGAGACTTTGTTTTCGTGTTAGAGTTAAAGAAAATGAGGAATGGATTATACAATGGGGTGTCCGCTCACAGATGCCAACACAATTTGTAAGGAGGAGATTGGGAACACATCAATACCATGCAATGTGTATAAATCTTGAATAACCCTTAATTTTTTGAAGTTGCGTCCATAAGTTCACAGTTTTCTTCCATGAATGCTGTGTTTAGTCCAGCTTTTCATTAGGCCAACCCATAACCTTTATTTTGTTTTTGTTGTTCAGAGGTGGACTTGCAGATGTGCTTTGGTTCATTCTCCTACTACATGATCCATGTGTGCTTACGTTTAAGATCACAAACTGATAGCCGGACATTCACCTTCAGGTTTTTCTTCAGTTTCATCAATACATAACATTATCACCACCATTTTTGACTGTTGGTAAAGATGTTCTATGTTAAATGCTGTGTAAGGTTTACACCAGATATAACAGGACACACAACTTTAAAACTGTTTCTCTTTTGGCTCATCAGTCCTGAGAATAATTTTTCAAAGGTCTTGAGGATCACCACGATGTTTTTTAGGCAAAAGTTTTTATCAGTAATGGTTTTTGCCTTAAAACTCTCCCATGGATGCCATGTATGCCCAGTCCCTTTCTTATTGTAGAATCATGAACACTGAGCTTAACCATTGCAAAGCCTGAAATCTAATGAAAAGCATCAAAGCAAACAACCAGGTTGTTTTGCATGCTCTTTTCCATTCACCCTTTGTGTTTGCTTTCTATTGTAAATAAAAAAATGTTAAAGTTGTTGTTACCATATGTGAAAGGGAATTTGGTATAAATTGTTCTTGAAATTGCCATATATTACAATTAGTTTATAATAGGAAAACTGGCAGAAAGATTGGTTGGGAAAAAACTCACATCGTCATCATATAAGAGCGCTTTTGATAGATTCTACTAAGGAAATAATAACTGGCCTTGGTGGCCTTGGTGGCAGGCTGCTAGTAGGAATTTGGACCTTAATAAGTTACTATTTTTTGTATACCCAACACTGGTTCATTTCTTGAGTTTTTGTTTTAAATATTTGGCCGTTTTATGAGTCATTTATCAAGTGCTTTACTAAATAACAAGTGGTATGTAATCTAAAGAAATGTGTGATTGCTCAAGCATTTTTGCACTGCAGGTAAGTGTGTTTTTGTATATCTGGTTGTTTTTAGCTACATTCCTTTTATTAGAGTAAATAAATTCTGACAATTATGGAAGTTGGCTAGAGCTATGTTTAAGAGTCGTTTTCTAATATTTTTGCTTAACGTGATGCCCCTACTTTACTTCCAAAGACCATGTCCGTGCAGGTTTTTCTGGTCCGCTGTGGCCCAGAACAACCCAGCAGCACTAATTGGGCTTAGAACAGTTTTCTGTTCTGCTGGCTCCAAAGAAACTTCACATTCAGTACCACCTCTAAATCCCCTGAGGAGAGAGTGGAGTTACTTCTATGAAGTGCATGTGTACTCATACTGGGGGCTAAATCACAGACTATTTTGCCAAAGACAGAGACACATTGTGTGGGAAAACGAGCAGTAAGAGCGGGGGGTTGGTTGTCTCAGAGAAACGAGGCACAAACATAGAAACGGGGACTGAGACAAGTTTAATTTGCCGAGTGCAGTCAATTTTTATCCTCCATGTGGAGTTACAGGAAGAGAAGAGCGATTGAAGGAGACTTATGTAGAGATTTAAGAGTGGCAAGCTTGGGGATTTTATGTCCTGACAATAGAGGACGGCAGTAAGATTCCCTATTGATTCAGATAAAGAGAAGACTCATCATTTGCTTTTTAGATACACACATATATCTGTGTTAGGTTTGAAATTTAAGAGTGCTATCTCTTCACTGGAAACAAAAAAATGCCCTCCTTTTTCTTAAGTTCAGTGGGAGAGAGTGGCCGTGTATCAGTTGCACTTTTTAATGTTTATTTACTGACCAGATGTTGATTTATTAATTTCTGCTGACAGGCTTTGTTTGTTCACAGATGTTGGAGCAGTCTTCCCTTCAATGATTGCCCTTTTTCCTCCAATCCTCCTTTGCCTCCCACTGCAAAAACTTTTGTTCTTTCTCCCACAATCTCCTGCAGCTTCCCTCTCTCAATTCTTCGCCCCTGCCCTTTTCACCCTCTTTAAAATTCTCCCCCCTTTTGCTTTCTCACTCAATATCCTGTCCTTTTCCCCTTTTTAATTCCCCTGACTAATTCTCCTTTCTGTGCTCCTATCCCGTTCCTCAGCCCTCCAGTCTCCGCCTCTCCATCAAGTTTCTCCTTCCTCAAGCCTCTGTCCTTGTTGCCTGTCTTGGCATAGAGGAGCAGAAGGAGGCAGTCGGGGGCTGAACTAGCTGCATTAGGTCTATGTATTATTCATGTACTCTGCTCTCTGTGCGCCTTGGTCCTGCATTGGCTTTTCTAGTGGGACACATGGGCCTCATGAAGGAGCTGTGTGTGGGCTGACTGAAGAGCTGCATAGATGAGGCTGTCATTTTCTTGATTTGTACCCTCTTTTGCACAGAACGTTTACTTCAGAGATCAACATTCAAGCACAAAATGAAATGTTTACCTTACAATTATTATTTTCATTCAGCTGCAAATCTTTCCTCGGATGTGTTTTTCTCCCCAAACCAGAGGCTGGGCTAGGTTTCAGCCATATCTGCTCTGATGCTTATATGAAATATTTGTCCTCTCTCACCCTCGGCCAAGATCTCTCTTTGCCTGGCCGCTTTTTTCTTTCTCCACTGTATCTTTTTTGGCTTTTCAGAGAGCTCCAAGTAAAAAACGGTTAACTTAAACTGGGCTGTATGAAAATTTTATTTAGGCATCCAGACATTGGAAGTCGGGACGCCTTGTTTCCACAGCGTTATGCGAATAGAAAGACAGAGAGGAGGGTAAAGGAGAGAGAGAGAGCAAGCAAGAAAAGCCTTTGGGACTTAGAGGAGGGGCCTCCTGGAAAACCACAGCCACATAGCTGCTTCGGGCTCACATCTGCTTTGGCTTGACATACTTGCATTTCAACATTGAAAACATCAAAAACTGGAGAGCAGCTTTGTTACTTGTGAATAGGGTTAAGCCAGATACACCATGTCTAGTTCCAAATATAAGTTTGGACACGCACTCCATTTCTAGACTTTGACAGGTTTCCCTGACACCCTTGTTTTGCTCTGCACAGGTGGTGGCGCCAGATTAAGATTGGGCCCCGATGATTGCAAGGACCCCAGTCCACAATTTTTCAGCCAATCCTGGAGGGGTCACAGAGCTGCTGTCTCAGAGGACAAGGGAGCATGCATGTTTTGGAGTCCTGAAGAGCCAAGCTACATCTCAGTGAGTGATGCGTTCACTATTTTCTAATTAGAATGTGAATTATCAAGCTGTTTTTGGTGAAGTATGTGAACAAACCAGGAGCTTTCCAGAGAATGTTTATAATTAGAATTCCTAAACCACATTTTATAATCTTCAGCTTGTTCTTGTAACTATTCACAATTTACTTCAGGGCCTTAAAGCCAGAAATGTGGGCTCAGCATGCATTTTCTTTACTGCACCTGCTAACTAGCTGTTTAGGTAAAGCTTGCAGCTGCTGAAAACAAAGCAGTGGAGCCACTGCTGAAGTGCATGGACATAAGAAAAGGCTGCAGCTGCTGCTGCCCCACAGAAACTGTCATCGGATACGACTACCTGACTCTGCAAGGACAGAGAAGGTTAGAGAGCAGAAAAGAAAAAAATGATAGAAAAAAGTAAGAACAGCAGCAAAGATTACAGTTTGAATCAACAATGATTGTTGCACTTGAACACAAAGAAAGTCACATCTGTATGGTACCTTTGAAAAGTAATCATACTACTTGAACCTTTTTAAGATTTGTCACATCACAAAAAAGACAAAGGACTGGTGAGCATTTGTATTCATCCCTAAATAAAATCCTGTCTCGAAAATTGCCGTACGAAGTCACCTAATTAGTAAACAGAGCGTACCTGTGTATAATTTAATCTCAGCATAAATCCAGAAATTCGGTGAAAGCCTCAGAGGCTTGTCAGAACAAACATCATCGTGAAGAACATGGACCACACCAGACGGGTTAGGTATAGGGTTGTGGAGATGTTTAAAGCAAAGTTAGATTATAAAACAATATTAAAAACGTTGAACATGTCATGGGAGCACTGTTCAATCCATTGTCTGACAAGAGAAAAAGACTGGGACAACTACAAACGTAACTAAACATAGTTGTCTATTCAACAAACAGGGCAGGCATTAATCAGAGAAGCATCCGAGAGATCAGTGGTAACTCTGGAGAAACTGCAGCAATCCATAGCTCAGGTGAAAGAATCTTTTCAAAGGTCAACAGTTAGCTGAACACCCACAGATCTGTCCTGTATAGAACAGTGAGAAGTAGAAAGCCTAGAAAGTTCTATTCATAAAGGAAGTGGGTGATTTGGACAAAAGAGAGCGAAATGTATCCTTCTGGCCCACATCCAAATCTATGTGATGTAAAAAAAACACTTCATGCTGAAACATTTTGGCTGCAGCATCATGTTGTGGGGATGCTTGTCTTCCGCAGAGGCGTGGATGCTGGTCAGAGTTAATGGTTAGAGTTAACAGAGTTCATTTCTGTTGGCCTGTTACATAAAAATCTAAATAAATACACTGAACTTTGTTCAAAATATGAAGTTCAAAGTGGTTTGAATGCTTTTGCAGGCTCTTTACAGTTACATTTTCAGAGCAGTTAGATAACATCTGTAAGTCTTCATTAGAGCCCAGACACTGTTCTGTGATCAGCTGTATGTTAAGCAGATGCCATTATTTTGTGTCTCTCTGCTGATTGAAAAAGGCACAAGTGTCAGTTCCACATGGACATCTGTCTGCCATCCAGTCTCACTCAGTCCTTCTCAACCACGTCAATCTGCTTCAATCCTGATAAGCAGGAGGTGCTAAAGTGACACCCTGACTAGTTCAGGCCCCTGCCCTACGAGGGCATTTAATCCTCTTATAGGACAGGACTACTACTGCTGCTAACAGAGAGAAAAGTTAGTCAGCGTTGGTGCACAACCAGCGTGATCAGCTTAAACCCTGCTGCTCGGGCACACAGCAGCACTCCTTTGCTTCAACTATTGACCGCTCTGCAGTATGTACTCTTTTCTTAGAACTCAAAGCACAGTAAGGTAATTGCACTGAAATGCCTCAAGCTTTTCTCATTTATTGGAAAAAGCATGTTTTAAAATGCTGCTAACAATAGCAGCAGACCGCCAGAAAATGGTTGTACGTCTTTCGAGATCAAAGTCTTGGCTTGCACAAGTTGGCCCCACATTTCTGAAAGCTGATCAAAAACTCTTGGCCGAGTTTCTCTTTGGATCGTTAGGGTTCATAGACACATCCATCATCGCTAGCCACATTGATGAGGTCTGGGTTGAGGTCTCATCATCTCATCATCCTGGTCAAAGATTCTGGATTTATTTCATCTATTGGTTTAAAGAAGGCAGTGAAGGCAACAGCAGCACACAAAGATTTAAAGAAAATAAACTTAAGTATCCATACATTTAGACACAAAGCCATGTTTTATTATTACCCTAACCCCCACCCTCTTTTTTGGTATTTTATTTGTTATATCAACATAATGCAGTGTATTACTGCAAAGGGAAATAAAAAATTACATAGTTTTAAAAATATTTCACAAATAAAAATCTGAAAGGTGTGGAGCATGTCTGTATTCAGTTCCTGTGAGTCCATATCACCTTTCACTACAATTGCAGCTGCAAGTGTTGTGGGGTTTGTATTTAGAAGCTGAAAATGTTGTGAAATTGTATTTGCTAAATATCGAGCTCAAGCTCTGGCAAATTGGATGTCAAAGGTTGCCGTAGATCCTCAGTTGAATTTACCTCTGGACTTTGACTGGGCCATTCTAATACATAATTGGAATTTTCTCTTAACTGAATCACAGTAGCTCTGGCTGTATGATTAAGGTCATTGTTCTGCTGGAAGGTTCCACTCCAGTCTCAATTGTTTGTGAGCCTATGGCAGGTTTGCTCCAGGATTGACCCTCAATTAGCTCCATCTATCTTCCCATCATCTCTGACCAGGGTCCCAGTCCCTCCTGAAGAAAAGCATCTTTATGGCAAGATGTAGCCACCACATGGTTTCACTCTGGGGATAATGTGTTCAGCAAGATGTTCAGTGTTAGTTTTTTGCAACACATGGTGTCATGCAGGCTGCCCATATTGGTCTCATCTGATCCGAGCACCATCTTTAATGTTTTCATTCTGTCCCCTACATGGTTCGAGGCAAATTATAAACAGGAATTTCAACAGTGACTGGGGTTTTGCCATTCCTTCATGAAGGATTTGTGGAGTGCACAATTAATATCCTGTCAACAGATTCTCCTACCTCAGCTGTGGATCTCTGCAGCTCCTCCAGAGTTACTGTTGGTCTCTTGCCTGCTTCTCTGATTGTTGCTGTCCTATCCATTTTAGGTGGAAGGCCATGTCTTGGTTTTTTGCAATTGCACCATATAATTTTAAAGCCTTGGATACTGTTTTCTAATCTAACCCTGCTTTAAACTTCTCCACAACTTCCTCCCCGATTTACCTGGTGTGTTCCTTGGTCCTTATGATGTTGTCTGTTCTTGATGTTCTTTAACAAAACTCTGAGGTCACAAAACAGCTGGATTTATTGAGAGATGAAATTTCAGAGGTGGACTCTACTTAAAAGGTGACTACTGAAGGCAACTGGTTAACTGGTTTTAGGGTTATCGGGATAAATGCACACCATACTTTTCAGACTTATTTTGGTAAACATTTTGGGAGCCATGTATTGTTTTCCTTATACTCTACAAAACATGTAATACTTTGTGTTGCTCTACCACATAAAATCCACTGATGTTTGTGATTTAATGGTATTGAAATGTGGAACACCTCAGTTGTATAAATAGTTTTGCATGGCACTGTAACTCTGATTTAGCAGCTCTGAAACTTTTGCCTTGTAACACAGAATGAACATAAACATGTGTAATGTAACCGACTTTGTAAAGTACACCTTAAAAAAATAAAGCATGTCTGCCTTCTCTGTTGCTGTGTATCGAAAGGCTGACAGGAGAAAAAGGAAGGTGAGGAAAGAGAAAGAGTTGACTTTTGGACTGAAGTCAGCGCTGACCAGCCATGCCTCCCTGAGGGCCAAACTGAGCCCCCACATCATTCACTATGTCACCACAGCTCCATACTTCAAAGGGCAAGCTAAGCAGAAAAACGCACCGCTGCAGAGTTGTAGCACACGCGCAGAGTGTGGCATATTTGTTGACATTTTTATGTCAATCCTGCCATTGTGTGATGGTTCAGTTGCTGTTGATACAGTCATGTCTTGTTGCTCATGCTGACAAAGCTCCATCTAGTTCTCCCATCCAAACCTTTTTTTCTGCTTTCCGTCCACATATCTGTTTATTCATTGCTTTCAAGCTAGGCAACATGTGCTGCATATAAAAGAGCATGGAAAAATAAATGTAACTGGAGCACAATCCAGGCACTAATTACTCAATCCTAACAGACAGAACAAAAACCCAGAGTGCTTTCAGATTTTTTTGATCCTTCCAGATTATTTCATCCTCTTCCCACTTGTGTTTTGCTACTTTGCGGTAATGTCAGCAACTCTCAAGCATCTCTCTTCCTCTTTTCCTTTTTGTTTCAGATAAATGGAGGAGAATGAGCGATGTAGGAGCAGGTCTCCAGCTCGGAGGACCACTCGGGTGCAGCAGGTGGTGGGAACAATAATACGACGCACTCGGGAGTCTCTGAGCAGGTATAGGATGAACAGGACGTAGAGAGGAGTGTAAAAAAAACACTTTTTAAAGCTGAGAAAAATTCTTGAAAATCAAGGGAAGAATTTAAATAACTGGGGAACAAGCTGCATAATGGGTGCGGTTGCAAAACAACACATAAAACATCATGGGTGTCTGAAGGTAAACAAAATGTTTCAGTGTATTCAAAATATATATATAGCTTAAAATTGTTGGCCCTGGCAAAATAAAACAAAATAAATAAAACAAAAGGGAAAAAGTAGTAGAACATTCATCAGAAAAAGAAAGTTAAAGAAAACGAAAAAAATTCACGTTTGCTGATTCTTCCACATGATTTACGGGAGGAAGGAACATCAAAATAAAGCTAATCAAATGCACCTAAATTATCCCTGCAGAGTTATGCAGGCTGTTGTCTGTCTTCAGCAGTTATTGGTTCAGGGGTTGAGGTACACCCTGGCCAGATTGCCTGTCCATCTCAGGGCGACACAGAGACACAGACGCACATACCTAAGGACAAGTTAGAGAGACCAATTAACATGGTCATAATGCAGTTTGGTGAAAACCAAAACACAGCATATCAACACAAACACATGCAACTGTCAAGCATGGTGGTCATGGGTAATTATTTGAGGCTGTTTTGCAGCCACAGAAGCTGGGCACTTTGCAGTTATTTAGTGACAACTAAAGCTTGGTTTATAAAAGCTGATGCAGCAGAACAATAATCCCAAGCTTCTAAAAGCAACTATTTAAATGTAACGAACTTTGATCCCCATAACAATATGGAGCAAACGTATAACTGAAGAAAATAAACCCAAGAATCCATTTCTTAACCTGATGTAAGCAGAGAGTAGATCTCCTCCCCACACCCACATACCACATAGCCGAGTACATATTTAATCTCTGACTGTCCCTCTCACACACACGCCACAGTAAACCACAAATATGCATTCGAAAGCCTGTCATCCTTCTACACAGCGAAGTGGTTTCCCATTCTCAGCGAAGAAGGAAGCTCAGTAAACTCTCTCTGGAAGTTGTTCCAGGCAAAGCCTTGCCATGTTGTGACCAACCCACCATAAGAGTAGCCCCAGGAAGAGGATGATACTGCTAGATTTAAAGTAAGGTGTTTGTTCATGGTTATATGAATGTGAACCTCATTCTGTTGAGGTGATTTTATGAATCTATGAATTCCAGCACACTTTATGAAACGTGAATGTAGAATAGAAACAGTTCAAACTATTTGATTGAAAGTATAACAAGAACATTAGATTATAATATTCTGTTTTGCTTGAAAGCACTATTACAATTATTTCTTTTGTTGTTTCTCATTATTGTTGACTAAAGTGTTTATGTCATGCAAGCTGTTGACTAGACGGCAGCTCATTGTTGACATTCTTTGTGTATGGAGTCATTCTGCTGTAACATGTTTAGAATGTGGTTTGGTGACATTGTGCCAAAAGATAAAAAGCAAGAGTCTCCTGTCTGAATAACAGCGTGTTGCTATAAAAGTTTATGTTGCTCAGCATTAAATGCACATCACTGCTCGATTTTGTTTTTACTTGAGGGCATGAAATCCAAGCCCATTGAATGCTTTTTGTACACAGTGCCATTGTTTTTTTTTACTGATATAATCTACAGGTCATGATGCAATCCCCATACTCTTTTTACTCAAATTTTACATACAGGAACACTTTAATTTTCTATAGTATTTCTCTTCATCTCCAGATTTTTGTTTCCTGTTAGATGTTCTGACATTGCTGATCTGCTATAACAAGTAACCAATAAGATCGTCCTTCCCTTCACATGTTTCGCTGACTTATTTTGGAAAAGGCTTCTGGCATCAAATTTAAAACAAGAGCACCCAGAAAGCATGTCCACCCAATTCGAGCCTTAAAGTTCTTAAAGTATAAAGTGTTGTTAAGTGAAAAGATAATACAAATAGTACATTTTATGGAAAACATTTTTTTTAAATGTGCACAAAATAAAAAAATATATAAAAATTTTTGTTTTTGCTGTCTTCAGTTTGATGACCTGTCAACCTTTCTGACCTCCTTAGAGAGCGTCTGCTTGGCGATGGGAGGTCGCAGCGCTCAAACAGTCTGTCCAGTCAGAGCTTCCAGGCCAAACTGACACTGCAGATCACCAGAGACCCTGTCCTGGACCGCAGCACCGGACATGGCTTCACTCTCACCACGGACACCCCCCTGCTGGTCAGGGATGTTGCTCCAGGTACACTTTGAGAGCGTGTGTGTGTGTGTGTGTGTGTCACGTGTTTGACTATGTGGATGAGTGTACTTAATTTGTCTCTCCAAATGGCCACCTGCTTTATGCAACTGTGTACTGCCTGCAGCAAGTCATATTTTGCCCACACACACACACACACACACACACACACACACACATGCAGATACACTGAGTCTCTCCTGGCCTTCACCCATCGTGTAAGGCAATGTGCCAGAGCGGGCCACAGAAACAGCAAAGCCACCTGCTCATCCTTCCTAAATTCAGTCACTTTTCATTTAGACCTCTCTAATCGGAGGTATCAGGAGTTGTTGATCCATCGCTTTCACGTCAGTCTTGTAAAATAAGCTGATAAAAAGCCCTGCTGAGAGTTCCACTCTTCCCTCATCTCTGTAATTACTATATGCTGCCAAAAAATGATGGTGAGAAAGTGAAAGGGAGGTGATAACTGTGGACAACATCTAACAGAGAGAGGGGGTTTTGTCGACAGTGGACAAATTAAATTGAAATACAGACAGAGATGAAAACAGTGTGCAAAAGTGTGAAGGGATGTAGATGAGAGAGATAGGAGGAGTCATTAAAGCAGTAAATGTTAGAGGAAAGAATGAGGAACAATAACATAAAAAACAAAGAGAAGGAAAACAAAAAAGTTCAGGAGAATGGCTGAGCTGTCACGAAAGCTTGACAGTAGGACGGTGGACCCGTGCTTCAGTATATGTTTTTGTGAAAGCGTGCAGCATTCCATTAGCAGGTAAAAAATGGGTGGCAGGCAGGGCCTTGAGAAACCATGAGCCTGTGTGTAACAAACACATATGTTCTGTAGGTTTGCAAGCGGCTGCGTTGGCTACAGAGTAAGATCAAAAGGCTGTGCCTCTCACTTGCCTGAAGACAAATGAGTATAAATAACCAGAGTAGGGAGAGCAGAGGTGAAGTGGAAGAAACCCAGAATAACTGTAACCCCTCACGTCCTGGAGAGCTCAGCCCAACACTGTTGAGTCAGCCCTGTTCAAAGAGCATGTGTGCCATTCTGTTACATGTGGTTCGTGCGCGTGTTCCTGTGTGTGCAGCAAGGGGTTTTTTTTTCCAAATCTTGTTTTTGTGGTGGTGGTGTTGTGTGTGTGTTGTGGTGTGGTGGTGTGTTTGGGGGGGTGTGGTGGTGTCCACAGGGAGCCCTGCAGATGGGATCCTATTCCCAGGGGACCAGGTGCTGCAGATAAATGATAAAGTGATGGAGGATTTTATGGGGGCATTAAAAATCTTAAAATAGAATATCATCAAGGGTTTTTATGACAAACCAGAAAGGCTGCCCTGCATTTTATTTACTAAAATACCCAAATGAGATGTTTTCTGGGGATGATTTCTGGAATGTGTTGAAACCAAAGGGGTTTTTATTGTAAAAAAACTTTTTTTTTTTTTGTAAATTTTTGGGTTTTGTTTTTTCTCACCATCTCCCTTTTGTTTATTATGGTCTAAAACGTCTTGCTGTATCCTGTTCATTTCTTCGTGTTCATTATAGTCTCTAAGGTGTTGCCAGTTTAGTTATTCCTATGTGCTTTGTTTCTTAGTTTATTCCTGTGTTTTTTTATTTGTGTATTGTGGTTTATTCCTCTTTATTAGTATTTGTGTTTCCCCCTTGATTAAGTACTTTCTTGTGTTTATTAGTCTCCCTCCCTCAGTCTCCCAGCTTACCATCTGCCCTAGCTGCTCCATGTTATCTCCTGATTAACATGCCGGCATTCCATGTCATTCTCCACACTTCTATCAGCTTATAAGCTCTCTGGTTCTCATTGTTCTCTGCTAGCTCCTCCCATTACACTTCCCATTATTGTGTTTGCCTGACTGTTTTTCCGTGCCTCATTTCAATAGCTGTTTTCTTCACCTATGTTCGTTGACCTGCTCTCCTTGTGCTCCCTTGTAAGTGTTCTGTTTTATTCAATGAATCTTCACATTGTTCATCCAGCGTTCCTGTCTGGACTTGGGTCCAACTCCTAAAACACAACACTTGACAACAGCACCTTGGACAAGTGTTCATACCCTTTGAACGTTTCCATATTTTGTCACATTGCAATTACAAACTTCAAAATCAAAAGAAAATACAGTTTTCCTTAATATGTAAACACAGCCTAGCTGTGTGTAATTTAACTTCGGTATAAATTCAACTGTTCTGTGAAGGCCTCAGAGGTTTGTTGGAGAACATTACAGGGCATCATGAAGAAAAGGGAACAGAGCAGACAGGTCTGTAGAAAAGAGGGATGAAGCGAAATACAGGTTGATCCTGGAAGAAAACCTGTTCGAATGTAAAATAGATTTTAAACTGGGAAAGAGATTCAGCTTCAAGCAGGACCCTTCAAGCGCCACTAAACGTACAACCAGAGTTACAATAGAATGGATTAGATCAAATCATATTCATGGGTTTGAATGGTCCAGTCAAAATGCAGGCCTAAATCCAAATGAGAAATTTTAGCAAGACGTAAAAGCGTACATTCTCTATTCAGTCTGACTGAGTTTGAATT
Source organism: Crenichthys baileyi (assembly GCA_036173005.1). Lineage (NCBI taxonomy): Eukaryota > Metazoa > Chordata > Actinopteri > Cyprinodontiformes > Goodeidae > Crenichthys > Crenichthys baileyi. Next base: position 340,706 of record JAHHUM010000621.1, on the reverse strand, counting down.
ATTTTGCAAAGAATAGGCCTACATTTCAGTCTCAAGATGTGCAAGACTGGTAGATACATACCCCCAAAAACGTACAGCTGTAATTAAAGTAAAAGGTGGTTCTACAAAGGTTTAGGACTGGATTTAAATAAATGCCACACTTTCAGATTTTGATTCGTAAAAAAATTAAAAGCCATCTATCCTTTTCCTTCTACTCAATGATTATGCACTACTTTGTGTTTGCCTATCACAGGAAATCCCAATAAAATACAGTCTGTGGTTATCATGGGACAAAAATGTGAAATGGTTCAATGTGTGCAAAGGTCAGAAAAAGATACAGAAAGACGTTCATGCATCTGTGTTATTGTCTGTTGGTTTTTTCCACCCAGGGACTTGGAGGATTGTATCAATGTGACTATTCTGCGGCACATGACAGTGAGTACAAAGTAGGAACTCAACATATTAACACGGTCACAGAGTCATTAGACCATCATTCATTTAAACACAAGCAGCTAATTTCTGAACATGTGACAGTAAGTTAGCATCTTCTGACAAGGTTAACTGTCTTACCTCATTTTAAAACTGAATTGCAATGTGCAAACTATCATTCCTTTAAAATAGTTTGAGGCCTCAGACTTGATTTTGTTATTTCACGGTTGCCTATAATTGATGGCACGTGTGTTGCAGAATCCAAAGTCGTCAATTATGTCAGCAGAGAAGAGAGCCCGTCTGAGGAGTAATCCAGTTAAAGTGCGCTTTGCAGAGGAGGTGGTGGTCAATGGGCACACTCAGGTAGAAACCTTTTATCTGAAAAACTCTACCAAAAGGCATTGATTGATTACGTTTTACTGGATATTTCCCAGATTTTAAATGTATTAACCTCATGATGTTTTTTAAATGAATATTTATCTATTTGATCAAATAAATGTTCTTTTTTGTTTATTTTTAGTCCTCTCTAACTAATTTTTCCTTCTTTTGTCCACTAGGGAAACTCTCTTCTCTTCCTTCCCAATGTCCTAAAAGTTTATCTAGAGAATGGGCAGACCAAGGCCTTTAAGTTTGACAATACAACCACTGTCAAGGTAGGGGTGTTTGCTTATTGAGACTGGATATTTTAGTTATTAAATGTCTCTGTGTAAATGGATTTCAAGGAGAATGTGGGTTTGCTTTGTAATTTGTAATTTGTTCATAGGCTGCAGCTGCTATAAACAATCTTGATTATGGAAAGATAATAACTAAATGTCTCTGGAAGAGGTTGTGTGTTAGGACAGATAATTGCTTCCAAAACTCACTACCAGTGGGATTAAGTTTATTTTCACTTTAAAACAGCTCTCCTGCTTGCATTCCTCTTTTTATTCCCAGCCAGAGGGAACCTGAGGATTGGGGTGTGATGGTCCATCTGGCATCAGCAGACTGGGATAAATCTTTTTATTTTTTATCTTTCCAGGACATTGTTCTGACTCTGAAGGAAAAACTGTCCATCCGGGTGATTGAGTACTTTGGCTTGGTACTAGAGCAACAGTATAGCATCACAAAACTATTGCTACTGCATGAAGATGAGCTCATTCAAAAGGTAAGGGATCTGCAGATAATCCACATAACCCCGGTGTGCAGAGAAGAAGGGTCACATCAGCTGAGTGTCAGTGCTATGGGTTTAGGATCTTCTATGTTTTGTCTCCACCAGGTGGTGCAGAAAAAGGACTCGCATGATTACAGATGTCTGTTCAGGGTTTGTTTCATTCCCAGAGACCCCACAGATCTGCTGCAGGATGACCCCTTGGCCTTTGAGTACCACTTTTTGCAGGTCAGAGAAACCTTTTAACAGCACTACTTTACATTTTCTTTAGTCAGACTAGCTTGGAAAAATTTTCTCATATTATAAAATTAGAAAAGATTATATATATATATATTTTTGTTTATCGCTTGATTCAATGTACTTTCCTTCAAAAAGCGCCAAAACAAAGAAATATCATCAAAACTGAAGGATTTGTTAAAACTGTGCAGCTGCTTCTTGTTTCTCTCTGATCATTTAAAAACTGTCCCAGTCTCGTATGATTCCCTCTCTTTTGCACAACAGTTACTTTGTTCTTTTCTTGCACCTCTGTGAATCTCTAGTAATCTTGGGAATCTGCTGTTCTAAGCAGTTGCCACTTTGATGATGCACAGCTTTAAAGCTTCATTGTGAAACCAACACATGCAAACCCATACACAGTCTGTGCATATTTTCTTTGCACAATAAAAGCCACAGGGATGCCACTTATGTCATGCTGATTTAATGTTTTAAAGCAGACTTCGCATCCTGCTGTGTTTGTTTTCCCTGACAGTTTGGGGTTCCCAGTGTTGGTTTTACTTAAAGACACTTCCAGAGTTGCCTATTTTTCAAATCTCTGCCATAAAGTTGATGTTAGTGGGGCATTAGAGCAAAAACAGCAAAAAAAGCAATGCACTGCTATTTCATTGTGATTTTTTCTGTTTTCAGAGTGTTGGAGATGTGCTACAGGAGCGTTTTGCAGTGGAGATGAAGTGTAACACGGCGCTCCGCCTGGCTGCCCTGCACATGCATGAGAGACTTGATAGTTGTGGACAGACCCGGACATCTATAAAGAGTATTACGTGAGTCTTATGTGTGTGTCTGGGTCAGTTTAAGGTTACAACAAAGAGGTCACTTATGACTGTTGGCTGTCTTTTTGAAGTGAGCATGATTTTGAAGTGAGCTGCTTTGCCGCTTTCAGGATTATGATTGGTCTAGGATGAAAATGCTCACTAATACGTAATCTATTAACGTGATGGAAAATGTTAAGCATGTGTGTGTATGTGCTCTTGTTTAACTGCAATGAGGACAATAGCCTAATACACATTAGCTCAAGGCATCTCCTTTACCAATGATGATGTAATTGTGTTTTTTTTGGAGAATTTTTTTGGCACTAGAGGCCTTTATTTTTGACAGTAGGCAGACAGGAAGGAGGGGCAAAGAGAGGGGGAGACGTTCGGCAAAGGTCACCGGGTCTGGGACTCGAACCCGGGACGGCTGCTTTGAGGACTATAGCCTCTAAATGTGGTCGCGCGCTAAACCCCTACACCACCAGCGCCGCCCCTAATTGTGGTTTTTAAGAGGCACAGTAGGGTTTATGAGGGTTATGACTTGGTTTTAGGGTTAGGCAACAGGTCGGGTACTGAGTTGTGATTACCTTTTCGAATGGAGTGTCTTGAGTGTTTCTATATTATACAAAAGACAAAAAAATTACATGCGTGTTTAATACCCCTAAACAAAATAAAATAACTGTAATAATTGTACCCTATCTTCGATGACTTCTAGAGTTAGGTAGTTACACTAGATTGTATTTTATTTTGGGTGCCACAATAAAGAATACACTTTTGTGATTTTTCTTTGTAAAACAATTAATCAACAAACAATTTTCCTTCTACTATTATGTGCAACTTTGTGTTGGTCTATCACTTAAAATTCCTTTACAATGCATTGAACTTTGTGGTTGTAATTAGTCAACATGTGAAAAGGTTTAGGGCCAGGAATACTTTAGCATGGTACTGCATACTTACAATGTGTACTTGAGCATATTAGAAATAAGTTCCTATGCTGCTGATGTGGGTAGTTTTTTAGTTCATATGAATGATTTCACAAAGAAGGGCATTGGAATCTGGACAGGGCTTGGGCCAGTTGGAGAGCTGGCCTCATTGGGTCATTTGTGCCAGCGTCTTGGCGCCCACCCCCTCCTCCCAGACACATGGAACACGTCACAACAGCACAGTCTTGGGATGTGGGATGGTGGACCTTGTACGCATGGTGGGTGGTTACTTTACAATGATTTTCCTCTGCTTATCTTGGCCCCATCCTGCACCTCAATTTCGATTTATTAAAAACACACAGGACTTTGGGACTGGGTTGGGGGAGACAAAAACGTGGTGTCTCCAACATCCCAACTGCAAATCCAGTTTTAAGGCACTTCAGACGTACACACCTGCACTCATGGCAACATTTCACATGAACACAAACAGCCATGCATACATCAGCGAGGGGCAGACTGGTGATGTGGAGATGAAATTGGGAGCTCTGGTGGTGTTGTTGGAAACCCTTGTGGGATGGCACTGTCCCTTCTCACCCTTCGTCCTTCTGAGTTCCAGTCATGCAAAGTCATACAAACACAGGGTTCTATTTTATCAATGTCCCCTGCCTTTGCAGCAAGATGCAGTCTTGATTTAATAAAATCAATCTCATTATTACAATGCCATCTTGAGATGTCCTTTTCATAGAGCCCAGCTGCCCTGGCACATTGAGGCAGCCAGGCACAAAGTGTTTCTGTAGACCCCTGTTTATTGTTTTGCGATACACTGAGGACTTGGGTCCCAGAATATACTGATACAAATGTTGTCATTAGCTATACTTAAAGGGTATCAGTCTGCTTTGAGGTGAAGAAAAAATAAATATTCACTGTGTTATTTCATTTGTGATTTAAGTTTTCACTGTTTAATTACTGTTGGGGATAATCGCAAAACTTTTTTTTGCTGGAGACTTTACATTTATATCTAGTAGGGGTACTCTAACAGCTTTGCTTTTGTTGGAGCTTTCTGCTTTGTATTGTGGAACAGATGACCACAAAAATACCTAAGTTCTTAGTATCTTGTATAAAGCAAACATTTTCTTCACTCAGCTAAATATTTTTTATGCATATAAACAAACACATTTTTCTTGTTAAATATCTTCCTTTAAACTGATCCATCTCTTAAAGACGAATGGCCATATGGTAAGGTAATATGTTGCCATTTAGTAACATGTAGTAGAGTATGTTATAATGAGAAAAGAGAACCTGACAGGTCTATCCAAGAAATTACATTTTAATCTCAATTACTGTTTTTTAGAAAAGAAAAACAGCTATGCCAAATGATTTTTTTGTCCTTATGTTGCAACATTTTACCATTTGTGCTAATTTTACTTTTTAAAAAGAACAATTTAAGTGTAATCAGCAACAAAATCTTAGCAGAGTTTTGATTATCTATTTGATGTTATGTTTGCATTTAGCTTTAAAACTGAATTTTAAATATTCCTGCAAACATGACCATAAGTAGCATCTCTAGGATGGACATCTTGTTTGTTCAGCCTTTCTAACAGTATTAACTTTGCAAAACTATTCACATTATAGCATCAATTAATTTGTCTGTTTTTGCGATAAACAACAGTGAAGGTTCAGAGAACCTGGACAAGTTGTTTACACAACATCCTGGATTCTGTCAGTTTTTCTGTAGTTTGCAGTTATGTAAGAAAAACAAGAACAGCGTGTTTTACATCTACCGATATGCATGGAAAAGTTTAACAGCACAAACTGATATGCATACTGGAATTTATGCAAACCTTCTGACCTTTAAGGCTATACTTGTCAACCAAAATAAAGTCAACTTGCTAACAACGCTAATGTTAGATCAGAAAGCAGTTTGCTAACAGCAAAGGTTTTTTCCCCCACATGGGAGAAGGTGTTTGCAGTTTTATTTAAATAACTGGACATTTTAGCATGTTGATGTTCTTCTCAATAATAAAAGTGCTTCATGGTAGCATTTACAAAAATATCATCTTGCTTTTGAGTCATTTTATATAGATCATTTATTTCTAGTAATAAGACTGGCAACCAAGGCAGTTTGTTTTATTTGTTTGATTTTCATTCCTCTCTGTATGTGTGTTTGGCAGGAAGGAGTTTGGCCTGGACAGCTTCATCTCACCCACGCTGCTAAGTAACATGAGGGAGAAGGACCTGAGGAAAGCAATTAGCTACCACCTCAAAAAGATCCAGTCCCTGCTTGAACCACGGCAGAAGGTAGACGAGGAATGACAGATGAGTGAAAGGAAAGGCATTACAAAACAGATACGGCAGTATTGTGGAGACTGTGGGGTACATTTTAGCTGCTAATCCCCTCTGAGGTTAAAGTGGTGACATGACCTAAAGCAAGATAGAAAATGATAAATAGTGGGCAGTAGAATAATTAAAAAGGAGCGTATTTACTTAGACAATCAGAGGATTTGTTACTTGGTCTTACTATATCTACTCTCCTCTTATGTCAACTTTTGTGTTCCAGGTAATATCAGCTACACAGGCTCGATTAGCCTACCTTACTCAGCTTGGAGAGGTCATTTCCTATGGTGGACGATCTTACACAGCTACAATGATGGTAAGATCCTTTTTAAGTTTTGAGAGTCAATTTGCTAAAATAAAAATACCAGCCACATTCATAGGTACATCATGGCAGGACTGTACTGAAACACTCCTGTGTTAGACCGCCTTTTAGCTTCAGAGCTGTGCTAATTCTTTGTGGCATAAGGTGTTAGAAACATATCTCAGAGACTTTGGTCTATGCTGTCATCATGACATCATGCAGATGCTACAGATTTGTCAGTTAAACATCCAGGCTAAGGTTATAGATTAACTGTACAAAAACGGATATTTTCAAGCCTTTATTCCTTTCAATTATGAGGATTTTCTGCTTACAGCTAATGAAAATACAACATTTAGGATTAGAATATTACATCAGACCAATGAAAAAAAACTTTTTTAATACAGAAATGTGGGCTTTTGAAAGGTATGTTTTATAAATGCTTAAAGGTTACTTTAAAAAAAAATACTCTTAATCTGATAAACAATCCTCATTGGAACACATATTCTATTTTTTTGAATGACATACATCTGGCTACTGTGGAGGCCATTAGAATACACTGAATTCCTTGTCATGGTTAACAAACATTACTGGATCTTTGAGACATGGTGCATTATCCTACAGGAAGTAGTCATCAGATGCTGGGTACACTGAGGTCATGAAGTGATAGACATGGTCAGCAACAATACTTAAGTAGGCTGTAACATTTAAACAATGCTCAGTTGGTACTTAGGAGCCCAAAGTGTGCCAAGAAAATATTCCCCACATCATAGTTTGAACCATCATTCCTTGGGAGGGAAGATCTTTTAGGTTGTTTTTGCCAAATTCTGGCCCGACCACCTTATTGTCTCAGCTGAAAATGAGACTTATGGGACCAGGCAATGATTTTTCAGTCTGTTTGGTCACTTTCATGCCAGAGCTGCTTGGTACACTTTAAATAGAAAGAGTTTGTATCCTTAGACAGTGCGTTACGTTTCAGCAGGTGTGAAAGCTCATCAAATTCTCGTGCGGACCAAACAAATAATCTTGTGGGTCCCCGCTCACTTACGAGTGAATCCTGGTATGATTCACTTACAGTAAGAAAGGTAACGGTTTATCTAGTAAACCAAAGAGGAAGAGTGTACCAAAGAGAGATAGTGAAGTCTCTTATACATATGTAAAGAGCCTATGTTAATCATAGCTTGAGTTTCTTGTTCTTAGCCGTCAGGAGTGACATCTGGCGTAGTCTTCTGCTGCTGTAGCTCGGCTACCTCAAAGTTTGACATGTTGTGAATTCAGAGACGGCATCCGCATACTGCATATTGTTGCTTATTATCTCAAACCAGTCACCCTATTCTTCTATGATATCTGCAATCAAGAATCTTGCCACTTGTTGGATATTTTCTGTTCTTTTACATTTTTGACTGAAAATCCAAGTAGATCAGCAGTTTCTGATACTCAAACCAGCCTGTCTCTTAAATCCAGTTTGTTACCCATTCTGATCTTTGGTTTAAACTTCAGTGAGTCATCTACACCACATTTAGATGCCTATATGATATGACTTACTGCCATGTGATTCATTATTTGTGTTAACAAGAAAGTAAACAGGTGTACCTAATAAATGTCTTTTAGCATTTTGTTGTATTTTTGCCCACTTTCACCCATACTCAGCTTCAGGACAGGGAAGTGCTGGTCAGCTTGCTAGTAGGAGCCAAGTATGGGTTGAGTCAAGTCATTAACCACAAGCTCAACATGATATCCACCCTGGTTGAGTTCAGCAGCATCAGCCGAGTGGAGCTGCTATCCGAGTCGGACAAAGTCAGCCTGCTGCGCATTTCACTGCATGATATGAAGGTATGAAAGACATGAGTACACGTCTTCATCCAGATACTCTATTGTTCATAAACATGTTGGCAGTGACATTGATAAAAACATGCATATGCACTTACCATACTATTTCTGTGCCACATCTCATGCTAGAAGGAATATAGGTCAAGCATTCTTCCTGAAGTTCAGGAATACTTAGCCTTTGGGAGTTAGTGTACATTATAGTTATCTGACACAAAGGTGACGGTGTCTCCTTCTTTCTCCCACTCCTTTTTCTTCTTATCCTTTGGCTTTAATCACCTCTGCTTTACCTAATGTTCTCCAATGCCCTCCCTTCTCTCAGCCATTTGCCTTACTGATGGATTCTATGGCAGCCAAAGACTTAGGGTGTCTGCTGGGAGGCTACTGCAAACTCCTGGTGGATCCAAGTGTTAATGTCTTCCGTCTGGGGCGCCCGAAAGTCAGGGTGCACCGGATTCCTGCTGAAGAAGGTGTGTGTGGGAGATTCGCCGTAATAGAGGGCGTGTGCTATGAATCCCTATCAAGTGAGCAAAAAAACTGTTTCACTTAAAACTAACACCTTCTGGCTTTGGCCTTTTTGACATTTTCCACATCAGTCAATATACTGTAGCCTCCTGAGACCCACAGAGTTATTTTTCTCCTCTGTAGCGGCCACTATCCTGTGGAGTACAACTTATAAAATGTATCTAAACTCTAAAATCATATACTGTATAGTAGCTCTTAAAATGTGGACACACCTGGTAAAGGCCAGGTTTTTGTAATGTAAAAAATGAAACCATGATTTTTGACCCACCTTTTTCCATAAATAATGTGACATTTAAATAATGTGACATTTATTCCGTACAATTTAATTGAAAATAAACAAATCCATTAGAAGGAAAAACAAAGATGCAATAGCCCCGTTGAATAAGTGTGTACATCCTAGAACAAATACTTTGTTGAAGCACCTTTTTATTAACTTTTAGCTTTAAGTCTTCTTAGAAACATTTTATTTTAATCCACATCTTGACTTGGCAATATTTTTCCAGTCTACCTTGCAAACGTCCACTATAAAACATCAATTTACCTGAAATCATTCTTGTGTGTGTTTGGACTCATGGTGATGTTGAGAAAAATCATCATCAGTTGTCTAGCAAACATCTGGAAACTCCTGCAGCTTGTTCAGCCCCTGTTTCTATATTGTCTCTCCAATCACACTGGAGAAATGTCCAGTTTTTGTAATGTGACTGTTTTTTTTTTATTAATTGAGTGTATTTATTGTGCGATTGTGTATAAATAATGCTAGGGAACTTTTTGTATTTTTCCTGAGAGATACCTCTGTACAATGAGATATTTCTGATTAATCTCAAACTATGGTTTTAGCTAAGAAACACAGATTAAAATTTAGATCTTAACTTTATTTCAGTTTAATCAGACTAACTATAATTTATGGTGGGTGTAAACTCAAGAAGACTGATGGTTGAAATGATTCAGAAGGTGCTTCAGCAAAGCATTAGTTTAAGGGTGCGCACAGTTACGTAATCAGATTATTGCACATTTTAATTTTTTATTCTATTTTCCCCTGTCACATTATGCATGGACACACTTAAATAAGAGATTAGGCCTGATTGTTGGTAATCTCACACCATTATATTTTTAAAACACAAGTCTTCATGACCATCATGAGACAAATAATAAAGTATATTTTAGTTATAAATTTCTCACATTTTAAAATATATAAGCATTTCTTACGGGTTTCAGAAGGGTATATTTTTAACTAATACGCGTATGGACAAAAATGACTGCTATCACATGCTCTAATAGTTAAACATGATTTTCTTCTGTTGTTCATCCCAAAGATTTTATACTATGCTTGTCTTGGATTTGTGTATTAGGCTATGTGTCTCGCTGCTGCAGTGATTCAGACGATTCAACAGATGACGATGACCCAATGGATTCTCAAAGTTACAAAGGCTCAGACCCTGCAAGTACGGACTGGGAAGAAAGAAGAAGAGAGGAGGAGGAAAAGAGGAAGGAGGAAGAAAGGAAAGAGAGAGGAGAACACAAAGGCAAACAGGAAGTGAAAATAATAGTTACAAGAGAAGGCAAAGAGAATGAGAGCGAAGAGGAAGTAGGTGCAACAGGAAGTGGTCTACGTAAATTTAATGTTGAGGATGAAGATATGAACCTGGAGACCAGCTGGTACCACACTGACCCAAGGGTCACTAGCAGCTTCTCCAGCTTGTCCAGCAGTTCCTTGAACACTGCCCTGGATGAAAGCAGTGCTGCAGCCAAAGCCCCTTGTCGCCTGGATGCTTTTCGTGGGTCAAGCCCAGGCGAAGATCCTTCAAACATGGACGTCCTCCACCCCTACCTCCTTGAGACAAAGCGCCAAGGGCCCCTGCGACCCACAAACCTAAACTATTGTGGCAATGATAACTCTTTCCTCTGTTTTGCTGATCTCTCCAAGACTGATTTCTTGCCTAGTCCAGCAGGAGCTACAAGTGATGATGACGATGACGATGATGACAAGGAGGAGGAAGATCTGGGCATCCACAAACTCAGATGCATTTCTAAGATACCTAGTTCTAGAGATCTGAGACTGATTGATAGCACACCTTTTGAAAGATTGCCCATTAAAAGAAAGAAAAAGACTCCCCCCAAAGTCCCAGTAAGAACAAGTTCAATTCCTGGAAATAAATCAGCACAAGCAGAGCACCGCCTGTCTAAAGATGTGGATGGTCTTTTTCTTACTCCTTCACCAAACCCAAAACCAGCTCTTTTGTTAAAGGACAATGTCTCAGAATCAGAAGACGAGTTTTTTGATGCACAGGAGAGATTTACTCCACCAGTTCCAGAGCTATCAGGTTTGTTTTAGCAAGTTTTTACACAAAAGTCCACCGACCATGTTGGCACTCTAGTTTTTAAGTGAGTGTAACATGTGAAAACTCCTACAAATTAAGTAAAATAGGTTGAACTGTCTGTGAGTCAAATAATGGGAGTCTCTATCTCTTCTTTGATCTTTCCTTTTCTCTGGCTTTTACAGACGCTGAGCTGGCTGATCGGCGAAATGCTAACCGTTTGAGTGGAACCTGGAACAGCCTTCCATCTGTCCCAGGAAAAGGACCATCATCCCCTGTTGCCAATAAACCTCAATCCCCTAAAATGAAGAAGGAATCTGAGTTGCTAAAAGACTCTACAAATCAACTTGTTTACCGACAAGCCAGTCTTTCAAAGTCAATCCAGAAACCTGAAGTTAAAGTCAAACCACCACTGGCACCTAAACCCCAGTTGCCTCCCAAACCTCAGATGATGCCTCCCAAGTCACCCCAACGTGGAAGATCATATGCCCAGTGCAACGGGGATGCCTCGGGACATTTGTCTTCTGAACTTTTGGAAATGGAGCCAGACACAATGGAGTTCAAATCCGTAACACTGGGCGGTTTGCCTTTATCCTCATCAATGATTACAGCAGTAAGATGTAACAAACAGTCAGTAACCAATACAACACCACACGCAGAGGAAAAGACAAAAAAACAAGAAGACTACTTACAACAAAATAAAAATCTGGTGAGTAAGAATGGGTTGCATGTTCCTTCTAGTGACAAAACATTAATTCCAGATAAAAAGGAAACAGCAGAGGTTGATGAGAAAGTCAATGGATCTAACATTTTAACGAGGAGTCCACCAAGCTTACATCCTATCACTTGCTCTAACTCAGGCACCAAGCTAGCTGTTCCCCCTCCGGTTCCTCCCAAACCTACTTCTTCCAGTAGTTTTCATCCATTATCTCTACCTTCTAGCTCTCCTGTCTCTCCAACTGATCCAAATAAAGGGATCTTTAAGGATACTGTCGGAACACCAAATGGAATCCACCCTTGGAGTAGTCGCAATGGCAGCATCCAGTCAGGGCCCAGGAGGGTTTCTCTGAGCCATGAGAGCCTATCACCCAAAAATACAGATGCACCTCTCACTATTCCCACCTCAACCACCTCAATCGATTGCAAAGGTGTTGGAGGCTTTGACAGCAGAGAATCTGGTCGATCTGGTTCAGGTTCTGATCTGCGAACTAGCTCTTCCAGCCTGGGAGGTAGACTACCAGCCTCTGCTCTGAGAGGAAAGATCCAGTCTTTGCCCTGGTACATGACTCGTTCCCAGGAGATTCTGGGAAATCTGGACTATCCTTCGACAAGTTCTATCAATGGAGACACATCTGGCTTTGGCTCTGGTTTGTCTGTAGCAAGTGGTTTATCAGACTTAAACAAAACCCCTGTCAAGGACAAGGAGACAATTGCCTCAAAATCAGGAAGTAAAGGAAGCATCTTAGATGATGGAGCAGAGGTTGTCATCGCAACCATCAAAGAGGCTCCAGAATTAAGTTCACATATGAAAAAGGCCAGTGGAACAAATGGCTCACATCCTAATCTGAGTTTTAGAGATAACAGTCCACACCTTGGCAGTGTTTCTTCAGAGCAGCCTCAGTCACGGCCTCATTCAGCTGTGGGGCTGGGAGGTGTAACAAGCATGCAGATTGGAGGCGACTCACCGACCTCCTCTGGAGCAGACACTACTCCTCCACAGCAACATCGAGAGTCTTGTGGCTGTCGCACTGTTTATGCCAACTGTTTCAGTGGAGACACTGAGGATGGAGTAAGTTTTGATGAGGAACTCACCGTTTATGAGTTCTCTCGCCGCATACGCCCTAAACCTGCTCAGGCATCATCTCCAACAACACCCTCTCCAAAACCCAACATTCTGTCACTTTTGAGGGACAACCCTCGGCCACTGTCTACATTCTCCACTGCGTCCTCTGAACTGAGTCCTCTGGTTTCGGGTCCAATTTCACCTACAGTTTCACTCAGTGGGCGTCTTCGTTCCCTTAACAACAAGAACTATGGGGGATTAAGGGGTGGTTTTGTCTCTCTACGTGAAGACATAGATCAACTTCTTCTGGTATTAGAGAAGGGAGCGCTTGACCAGTCTCAGCACCCGTCAAAACTGGAGAACACAGACCTAAATCACAATGGAACAGAAGACAATACTGCTGCAGGTAAGGGTTGCACTGGAATAAATCCTGTCATCATGACAGAGTCTGAAAGGAGTCTTCTCCAGGCAGAGGCTCGTCGACTAGCATCTGGATGTCAGCGAGCCACACGTGTTGGATGGGCTCCAGATGAGGCTCTACGTTCTTTAACCAGTAGTTTTAGTGCGCTTGTTCAGCTGTCAGCTGCCTGCCTGAAAACAAATCCCTGTCCTGGTTGTGACGTCTGCCATAAGGCAAGACTAGTTGACAGGGCTGAGGATGATGATGGCCAGCAGCCTATGGACAAGTTGAAGGAGATAGTTGGTCTGTACAGAGAGTTTGTTGGGGCTGTTGAAACAGCTGGGACTGGTGGTGTGAACGGTGGTAGGAGTGTGGGGTCTGGACAGAGTCAGGGGGAGGAAGATGGGGTGAGGCTACTAGCCAAACGCTGCACTTTGCTTATCTCATCGGTATTTGCGCTCACACAACTTTTCCGGACATGCACACTGGAAACCACAGAAACACCTGGCCGTGTACCTCTCAATTTTTGACCCGAACCTTCAGACTCATAAATGATGGACTCCAGAGGTGAGACAAGAGGAGACTGCACAGAGCAAATTGGTTTGTAACTCCAATATTTTTGTACAAGTGCCATGCACACCACAACACATTACACATACTGACACCTCACATAATCCTAAAGAGGTCTGCCTCTCTTCGCAACACGTGTGGACTATGCATTTGTACATTTGAATTTTATAATTACTTTATTCTCTTATTTTATGATACAGTATGTGTATGTATGTACTGATTATCCATGTACGTATTTAAGTATTTATTTTTACAATGTTTGCACCATTATCTGTCATGTGCAGATCTCTGGTGAGTAAAACCTAAAAAAAACATGGATGTCACTGGATTTTTTATTTTCCCTTGTCTTTGAGACAGTATTATGTTATCTTTTGCTGCTTCTAAAAAAACTCTTCACTCTACAAGGTGTAATCTGTAAATTGTCATTTTATTCAGTCTATTATTGCAGTACATTTACTGACAAGACACAGAAAATATACTTTATTACAGTTTTGAACTACAACGATTAGCTGTTTTGTTTTTATATGTGTAAGGTTTACACCTTTTTAAGAGTTCGGTTTTTAAACCTCACAGTCACAAATAAATGTGGTACAAAACTCTACAGCAGGGAGAGCACTTTTGACTGTTACAGATTGCACCTTTTTGTGAGACATAGCCTTGTATGAAGTGTTTTTCCTGTCCTTTCCCCCCATCCAGGATTCCTCTCTGTTGTTTCTTGGTACTATAACCATTAATCAAATGTATGCAGTATTATAACATTCTTGTTTTTCCAAATGCCTCCATCTATATATGTTTTCTGGATATGTGAGTTTGGTGGCCTAGGCAGTGAAACAGTGGACCTTATTTATGTAGTTGGCACAAGGGTGACTGTTAAACTCTGTCCAGATGTAGCAAAGATCCAAAGTCTTAAAAAACACTGAGCCACAACTGTTCCCTGCTTTGGGTTCCTCTTTGTACACCACTTTATCAACAAAACACTGACAGATGAACTGACAGAGGACAGAACTGTAGATATACATCTGTGTCCTACCTTAGTTTATGCCTATGCAAACATAAACTCCTAAGCCCCTGCACACTGTATGCTGTTTTTATTTCTTTCAATGCCAGCATTAAAACCAACAACAGATGCGTTATATTTGTGTGAAATAATGGGAGTTTTTTTTTTGTTTGGAATGCTGGCTTTTCATCTTGCTTTGGGGAAACTATCTGCATCGCTATTTGCAACAATTTGCGAAGTTGCGTGGCATTTGCAATCGTCAATGTGAAGACTCCTGTCTATACTGATCTCTGTGAATTGTCGCTAAAAGGATTACATTGCTCGATCAGTTTGCTAATCAGCTCAACATTTCACAAGATGTCGCCAGTGCGCCTGATCTTCCACCACGAAGGATTTACTTGAGCCACTTTTGACAAGAGGATGGCACTTAAGACTGATCAATCAGTAGCTGCTCCTCTAAATATGATAAGGGGATTAGGGTAAATAAAGGCTGCTTAAGTATCCGCTCAGCTGGTGAGGAGATGTGTTTTTTCCCCAAAATGACAAAGGAAAGGGTATAAGGAAAATCTCTTGAGACGTCCAGCGGCCATGTCTTCAGGTAGCTTTATCCATCACTGCACTAACAAACCATTCTGTGATGTCCCAAGTGTGTTTTTGAGTCTCCTTTTGTTCATCAGAGGCTCAGAGCAGAGTCTGTTACACTCTTCTGTTTTTACGCAGTTTCGTATGAAACATTTGTTTCTACACAAACGGACTCTTTTTCCATATTTACATCCAACAAAGTCAATGTAACGAGAATTGTACTGTTTGGGAATAAATGACACACTGACCTTCATGGCGTTTACTGAGTGTTTGTGTCTGCTGGATGTGAGCATTTGACCCATTAGTGAATTCAGGCCCCCTTGTTAAAATAACAGGTTAGTTTCTTAGACCTGAAGTCTTATTTACAGCATTGCAAAGTTTAAATTAAAAGCCAGATTGTTTAAGTGAAAACAATGTATTTGAGAACCTGAACTATTTCTATTGCCATGTCTGAACCTTTAATGCAGTTAATGAGGATTACTGCCAGTGTTTATCTGTGAACTGAAGCGTCTCTCTTTATCCTCGAGCTCCCTCTCGTGTCTTCTCTATTCTTAGAAATCTAGACCAACATTCTAACCTCTTTTAGCACTCCTGATGACTTTGAATGCAAAAAAATGTATGACTTGAAACTGAAATGACTCCATGACGACCGTGTCAGTGTGAAGAGAAACCAAGAGCTGAGAGGCTTTGTAACTACAGCAGCTCAACTCTTCTCACGCCAAAGTCCTCACATCAGATTGTCCTTAATCGGCTCTTTATCTGCTGTCTGACTCCTTGATACAGTAATCTAAAGAGTAACAATCATCAGAGGTCTTGATGCCAGAACTACTTCAGTGATTAAAAACAAAAAACAATCATCGTAGTCACAGTATTTGTGTTTCACGAGTGAGTGCCAAGTCTTATTTATCTGTCTATAGTGCATCATCGAACAGTGCTGCAGGTAGTGCGAGTGATCAAAAAGCAGAGATTAGAGTGTATTTTAGGCAAAGGACAGGTGACATATTGTACACTGAGGCACAGTGGATACAAAGGGTTGGCACAGAAATCACCAATATACAAGAATCATTCATTTAGTTTTACGATGCAGTGTTACAATGCCTTGCAAAAGTATTCATAAACCTTTGACCTTTTTTCAAATAACAACCAAAATCTTTAATGTATATTACTGGGATCTCAGGTTATGGACAAACACAAAGTGTTGCATAAATGTAAGGTGGAAGGAAAACAAGGAATGGCTTTCAAAATGTTTTCCAAATTACAATCTAAAAGTGTGGTGTGCATGTGGATTTGGCCAACTTTACTCTTGACATCCCTCAATAAAATCCTTTAGAAGACTTCAGAAGTCACCATTGAGTAAATAGAGTCCAGATGTGTGTAGGTTAATCTCAGTATTAATACAGCTGTTCTGGCCCCTCAGATGTTTGTTAGAGAACATCAGTGAACAAACAGCTCCGGAACCAAGAACACAGAAGACAGGTCAGGGATGGAGTTGTAGAAAAACAGAAAGCAGAGTTAGGTTATAAAACATCCCAAGCACTGTTCAAATCCATCATGTGAAAATGAGAAGAGTATGGTACACGGCAAACCTACCAAGACATGGTAACTGGTGGAGCTATTGTTATGCAGTCTACAAATCTTTTTTGAGTCCCATTTTCCATTTGCTAGATGCCCTGTATGGAGTCTCTGCCAACATGTGGAAGAAGATGCTCTGGTCAGATAGGACCAAAAATGAACCTTTTAGCCTGAAAGGAGGCGACTGTGACTTAGTGGGAAGAGTAGTCACCTTGCACAGCGAAAGTCGTGGGTTTGATTCCAGCTTCCTCCAACCATATGTTGAAATGTCAATGTGCCCTTGGACAAGGCACTTAAAACTCAAGTTGCCTACTGATCTGTGTATTGGTGTATGTGAGTGCTGCGATTGGGTGAATGTGGCTCTAATGTACAGCGCTTTGTGTGGAAGGGAACTGGGAAAGGACTACATAAGTTCAGCCCATTTACCATTTAAATGCAGAACCCACTGCAGAAAATGAACACTGCACCTGGACCCAATGTTTGAATTGATTGGAGTAGAGGTTCACCGTCTAGCAGGATAACTAACCACAAATTAGAGCCCGAGCTATAATGGAATGGTTTATATCAAAGCATATTCATGCGTTAGAAATCCAGTTTTAAATTCAACCTAAACTTTGTGGCAAAACTTGACAACTGCAAGTGTCACTGAATGGACGGAGAGTGTCTGCGAAACTCTCCATTCTGATTGAGCATGAGCTGCTTAGATAACAATCATAGAACAAAAAAACTCTAGATGTGTAAAGCTGGTGGAAACAAAATCCACAAAACTGGTAGTTCTAATTGCAGCGTAAGGCGACCCAACAAAGGACTGACCCAGGGAGGCTGAAAACAAATGCACGCTTCAGATTCTTTGGTAAAGAAATATTTAAATCATCGTTTTCATTCTACTTCAGTTATTTATCTCCACCACATTAAATCCTGCTAGAATACATGGAAGCTATGGTTTACAAAAAAATAATAATATATTGAGGGGTATGAATACTTTAGCACGGCACTATAAATGTCATGCAAATTTTGCCCTTCGAGAAAATGCAACCATCTTCCCATTTATCCTGAAACAGCAATGCAACACATTGTCCTTTTATTGATAAAGATTTGACGTAGCTGCAATGTACACTTTTAGAGAAATGTAGACTTTCAGAACAATTACAAACACTAATACCAGCAGGAGGAACTCTTCTGTAAAACTGGAATACAGAAGCTTTCTTTTGAAAGGACAAAAAAAACTCATGAAATTTAAACACTGCAAGCAGTTAAAGGAAAACTAAACGGTCTTAAGAATTAGGGCAAACGGTCCATTTTACATGGCAGCTTGAGTTTTTTGTGCCACCGATGATTACCCTCTGTCCCCGTCTTCACTCTCCGCCATTAATCTTCAGCCTCTCAAATGTCCAAGCAACGTGCCTTTCCTCTTTGGGCCGTCAAACATGCTCAGGACTGCGCTGTGGTGGCTGCAACTACTCAAGCTTGAAATCTGAGCCCATTATGTCAACAGAAGTTACAGACAGAGAGGAGAGCATGCGTGAGAGGAGAAAATATCAGCAGGACAAAACAGAAGAGGTTTAAGAATCAAATGACAGTAAGCACTTTTTTTTTCCAATAATCAGCATTACAAAACTGGTCCAAAATTAATTAAAGGAACAAAGGTGCACAACAAAATTATTGGGTATCTTTTATGCTGCACTCAAAGTCCAAATATAATTTAACTCCTTTCAAAGAAATAAAAAAAGCAAATATGGGTGTAGATTGTTTAAATTCAAAGACATCCTGCCTGTGGCACTTTAGAAAATAAGTAAATAAACCACACACAGACATACCATGTGTTACAATACATAGAGATTCAGATCAGTCTTAAGCTGAGCAACACCAGTTACTGGGCTTAGATTCATTAGACTCATAGCATAACTGCCTAGGCCATATGACTGAAACTTTGCAATTATGCTACGAAGCTAAAGATGTTCAATTTTTGTGATTTCTAATTTTTCCTTCTTTTCTCCAAAGGACCATAACATAACGTAAGATGGAAAAAAATGGTTCTTTGACATAGTTGATCTGAATCCAACAGAGAATGAAGGAATTTCAAGATTATCCCCATTTATACATTAAAGCAAATGTTCTTATCATAGTGTTATTTTTGGTTAATGCGTTTATAGACTGACCCATCAATGGGATTTCTTAGTTTTGATGCATTTAATGAACCTGCCGATCACCAACCAGAGCTGATCATTAGAAAATTGGCTGATTCTGATCTCTGGTCGACTAACTGGTGAATCTTAGGTTAGCTTTAACCCCGCCATTTTAATATTTTGTGTCCTAATTTTGGCAGAGAAATTTCATAAACATTGGCTGGTGAGAAATAAATAGGCAAAAGTCTGTGAATCTCTTGTTGAGGAATAATCTCTGGACATTTGAATGGTCAAAAGCACTAAAATGTTTAAGTGGCAGCAGTTTAGCTTGAAAAAAAAGTGCTTTTGATTGTCAAAATGTTGGGATGTCATTTTCTAAACTCCACAGCACACATAGAGAAAACAGATTTTCCTACAAAACAGTGAACAAAATCAAGTGATGCTGTAAAAAAAAAAAAAAAAACACTCCTGCACAGACAAAACAAGGGCTTACCATTTGGACCCTGGCACAAATTACGTGAAGTCTGAAGTGTGCATTTCGATTTTATTACAATGAAAACATTGAAAAGTAACATTGGCAGGTGGTTATCTTACACTCGCAGCCGGCCCCTCTCTCAGTCCTGGTATAACAGAGCCAGACATCAACCGCATGGACTTTACTTTCCCTTTCAACACACCTCCCATCTCTTCAGACTGACGTTCCTTTAAATGCTTCTTCTATTTCATCATGTTGATTCCTCCTTTCATAACAGCTTCAGCAGCAGCTCATAGGTGGCGTTGATGATGCCCCAGGACAGCAGTGAGCGGTGGTAATTGAGATGGGCTCCTCTGAACAGCATGGCCACGCTGCCCCCCCTCTCCCTCCACACTGTTAATAGCACCTTCCGACACGGCTGGAAGGCTCCACCGACCTGAGACTGAGCCCGCGACTTGACCACGTTTAATGGGTAAAACATAATGCCGAGAGCTGCTCCCAATACCCCTCCACAAACAAAATCATTAACCAAGTGACCCGCTTTGTTAGTGGCTTCTGGCAACAGCTCCTTGATGGGCCCCCGCAGGCCAAAGAAGAGCACATTGCTGGGACCGTTACGGAGGAGTATGGGCACGAGGCCGCGGTAACACTCTCTGATGCCGTACTCGGTCAGAAGTGTCCGGAAGGTGTGTGCGGTGTTGTTGAAGCGCTCATGGTGCCGATGATCCTGCAGGAGAGTCTGAACGCGCTCAAACGGCGTGAGGGTGGCTTCTGCGGTTCCTGCCAGCGCTGCGGCAAAGCTTCGTGTGACGAGCTCCGGCACACCGCTGCCACAAGCATGGCCGTGCAGTACTCTGGAGAAGTCCTCATAAAGGCCAAACATGATGGCCACTGTGGTGCTCTTCTGGAGCAGTGGGGGGAGGAGGCCGCGATACAGATTCCTCAGCCCATCCCTCTGTAGCTGTTGGACCGCCTCAGTAACCAGCACACCATGCAGCTGCTGGCGGAACAGCACTTTCTGAATGGGGAAGGTCACCAAAATGTTGGTGAAGGCCGCCATGGAGCCACAGACATAGTGCTTTCCTTGAGGGCCCAACCTGGCGCCGAGAACCCCAGCAGGCAAGAGGGAGGAGCCTCCTTTCGTCAGGCCAGCCCTGGGTTGAGGTGTTCGGGTTGACTCAGAGTCCATGGTGCTGACAGCCATGAGCGGCTCAGTGCACGCCCTGACGCCTCATCGTTACATCAGCTCTGTACATCACTAAAAAAAATATTAGAAAAAGAAATAACATGTTATGTGAAACAATCAAAAAAAAAATCATTGCTTTTTAAGAGGTCTCTGGCAGAACTGTGTAAATACGGTGGCCTCCTGAAGTATTCAAACCCCTTGAACCGTTTTAGATTTTGCCATTTTACAACCACAAACATCTATATTCCTGGGATTTTATGTCAGACTACAACAAAGTAGTGGATACTTGTGATACATCGTTGTCATTTTTTTTTTTTTCTTACAAAAAAGGTGTAATGTGGATATGCACCCAGCCTCCCTTAAATATGATACCCCTAAATAACATCCAGTGAGATTAACTGCCATCAGAAGACCCAAATTTGTAAATAGATCACAGTGTGAATACAGCAGCTCGGTGAGAACCCCCCCGGAGGTTACCTGAAGCTCTGACCATCTCACAGAGCACTGTTCTGCCCATATTATGAAATGGAAAGAGTATGGCACAACTGTAAACTTACCATGACATTATCATCAACTATAACTGACATACCAGGTAACTACAGCATTAATTACATAACATGATGGTGACTGCATCATGCTGTGGCATATATATAAATATTATATATAAAATATTAGAGGTGTTATGCAGCCTGGTGGACGCTCACATACCAGCAAGACAATACACAAAAATGTGCAGTAAGAGCTGCAATTAAAATACTTTGCTTCAAAGCACTTTTTCTGATATTCATGTATCCTGTTCTTTTCACTTCACGACTGTGCATTACTTTCTACTGGTCTATCACATTAAATCCCAAGGTGTTTTTAACAATACAAAATGTGAAACACTTCAAGGGGTATTACGTTAGCGAGCCATTGTTTATTACCTTTTTTTTCTACCACATAAACAGGGATTTTAAAGTATACACCAACTCTGGACAAATTACTCTAACTTGTTTTAAAAATATTGCAACAGCTGTCTTTGTAAGGCAAAGACAGTTGATCCTATATACATAAAATGTATTTACCTCATTAAATGTGATATGATTTATTAGATGGGTTTCTTTTTGCATATCTGGTAATGATAGTATCATTTCGTGTCAAACATAATCTAACTGAGATTAAACTGTTCCAACCACCAACTTTAATGCCTGTCCAAACAGGCTGCCTCAACTGCTGACTGATAAGGATTATTGCCCAACAGATTGATAAGTTAGGGCCAAAGTCATAGGCAGGGCCAGGACAACTATTTAAACACATCGACGCATATGTAAAGCTAAAATCACTGTGTATGTACAGTAATAAATCACATAATCATTAACATTTAAAGCTATTTATATACAGGGTATTCCATGCAACAGAAGTAACAAATTAAGTCCAATAAATACAAAATGTGTTTTTATTCAGTGTATGGGTGAAGTATATTTTTAAGTTATCTAAATATAGTTGATGGAAGAACACCAAAATATCAACCCAGCAATCTTTACACACATCTTAAGGTCAGAATGACATCCGGGTACTGACAACATTGACAGTAATATTCTTGCAGGTGTTTTTCATGCAAAGTTGTGCTTTCTATGAATAAATGCAGGCCAGCTTGAACGTCAAACCAACAGTTACCTTGGCACCGCTAATACTGCAATTCTTGCATGCCGATTTTGAAATTGATTACATGTTTTACTTGAATATCTGCTTGTTGTTCTAAACTTTTAGTTTGTCACAGTTGCAGGAAGAAGCATTTTGCCATTTGTGGTGAAAATTACAAAGAAAACCCACACTTGAATCTTTAATCTACAGGCAACCAAACGGATTTAAAAATGCAAGTACTTCTAAGGAATTCACTAACTTGTTCACTCATGTTTTTCCTTTTACACACCTATCAGAAGCTCGATAGACCTAAACATTTTCCCTCTGTTACAAACGCTCGAAAACATTAGTTACTTTCGTGTGTCAGTAAATTATAAATAATAATAATAAGCAGCTAACATGCTAAGCTTAATAAGTACACTTAAAAACGTTATGGTACTTAGCAACAAGCTAGCTCAACCGTGCCCGTTTCTTCCTCGCCCGCGTTTGGGACACTCATCGGATTTTCAGTCAATATATATTTAGAAAATATTGGGACAACTTCAAGAAAAGTAGTATTAATCGACAGATAAAATACCCGTCTGCTAAGCCTGCTAGGTTTGCCTGATTACAGTCGGAATTATAGGTTGCTGGTTGACGGCTGTTTTGAAGATCCCAATGGCAGCGGTTCAGTGTCAAGAAGCGAACCAGTCTCTTCCCTCTAGTTAAGCTAATGAATGGGTGTTTACCTGCTGTGGGCTCTGATCAATTGCCCTCCTGTACCTGGAGAGACGGGTTGTTTTTGCAGGGTTGACGGGCCAACGTTGTGTAGGTCGTGTCTGGGGCTATAGCAGCAGTACGTGACAGCAAGGAAGCGTCTGCGCTTGCGCCATATTACGGAGTTCTTCTTCTTTGTGTTGTTTATAGGCGGTTGGCAAACAGTTTAATGGTGCATTACCGCCACCAACTGGTAAGGTGTGAAGACCAAATATCGCTCAGTAAAAAACCAAACAAGCTTAGGTCAAATCAAATTACTTTGTCTCAAAATAAAAATATATGGCCTGGTAGTTTTTACTTCTTGGATCTTTCTGAAATAAGTCGATAAGGTCTAGTTTTATTTTCATATAATTAAGATTTTGAATTAGCTGATTTTACATGTGCTATTATCTTTTCCCCAGAGTAACATTTGGCTATCTGGTGTTTACATATTATAAATAAGGGGCTGTTTAGTCCAGTATGCCCAAGTCTGAGTCGTCCTCCTGATCCTATGCTGAGGTGAAAATACCTTTGGAGCTAACACAGATTTAAGATAAACATTTGTAAACGTTTGAAACTCGTTGCTTTACGCAGTGTAACATAAGTAGCGATTAGTTTGTCCTTCTCAATTAACCTAAACAGGGTTGACACATATTTTCTTGGCGCTGTTTTAGAGCAACTGGTTAACTAACTGTCGCTAACGCTGACAGTAGTGTGCCGTAAAGCAAGATTGAACGTAACCGTAGTAACGTTCCAGCAGCTACTGTACAGATGGGTTTATATACCCACACTTTTTTATTTCCGTGGTTATTAGTATCCTGAAACTGAGGGGGAAAAAATAATGGGTAAATAGATAATAATAATAACAGTTTTAGTTCAATTGCAAATATTATTACTTGGAAATTTGAAGTTCCTAATTTAAAGATTAGTTTTACAGTTAAAATTCCAGTGACTCTATACAGAAAGGCCAAAACTGAAATTAGAACCCAGGACAGTCTTGTGAAGAATCAGTAAGAAATCGAAATATCAAAATCAGATAGGTGTCAGTGGGACTTGAGACGGATAATAACTTTAAGGTCAAAGCACTGTAGAGGTTGTACTATACGGGTTAAAAAATCTATAGAGCATCTTTAGACCATAGGAAATATAAAACACAAAGAGGTAGAATGAGATCTAACATAAGGAACGTTGGATTTACTTTGGAAGGGTTCCTCGTGGTTCATATAGTGCAGGGTTGGGTACTGTTACTTTTCCTAATGGACTTCAACTGCTTTTTTAAATATTGGACAATATTTATGATACCTTTATAATAAAAATAATCATAATATTAATAATGGCTTTAAAGTCGTCACTGTGTTCTTTAGCCACTATGTTCCTTATTAGCAGTCACTAATTTTTTTATATATTTTTGAATTTGCTTCTTTTTAGTCACCTTTTTCTTCTTTTGTCTTGGTATTCAGATATTTGCTCTATAAATGATGCCTGGTTCTATGTTTTTATACATAATCATCTATAATAAATTAGTTAAAATTTTATTTAAATGTTTCAGCTGAATTTTCTTTTAATCACTTGTATGTAATGGGCAGAAGGTGGCGGTAATGCACCTTTAGTTTCGATGCCAACCGTCCTTAAACAAACAGAAGAAGATGTTAGCCTAGATAAATCAAGGCTAGCTTAGCTTTGTTTGGCTCACTCGCGCTGTTTTTTAATACTGTATTATTTTCTGGATGTACATGATTGTAGTATTAACTTGCCACATATGCTTCCAATTTATTAATGCTTTATGACTGGTTGTTTTAAAGATATAAACTTAAAGTCGGATAGCTATAGCTAGCTAAATAACGTTTTTTTTTTTCCTGCTAGCAGGTTAATTATGTTTTGCAGAGAACTGCTGTATTTCGTTATCAGTTTGTACGCATGTGAAGGAACCAGATGTTTTACACTGCAGTCCTGACTTCTGGGGTGGTTTGTTTTTGTTTATTTGACCAATGAAATAAAAAAAAATTGATCAATGACATGTCGGCGCAAAAGGACTGCGAGTTTTTGGTTAAAAGAGCCCGAGAGTTGGTTTCTGATGATCCCTGCGCCGCCAAAGCCTGGCTAATAACAGCCAGAACCCTTTACCCAACAGATTTCAACATACAGGTAACATTAAGCATCCATTTCTAGTAGAACCTAGCTGTCATGAATAGAAGCTTAGTTCCCACTGTTTTTACAGTATGAAATGTACATCATTGAACGCAATGCAGAGAGGACAGCTTCGGCTGGGAGACTGCTGTATGACATGTGAGTTGCAGCATCATATTAGTCAGTTACTACCTTGTGTCGAGCCTGTGCTAAAAGTTGCCAATCGTTTGTTCACCCAATAGGTTCATAAACTTTCCAGATCAGCCGATTGTGTGGCGTGAGATCAGTGTCATCACAGCTGCCCTCCGCAGTGACTCCCAGGACAAACATGCACAGTTTCTAAGAGGTGAGAGACCGACGTCTTGCTAAGTAGTCCTACTTCTTGAGCTTGTTGCACATCCTGTCACACTACCGCAATAAACTGCAAGGTTTTTTATTTGATTTTTTTTGGGACCAGCCAACAGAAAGTAGTGAATAATTGTGAGGTGCTAGGAAAATGGTAGAGGATTTTCAGCTTTTTTTATTACACTAAAATAATGAAAATGTCAAGAACTTGTATTCAACCCCGTGTATCAATACTTTGCAGAACCACGTTTTTTCAGTTGCAAGTATTTAGTGGTATGTCTCTACCAGCTGACTGGAAGCTGAATATGTCTATTCTACTTCAATTTGGACATACATTTTTTACGTTATGCCACAGATTGTTATTTGGATTTAGGTCTGGACTTTGACTAGGCCATTCAACACATGAATATACTTCGACTGAATTCTGACTGTACATCCAGGTCGTTATCTTGCCGGAAGGTGAACCTCTGCCACAGTTTTAACTTTTTTTTAAGTGTCTATCAGGCTTGCTTCAGTGGATGTCCTGTAATTTAACAGAGGGCCTGTATCCATCCATCTTCCCTTCAACTCTGACCAGCTTTCCTCTCACCACTGGGAAAAAAAAAGTATCTCAACAGCATGATGCTGTCATCACCATAGGAATGGGTTGTTCAGAGAGATATGTGTTAATTTTCCACTTCCTAGTTTTTGGCATGTAGGCCAAAAAGGTCAATTTTGGTTTTCTCTGACCAGTGCACAATTTTTCCAAATGTGTGCAATGCCACATGGTTCGTGGCAAACGTTAATGACTTCTAATTGCCTCCTTCAGAACATGGTTTTCTTCTTGTCACTCAAGGCTAGATTTAAGGTCACTTCTCTGATTAACACTCTTCTTGCTCGACCTCTCGGTTTAGGTTGAAGGTCAGGTATTGGTAGGGTGCTGTTGTGTCATACTGTTTTTATTTGAACATGATGGATTAAACATTGATCTCTAACATATTTAAACATTGGGATATTGTTTTGTATCCCAACCCTGCTTTAAATTCCTCACAACTTTATCCGTGACCTGTCTGGTGTGTTCTTTGGTCTTCATGTTGCTGTTTGTTTGCTAATATTCTCTAACGAAGCTCTGGGGCTTTCACAGAAGAGCTGGGTATATACTGACATTAAATTGCACGCAAGTTGTACAAATCTGGTTACTTCTGAAGCCAGTTAGTTGCGATGGATGGAGCTGGACACATTTGCTTGTGGCACTTTTATCTTTGTAAATGTCAAAACCAACCCGCCTTCACAGTTATGTATTAGTTTCCACAGAATCCTACTAAATTATATTAAAGTTTAGGCTCATAACATGTCAAAATATAAAAAAGCTCAAGGAGTGGACTAGTTACACTCCTACAGTATTGTATATTGCAGTATCTGTGCTTTATGGCGTTGATCTTGCAGCACTGTTTGCCACATGAGAACCGTTTAGAAAGTCTGAAGGATGTCTCTTCTCCTCGTCCAGCTCTCTTTGAGACGCTGCCTGGCCGTGTCCAGTGTGAGATGCTGCTGAAAGCCACAGAGCAGTGTTTCAATACCTTGGAGAAGGCAGAGATGCTGCTGCTCCTCCTGAAGCGTTTTCCAGAGTCTGTTGTCCAGCACGGGGTGTGTAATAACGCCTTGTAAGAACTCTTGATGTTTTGAGATGCAGCTCCAGTTTAACTCGTTTCAATTGTCTGCTACGTATTGATAGGTTAATTTAGGAGAAACC
Organism: Crenichthys baileyi; assembly: GCA_036173005.1. NCBI lineage: Eukaryota > Metazoa > Chordata > Actinopteri > Cyprinodontiformes > Goodeidae > Crenichthys > Crenichthys baileyi. The sequence goes on along the minus strand of JAHHUM010000621.1, from coordinate 313,651 downwards.
TTGCTGGAGGCCGAGATATCAGAAAATGTGGACTCTCCTGTCAACTGCTTCAGAAAACTTTTTGGTCAGTTTTTCTTTTGATTAAAATCCATTTAAATCATTTGGAGGAAATACATTTATTTTTTTAAAACAGCGTTTTGTACATTTTGTAGTGTGTGACGTCCTTCCTTTGGTCATAAACAACATGGACATGCGCCTGCCTGCAAGCCTCATGCAGAAATATATACTGAAAGCAGCTGAATTCTACGTCGGCTATGTTACCCGTGGACCTTCAGCTGACGTGCAGATACAAAGTAGGCTTTCCTGAAGAAACATTTGCATGCCTACTTCCCTTTCTACAGTCTTACATTTTCTACTCCACATCTGTCCGATCATGTTTACAGTTGTTTTTTCGCTTCTATTCTGTAGGTAGCCAAGATGGTGTGACTCTAAAGTCACCTGGAGTGTCTCGTGGCTCGCAGCGATTTGTGATTGATGGCCTGTCGGAAAAATCATCAGTAGTAGCAGAACCTTGGGAGAGGCTCCTCGATATCCTCACTGTCATCGGTGCACGCTGCGAGTGGCAGGGAGACAAAGGACAGAGGTAGCCTCCCTTTCACCTAGTCACTACTTTGTTTAGCATAGAGGCGATTCTGAAAGACGTCCAGCGAGTTACTGGTTTAGTGAATAAGCTAGGGGTCGCCACATCCAATTCAATGTAATACAGATCCACTGACCAGAAATGTGTGGCCATGACTTTGCAAAGCTTTGACGTGCAGATACTCATTTTGACTGATTTCTCTATAAGAGGTGTATTGTAAGAATATTTAGGAACAGCATTCAAAATATTATTTGTGGCCTTCCGGCTGTCAGTTGTATGTATTTGTTCATAATTAGGGCAGAAAACCACACACCACAGACCCCAGCATTTCATTTAATGTCATTATACAAAGGTAAAGCCAAACTACATACAAATATGCCAGAAACCCTTGATATTTACCAAATAACCAAAATCTTTTTTTTTTTTTGTCCTAACCGTTATCCTTTTCATTCAGGATCAAGTAAATTACTCACTCACTCTTTTACATTATTATCCTCCTTAAACTTTTTACTATATTGTTCTCAATATCTCTACCACAAATGCTTATTGAAATATTGTGACATAGTTTCGAAGTCACCCCCACTGCAGACATGTCTTGACAGGCCATAAAGGAAACATTGGGTTCATTTTCAGTCTGGAAGAGTTTGGGATTTAAATGAAGGATTTTCCAAATGTTTGGAAGGATCTAATACCAATGAATTTCAATTCTTTGTACAGAAATGTATTTTTTGCAATAAAAACTCTTATGTAACTGGTAATAAGTGTGCTCCTTGTGTTTGTGTATATGTGTTCTAGGAGTTACATTGACATGCTGCAAAGAGTAAAAGAGCTGTGTCGCTATCTGCCTGGTCTTGAGGGGGAAACCCGGTCCCGCTACTGCAGTCAGGTGGTCATTTGTGCTGCACTCGTCCTCTTCCGCAGTGCCTTCCTCTACGTCTCAGCTGTTCAGCCGTCACTGTTCCAGGGTTAGTCTCCCCGTTGAAGCCACGTAATGTTTGCTGTGTCTCTTTATCATCTTATAAGTTTATCCATACGTCTTTTTGAAGGTGTCGGTGCAATGACTTCAGGGCCTTGGATCCTGGTGGAGGATTTGAGTTGGGTGTACAGTGATGTGGAAATGGACAGAGCAATGTTGAAGCATGCGCATAAAAAACGCAAACTGGCTGACGGGAGAGAGAAAACAATGGTAAGGACAAATTGGAAATCTTGTTTTGTTTTTTGTTTTTTCCTCTAAAAATGATACGTGTGGGAGACAATAAAGATCTATTTCCTTAAAATTCTGTCTTAGCACTAAAAGAGGCGCATAAACACACTCATAGCGTGATTTCCCTTTTTGTAGAGCTCTGATGATGAAGAAGGTTTGGGGAAAGGCCGCAGCCGACACATTCTGGTCAACAAGACGGAGATGCCCAACTGGTTAGAGACATTGGAGAGCTTCCGGACGGCGAGGGAAAGTTGGGACCTCCTGCACTCTCATGATGGTCTGGAAGCTGGTAAACACCACTAATAGACGCCTTCGCCTAGGAGCTGTAAGGACAGTTATATCAATATTTATGTAACAGGGCTTTGTTTTTGCGATGTCTTTTAGAGTTCAAGAAGATCTGTGCTGCATGGAAGACCGAAAGCTGGCTCTGGTTTAGAATTTTTCTCACCGACATGATTATATACCAGGTAAGGATGTTGCTCAAAGCATTTTATTTTAAACTTTGTCCTTACTTCGTCAACTGCACTGAATTGACCAACGCTGATTTGGTGCCTTGTAAGCTAACAAATTAAATTGTAGCAACAGTACTTGCTTATGATGTACTGTTACTTTTAAATAAAATCTTTCTTTAATATCAGGGTTTCTGCAAGGTCCTAAAAGTCACCAATGTAATAATGCAATTCACATTTTAGGCCTTAAAAAGTATTAAACACACCCAGATTTTCAATACTCATAAATTATATTTACTTAAAGGGGATATATACTTTTAAATTCTTCTTTTTCACACTTAAATCATTGAGTTGTCTATTTAAAGTGGAACTCCGCCGTACGGTTCTGTCCTCAAGGAGCTAAAAGCAGCACACAGCGCTAACATAAGCAGAAGGCACAATGCTACTGCTATTAAAACAATGGCCAGGACGTCATATCAACACACAATAAATTCATGTCTAAAATAAAGTTGTCATTTTAGCTTTATTTGCAGAAATAGGAATTTCCCCACTGATGTGGAGACATTTCCATTAAAAATAAAATTTAACCAGGCACTTCGAAGAGGTTCTGATGCTGGGGGATGGTGTAATAATTGTGAGTTAATACACCCGACAACTGAACGTTTAGACTTATCCACTTGCAGCTTCAGCATACTTGAGCATGGACCACAAAATTGAAGAAAAATGGCAGCTACACGAAATTGGTTAGCCAGATGTCCATGACCTTGTTTAGTTGTTCCTCAGCGAATACTGTGACATAACAGTTTAAAAAACATAACAGACGATAGAGAAAACGGATCGGATTGAAAAATATGACTCAAATAGAATAGAAAAATATTTTTGCAACACCTAGAGAGACTAAATTCAACTTTTCTGCACTCCTACAGACTCCAAATACACAACAAAATGTAGGGCTAATGTTGCATGATATGTCCCCTTTAATTCCTATATATGTATCTCTGGTTTTAATTGCCATCTTTTTATGGTTTGTCAATTCTTAGGGGCAGTGGGGTTGAATAATGTGCGGACTGCATTAATTTGTTGCATGATCTGCAGTTCTAGCAGAGGACTTTATGTGTTTATTATGCTGACAAAACTACAAGATCTGCTATGAAGTTTACTGAATACTTTTTGGATTTAAATTAGGAAACAAAATAACACTTGAGACACATTCCAAGGAAACGCAAATTGAAGTTGATTAGGGCCTATTTAACTTGATAAAATTATCAAATAAGTTACAAACAAGTTAATGTTATATTTCACAATTTTTGTAGGTCATGTAGGTTTAACTTATAACCATCCTAAAAATAAATATTCTTAAATGTTACTTACAAATTCTAGCAGAAACCCTGTTATATATTCAATCTAAATCAATTTACCTAAGAACATGAATTACTAAGATTTAAATGTAAATGTAGTGTAATGACTGGAACAAATGCAATACATTATGAGAACTAATTACACTAAGTAGATGAAACTAATTGGTTCATCACGTTTCTCTGTGCTTATACTGATCGTATTTGCGTGTGGTTGTTGTTTCCAGGGCCACTATCGTAAGGCCCTCTCCAGCCTGCATCAGATGGCTGCAGTGCAGCAGCCTCAGCCTGCACAGCAGAGCCCCACAGGCCAGGCCAGTCTGGAGCACCACAGGGCCCTCATACAGCAGGCATCCTGCCACTACGCACTGGGAGAGTACAGGGTAAACACATGCACACCATCTCACTCTTCTAGTGTTTCAGGTTGGTGCATATCTATAAACACGCATGGCGTATCGTATTTTCCACACTGTTATTGCAATGACAACAAATTTCGCAACATATTGTGCCGTCCTCTTGTTCTGTATGGAAGCAAAGATATAAAGAAATAAAAGATCTGCAGAAAGCAGTAAAAAAGAATCTGTAAAGGTTTTGCAGCAGTTGTTGGAAGTGGGCCTTTTGGTCCCTAATGACTCATGAAGGTAGTAAATTTCAAGTCTGACGCTACACTAAAGACTTATAATTTCTGCTAATCTCTCACATAACCAAGACTTAATAATAAGCCTGATGACATTTGAAATTTTTCATTAATAATTGGCATTAAATAATCAATCTGGCATTTAAAGGGTTAGAATCCTCAAAGTTGTTGGATGTTTGGTAGTTTTGAGAAGGGCTGAAGTTATTTATAAGATTTATTCAGAAAAACATTCATCTTTTTTTTGCAGGTGGACATTTATTCCTATTTATACATTGTGTTGTGTTTTGTTAATCAGATGGCCTGTGAGAAGCTTCTAGACGTGGTGAGCGGACTGGTTCCCCCAAACCAAGAACTGACCAAAGCAACAGAAGATCAGAGCAGAATCAAATCCAAGACCAGGAAAGGTGAACCTGTCACAGTTTTACCTACTGATTCTGTTTTTCAGCAGTTTTTAATCTGACTTTGTATCAGACGTGTTCAGGCATGGGTCAGTGTGAGGTTCTGATGATCAAATACCACAGTTTCACAGTGTTCGACATATACATGTATCATCATCTAACTGCTTTTCTTTAAAATAACTTCCTAGGCATCCCAAAGCTTACCAGAGGTATTAACCTTTTTTTCAGCCAGCTGTCTGACAGTGTGCAGCAGTATGTGAGGAAGGGGCATTGCAGCCTTATTCTATGCTGCATACAGCTGAAAAATCAGCTTGTTGGCACCTCCTGTTTGGTTTCCACCAGTTCATGACAAACAGCTGACCTTTCCAGTGCTGAAATTTTAAATACCTACACATAGGTTTTAATGATGGAAGTACAAAACATATGATAAATATGAGGTATAATTAATTCATTATTCATGCACACAATTCTTCTTTTTCTGTCTACACTAGGTAACGACCTGAGGTTGCTTCCTTGCACATCTAGAGCTGTGTTACCTTTCTGTCTCCAGCTGATGCTTGCTTGCTTTAAGGTACTCTGATTAGTAAAATCTTTAGAATGAATTCAGTTAAACCAGCTGCAACCACAGACGTCTTACAAATATACTTAAAACGTGATATTTTGATTGTTTTCCCTTTCTTTTTCCCGCTTGGCCTAACCAGCTCAGAGCATTCACGGACAGCCGTGACGACCTGTCTTTGGGCCATGTGGTGGTGCTGCTGCAGCATGACTGGCCGCAGGGAGAGATGCTGTTTTTAAAGGCCGTAGATAAAATCTGTCAGCAAGGCAGTTTCCAGTATGAGAACTTCTTCAACTATGTCACCAGTATCCTTATCTGTAACTGCAATCACAATACGGTCAAAGCTGATAGGAGACACATTTGGATGTACTATTTGTTCATCAGCTTTTCTGTCATGTCCGGTATGCTGGTTTCCTTGCGCTCATAATTACACTCAGACATCGACATGCTGGAGGAGTTTGCATACTTACGGACTCCAGAAGGAGGGAGAATTCAGCTGGAGCTGCTTCCTAATCAGGGAATGCTGATTAAGTAAGGAGCAACCATAGAGCAGTTTTCCAGTTTGCATGGTGACTCTGCACTTTCCCTTTCTGTTGATGTTTTTAAAGAAAACTTATTTGGCCTGTGGGGGAAATGTTTGCTTTGAACTTAATGAACCGTTAACGGAGCCAGGCTTATAGATAGGGGAACAGTGCTTTGCTAAAGTGTTCATACCCTTTGAACTTTTTCACGTCTTGTCTCAATAGAACCACATACTTCAAAAAAAGTTTTTTTTAGAAATCTACTAAACAAACTCAAAGAAACACATAATTGTGAACTTTAAGTTTTCTTTTAACTTTTTTACAAAAAAAAATTGAAACGTGTGGCAAGCATACCATATGTATTCAGCCCCCTTTAGTCTTCTGCCCCTAAATAAAACATAGTGCAGCTAATTGCATTCAGTCCAGCTGTGTACAGTTTAGTTTTAGCTGCTCTGCGCACGCCTCAGAGGTTTGTCAGAGAACATCAGTGAAAGAACAGCATCAGGGTCAGGGATAAAGTTCTGGAGATGCAGTATAGCCATGGTAACTTTGGAGAAGCTGCAGAGATCCAGAGCTCAGGTGGAAGAATCTGTCCACAGGACAATTCTTAGTAATGCCTTCCACACATATACCCTTTATGGAGGAGTGCCAGAAAAGAAAGCCATTGTTGAATTTGAGGCTTTAGGAGTTTGATATGTGTGGGGGATGCAGCAAACATAGGGAAGAAGGTGCTCTGGACACATGAGACTAGAATTGTGCTTGTTGGCCTTCTTGCAAAATGCTGTGTGGAGGGAAACTAACCCTGCACATCATCCCGAACACACCATCTTCACGGTGAAATACGGTGGTGTCATCATGCTACAGGAATGTTTTTCTTCAGCAGGGAAGGAAAAGCTGGTTGGTGTCAATGTGAAGATGGATGGAGCTAAATATAGGGCATTCCCGGAGGAAAACCTGTTAGAGGCTCCACAAGTCCTGAGACGCTGGCATTTTTACATTCCTGCAGGACAACAATGCTAAACATGCAGCCAGAGCTGTAATGGAATGGTTAAGCCCATGCCCCAATCCAAAATTCAGACTTCAATCTGTGGTAAAACTAGGAAATCGAGGCCGACAGATCAATTATTAGTCTCCCCATTCCTGTCTTGGGCGACTCTGGCTCAGTCGTAGTCTTGCAATCTGAAAACTTGCGAGTTCGAGTCTAGCTTCCCCCTGCCACATGTCTATGTGCCCCTGGGCAAGGCATTTAACCCTAAGTTGTCTACCAATCTGCACATCAGTGTATGAATGTGTGTGTGTTTTTGTGAGTGCAATTGAGTGAATGTGGCTATAGTGTGAAGTGCTTTGAGTGGTCAGTATGATTATGATTAGAAAAGCGCTATATAAAGTCAGTCCATTTACCATTTAGATGCTCTCCATCTAAGATGACTAAGCTTGAGCTATTGTGCAAAGATCTGCAAAGCTGTCCCAAACATACCCCAAAAGCTTTGAAGCTGCACAGCTATAGAAGGTGATTGATTCAGGGAGTCATATGCACACCGCAGTTTCTTAATCGAAAACCATGTATCATTTTCCTACCCTTCACAATCATGCAGGTCTCAGATAAATCCCAGCAACATACATTGAAGTTTGGAATAGTAACCTGACAATGTGAAAATGTTCAGTTGGTATGAATCCTTTCGTTGCTGTAGCAGTTAAAGCTTCTTAAATGAAACCTCACTGACAGAGTTGTTGAATGTTGCTGTCCCTCAGGAACCCTAGCCCCGCCCTGGGGGTGGAGCTAAATACCCTTCTGCTCCAAGGGGTGCAGACAATGGACAGGTACCCCAGGCCCCTCCTCCCACAGTCCCCATCCCGCCCACACCCGTCACCCTCCCTCCATTCCCAGCTTTAAGGCTCGTCATCCTCGCCCCAGTTTTAATTTGGGCCATTTTACATCCAGAGTTTCGTCGTTCTTTGATTTCCTGTTGATGTGTGTTAATTTAATTCATTCCCCTCTTTTCTGTGATCATCACTGTTCGTGGTATACAAGGATGATGTGGGTGTTGTTGCAAAGTCAGTTTACTTTTTTACAGTTCATAACAATCTCATTTCATTTGTGGACATGTTTTATAGCGTTTTTATTTACAGTACTCAACATACGTTGTTTAAAGTAAATTTGCTTATTTGTGTGTGGAAGGAAAGAAGCAACATGTTGTTACCATGACTGTGTCTTTGTTGTGTTTGTCATACAGATATCAGTTCTGTCTGTCTATATTTTTGACCATTTGCATGTTTATTTTTATCCTTTTCGTCCTGCAGACACCACACTGTGACCCGAGGGATTACCAAAGGAGTGAAGGAGGATTTTCGCCTGGCCATGGAGAGGCAGGTGTCACGTTGTGGAGAAAATCTGTTCAGTGTGCTTCACCGTTTCTGCATTAATGAAAAAATAATCATTATCCAGTCCCTTCCTTAACACCTGACCTGAGTCTTTTCATTTGTACAAATTTAGTGCAGTTGGAATTATTTTTTTAACCCAAAAAGCTGAACGTCTTTCTTCTCACAGTCAGTTTGGGACGACACCATTTGTTCTTCTGTCATTGTCATAGAACTGTAACTTTGTCATATTTGTGTAGGTGTTAATGTTGATTAAAGACTCAAGTGCTTTTTGATACTCTTTATTGTTTTTCTACAATCTTGACTGGTTTAAAAATGAATATTATCAAATTATTTTATGTCATGCAAGCATATCGAACCTTCATTTACCCCATAAAAGTATATACAAATTAAATGCCCTATTAAATGCTTTTTTTTTTTAAGCGAGAAGTAAAATCTACCACAAAATATCAGGATGAGACTCGTCATCACAATTAACAATTCATTTTTCTACTAAGTAGATAAAACTTGTGCAGTTAAACAGCATCAACAGCCAATATCTAAGCGCTGTTTTTATCTCTTTTGAGATTTACAGCATAAATATTCTTTTCCATTTTTTTTTTCTGTTCGTCTGAAGACCCCAGAAATGTTGATTTATGACTTCAAGTTTGGTCCCTACATCCACTTTGGGAAGCACTGCTTTTGTGGAACCAAAATTTTAGATCTTATTTCCTTTAAAATAAAAAGTCCCAGTGTCCCGTTCATACATCCTTCAGGGTTCCGAGGCACTCTGGAAAACAAGGGAATTTGATCTATACAGACCCATTCAATACATTTGAATATTGTTGAAAATTTGATATATTTCGGTAACTTAGCTTAAGTGAAACACACAAACTGATGTTTTCAACCCTTTAGTTCTGTTAATTATGAGGATTATCTGCTTGCAGCTAATGAAAACATGACATTTAAGATGACAATATTACATCAGACCAATAAAAAAAAAAAAACTTTTGATACATAAATGTGGGCTTTTTGAAAGGTATGTTTTATACCTGCTTGAACATTGTCATTTTCAAAAAATACTCTTAATCTGACAAATCCTCATTGGAACACATATTCTAATTTATTGAATATTGGAAAGCTGGATAGTATAGAAAAAGAGTTTGGGGAAACATTTTTAAATTTTACACCTTATTCCCCATCCCATTATTTAAAGGTTCTCTCAGTCTATCCATTCGTTTTATCCTTTTAGTCTATTTTGTTTACTTTTGTCCAACATTCTTTCCTTCGAGTTTTTTTTCTATATTTAAAACCCGACCAAAGTGGATAAATTTGCCATAAATGCATAGTGATCTTTTGTACTTTTAACAATCTGCTAAAAAAGACTGAGAACTCATCTTGGTAACAAGAGTCACTCAATTTCTGCTACGGGTTCACTCAACAGGTCAGTCTGCAGAGCAGCCCTGAGATTAGCCCAGAACAACCTGTGTTTGGCTTTGTCCTGAGGCCATTCCAGGTAGGTGTGGCGGTTCATCATGGACTTAAGCTGGTAGTACTTGGATGGGATTAGGTACTGAGGCAGTGGCTCAAGCAGCACCAGCACGATGCTGTCCAAGCCCTGAGAAAGACGTTGGTGGCTGGCAAAGTACAGCTCATAATGGCACCATTCACTCTTGACAAAGTGAGCAGAAAGCACAAACACTGAGCGACGACTTTTCTCCACACATGTGATGATGTTCTCCATAATTGTCTTCCCTGGCACAAAGTCTTTTTCATGGTGGCAGAGTCTGAGCCCTCCTGTAGGGCCCTCAAGGTTGAAAAGCAGGAAGTTCTTCACCCAGTCAGCGTCATGTTGGCTGTAGGACACAAAAGCATGAAAGTCAATACCCACAAGGTCTGCGGGTCGCAACTGCCGCATTCTTGCTCGATGTTTGGCTCTGGCCCACTGCCAGATCATGCCCATATACCAGGGAACATCTAGACGTCTGCACAGAAAGAAAACAGTGATGATCAATGCCACAGAAGGAACCAGGATGGTGGCTGCTAAGAGGCTGGCACTGCAGGAGATCTCAGGAATCCAGACGTTTTCTAGCTTGGATTCTCTAACTACTTCTGGGTAGATGCAGTGGTAACCCTCTGGCCAGTTTAACAGTTCAAGGCCTGACTCATATTCAGTCTGAATGCCAAGGCGAATGAAGTGCCTCAGAGGGCATGTGCAGGTGAACGGGTTGTGACTTGCATCCAGGATTTTCAGATTGGGGCAGCTTCTCAACTTTTCTACTGAAGGGGCGTGGAGGGAGTTTGACTTTAGTAGAAGCTCAGTCATTTTTGGGAAGTCATCACACAGTGGCAGGTCCAGAAACCTGTTGGCATTCAGATTCAGAGAAGAGAGATTTTCCAGTTTGAATATGAGCGACGGTATCACAGAAATCTGGTTGTTCTGCAGGTCTAGTGCTTCTACCCCTTTTGGTAGACATTCAAAAACATCTTCTGTTAGACCTCCAGAGGAAATATTCATAACAGTAATGTTTGGTGGCCACAGGCACTCAAAGGACCTATCATACACTAAGGAGTTGATACTGAGGTCCAGGTGTTGCAGGGATTTCATGTACTGTAACCGCTTACTCACTACTTGAAGGCTCTTAAGGTTGTTGCCCACCAGAGAGAGTTTTTTCACGTTGCTCAAAGTCTCGCATTCCACCGTTTCTTGACCTTCAATTCTGGAGAAGATGGAATCGGACAGCGCGCAGTAGGAAAAATCCAATTCAAGGATAGGACTCCGTTTCTTTGGACATGTCATGTGAATCAATGCAGTCTCTATGATAGCACAGCGCTTTACTGGCAGGCTGATGAAAAAGTTGTACATGGCTTCCTGGGAGAAAAAGAAAGAGTTTACAACTGCTCGTTTGGCTGTGAAGGACTGCATTGAAGATGTTTCTGTCACAGTGGTATCAAAATATGGTGGCTTGTTTATCGCTGTATCAGAGGCACTCAGATGAGTAATAGAGGTTTGCAGAGTGTCATTTACCAATTGAGTTAAATCCATCCAATCAATTTCAATGTTGCTGACGGAAAGATGGGATGCGAAGATTTCAGCTCTTTTACCAAGCTCTTTTTTTATATATTTGTACCCCCCAGTTGTATTCCTCAGCTCCACTTCCACAAACGATGACAACACATCAGAAATCAGATCACTCTGGGTTATTTCTCCGCCATTTAGGTCTAATTGAATTTTTTTAGCATGAACATCTATTAAGCTGGTTGCTTCATAAGCAAGTTCCTTCTCCAGAGAAAGGGTCAAACAGTACAGCTTCACCTTAGCAATGTTCTTAAAATCCCCCAGGTTTATAGCTTTTGCTCCAAGTGTCAAATTCTCCAATTTTCCCAGGACACTGAACTCTTTTCCTAAGGTCATGTTAAAAAACTCATTCCATGCCAGGTTTATCACTCTGAGGTTCCCTGTATATAACAGGTACTGTTGGTCTGACAGGTTTCTTAGCATGTTTTGTGACAGATCCAGATCTTCTAAAAGCGGCGTGTCACGAAACGTCTCTGTTTCAATCAGCTCCAAGCCATTCCATGACATATTCAGGAACCGAAGGAGGGTTATGTTTTTGAAGTCCCCTTTATGAAGCTGATGTATGTGGTTGCATGACAGGTCTATATATTCTGCTGTTAGAGGCAGGTCGGTGGGCACAGAGGAAAGGTTCATTGACGAAAGGTCTACGATGCTGTCAGGGGATGAAGCGCACATCTGCAGCACCATCAATATGACGGCTGCCCACAGGAATGCAGGCGAGAGCCTCATCGTCTGTCAGGACAAATAGAAGAAGACGATGTGGATTAATACCATTGTGACAGAAACACCTGAAAAATTCCTGTGAAATCTGTGAATACAGTATCCCTGCACTATGTCCTGCTTAATTCACCTTAATTCAAGTTTTTGATGCTTTTGCAGAAATAGGTTGTGTGAGGTAAAGACATGTTTAATGTAGCCTGCTTTTACTTTAATGCTTTTTGAGAGGAAACAATATTAAATCCAAGTTTTTTCTGAAAATGTTCACATATCGCCATGTTACAACAAACTGCAAAGGATCTGGGTATTCTATGTAGTGGATCAAAACAAAGTCGTCCATAATTTTGAAGTGAAAGGAAAATTAAAATAGGTTTTAATTTTTTTGACAATAGTCGAAGGTGAGGTGTGTATACAGTCACGAGTGCCCAACACACTCTAACATGGACAAATGAATATTTAATAGAAATTTTAACACTATAGATAAACTCTCAAAACCAAAGAGCAGGCGTTTTTTTTTTTATGAAATGCAATTAAAAATGACAACTGTTAAACAGATTGAAGAAACACTTCAGTATAATAAAAAGCTAAACTTTTGGAATATTGACCTGGTCAGTTCAGTAGTAGAGGTGATTGTTAATCAGTGTCAGCTGTTTTGGTGTTAATGACATTAACAACAGGTTCACTACAGGGGCAACAATGAGACGACCCTAAAAAACAGGAATGATTTTGCAAGTGGAGACCACAGACATTTTTCCCTCCTCATTTTTTTGACAGCTTTTTAGTATTTTAGCATTTGACCAGGGTAAGTGTCACTATTGGTTGCATGAAGGGATGCCTCAGTGTGGTGGGTCAGTGTTGACCCACCACCAAAGGGAGGCATATCTGTGGGGGAACGCACAGACCTGTACAAGATGAACGATGGCACCCTGACTTCCATTAGGTATCGCGATGAAATCTTTAGAGCCTCCTGGTGTATGATAATAACCAGCCTCATGTGGCAAGAGTATGCAGGCAGCTGATGGAGGATGAAGGAACTGATACCATTGCCTGGGCTCTACGCTTTCCTGAGCTAAATCCAACAGGACATCTCTGGGACATCATATTTAGGTCCATCCAACGCCACCAGGTTGCACCCCAGACAGTCCAAGAGCTCAGTGTTGCCCTGGTCAGGATCTGGGAGGAGATACCCCAGGACACCATCTCTCATCCCATAAGGAGCATGCCCCGATGTTTTCAGACATGCATACAAGCATGTGGGGGCCGTACAAACTACTGAGTACTATTCTGAGTTGCTGCAATCCATTTCAGCTAAAGGGACTGACCTGCCGCATCAGTTTTTAAGTTAAAATATATTTTTGATTTTAATGCCTCTGTGGGTTATTAATTTTCATTTTCATAAATGATGCAGATGGCTTTTGTTCCTAACACATTGCACCTATCATATCAGTATGGATATCCAACATGATTTTTTTCCCAATTGACATCTGATGTGACTGACAGACTTGTACTGTTTCATTTTTGTAAGATCTAGTTACACTAGAGGCCGCTATTGTCCCAGCCTTGGAGAACCAAGACAATGTGGTTCTCCATGGACACAGACTGAAACATCCACACTTGTTCTTATTAAAAACTAGAGATACACACATTTAAATATAGAATAGTTTTAGAATTACATACTATGATCATTGCAGTAATTTGTTTGCAGTATAAGATTAGGTTAAGCTTTTCTGTACTAAGCGTCATAGGCAGAAACGTAAATCTTTATGCTGAACTGCATAGCTATAACATTAATTTTTCATGATTTTCTGCTGGCTGAATATACAGTGACATGCAAAAGTATTCATACCCATAGAATGTTACAACCACAACATTCAATGTGTTTTATTGTACTTTATGTCACAAACAGTCTATATTTGTGTTTATGAACACAAATAAAGCCTGTATGCGGTGAAGATCTTAACTGCATTGCATACTAAATAATCTCCACAGTAAAACTTGGTGGTGGCAACATCATGCTGTGGAGAGGCTTTTCTTTAACAGGGACAAGGAACATGGGTCAGAGACATTTGGAAGATGGATGGAGCTAAATAAAGGCCTTGCCTGGCAAAAAAAAAGCCTGTTAGAGGATGCAGAAGGCTGTGCATATGATCACTTTCCAGCAGGACAACCACCCTAAACATTCAGATATACAATGTAATGGTTTGCATCAAAGCATTTTCATGTGTTAGAATGGCCTAGTCAAAGTTCAGACCTAAATCCAATTAGGAATCTGACTGAGCTTGAGCTATTTTGCAAAGGAAAATAGGCAAAAACTTCAATATCTGAAGTTGATAGAAAAATAACCCAAAAGCCTGCAGCTCCAATAGCATTTAAAGGTGGTTTGAGTATTGACATGGAGGGTTAAATACAAATACATGCCACACATTTTAAAATTGTATCTATCACATAAAATCTCACTATAATGTAGTTTGGGTTTGTACCTGGAAAAAGTCCAAAGCATGTAAATACTACTGCAAGTCCCTATAGATTAATAAAAGGTCTAATCCAAACATAACTTTTTTAAGACTGTCTTTGTAATAAAACTAATCTACAAAACATTTGAAAAAAAAGCACTAAAATACAACTTCAGCAAACACATTAATACAAGACAGAGAAAAGAGTGCACTGACCTGAAGTGAGACTTTTCTATTCCAACTCTTTTAGTTGCTCTAAAAGCGGAAATATCTTAGTTCAACCTTAGGATTGAATTCTCCAAGATGGGAAAAAAATGAAATTTACTCTTACAGAAAGAGGAAAAAAAACATTATTATTTATAAGATGGATGAAAAAACAAAAACAAAAGAGGCTTAAAAGACAAGCATCAGCTCTCTGCTGAAGGATCTGTTTCTGCTCCTCATTTGTAAAACTGTTGCACTAAATAATAAAGCTGATATGAAACGAATGGAAGTGAAAGCTCTTCAGTTACCAGTCGTGTTATTTTTTTTTACATTCACATCCTGTTTTCACTTCCCGTTTTATTTACAGAACAGAAACGAAGCGGCAGCCTCTTGACAAGATAGAAGTAATAATGGAAGCTGTTCATTTTAGTGATTTTAACTCCCTTTCAGTTTATTATTAAAATAATTTATTTAAGATAATAATTCCTTGATTATTTTTAAGAAAAGCTGCTCCAAGAAAATTGTTGCGACCTGGGTTGCATTAATGGTAGAGCAGCTTAGTTTCTGCACCATCTGTCCTTTAGCGTCATGGTGACCCGGTGATGCCATTGGGCATTGTAAATACACATTTCTCACTTTTTTAATTTGCTTATCCACTCATGCCTTGAAGCAGACATTAACTGTGTTGTTTACTTTGCTACAGGCTCTACAGATGGAGAACCTGAAATAATTTTTGATGTGCTTTAACTGTGATGGGAAGGCTTTTGTTTTTAAGACACACATATCCCAGCAATTCTCTCTGCCACCCTGCACTGTTTTTGCCTTGGGTGACTGGGTGGCACGTACGTAAATTTAATAAGGTCAGATAACGTGGTGTGTTTGTTGTCACCCGGCACAGTTATCAGATTTGGGGGGAGCACTGCAGATGTCCTTAGCACCTCTTAATAAAAAAAAAGGAAAGTATCTAGGACAACGTCTTATAAATCTGCAGAAAATGTCTTTAATGTGTTTATTCGTCATGAGTAATTGGCAACTATTCAAACCTCATCAAAAACATTTAAGTGTTCATTAGGAGGACTTTCCAGTGGAGTATTTCTTCAAGATCAGCGTGCAAGCTAATTATTGACACATGTTTCTGTGCAGAAACCCCCCCCCCCCCCCCCCCCCACCACCCCCCCCCCACCCCCACCCCCCCACTCCCCCACACCCCAACAACCTCATTATAAAAGTCGCAAATTGCAATGATGTGTCATTCTTTGTTTTTGAATTTGCTGGTATAATCAAACTTTTCAATGTATCTTTTTTGTAGGAGTGAATCTGTTGCGGAAGGGCAGTAGTGGGAGCTTGCTTGGATTTGAGTCAACCTTTCCATGTGTGAATGTTATGTTGCAGGGAGGGGCTGAGTGGGAGCAGAAGTACATAGAGGGAGAGACAGATAGGGAAGTCTGACCAGGTTGTCAGATGGACACGACAGCACCTTTAGGCTTCCGATGTCCCTCTCTGTTAGTCCTTCTATTTTCCTTTCACCTGCCATGGATCTATCAGCTGGAGGGGGATTTATTATGGTAAGGAGGGGGATTTATTATGGTAAAACTAGCAGCTGACTGACACCTGCTTATTCCCTTCAAAGTGGATTGTCAAGACAAGGTGGACTCCTTCAGCATGCTGAACCATCCTTCCCGTCCCACACGCCTTTTGAATTCCCTTCTGCTGTTGGTGTTTCTTTGGAACTGGGCAGCCTGTACTTCTGGGGATGGCAGGAATATCTGGCAGAGACCTAAATCGAGCCCCATTACCAAAGACCAGCTATTTCTTCAGGACACGTTCCCCCCAGGGTTCCTCTGGGGCTCAGGTACATCAGCCTTCCAAACTGAAGGAGCCTGGAACCAGGATGGGAAAGGCATCTCCATTTGGGACCATTTCACCCACTCCTCTGTCAGTGATCGTTTTCAAAGAGAGACAGGAGATGTGGCAAGTGACAGCTACAACTGCTGGGAAGATGATGTGGAGGCACTGGGTTATCTAGCTGTGAGATCATACTCTTTCTCCCTCTCCTGGCCCAGACTTTTCCCTGATGGCAATGCCACCGGGGAGCCCAATGCAGCTGCTGTGGATCACTACAGCCGCCTCATAGAGAAGCTCCTCGAAAAGAAAATTGAGCCTATTGTGACTCTCTATCACTGGGACCTACCACAGGTGTTCCAGGATCAATATGGAGGCTGGAAAAATGACACGTTAGTGGAGCATTTTGAGCAGTATGCGGCGTTTTGTTTCCACACGTTTGGGAGTCGTGTGAAATACTGGCTCACAATGCACAACCCATACCTAGTGGCCGTGCAGGGGTACGGAACGGGCGTGCATGCTCCCGGAGAAATAGGGGGTCTCTACAGCTCTCTTACTGTTGCCCACAACCTGATTAGGGTGAGTCAACAACAGGCCAGTTACTCAACAACTTTCATTGTACAGTTTATATGATCACACACACAGTCTGTATGCAAACTTTGAACTCCTGCAGCTTTATCATTTTATGGTAGTCAATGAATGTTTATATCTGCAGAATGGCTGTTAGGTCACAGGACAGTGTGGCAAACAAAGACTGGGTCAGTGGTCTGGTACTGACTTTTACAAACCCGTTCAATCCAACTTCACAACTGCATACAATTTGGACAAACATCCACAAACATCATCACTCACTGGGGGGTTTATCTCCCTGATGACTGGCTGGCTATATTTCTATTGACAGGTTTTGTGATAAGTAAACAGGACACTTAAAGAGACACCAGGGTCAAAGTCCACCACATCAGCACTTTTGTGGTGGAGGGAATCTGTGTGCGTGTGTGTCAGGAAGTCACGGAGATACGCCTCATTAATACTCACTTAAGTTTATGCAGTCGAGCACAGATGGTAGGCTCCCAGCTAACACCATAAGCAAATAGTAATTTTCTGCTCCCTGCTACATGCACTCATTAATATGCTGTTATATCTGTGCCTCTACTTTTTTTTCCCAATTTAAAATATTTTTATTTGATCTGTTGGCATGACATCTCAACATTCATAGATTCATTCAATTTTTCTGCTCCTTTCTTGAAATGAAATGTTTTAATGCAGGTCCTTATCTACAGTGTTTTGCAAATGTATTCCCCTTGAATATTTTTCAGACTTTGAGACAGTAGAATTGCAAACTTCTAATTATTTTAGGGGATTTTATATGATAGACAAAAACAAAGTAGAACATACTGTAATTTTGAAGGGGAAGGAAAATGATACACAAGTTTTATTTAGATTTTTTTTATAAACAAATGGCTCCTCTGACCAGCTTCCCTCTCCCTACTGAAGAAAACCCTCCCCACATCATGATACTGCTTCCATCATGTTTTACCATGGGGATGGTATATTCGGAGCGATTTGCAGTGTTAGTTTTATGCCACTGATAGTGTTTTCCATCTGTTCTGACCAGAACACCTTCTTCCACGTTCCCTGCAAGGCTTGTGGCAAACTGTAAATGGGAATTGATATAGCTTCCTTCCTGCTGCTCTACCATAAAGACAGATTTTTGAATGGCAAAGCGAACTGTTCCATCAACAGATTCTCCCACCTAAGCTGTGGATCTTTGCAGCTCCTCCAGAGATACCATGGGCCTCTTGGCTACTTCTCAGCCTGTCAGTTTAGTTGGACAGCCATGTCTTTGTAGGTCTGCAGCTGTGGCAGATTCCTTACATTTCTGTGTTAAACTTCTCCATAGCTTTATCTCTGACCAATTTGCTGTTCCTTGATCTTCATGATGCTGTTTATTCACTAATGTTTTGTACCTCCAAAAGCAATTGTATTTTTACTGAGGTTAAATTATACAAAGGTGGACTGTACTCGCAAATTAGGTAAAACCTGAAAGGAATTGGTTGCACATGATTTTCTTTAAGGGTAACAGAGCAAAGGGGGCTGAGTACAAATGCATGCAATATTTTTCAGATTTATATTTGTTATAGTTTTATGAAGCATGTATCATTTTCTTCCACTTTGCAAATGGGCACCAATTTCTGTTAGTCTATCACAAAAAATATAATAAAATACATCAAAGTTTGTATTTGTGATGTGAAAACATTTGTTTAAAAGTTAAACATACTTTTGCAGGGCCCTGTGTGTTTTAATATTCAAAAAGGTACCTATATTTGTTTTTTGTGATCTCTAATTATTGTTATTGTAATGAAGTTGGCACAGAAAAAGGGTATACAGCCAAGATGCATTTTATTAGTTAAACAGGGTTTGTACAGTTTTATTACTTAAAGAACAATTAAACAACATTCTCACTGTGTCTGTACCGTTGCTTTTAGGCACACGCCAAAGCATGGCAGACCTACAACACTCACTTCCGCCCAACTCAGAAGGGTAAAGTATCCATTGTTTTAGGTTCACACTGGGTTGAACCTCACAGAGGCAAGTCCACAGCTGCCACTGTTGCACTCTGTCAGCAGTCCATTGAGGCAGTTCTTGGATGGTTCGCCGAGCCTATCTTTGGTAATGGAGACTATCCAGTCTCTCTTAAAACAAAGCATGCGGCTCTCATGCCCACATTCACCCCTGAAGAGAAGCTCTGGGTGCAGAGAACAGCAGACTTTTTTGCTTTGTCATTTGGGCCAGACAACATCCGTCTGGGCCAGAACCTGGTACACAATGGGCAGCGCATCACCCCAGACCTGCAAAGTCTCCTGGGCTGGATAAAACTGGAGTATGGGAACCCGAGGGTCCTGGTGGCAGAGGGGGGCTGGTTCTCTGACGCCAGTGTTGGAAGAGAAGACACAGTTGCCATCTATCTGATGAAAAGTTTTATCAACCAAGTCCTAAAGGGCAAGTAGGGAATCCCGAAGATCTAAAATGTTGAATAACACATTTCATTCTTAGAAAATAAGTACATTTAAATAAATACATTTTTATTTTGTTTTAGCCATCAAGTTTGACGGTGTGCAGGTGTTTGGCTACTCAGCCTGGTCATTGGTGGATGGATTTGAGTGGAATTATGGCTATGGTATCAGAAGAGGTCTTTTCTACATCGACTTCAATCAACCAAACAGAACCAGGATCCCAAAGACCACAGCTCAGTACTACAAGCAAATTGTCACTGACAATGGTTTTCCAAGCAATGAAACCTCAATAGAGGTTAAAGCTCATTTTCCATGCAAATTTCACTGGGGAGTTGCAGACTCTACATTGCAGGTAAAATGTGGGATACATTAGTTATTATTAAGAAAGCAAAACAAAATCTGTTAAATTGTTTCATTTTTTTCTTATTTTGTCGCTGCTGTTTTTCAGGTCCGGTTCCACCCTTTCTCCCCACAGTTTTCCGACTCTCACGTATATAGCTGGAACCTGACAGGAGACGGATCACTGCGTCCAATCCCAGGGGTGAAGCTAAACACCAGACCAGCCCAGTGCACAGATTATCTGGCTATTCGGAGTCATCTCCGCCTATTTGCATCCACCGGGGCATCTCATTACCGGTTCGCTCTTAACTGGTCTCTGATTTTACCCGAGGGAGGCCGCTCGAGTGTAAACACTGAAGCCCTGAGGTAGAAGTGAGAAACAATCGCACAAACATATGAGTCTGGCAAAATTCTGCTAACTGGTAAGGTGAAAACTTTAGCAACACTTCAAGTACTTGAAATAAACTTTATTAGCAGACCAACTCGTTCCGGCTGAAAACACTTAACTGGAGTATGCAGACTCTAAACACAAGGTGTTTTCAGTCTGCATACTCCAGTTAAGTGTTTTCAGCCAGAGCCTAATTGGGCACTGGTTTAACCAGTCAGCCAGTACCATCCCTCTGTATGCTGATTGGTTAGTTGGTGTATGTGTGCACATATGATTGGTTTATTTGAGTTTTTTCAGGATTGTTCTTTTTATTTAAATACATCTTGTGTGGTGATTTGTCATGACCTTGAAGAAGGCCACAACCCGAAATGCGTTGGATGGCTAATAAAGTTTGTTCCAACTAGTTCAAGTGTTGCTGAAGTTTTCTTCTTTACAGTTCGTTGACCCTCTTTATGCACCTTGGAAGTTGGTAAAGTGCCAGAAACTTTTGCATCTTGAAAATTATGCTAACTAGAAACCTAATGAAATAAGTTTTATCGCTAAAATATGAAGTGTCTTGCAAAATATTCATATTGCTTTAATTTTTCACATTTTGTCGCATTACAGCCTCAAACCCCTGAGTATTTAATTGTGTTTTAATCTGATGGACTAAAGTAGTGCTTTATTGTAAAATGAAAGTGAAATTAGAAAATGTCTTGCGTGGCTTGCATATATATTCAGTCCCCAAAATTTTATTCAGTGCTACCAATTGCACTGTTCAATCCAGCAAGCAAAAATGGAAGAGTAAGGCACAACTGCAATGGCATTGATCAGAGAACCAGCCTAGAGGCCAGTGACAACTCTGGAGGAACTGCAGGGATTCACAGCTCAGGTAGGAGAATTTATTGAAAGGACAAGCGAGGGTATATGGCCTTCCCAAATCGCCTCTTCCTCGTTTTACCAACGAGAGACAACCACAAATTGCTCGTTACATATATAAATGGCCTTTATGGAACAGTAGTAGGAAGAAAGTAATTGTGGAGTTAATGCGATAAGAATTTCCCTAAAGACTTATTCAATTCAATTCAGTTTATTTATATAGCGCCAATTCACAACACATGTCGTCTCAAGGCACTTCACAAAAGTCAGGTACATGCATTACAATTAATCCAAATCATTGAACAGTGCAGTCAGATTCTGTTATTTATTCAAATTGGATAAAAAGTTTTTCTATCTAAGGAAACCCAGCAGATTGCATCCAGTCAGTGACTTGCAGCATTCACTCCTCCTCAGTCTAAAGTACTGAGGAGGAGTGGAGGAGGTTTTGTACATTAACTCGTTATCGAATGCCTCCGGGTGATCAAAGTTGTACTGTCCTTTAAGGGCTTTAGCCTTCTGATCTGGAGTCAGCACATTGTAGAAGCAGTCCTGGCTGATGATGGCCACTTTTCTCTGGCGGTGGTCCACTTTGTGCTGCCCCAGCAGCTCCATGATCTTGGCGCAAACCGTTGACTTTCCGCTGGCCGTTCCTCCGCTAACACCAATTAAGAAAGGCCGATGTCTGGGCTTTTCTGCCTCCTCCTCAGTCTAAAGTATTCGAGCAGGACAACAGGAGGAACAGTTTAATGGTTTAGATCAAAGCAAATTCATGTGTAAGAATGACCCAGACAAAGTCCAAACCTAAATTTAGTTGATAATATTTGTTGATACTTGAAAACTGATGTTCACAGATGCTATATATCCAACCTGACTTATGTTGAGCTATTTGGCAAAGAAGAATTTGCAGAGTTTAGTCTCAGGATGTTTCGAGCTAGAAGAGGCATACCCTAAAAAACTTGCAGCACTACTTGCAACAATAGGTGGCTCATCGAAGTATTTTGTCAGGGGGGATGAATACAAATGAGCGGCAGATTATTATTTGTGAAATATTTTAAAATATATGTAACATTTATCTTTTCCTCCCCTTAAATACTGAACAGTTTCCCAGTCTCTGCTGAAGAAAAACATGCCCACATGTTGCTCCCCAGAACGATGTTTCACAATGGAAATAGTGTGTTTAGGGTTATGTGTTTCGTTTTTGCCACATGTTACATTTTTGTTGGTCTATTGGATCAATACATTGAAATATGTGGTTGCAATGTGACTAAATGGAAACCATTTCACGTGGTATGAATATCTTTGCAAGGAACCACATTTCCCAACAGTTAATACACCCATCCTTTTACTCTACCATCCTGTGTTCAAAAATTAACGCTTTCCTTTATACTTCTAAAAGGTACTACCGCTGTGTGCTGACAGAGCTCAAGAAGCTAAACCTACAACCTATGGTCATCATGTACTACCCATCACACAGAGCTCCGTACCTGGGTTTGCCTGGGCCGCTGCATGCCTCTGGGGGTTGGATGAGTTACAGCACAGTTGAAGCTTTTCAAGAATATGCAGCACTTTGCTACCAAGAGCTGGGAACCTGGGTTCAAAATTGGATCACCATTAATGAGCCAAACAGGATCATAGATATTTATTCCAACGTCACGGAGAGGCATCAAGCAGCTCATAACCTGCTTCTAGCCCATGCCAAAGCCTGGAGGTTACATGAGAGGGAGTATTTTGCTGAACAGCGAGCGCTGGTATCTCTTGCTCTACATGCTGATTGGGCAAAACCAGGTAACCCTTTCCTAGAGTCACATACGGTGGCAGCAGAAAGATTTCTTCTGTTTGAACTTGGACGCTTCTTGGATCCACTGCTTGGGACAAGAAATGAGAAGAAAAAGGGGAAGGGGAAATACCCCCATGAAATGAGGGTATACCTGGAGGAAAGAGCGAGGGTATATGGCCTTCCCAAATCGCCTCTTCCTCGTTTTACCAACAATGAGAGACAGGAGCTGAAGGGGGCACTGAGTTTCATCGCCTTGAATCATTTCACGACACGTTTAGTTTCTCCAAATCCTCACACACAAGACACCCTCCAAAAGAAACCAGCACCCGATCATGACTGTCTGACCCTCTTAGACCCCACCTGGCCTTCCTCCAGCCAGGGTCAGGCTGTGGTACCCTGGGGCTTACGGAAGATGCTGAAATGGGTGAATCAAAGGTACGGCAGAACTTTGCCTATCATTGTCACAGCCAGTGGGATTGATGACCAAGCTTCAGTTGAGGATAACCTCAGGCAGTATTACCTCAGGAGTTATCTGCAGGAAGCTCTCAAAGGTGAGCCATGCTGAATGCCTTGTGTAATTATAGGATAGAGGAAACACATGGACAGTCTTTGTGTTGAGGATGTTGAAACAGTGTCTGTCCCCGTAGGTAATACTGGTTTAATGGTCTTATTGCTTCCTACCATAAAAGTCAGACTTAATGAGATTGTATTAAAATAATAAAATCATAAAGCAAGGGAGAGGCAAACACTGAGGCAGCAGCTCTGATTATGGTTGTTTGTTCATACTTTGCCCGTAATAAGTGTTTTAAGTGGTTTCTCACCATGTTGGATGAAAAGAAAAACCCTAAGAAATAGAAAAAGAATCAAATTTTTACTTTCTCTTGTCTTTACTTCCAGCTTATCATGTTGATGGAGTCAACTTGCAGGGTTTCTACATGTGGAAGCTCCAAGATCGGCATGCCCCCGAGTTTGGCCTCTTCACCTCAACCCAGGACCAATCTAAAGCCAAGGCCTCCGTTGCATTGTACAGAGAAATTATCGCTCACAGTGGCTCTTATAACAATAGCTCGACACAGCCGTGCAGATTTACTGAGCAGCAGGAAAAATGTCCAACGTGTAAGTGGATGTTCAAGAATAAACCAATGGTGGTTTTTGGGGGCTGCCTTCTAATAACGTCTGCCATGCTGGCTGCGCTTGTCGTCTTTGTTGTGATCAACAAGAGGAATCAAAGACATCACACAGGAATGAAGAAGAGGAGAGGAAATCAGCGGAGACGAAATAAAGCACCAGCAAATTATTTATGTCCTGCTGTAAGGTAGTAACAGTATCAAGGACTGATGCTGTAACCTGTACTAGAAAAGTGCAGAGAAGAAACATAAAATCAACTTGTGAGTCCTTCATTAGCGCCTGCATTTCTTGCAGTTGCAAATGAGTTTACCTGCAATGTGTCACACATGTCACAACAAATGGTCTCAAACAGAGTCATACTATAAAGAAAGTACAGCCTCTGTTTAAACTGTTTCATGTTTGTCACTCTGCAGACACAAACTTCAATGTGTTGTATTTGCAATCAACCCTCCAAAAAGCGCCTTTACATGCTATCACAGCTGCAGGTCTTTGGGATATCTTTGCACTGCTGGAAACTGAAATGTTTGCCCATTTTTCTAGATAAAATAGCTTAAAAACCCAGTCAGAGTGGATGAAGATGGTCTGTGAACATCCATTTTTAAGTCTTGTCACATATTCTCAATTGGATTTAGTTTTAGAACGGGCCAATGTAAACACATATGTGCTTTTCTCTAGACCATTTCAATCCAGCTTTGGGTTGTAGTTGTTCTGCAAGGTGAACCTCTGCCCTGTCTCAAGTCTTTTGCAGCCTCTAACAGGATTTATTCCAGGGTGCCCTGTTTTAAAATCCATCTATCTTCCCATGAAGTCTAATCAGCTTCCTTAAAAAAGCGTCCTCACAGCATGATGCTGCCAGCAACGTCTTTCACCATGAAGATGCAGGAGTTTTGTATTGAAGTTTGTGCTGGAAACATGACCAAATGTGAAATTGTTGAAACTTTATTATTCGAACTTTACATTTTTGTGCAATCTCAGAGTACTAGATACATACAAACTATGTAAAAGTGTAGCATTTAAAGGGATGTTTGTTTTCATTTACCATTGTACAGAACAGCAAAATGTAAACTATACGCTGAAGAAACCGACTTGCTCACGTGTTGCTGTTTGACAAATCCTAAAAAAGACGTTAACAGCTTACAATAAACGAACAGTTTACTATAATGAAGACAGTCAATTTCTAAATGTGACCAGGACCTTGAATGATTGTATGAAAGCAGTATATTTATAATGTCTTTTGTTTAAATTCGATACAAGTCTACATTTTATTGTGTGTAGCTCTAGTTTTTATAAAGACAATCTCGGTCGTCCTTCTTCAGATAGGCGCCCGACAAGCTAATTCTCCTGGGATGGAGCAACACTGCCCCCTGGTGTTAATACATGACTCTACGATGAAACGATACAAGTCTGTAATTCTGCTTTTTGAAAAAAATAAACATGAAACGCATACCCAGCCAGAGCCACATCTTAAAAGGGTTGGATGTAAATGCACCAGTAAAGAATTGTCATTCAATAGTTAAGGCTTTTTCCTATAGAAAGATAATTTGTCAGCAGGGCTTTGTGTATATGAAAGACATGATCCTGTTTTGTTTCTTGGTTTTTTGCTTGTTTTTGTTAGTTTTTTAATGGATATTGGGATATTAAGCGCTGCTAAAACTTTGTTTAATGGTAAATATGTAATGAAGGTGAATATACTTTGCATAAAATATCTCACGCTTCCCAACAAAATGGTGAAAATTAATTTTAAAGTCTGTGTGACTAAAAGTATATAAAAAAAATCTAATTTGAATGTGTACTTTTTCATTAATTATTGTACGTTATTTTACCTAATTTATTTAATTAATAATAAATAAAAACAACATTTAAAAAAAAATCCAGTTTGGTTTTAATGTCCGACGTCGAAATGGAAAACATTCTTTGTTTTATTGCTTTTGCTACTGTTATTATTATTATTACTAGTATTAGTGGTAGTAGTAGTAGTGGTAAGGCTGAAACAATTATTCGGATTTATCGTGATTATTCAATTATTGAAATAATCGTCAACTTATTGGTAATCGAATAATCGTTAACTGGAGTATACAGACTCTAAAACATGGCTTTTGAAAGAACAACCCACTCAGAGCACTAATTAGGCCAAAAATCTCCCAAAAATATATGTTTTGCATTTAAGATGAAAAACCACCAGAATTCAAATGGCATATTTTAACTTCACCAAAGCATTGTTCATGTTATTACAAATGTTTTGTACAAATGCACCTTGCAACCTGCAACAAAATGCATTGTCGCTGTTTTTTTATTTAAAGATTTTATAGTTAAAATGCCATGCTTTCAGCATTGAAATGAGTTTTTTTGCCATTTAAACTATATTTAAAATACGCAATAAATGTTTGTTTGTTTTTAAGTTCAAAACACGTTTTTACCGAAGTATGATAATTTACTAAGAGTATCTCAATAGATAAATCGATTAATTGAAAAAATAATCACTAGATGCTGCCCTAATTAGTTGTAGTAGTAGTAGTATACCTGAAAAATATTATTTTGGTCACTTTGAAATTAAGCTTATGACTGGGTTTGTTTATGTTTTTGCAACTGAAAATGAATAACAATTATAACAACAACAATACAAATAATAATAATAAAAATAATAATACAGTCAGTCATTTTCTACCGCTTATTCCATAGTGGGTCGCGGGGAAGCTGGTGCCTATCTCCAGCAGTCTACGGGCGAGAGGCGGGGTCCACCCTGGACAGGTCGCCAGTCCATCGCAGGGCAACACACAAACAACCATGCAAACACTCATTCATACACCTAAGGGCAATTTAGAGAGACCAATTAACAGGCATGTACATTATTTTTAAGAACTTTATAGTTTTGTACAGTCTCAAAACACTAGATATATACAATTTATGCATATATACATACATACATATTCATATATATATATATATATATATATATATATATATATATATATATATATATATGGCAATAATAAAAATACGTTTTGTGAGCTGATTGACCAATGGGAGGCAGCGTTGACGGTTTGGATCACATGACCCTGTCTCCTGCATGCAGTTTTTGGTATTAAAATGTTTTCTGTTCCACCAACCATTGTGTTGTTGCACCTTTGACATGACGGATCCACGTTAATCGACTTCCCCGAGATTAAACCTGCCACCAACATCGGGGACTGACGAGACAGGAGGCGAACGACGTTCCAGCGGATATCTTTGAGTCTGTGCATTAATATATAAAGTCAGGAGCTGTTGTCGGTAAAAGGAGCTAGCGTTAGCTGACTGGTCGGACTGGTGACGAGGCCCCAACCAACCGGACGGAACACTGGGGGAACCATGGCCAATATTGCTGTTCAGAGGATAAAACGAGAATTCAAGGAGGTCCTGAAGAGCGAAGAGGTTGGTTGTCGTGTTTGCCACTCCAAGTCGGACCTGTATTTATTTCACTTTCTGTGGCTGAATGAGAGTGACGCTGCCTCACTAAAGTGGCTAGCTGTAGCTAACTGAAACGGCAGCGATAATAAGTGGGCACAAACGTCAGCTAACAATAATGTGCCACTCTGATAAAGCTAAGGCTGAGGGAGTATTAATTGACTTAAAATGGTCCGACATATTTCAGCTTAGAAAATGCCTTGAGAGTCATATTAAGTAGGTTATCTTCTGTAGTCGCTAAGCTAGCTGGGGGAACCCAAGCAAATGTTTTTTGGGAGTTGTAATTAAAGCATACTTAACCCACGTGTCATCTTTACCCAACACACCCTTGGAGTCACTTTGAAATCGCTCTTGCACATAGAGCTGTAAGTATGCAACAAGTTGAGGTGAACCTCTCATAATCCTAATGTTCCATGAGTTGGCAATTAATGGTGGATTGTTTTGACAGCATGGATGGTTAACAGCCTTCTGGGTATATGATGTCTGCTCTCTTCCTACTCTTCCAGACGAGCAAAAACCAAATAAAGGTAGACCTGGTGGATGAGAACTTCACAGAACTCAAAGGAGAAATAGCAGGCCCCCCCGACACACCATATGAAGGTGAGGGGGTTTTAAAGAGACACTGCCAACCTAAACCAAGGTTGTACAATTCTTTTGACGGCTACACCAGATGGGTAATATGAAAGACTGGTTCACAGCAAAAGCTGAAGTTTATGTAGTTCACATAACACTGAAACCTGTGAAGAATTGTGACCCAAAATGTTTAATTTCATGTCCTGACCATGCATGGGTTAGTTGAGCACGTGCTCGTACATCAATTCATTAGATTTTTATGGTGTATAGAGTCTTGAAAACATTAACTAACATAATATTCGGGCTATATTTACATTATCATAAAAGAAGTTTTCTGGACGGACGATGAAGCCAGTAGTCTTAAGTATCAATCAAGGTAGAGCAAAAATGCAGTACAGTATAAACGTGACAGCAAGGCTGCTTGGAAAAGCTTGTTAGCTAATGCTGTACAATGCATTAATATAGGGCTGCTTGTTTATGGAAAAAAATAATCAGATTATTTTAGTCTGGATTGAAACCATCATTATCTAAAACAATTATTCACTGAGTTTAGTAAAACCAATGTATTTATTGCAGTTGGAGAACAGGGAATATCCTTAAACATCCAAATGTTCCAATACTTTCCTGTTAAATAAGAGTATGCAGGCTATTGTCTAGAAAATAACCACTAATAAAATAAATGATTTTGCAACCTTTTACTGAGTATCAAGTCGTGCACATCATGTGTTTTTGGATCGCAACTGTGCGACATGTGTGAATTCACATACCTGCCAGGGTGATGCTTCCTCTTTATGCCAACTTAATTTGAGATGTATCAGTTGGGTGACCTTTCAAAATAAGAGCAAACGTGCAAAGCGGAATATGCCAAAAAAATACTATATAGAAAATAACAGTTTAAAAAAAAAAAAAATCATTGAATTCATTGCAAAGCCCTGTATGAAATCACTATCATCATCATTAAAGTATCAATGTGACAATATCACCTTTGCAAACAACTGCTTGGATAACATTTTTGGAAGGCTACAGCATTGCATGCATGCATTACGCCAGTTAAACATCACTGTCATTTATTCAACACTTTGTTTTCTTAATTATGTGCAGCTGTATTCTTAACTAAAGCTCCACAATGTATTGAATTGTAAGCCTTGTTGCAAAATCCATGTGTGCAGAATCACAATTGCAACTGCTGGATGCATATTTGGCAAGCACCTTTTAGTTGGCATGCCGAATCGCTCTGCAGACTACTTATATTTTTGAGCAGTTAGATGGACTTTCATGAGTGATGGGGGACATAGTGATGATGGAAAAGGAAGATTAGATAAAATGTCGTCTTTGCGATATTCAATAGTATTGCAGTGGCTTGTTGGGAGCTTTGCATTTCTACCAAGCATGCAAAGCTCCCACCTGTGTAGCAATGATAAATTGGGGGGAGTGTAATTGACCCTTTAATGTACGTAGCACTACAGGTATTACCTGTGATACTGCTTTGGCTTTGCATAAGGTTTAACCATTTAAATGGGCTTTTATTTTGAAGCTACATTTTTCCTGGGGTTCTTCATGATCTGACGGCTTAGCAACTAAGGACTAGTGTAACATCACAGTACCATTTCAGTGTCGTTTTGCAGCACTCTTCTTTACCACGTCAGTATAAATATTTAGTGTCTTTGTTTTAAATGGCTTAAAAATCACTTTTCATTATGTCATTGCTTTTCTTTTTGACAGGAGGTAGATATCAACTAGAAATTAAAATTCCAGAGACGTATCCATTCAATCCACCCAAGGTATGGATTCATTTATTTTGCTAACAATCTTCCTGGTCCATAAAAAAAATTCCTGTCACTCTGCTAATTCCCACATGGTTCCTTGCTCCTTTCAATACCTCAGGTGCGGTTTATCACAAAGATCTGGCATCCCAATATCAGCTCAGTCACAGGTGCAATATGTCTGGACATTCTTAAAGATCAGTGGTGAGTAAATCAATGCCAAGATTTTCTTCTTTCTTCATATTTTCCCCAACTATGCAAGACAAAATAGAAAATTGATGTTCAAAACAATTTTGCCTGTTTGACATCTTCAACCCATTAATCCCCTGTGAAAAATACGAGTGAAGAAAACAATCATTACTTGAGGTGTATTCACACTTGCCACTTTTGGTCCGCTTTAAACGGACCAGAGTTCGTTTCCTCCCTTGTTCCGGACCTTTTGTGCAGGTGTGAATACACTCCAGCGAATCCTGCCCCAGACCAAACAACCGGAGCGAGACCCACTTCTTGAGGTGGTCTCGTTCCGCCTCCAAATGGACTCTGGTGTGGTTCGCTTAAGGTCTGAATACGAACCGGCCCCGATCCGAACCAACTACAAAAAGCGTACGTCTCTTTGGACTTAACAAGCCACCGTAGCCGATAGCAAAGGTGTACGTTATACTCAAATCATCCCTGGCCTGCTGATTGTTGCGACACACTGTCTTCTTCGGCGTTCAGCACGTATTCTCCAACGCTGTTCCAAACTTATAAATAGAACGTCTCAAAGTCTGTGTTGAATGAGCTGCTCTTCACCCTCACAATAATATTGCAGCTGTAATAACGGCACAAATATGCAGAACAGAGGTGCTGCGCAGCACGTCTACAGCTGTGCTCTGTCCCGCCCCCATCATTTCTGTCCAATGGGAACAGTGATCGTCACCCGTGTGGCTTTGTTTACAAGTAATAGTTCACTTGCAAAAAGTACAAAGTGAAAACAAACCGCACCAAATGAAAAAAATAAAGTTCGCTTTGGGTCCGGACCCAACAAGCGGACCAAAGGACTTCCCTGGTGTGAATACACTGTCTTTGGCTCATTTTTTGTTCATGAGGCTGATGTACCATGTAGTTTACAGCAAAATAATCGATACATGTAGAACAGCTTTCGAACAAACATGTCTTCTGTTGCTCCGTCTTTGTCTGCCACTGCCGTCTCTGGTGGAGAGTTATGTGGTCTTGCCCAGGCTCCCATCATACAGTTCAGCTCACTCACTAACACTGGTAGAAAATATCAAAACCTTAAGGGGACAGATGGCCTCAGCTCATGCCAGCAAAATGCTCCCCATAGTGAACAGAGCTAGCAGATCCCCACTGTTGAAACGGTTGATTCCTGTTTGTGAATGCCACACATGTGCACATTACATAATAACACGATGGGGACCTCACATATAGCAGGCTTTATGCTCCAAATAATATCTATTTAGTATAATTTAATTTATTTTTAATGTTCTGCTGCTGCTGACATCCTATTTATTGGCAGTTTTAGTCACCCATGCTATAATATTGGACCTGTCTCCACAGTTTGATAATTTCCTCCTCATCTTGTAGAGGAAATTTGGTTTGAATGCGTAACCTGGAGCATGAATGAATTGTACTGTGTGGCGCATGTGTGTGTAAGCATCTGTTTTTGTTTGTTTCTGAACTCATTTAATTTGCTGCTCTTTGTGATGTGTTTTTTCAGGGCAGCAGCGATGACCCTGAGGACGGTCCTCTTGTCATTACAAGCCTTACTGGCAGCAGCAGAACCAGATGATCCACAGGATGCTGTGGTAGCCAATCAGGTGTGTGTTTTTGTTTTTCTGTATGTTTCTTTAGTTGGCTAAAATTATTTATCGCTGGTGTTAATTCATATTAAACCCTTCGACTACCTCTTGTCAGCATTTTTTCTGTAAAGCTTTTCAGAACAAGCAAAGTTTGGTCATTTCTTCTTTTCTGTGGCACCTTTTGGCAAAAACTCTTTTAACCTTAAAATTGTTGTAAAATGCTCTTTAGTTGATGCCACTACACATGCATTTATGTTTGGGTTTGTTTCAGTTTCTCATAATGTTGAAGCAGCACAATCTTAGTCTAAAACCTAAAGCCGCAACTTTTTTTCCTGACCAGGATTGTACAAGTAAAAGACGTACCTATCTATTAAAGGCATGTTTTTCTTGGTATTTGATGACCTAAAAGTTTTTGTTGGAATGTAATAAAATGTTTCTTGAAATTCTTTGTTTTCCAGCTGTTCCTCTCTGTTAAACACTTCATAAATGCAAAGCATTCAGTAACTCACTGCAATACTGACTTGAAGGGGTTTATTTAAAATAGTCCAAGATTCAAATTTATGATCTGAAATGAAATTAGTTCAGGTTTTTATTGAATTCTGACAAAGACTATATCTTTTATTCTGTCCGTAATTACAGTCTTATTGCTCTTCAACAGGAATAAATATGTAATACATACCACTGGATTGAAATATTGTCTATTTATTACCCGTTATTATGAGAGCTTGCTATTTTAAAATTAAGCAAAAGCTAAAAGGTTATTGATCATAAAAGATTTAAAAAAATGATCACAAGCAGTGTTTCCCCCACGAATGTTGTCCAGGGGGATAGGGCATTATTTTTATGTTTTCTTTTGATAACAGCAATATACCACTTAATTGCTTTAATCAATTTCTACATATTTGACAGAACATTTTTGTAGTAAATTTTTAAAATTATTAATACTTTCCTTATTCTTGATGTGTGTGTTTTGTACAGCCAGGGGGAGTATTTCCCCTCCGACAGCCAAGCTGGGTCAAAATCTGTGACCCAGTGGTGTGTCGATTTTTGCTGCTTGTAAGGAGCGGGGCCTGAAGCACTTTATCTTCTATAGTTTGATAGAGAGTAGGAGAGTTATGGCTGCTGCTTACAGGAGAGTGAGTACTGCTATCCTCACAACTCTGAGGGCGTTTAACAAAAAAAGCAGCACGAAACACTGACTAGGAAGCAACTTGAAATTAATAACATTAAAATTCTCTTCATAACTTTTTTTTTTATATTTCTGCAGGTGGCAGGTACCTTTCCGGTGATACCTGTCATTTAGACATTAAGGCGCACTATTTATTTTATTTTTTTGCCAAATTTC
The DNA here is from genome assembly GCA_036173005.1 of Crenichthys baileyi. Taxonomy (NCBI): domain Eukaryota; kingdom Metazoa; phylum Chordata; class Actinopteri; order Cyprinodontiformes; family Goodeidae; genus Crenichthys; species Crenichthys baileyi. Next base: position 280,867 of record JAHHUM010000621.1, on the reverse strand, counting down.
TAACATCTTGTCATTATTCATGCACATTCTTTACAACCTAAAACTGTATAAATTAATATTTAAATAAAAATATTTATAAATGTTGAGGATTCAAAGGACTAATAATGATTCAAAATTTACCAAAAATGAAAGTGGGTCTTTACTGCACCTTTTGACATGGTTAGACGTTTAGTTGTTTTTCTCTCTCAAGGACATTCATTAATCAGTGATCTAGCAGTACAGTCAGACTGATTTGAACAGTTGCTTGCCGTATGCCTGCATTGTTTTAGAAATGAAGACTTTATTGTTTGTGCTTTTTATAAGTGCTGTTTGACAAATTAACAGGGATTTGAATATGTCCTGATCAAGGCCTCCGCCAGATGTTCCCAGCAGACCCTAGCTATACACTTGGGCCTGCCGAGTCTGTCCAGCTTCTTCCTTGTCCAGCAGATCCAACTCACCGTCAGGTGGTGATTGGGGGAGAGCTCAGCCCCTGTCTTCATCCAAGTGCCCAAGATATGCGGCTGAAGGTCAGAAGATAAGACTATAATGTCGATCATCAACCTCTGGCCTGGGGTGTCCTGGTCCCAAGTGCACTGATGAACACCCGTATGCTTGAACATGGTGTTCGTTATGGACAATCCGTCCATAATGAACTTGTGGTACCGTCCAGCACCTCCACCAGGGATGGCGAGATGGTGGGTGCTCCACAAGGCCAAAACAGCAGTCGGGGGATCTGTTCGCGACCTGAAGAGGCAGAATGCGGCCGTCTCATCCACTGGGGTAAACCCCAACAGGAGATGACTGAGCTGTGCGTGCAGGAGAGCCTGATTTATTTCTAGTCTATATCTCTCGACCTCCTGCTCAACCGACCCCATCACCCCCACAAGCGGGTCGGACTATGTCGCCGCTTCCCGCAGAGGAGGAAGAGGTATCTGGGGAGAAGGAAGTCTGGGCGTTGCTGCAGAGACTGCTGCCCTTGTGACCTGGTCCCAGATAAGCGGAAGACAACAAGCATTGTATAACTTAAATAAAATGACACGCTTGAGTAAACCTCATGGACCACATAACTTAAAAAAAATGACCTTTTCCAACTTGATATGATCCAAACAGAGACATCTTTCAGTTGTTGAAAGCTGTCTGCTGAGCCCCCTTTAAAAAAAAAAATGCTTCTGCTTTATATGTTTCTTTACCACACAGTACAAGCAGAATCCAGAGATGTTTAAACAGACGGCAAGACTCTGGTCTCACGTCTACGCAGGAGCTCCCGTCTCCAGTCCGGAGTACACACGCAAAATAGACAAACTCTGTGCCATGGGCTTTGAAAAAGTAAGTAGACTAGATATATTGTGGAGATGTGCGTCAGACTGCTGCATGTTGCTGCAGATTAAAACCTGGCTTTGTTTTTGTCTCCAGAATGCAGTTATAGTGGCATTGTCGTCAAAATCCTGGGACGTGGAGACGGCAACAGAGCTCCTCCTCAGTAACTGAATTTTGACACCCTTCGTGTTCTTCCTGATCCACACGTCTGTCTTCAACTGTACAGACCGTCTCTCCTCCAAACTCCTGATGTCAGAAGGCAAATCCTGCTCGATCCCACCCTCTGTTTTACATTGGACACATTCCCCTTCTTCCCCTCTATCCTTACCGTGTGACACCTCCTCTGTCACCTCTGCTGTATCACACTCCAATCATCTTCTCTTTCAGCTCGTACCTCTGGTTTCTTTAAGGCCAACATTCCATTTAGGGATACAATCAGAAATCCACATCTAACTCCGTCTTTGAAGCAAAGTAGATACCAAACCCCCGCCCACTTGTCACTCTTTGTCCCGGTTTTCTGGCTTTGTCCGAAAAGCGGCTCTTCAGCGGCTTATCCTTGCCTATGCAGTGCATTTATTTTCATTCATGTTAACCTTTTGTCGGAGAGGTTCAAGCCATTTAAGGCAGCTTTGTTTTAGTTTTTGCACCTGATTCTTACTTGGCACACTTTTGGCTTGTTTTCGAAACAGAGATCAAACATCTCGATGAAAATTCTTGCTCTCCACTCATCCGGTTTAGTGTGGACACACTCTTAGAGAACAGACAGCTGTTAAGATAAGGGATCTGTTTTTTGGCATCAACATTGTGCTGATAACTGAGAACATCTTGCTAACAATGTATTGTAGTGTTGGTATATCTAATTGGACAGAAATATAAGCATCAGAGAAAAAAACAATCACATTTTTGTGCTGTCATGGAGGAATTCAGCACATACTGTAGTACACCGTATAGGTCTTCTTATTCTGCGTTCTTGAAAACAACTCATTGTCTTACAGGTGTTCTTGCAGTAGCCATCATGCCAGGTTTTGCCCCCTCATCAGTCAACGTCTGGCAGCTCCTGTAGGACATTCCTCTCCTCCACTTTTGCCATACATGGCTTGAAATGACTTTTCTTCATCTGGCCTTCTCCTTTTCTTTTTAAAACTCTTTAATTTAGGAACACGGATGCATTTGATTTCTTGTTTTTAATCTGAGAGAAAAGCAAATAAAATTGATGTTCAATACAACCTGTGACAAGTCTAGAAGAATATGACCTCATCTTAATTGCATCAACAGATAAATGTCAATGACCCATCTGTAAATAAAAAGAATAAAGTCTGTGTAAATTAATCCGTGCACTGCTTTTTCTGATGTCTATTTAAAATGCTATTGTGATATTTTTGAAAAGAGTCAGCCCTACTGATGCAAAAAAAAACCTCTTAAAGCTTTTGCATGTATTTAGCCTTCTGGAGACATCATTTTGCTCAGTCTCTATTTGCAGCTGGGGTTTTTTTTTTGGGTATGTCTCTTTCAGCTTTTCATATCTAGACTATCATTTTGACTCCCTCTAATGGTACAATAGGTCAAACTCAGATTTGATGGAGAGCATCCATACACATCAAATTTTCAAGTCTCGCCACAGATTCTCAATTGGATTTAGGTGTGGACTTTGACTGGATCATTCTTACAAATAAATAGGCTTTGATCTAAACTATTCTATTATAGCCTTTGTGGCCCCAGTTTCAAGTATTCTGTAGCTTCCAACAGGTTTTCTTTCAAGGTTGCCCTGTAATTTCACCAATTCTGATCAGTTTTCTTGTCCCTGCTGAAGAAGGCATCCCCACAGCATGATGCTGCTACTGTACTGTCAATGTGGGAAATGGTATATTTGGGCCAACAAGCAGTGTTATACTCTGTACAGCTTTCTGCATGTTGTCCACAAAGTTTTATTGTGGTCTCATCTCATTAAATCTGTTTAATACACAGAAAATGTCCTTTCAACAGATATTCCCACTTGAGCTGTTCATCTGTGCTTTTACTAGAAAGCCAAATATCCTTAAAATTTGTATAAAAAAAGACTGAATGTAATGTGAAAATATTTAAGTGATATGACTACCTTTTGTACGTACTGTAATGTATGCATTTCTGTCTTCGGAAAAGTTAGTGTTAATGAACAGAGGATCTCTATACCTTATTTTATGCTGGAGACAACTTTGGTTTAGAAATGTAATAGCTACTGCATGTATTTGAATAAGAAATTTGGCTGAGGCACTAGACTAACTCACTGGGATTCAACCTGCAGGGGTTTTCTTTGCAGTAAAATGGTAAAAACCGCACAGTTTAAGAAACATCCACTGGCTAAGCATATCCTAAATTGTGTGAAGTCATTTCACTGCTTTTGCATGCAGCTCCTGTATAGTATATGTTTTAGGGCATGGTGTACAGTTTTTTAAGTATTTTTGTCTTGTATTGAGGGAAGTAGAAAACGAGCTCAACAGATGGCCTGTTTAATAGCAAGTTGCACCTTTTTTGCATCTATCCACAAATCCTGGCAGTAAACTGAATATTTTTCACCTTGCACCAAATTCCCCTCTATACAGTGATGAGGTGTTTGGATTTAATTTGACTGCTCTTGACTCCCTTTGGCAATTATTTTCTGTTGCCTAGTGGTTATCTGCATCTCATTAAATGAGTAGAAATAAGTTCACAAAATTTAGTTATGTATGTACAGTACAGACCAAAAGTTTGGACACACCTTCTCATTCAAAGAGTTGTCCTTATTTTCATGACTATGAATATTGAAGCTTCACACTGAAAGCATCAAAACTATGAATTAACACGTGGAATTATAAACTGAACAAAAAAGTGTGAAACAACTGAAAGTCTTATATTCTAGGTTCTTCAAAGTAGCCACCTTTTGCTTCGATTACTGCTCTGCACACTCTTGGCATTCTGTTGATGAGCTTCAAGAGGCAGTCACCTGAAATGGTTTTCCAACAGTCTTGAAGGAGTTCCCAGAGATGCTTAGCACTTGTTGGCCCTTTTGCCTTCACTCTGCGGTCCAGCTCACCCCAAACCATCTCAATTGGGTTCAGGTCTGGTGACTGTGGAGGCCAGGTCATCTGGCGCAGCACCCCATCACTCTCCTTCTTGGTCAAATAGCCCTTACACAGCCTGGAGGTGTGTTTGGGGTCATTGTCCTGTTGAAAAATAAATGATGGTCCAACTAAAAGCAAACCGGATGGAAAAGCATGCCGCTGCAAGATGCTGTGGTAGCCATGCTGGTTCAGTATGCCTTCAATTTTGAATAAATCCCCAACAGTGTCACCAGCAAAGCACCCCCACACCATCACACCTCCTCCTCCATGCTTCACGGTGGGAACCAGGCATGTAGAGTCCATCCGTTCACCTCTTCTGCGCCGCACAAAGACACGGTGGTTGGAACCAAAGATCTCAAACTTGGACTCATCAGACCAAAGCACAGATTTCCACTGGTCTAATGTCCATTCCTTGTGTTCTTTAGCCCAAACAAGTCTCTTCTGCTTGTTGCCTGTCCTCAGCAGTGGTTTCCTAGCAGCTATTTTACCATGAAGGCCTGATTCACAGTCTCCTCTTAACAGTTGTTCTAGAGATGTGTCTGCTGCTAGAACTCTGTGTGGCATTGACCTGTTCTCTAATCTGAGCTGCTGTTAACCTGCGATTTCTGAGGCTGGTGACTCGGATGAACTTATTGTCCGCAGCAGAGGTAACTCTTGGTCTTCCTTTCCTGGGGCGGTCCTCATGTGAGCCAGTTTCTTTGTAGCGCTTGATGGTTTTTGCGACTGCACTTGGGGACACTTTCAATGTTTTCCCAATTGTTCGGACTGACTGACCTTCATTTCTTTAAGTAATGATGGCCACTTGTTTTTTTTTACTTAGCTGCTTTTTTCTTGCCATAATACAAATTCTAACAGTCTATTCAGTAGGACTATCAGCGGTGTACTGTATCCACCTCCTGCACAACACAACTGATGGTCCCAACCCCATTTATAAGGCTTGAAATCCCACTTATTAAACCTGACAGGGCACACCTGTGAAGTGAAAACCATTTCAGGTGACTACCTCTTGAAGCTCATCAACAGAATGCCAAGAGTGTGCGTAGCAGTAATCAAAGTAAAAGGTGGCTACTTTGAAGAACCTAGAATATAAGACATATTTTCAGTTGTTTCCCACTTTTTTGTTCAGTATATAATTCCACATGTGTTAATTCATAGTTTTGATGCCTTCAGTGTGAAGCTACAATATTCATAGTCATGAAAATAAGGACAACTCTTTGAATGAGAAGGTGTGTCCAAACTTTTGGTCTGTACTGTATATATATATATATATATATATATATATATATATATATATACACACACACATACATACATACAGTGGGGAGAACAAGTATTTTTCTACTTGCAAAGCATGTAGAGGTCTTTAATTTTTATCATAGGTACTCAACTGTGAGTGATGGGATCTGAAACAAAAATCCAGAATATCATGTTCGATTTTTAAGTAATAATTAGCATTTTATTGCATGTCTTAAGTCTATGATCACCTAACAACCAGTAAGAATCGTGGCTCTCACAGGCCTGTTAGTTCTTTAAGAAGCCCTCTTGTTCTCCACTCATTACCTGTTGGCACAATCATAAGAAAATGGAAGAAGTTCAAGATAATGGTCCATCTCCCTCGGTCTGGGGCTCCATGCAAGATCTCACCTCGTGGGGTATCAATGATCATGAGGAAGGTGAGAGATCAGGCCAGATCTACACGGCAGGAGCTAGTCAATGACCTGAAGAGAGCTGGGACCACATTAACAAAGAAGACCATTAGTAACATGCTACACTGCCATGGATTAAAATCCTGTAGCGCACGCAAGGTCCCCCTGCTCAAGCCAGAACATGCCCAGGCCCATCTGAAGGTTCCCATTGACCATCTGGATGATACAGAGGAGGGATGGGAGAAGGTCTGATGAGACAAAAATCAAGCTTTTTGGTCTAAACTCCACTTGCTGTGTTTAGAGACAGAAAAAAGGATGAGTACAACCCCAAGAACACCATCCCCACTGTGAAGCATGGGAATGGAAGTGTCAGGCTTGGGGAATGTATTTCTGCAAAGGGGACAGGACGACTGCACTGTATTGAGGGGAGGATGGATTGGGCCATGTATCAGGAGATCTTAGCCAACAACTTCCTTCCCTCAGTGCCCATCTTCAGGGCACTGAAGATGGGTCGTGGCTGGGTCTTCCAGCATTATAATGACACAAAGCACAAAGCCAGGGCAGTAAGGAGTGGCTCCATAAGAAGCATCTCAAAGTCCTGGAGTGGCCCAGCCAATCTCCAGACCTGAACCCAAACTACAGTCTTTGGAGAGAGCTGAAAGTCTGTTTTGCTCAGCGACAGCCCTGAAACCTAAAGGATCTGGAGGAGTGGTCCAAAATCCCTGCTGCAGTGTGTGCAAACTACAGGAAACTTCTGATATCTGTAGTTGCAAACAAAGGTTTCTGTACAAAATATTACATTTTGTTTTTCAAATCCAATACAATGTGATTTTCTGGATTTTTGTTTTAGATTCCATCTAAAACAAAAATCCAGAAAATCACATTGTGTGAGTTTTAAGTAATTAATTAGCATTTTATCGCATGACATAAGTATTTGAAAAACAAAACTTAATATTAGGTACAGAAACCTTTGGTACAGAAACCTTGGAATTACAGATAGTTACTGAAGCAAATTAACTTTTCAACAATATTCTAATTTACTGAATGGGTCTTTAATGACAGACCAACAGCCCCTTCCCCACCTTTCAGCATTTCTCACTGCAAATGTTTAATATCTGGTATCCATCTAACTGCTCCAAAATTACAGGTTATATTAATGTTAATTTAAAAGCCTAGTATTCTTGGTAAATTTGAGATCTAAATTGAATAGGAATAGGAACAGTAATAATTATAATAAAAAATGTTGGGAAAAATCTTTTAGTGATTATTGTTTTATTTACAATTTCTAAAAAAATCACGTTTGGAATGGCAGATTTGAAATCCCGCTCCTTTTTTGTATTTGTTTACGTGCATGCATGCACAAAGCAGGGGCCAGCTGGATGCATATTTGACGGGAAAACAGTTCTGTATGTGTAGTGAGGCGATGATTAGTGGGCATCCTGTTTCCATCTCTCTGCTGCTGCTATGTGATAGCCAGAGTTTGTTTCCGTGTCCCCGTCAGTGAGACATGCTGCCTCCCCCGCCAAGCAGCATAAGCTGCAGGGACGGCCAGATGAAACGGTGCCCTGCTATCTACAACTGAGTTCAACTGGGGTTGAACGGGCATCATGTAAGCTCTTTAAGGAAGGAAGCTGTTGGATTTCTGCTTTAAGTTACCTATGCTTTGATCTGGGAGATATCCAGAGATGTTCAAGATGATCCAGGTAATCTGTTTGACAGTGCTGCTTCCTGAAGGTGAGTTGGGGACATTGTGCTTTTTCTCCTACAACTTTTCTAATTATTGTGTGGATTAAGTAGTTTTTATTATATAACAGGTATAGTTTAATCGATGAATGTGGTTTTTCAACCATGTGGTTAAATAATTGTGGTTAAATAATAGTAAATGCTGTTTTATTATAGAAGTTGGCAAATATGAACAATAAGAACTAATTTCCTAGCATTAAGAACAACAACAATCCATGATCAACAGTTTAAGAAAAATATTTGCATCTTTTCTAAACCAAAACCTTAAACATACAAACACAACCTCTTATTTTACTTCCTCAGTGGTTCACTGCGCTCAGGGTCACTATGCCCAAAAGCTCCTGAATGACCTGATGGAGAATTACTCCAGTGCCCTGCGGCCTGTGGAGGACACGGATAGAGCGCTCAACGTCACCTTACAGATCACCCTCTCTCAGATCAAAGACATGGTGTGTACTGGTTACGAGTCTGTCCCATTATGTACTGTACACTAAAATGTCACATTTTAGAGCTTTCCACATCTTAAAAAGCTTCACTCAGCATGAAAAAAAAATTCTGAAGCAGATAAACTGTTTAAAAAGTCCAAAAAATCTAGTCTTAAAACAGTTTTGAAGCCAAATATGGGAATGCATTTGGTAATTATTCTGAGCAAGCAAGTTGTTTTCAGTAGCGTAACAAAATTAACAGTCAGCACAAACATTATTGGCATTATTGTTAATTAGTCACATTGCTGTAAAAGCCTACAGTTACAAGCTCTGAATAAATTAATTTGCTGAAACCTCAGAAAACACAATGAGCTGAGACAAATTAAATGGAAATAAACATGATTATTTGTGCTGGGTGTTCTAGCATGCGAGTTTTCTCTGAATTATTATCACTGCATTGACGCAGATAATCCCTTGTAGCTTTAACCGCTGATGGTAATAAATGGGAGGCAGACCTGTAACTGTTAAAACCAGCTGGCATAGCCTACTTGTTTTCAGCTGGTTCAGATTCCCGTTCAGGTTCAGTGATCTGTCATCCCTCAGTGAATCACCAGCTGAATTGTGAATGTGTTTAGCGAGACTGCACACAGCTTTAATGTAATCGATCTACCAAGATGTGTGTTGCTGTTGGTTTGTTATATCAGAGTACACATGAAAGAGAGCTGAGCAAAAGTCTGCGCAAGAGTGTTTTGTTACCCGATGCACCTGTGTGTTCGTTGGTTATGGGCCCTCATTTACCTGATATTGACAGGTGACTCTGGACTTTTGTTGTCTTGATCATTTGAGTCTCTCTTGCCAAGCGGTGCTGATGAGGAGCAAAGAATGACTCGCTTGAAGGGTTATGTCTTATGTTGCTTTTACAGAATGTTTAGGGCACCTATTGTCTTGATCCAATGATCTTTCAGTTAAAAAAAAACAAAAAACTCTAAAGGAAGTAGCTCAGAACCTCCACCCCAGGCTCAGGTCTTTTGCAGCTATTTAGGTTCATCCATCTTCTAATTAACACTGAACAGCATACCTGTCCTTGCTTAAGAAAAGCATGCCACCAATAATCTATATTCCAGGTGATATGCAGTGTTAGATTGTTCACCATATAAAGGATATATTTCTGTTGATCAGTGTATACACTGAGGTTTATAGTTTAACGTGACAAAAAATGTGCTGAAGTTTATTATTATTAGTAAATAATGCTTCTAACACAATTGTTCTTTTTCAGGAACAAAACTATTTAAATTTAAACTAAGGTGCACAAAAAACACACCATAGATAGTAGGTCTATCGAAAGACTCTCCTAACTGAGCTGTTGATCTCTGCAGCTTTTCCAGAGTTACCACAGGCCTCTCATAGGCCTCTAGGTGGACAGGCTTGTCTTGGTAGGTTTGGATATGTAAAATACTCTTTCCATTTTTTTGATGATGGATTGAACAGTGTTCTTGAGATCAAAACTTGTGATATTGTTTTATAGGAAAAAATTGCTTTAAACCTCTCCACAACTATATCTCTGAGCTCTCCACTGTATTCCTTGGTCTTGATGATGCTGTTTGTGTAACAAACCACCACAGAACAGCTGAATTTCTACTGAGATGAAATTACACACAGGAGACTTCTATTTACTAATTAGGGGACCTGAAGGCAATTGGCTCCACTGGCTTTTATTTAGGGGTATCAGATTAATAGGGGCTGAGTACAAAAGCATACGTTGAATTTATTTAATGTTTTTTCTTATTCTATTTATCCCCGATATTAAGCACCTTGTTTTAGCTGTGGCTGGTGTTAAAGCGCTTTTTAAATAAAGTTGATGATGATGATCATGTGCATTTGCATTGAGTGTGTTTTTTAGTGCCTTTGCTCATTATTGTGCTTTTGTTTGTGTTTGTGAAGGATGAGAGGAACCAGGTGCTGATTGCCTACCTGTGGATTAGGCAAACATGGCACGATGCCTACCTGAGGTGGAATAAAGAAGACTACGATGGTCTGGATGTCATCCACATTCCCAGCAGCCTGGTGTGGAGGCCCGACCTCGTCCTCTATAACAAGTACGCTAGTACGTTGTCCAACACAAAGACATGTTACACCAGATATCCATTTGAGAAACAGATTTTTGATAATGCTCTGGCTGGCCTGTTTGGACAAATTCAGCAAAATGACATCAAATCCATCATTCAATTTAAACAATTATTTGAAACAAAGTTTTAATTTTGTGTTATTATGGATGGAGTCAACTTTTTTTCTCCTTCAGAGCTGATGATGATTTCTCTGGACCAATGGACACCAACGTCAAGCTGCGCTACAATGGAGAGATAACTTGGGATGCTCCCGCCATCACCAAGAGCTCCTGTGTTGTGGATGTCTCCTACTTTCCGTTTGACAGCCAGGAATGTAACCTCACCTTTGGCTCCTGGACGTACAATGGCAACCAGGTACAGTAATAGGGAGATAACGTGTTTTTTTTGTTTTTTTTTTACTGCAGTGACACTTTTGTCACAATTTGCCACTTCTCCTTAATCATCCATTATTCCACTTTCAGGTAGATATTATTATGGGCATGGACAGCGGTGACCTCTCAGATTTTGTGGAAAATGTGGAGTGGGAATGCCATGGGATGCCAGCCACTAAGAATGTGATTATGTACGGCTGCTGTTCTGACCCATACCCAGACATAACCTACACAGTGCTCCTGCAGCGCCGCTCCTCCTTTTATATCTTTAACCTCCTCCTTCCATGCTTCCTGATATCCTTCTTGGCTCCTCTGGGCTTCTACCTGCCCGCAGACTCTGGGGAGAAGGTTTCCCTCGGGGTGACGGTTCTCCTGGCTCTCACTGTGTTTCAGCTCATGGTGGCTGAGAGCATGCCACCATCAGAAAGTGTGCCTCTTATAGGTAACTGTACTCTTTTAGTCATGTTTATGCTGGTATAAATTGTGTAAAGTATCATTCTGTTCATATTTATACTTGTGCCATAGGGAAGTACTATATTGCCACCATGACCATGGTCACAGCCTCCACAGCGCTCACCATTTTCATCATGAACATTCACTTCTGTGGTGCAGAGGCCAAACCAGTCCCACACTGGGCAAAAGTGCTCATCATTGACTACATGTCAAAGATTTTTTTTGTCTACGAAGTGGGTGAGAACTGTGCTTCTGGTTCCTCTTCTTCGTCTTCTCACTACCTCCAGGATGATGTTTGCCACAAGCAGGTTAACTCTCACATTCATGTGAATGGAAAACCCAGGAGTCATGGCTGCCAGAAGGACCAGCAGAGCTACAGATACCCCCAGCCTTCCAAGCAGCAACAGCAGCACAGAGTGAAAGTACAGCACCGCATCACAAGAGAAGAGAGCAGCCACCTCTGCAGATCAGCACCTGGTAGGTACGAAGGCTCCAACAGTAAAATCACAATGAACGACTGCTGTATGGAAGACCAGAAACCTCCAGGTCATCACGAGGACCAAAATTTTCCATGCTGCCCTGAAGACAAAAAGCCTCCACCTCAGGGTCCCACAGTAACCATTGGCCCCTGTGTGTTCTGCAGCTTTGGGAGCGGACTTCCTAATGTGGATACCAAGCTGGTCCGCAATGTGGAGTACATTGCTAATTGTTTCCGAGAGCAGAGGGCCACATGTGCCAAAGGGGCAGAGTGGAAAAAGATTGCTAAGGTGATGGACAGGTTCTTCATGTGGATTTTCTTCGTCATGGTCTTCCTTATGAGCATTCTTGTCATCGGCAAGGCGAAATGACCAAGCAGTTAGGCTGGAGATTTGACCCAATGAATGTTCTGTGGTCAAACCATAATTTCAAAGCAATGGTTCTCCTTTTATGAACATTTGCAGTTATAAATGTGTGGGAGTTAATTTGTTAGGGTGGAATGTTGATTTCAACAATAGAAAATGTTACAGAAAATACGTTTTTCATTATTAACATGCAATGCGTGCTATATGTCATTAAGACAAAGATTAAATATATACAACATATTATACTTCAGTCGTGGTTTCTACCGTTTCCATTTTTCAATTCAAGACTCAAATTGTCAGATATTCCAGTTGATATCAGACTATTACAATTAAAATATTCAATTTGATTTAATCTATATTTTTCTCACAATGTTTGGGTTTAGTATCAGTGTTCTAAGCAATACAAGCTCAATGTATAGAAATATTTTTTTTATTATCTACAAAGTCTTTATCTTTTTAACTTGAAACAAGGCTTTGAGCTTGATAACAGCTTTAATAACTCATGCTAAGACCTTTTGTCTCCTTTTAACCCAGGTAAGACACTTCTGACAACTTCTCTGGTTCTGGAGTGGCTTACACAGGACTCAGTTGTAACCACAGGTCCTATGGTTATCACTGTTGCTTGTGTTTTTCTACCATACTTTTTCCTACCACTTAACTTTCTATATACATGCTTGGAACTCCAAACAGCTGTTTTATTTAGGAAAGACCTTTGTGGCTTCCCCTCCTTGCTGAGGGTGTCAGTCACTATCGATTGAACAACAGTCTAGTCATCAGGCTTTCCCATGAATGGGGTGACCCTAACAGAATATTTATGCAGTTAAAAAAACATGTTTTTAAAATTGGTCTTTTGTAATATTCTAATTATCTGACTGACAGAATTTGGAGTTTTCATTAGCTGTAAAATGAACAAAGTTAAATTAAATAAGTGCTTTAAAAAAGAGATTATTAATCAACTGATCCAAGGACAAGATCTCAAGCGTACTTTGCTGTTGTAACAATATAATTAGATCTATCTCTGAATACTATGATCTCAGGCTCTTTGTTGCAAATACACTTTCATTATGTTATTAATTTGAGATAAGGTTTTGAGCTTGTTTTGTTAGGATCATTGCTTAATGTTCTCATTATATCGAGACATCGAAGCCCTGGTTCTTGTGAGAGCAGGATCATAAATTTATTTCAATGCAGAAATCATGATAGTGATGCTGGTGGGTGGTTGAAAACATCCATTTGTGCCATAATAGTGATAATGAAGAAAGAAAATGGGTGTAACAAACGAACCACTCATTTTGGGACAATAATCATCCTGTTATCTTTAAAAAAATGTTTTGTCATTCTCAGTTTCTATACATCTATGATTTTTAATTAGTCCAGGTCTGTTTTACCTCATTTTGTTCCATACATATCCAGATTTGAAAAAACTAAGATAATATAGGACTATGTAGAAATATGTTTACTGTTAAATTCTCTGCTTTTAATCTCCAACTCCACAAAACAGTGAATTTATGAAAATAATATATTTACATATTGCTTCAATTGTATTGTTCCTCCAGTCTAAAGATTTACTTTCCCAGACATCCAAACTATAGTATCGTATGCTTTTTATCACGCTGTCTCCAGGTTCACCAATCATGGTTTTGATTTAAATCCACGTCATCACCTGATCACAGAACACATGTGCTGTCAAGGTAAAATATGACCAGTGAAGACAGCACAGGTCTTATTAACAACTGTGAAATCTTATGCCTGAAGGCTACGAGGTGCTGCAGATCCACAGAATCATTTTTCTGTTCAGATCATCCAGCGAATAGTTAATGAGCAAGCTTTGTTTGCTGCTCTGCCAGCACAGCAAGAGGATGTAAGGCAATAGGGAGCATCAATTATGTAACACAAAGTGCGCACTCTTTCACCCTTCCCTTTAAACCCACCCTGCCCCCCACCTTGAACTTTGCAAGTGCTGTAAGTGCCTTTGCAACGTAGTGTTTGTGCATGCACACGTGAATCAAAGGCAGATGAGAAAAATAAAGGGCATGAGGGTGACAGGAATGATTGAGTGGTAAACTGAATAGAGATTGGTCAAGAACAAGTGAGGTCTTAAAGGTTTTGAGGCATTTTTACCTCACCAAAACCTATTGAAATGGACATTACTTCTTTTATTTTGTGATCTCAAATGCTTTTCTTTGTCTAGAATATGTTTGTATGCAGACTAATTTGGATAAAATCTGACTAATTATGGAACAGTAGAGCATATTCTAAAAACATTTTTATGCCAGAAAAAAAAAAAAAAAAAAAAAAAAAAAAAAAAAAAAAAAAAAAAAAAAAAAAAAAAAAAAAAAACAGAAAAAAAAAAAAAAAAAAAAAAAAAAAAAAAAAAAAAAACACAAACCACACAACACCCACAAACATAAAAAAAAAAAAAAAAAAAGAAAAAAGAAAAACAAAAAAAAAACACAAAAAAAAAAAAAAAAAAAAAAAAAAAATATTGACAGTCACTTTATAAACTTATAAGAATGACCTGGTCCTTACAGGTTCTGAAATTATTTAAATTTAACTTTTATTTTCTTAAAATAAAGATACTGGAAAAGCTGAATGTGGATAACACCCAATGATACAATGGCTTTTCTCAGCAGTTACAGTATTCACTTTCTGTATAACATTATCACTCTTTCACATCGATGTGGATGAGTTGTGGCACACAGTTCATTGAGCTTTTGCAGACAATTGTTCATTTACAACTTTCATAAGTTCCACCAGAGCCGTTCTGTTAGGTTGACATCTAGACTTTGACTGGGCCATTGCAACACCATGATTTTGTATTTTCAGTCTTCCTTTTTTAGATTTGCTGCCATGCTTCGGACCATCATCCTGTTCAATTCAATTCAGTTTATTTATATAGCGCCAAGTCACAACACATGTTGTCTCAAGGAACTTCACAAAAGTCAGGTACATACATTCCAATTAATCCTAACCATTGAACAACATTGAGAGAGGGTAGCTCCCCTGTTAGCTCTCGGCTAGTGACGGTACCTAGAACGCATAGTCCTAGATTCCAGCCCACAGGTCACCACCAACCCGTCTGCATTTCTAACAGATTTTCCCCGTTCCGCGACACACCGCTGAGAAGCCAACTCTGGTAATTGGCAGCTCCATAGAAACGTGGCACTAGAGACACCGCGACCATAGTCAAATGTCTGCCAGGGCCAGAATCGGCGACATCAAATCCTACCTGAAACCTGCTGGCTAAGGATATAGCGTAATAACAGTAAAATTGATTTATTCCACGCTGGCGGTAATGACATCGCCTACGATACGTCAATCGTGAGGTCACCAAAGTTAGTGTTGCTCGTCGGTGTGTAAGTATTTGCCAACAAAACAATGTCGGACCCCGTCATTTTCTCTGTTTCCCTCCCCGATCTGACCAGGTGACGGACATGGTTTAGCCGCATGCTGTCATTCAACCGCTGGCTGTCTAGGTGGTGTCCAGAATAGAATGTGGGTTACATTGATAATTGGCGAACATTTAGGCGGAAAACCTGGTCTGATCCGAGAGACGGCATCCATCCCACTTTGGATGGAGCAGCACTTCTTTCCCAGGATCTGGCCGATGTTATTAGTTTCTTCCCAAACTCTGACAAACCAGGGTTCAGACCAGAAAGTCAGGGTCGTGGTTATAATACTCCTCTCTGCAGCTTCTGTACTGCTACCCAGCCATTAACCGTTAAGACAGTGTCTCGCCGGTCCAAAATTGAATAGATTAAAAATATAATCTAAAAGGAGGAAATCAGGAAAATCTCATAAAATAAACACAACTCAGACAAAAAAGAAAAATAAAACAATTAAATGTGGGCTTACTGAACATAAGATCTCTCTCTTCAAAGACTTTGCTAGTTAGTGACCTATTTTGTGACAATCAGATTGATTTATTTGGCCTAACAAACCTGGCTGCAGCAAGAGGATTATGTTACTATAAATGAGTCAACTCCTACTAAATATTTAAATTTTCACATTCTTCGAAATACTGGGCGAGGAGGAGGCGTAGCAACCATCTTTCATCATTGACTAGTCCCAGACCAATCCATAGCAACAACTCTTTTGAATATTTAATCCTTAGTTTTCTCATCCAAATTGCAAAGCACTAAAACTACTTCTATTTGTTGTTTTGTACCGCGCTCCTCTCTCATAGTGTTACTTCATCATTGTGTGGGTGCATTAGACAATGCAGCTCCCCTTGAAAAAGAAGGTAACTTTATTCATAGGAGACGGCTAGCTCCCTCGTTATTTCAGTACATCGTCCTGCGTACTTTAAAGCACAACATATGTTAGAAAATTGGAGAGAAAATGGCGCTCTACACACCACCTAGAGGATTCCTATTATATCTGGAAAAATAGCCTACTAATGTATAAAAAGACACTTCACCAAGCCGAACAGCTTTTTCTCATCATTAATAGAAGAGAACAAGAATAATCGTAGGTTTCTCTTTAGTACAGTTGCTAAACTTACACAGAGTCATAGCTCCCCTGTATTGAGCCCCCCATCCCCATTCCCTTAGCTCTCTGCAGTCATGACTTATGGGATTCTTCTTAATAAAATTGATTCTATTAAAACATAAAATCATGGCATTCTCACGAAGATGATTACTTCATCCTCCAAACAAGTGAGACCACATTGGAAATAACTGTAGAACCTGATGCTTTTTGGAACTGTTTTTGATCCTGTGGAGCTTCCTGAGTTATCAAAAAATATTAGCTTCATCTAAACCTTCAACTTGTATGTTGGACCCAATTCAACCAAATTATTTAAGGAAGTGTTCCCTCTGATTACCAGCTCCATTTTAGATATGATTAATTTATCCTTAGTAAATGGATATGTATCCACAAGCTTTTAAGGTAGCTGTAATTAACCTTTGCTTAGGAAACCCCCTTCGCTTGAGTCGAGACATGACTTACTAAACTTTCCAGACCTATATCCAAACTTCCCATTCTTATCTAAAATTCTTGAGAAAATAGTTGCTAATCCAAATGTGTGAGCATTTACACAAGCAATGACCTGTTTGAAATATTTCAGTCAGGCTTCAGAGCGTCATCATAGCACTGAAACAGCTTTGCTGAAAGTCATTGCACTAATGATATTCTTCTTAGCCTCAGATAATGGACTTGTGTCTGTACTGCGTCCTGTTAGATTCTCAGTGCTGCATTTGATACAGTCGATCACAATATTCTCTTAGAAAGCTGGAATATGCTGTAGGGTTCAGGGAACAGGCACTAGGCTGGTTTAAATCTTATTTGTCTGACAGATTCCAGTTTTTTCTCCGAAAATGATAAATCAATCTTTAAACCGCGCCAGGTTTAATTGTGGTGTGCTGGTAATCCACCACAGGGTTCAGTACTTGGGCCGGGGAATCTCAATTCTCTTTACTATATATATGCTTCCCAATCCCCAGGTCCAATTATCAAGCAGCATAGGATATAATTTTTTTTACTGTTACGCTGATGATACTCAGCTTTACTTATTCATGAATCCTGATGAACCCACCAGTTAGATCGACTACAAGCATGTCTTGAAGATATAAAAACTTGGATGACTTTAATTTTCTGCTTCTAAAAATTCAGAAAACAAGACAGAAGTTTTCGTCTTTGGACCGGAGTCTTAAAAAAAAAACTGCTTAGTCAATCACTTTAACTGGATGGCATTAAATTGACCTCCGAAAATAAAGTAAAAAACCTTGTGTTATTTTGACCAGGACATGTCATTTAAATCTCATATTAAACAGGTTTCTAAGATTTCCTTCCTTTCCATCTCCGGAACATTGCGCCACAAATTAGACAAAATATCCTGTCCCCCCAGGATTGATGCTGAAAAACTAGTCCATGCATTTGTTACTTCAAGGCTGGACTATTGTAATTCGTTACTAAACAGGAGGTCCCCCCACACAAATTGCAGTAATCCTTCAGCTGATTCAAAATGCTGCGAGGCAAGAGTTTCTGATGGAAAATTCAAAAATAGAGATCATATTTCCCCTACTTTAGCTTCCCTTCATTGGCTCCCTGTTAATCCAGAATAGAATTTAAAATTCTCCTCCTCACACATAAAGCCCTTAATGATTTAGCTCCATCATACATCAGAGATCTGATTGTTCCATATTTTCCTAACAGAGCACTTCGTTCTCAGAGCTGCAGGTTTACTGGTGTGTTCCTAGAGTCTCTAGAAAGTAGAGTGGGAGGCAGATCCTTTGGTTATCAGGCTCCCCTCCTCCTGCGGAACCAGCTCCCACCATTTTGTTCCGTGATGCAACCCCAACACCCTGTCTACTTATTAAGGCCTAGGCTTAAAACTTTCCTTTTTTCATAAGCTTATAGCTAGAGTGGCTTAGTTTATCCTGAGCTATCTTCCTTATTTTTTACCTCCGTCTTCTTTCCCCCC
Source organism: Crenichthys baileyi (assembly GCA_036173005.1). NCBI lineage: Eukaryota > Metazoa > Chordata > Actinopteri > Cyprinodontiformes > Goodeidae > Crenichthys > Crenichthys baileyi. Next base: position 262,461 of record JAHHUM010000621.1, on the reverse strand, counting down.
CATGTTGGATGGAGTAAGGGGAGTCAGGTTTAGCCTAAACCGCTCAGTTATGGTTGAGGTGCAAACACACCCTCCATTTCTGCTACCTGTATGACCCCCTCTTCTTTTCCAGTGGTTATAATCAGCCTGACAGAGAGAGGTATCCCAATCCTTGTGGTTTTAGTATCAACAATGGCCATCAGTGGGCTCTAGATGGACAAACTGTCTATCTACTTTTAAGTGGCTAGGCTGTAAAACTTTCCTTTTTGTGATAAAGGCTTATAGTTAGAGTTGGCTTAGTTTTATCCTGAGCTATCTCTGTAGTTATGCTGCTATTGGCTTAGGCTGCTGGAGGACCTCTTCGTTACATTCTCACACTACACTCTCCCCCAATTTTGCATTATTCCCCCCCTGTTATTTCTCAGCATTTTAGCTTTGTTCCCCTCTCTTTTCTCTTCCTAAAAGCTACACCCACCCTGGCCTGACTCTGTGTCTACCTGTGACACCTTTCTGGAGAGGGGCATCATCCAAGCTTCTGCTGGCAACAACTTAATGCTCAGCCTCTACCAATGATCCACATGGCCCTGTCTTTCAGGGTTTAACCCTTTATCTCTCCTAGACAATTGACTGAGCTTTGACTGTGACTAATTATATGTGCTCTCTTTCAGACTCTAACCTTGAAAAGTGGCTCAGAGTTTATCTGTTCTTTATTTCTAGGTGAAACGACTAAAGGAGCTACATCCATTAAAATTTACTTTTCCTTCCCATAGAAAGTACTGCTGGATCTGTGCTTCTGCGTTCTCTTTGTGTCTCTGCTCTGTTCTCTCAAACCCCCAGTCGGTCGTGGCAGATGGCCGCTCACACTGAGCCTGGTTCTGCTGAAGGTTTCTTCCTGTTAAAAGGGAGTTTTTCCTCTCCGCTTTCGCTACATGCATGCTCAGTATGAGGGAGTCGTTTCACCTATAGTCGAAAGACTCTGACCTTGAAGACCTTTGTTGCTGACCCAAATTCAGCTAAGTCAAATCATCAGCCTTCAGCACTCTATTTGACAGTTGGCATGAGATTTTTGTGTGGATATCCTGCACTGGGATACAACCTTGCAAGCTTAAGTCGTGCTGCTTTTTTAGATAAAGAGGCTCTCTGCTGACAACCATAACATACAAGCAAATTTGTTCACTACTTTTCTAAATATAATTTTATGAACATGATTTAAATGCTAACTTAGGCCTGTGGCATCTGAGCATTAGATGAGCTTTAGCTGAGACTCTACAGCCCTTTGACAGTTTCTCTGAGCACTGTATGGTCTGACCTTGAGGTAAATTTGTTTGGGCATCCACTCCTCAGATTAGAAACTATTGTGAACTAAATGTTTTAATTAAAATTCCTCCTCAATGTAGGGTGACTTCAAATTGTTTAGAAATGGCCTTAAAACTCTTTACAGATTGATGGGCAGCAACAATTGCTTCCCTAAGGTCATTGCTGATGCCTTCCCATGCTGGCATTGTTTTAACACACCTGTATGGTTCAGACATCCAAACTGAAAAGAACTCCTGCTTTTGTAGAGGTGGCAACACTTTCTAGGGTTCTCTCATAAGTCTCAGTCATTCCTCTTGTTTCACTGTGTTGCTTTAACTCACAGCAACAAACATGGAATGCAATGAAAAGAAAACCAAACTCCAAGTTATACCAGAGAAAGAAAAATGTCAGCTATCCTTTGAGTTTTTACTTCTTTACCCTAACTTTACAGTAGAGGGCGCTCATTTTTCATGCATTACTCTCTTGATCCGAGGCTCCCTGCATGAAATTTAACGTGGAAACGTTGGAGCACCAGATTTGCAAGCAGTACCCATTGCATTTTTTTTTTAAAATCTTCTCAACTGATCCATTCATGACATTTCATTACTGAGAGGCAAAAAAAGGATGTTAATTGTCTGATTCTCCACTCCCCCAGGAGGTTCTAATAGGGTGAAACACAACACACCTACTCAATAGTTAAAAAAATAATTCTAAAAGGTACTAATGAAAATTGAGTTCATGTGTAAAAAAATGCTTTGGGAGCAGGCAGTTTACTGTTTTATTGTGCTGCTGAGTGTCTCCACTGAGGTTCTTTCTGTGCAGTAGCCTGCAGACAGAAATGGAAATAAGCTGTTTGTTTGATTCATCCCATCCTTCAAAGTGATTACTGTGCTGAAGCTGGAGTAGTGTGAACTATGTAATCTGAACAAGCTTGGGCATTGAGGAAAAGACTGCTAGGAGAAAATTTCACAGCTTTATAATACCTCTTACTGTTCAAGCTTATTCAGAATAGTAGCATCACTGGGATGATGTAGTTACATATATTTAATATTAGAACACCAAACGTATAATTTTTGTTGTAAGTATATCTAGGAGCTCTACCTCTTTAATAAAGTAGATGCTCCCGAAAAGATTTGCTCCAGTGAGTAAATATGTTGCTGAATATCTTTTATATATTCTCTGTAAACATGCATTTATCATGTGGTTGCTGGATACAGGGAATGGAGTAAATGAGATATTCTCCCCCGATACATAGCCAGATAAAATTTATTTTTTACTGCAAGTAATTTCAGTTCAAGGCACACACAGATTTGATTAAAGAAAGTATACCCCCTTTAAATTCACGAGTTTTACACATTTGTATGTATCTGGTTTTGAGGTGTATCTAATGTTTCCACAAATATTTCTGTGCTTTATCTTTCTTAAATAGTAACTTAATGCAGTCTGCTGTATCTGTTTTTTCTACACTTTAGGAGAGTGTTAAATTATTTTACTTCATGGTAAAGACTAAATCATTTAGATGTTAAATTCTAGAAATGATAGAAGAGAATGCGATGAGACAAGTAGACAGTTGAATTAAATTTTTTGAGAAAACTAAAAATATCCCTTCGTGTTTTCACTTTTTTGTGAAATCGACCACCACCTCAAAACTCGTAATGCTTGCACTCAAATCCTCTGCTTTCTTTTAAATAACCTCTGTTCTCTCTCAAATCTTTGTTTCTTTGCTTAGATTCAATGCTTCTTGCACAGATATTTTACCCTCCTGCTTGCCTTCTTCTCTTTGCACACAAAGTGGCTCTCTGCATGGATCAAAACTGCAACCTCAGGTTTGTCTTCCCTGCCCGCGAATTCGTTTTCCTCTCTCTCAGACTGAAGTGGTATCATCGCCTATAGCAACCACTCCAGCCAATGGAATTGTCATTCTGTGAGGCAACTGTGAGGTCACAGCCTTTCTTGAGGTGCGCTTGTTTCCTTGCTTGTGTGGCAACTTGTGTGGCAACCATAGATCGCTATCTCTCCGCTGCTGGCACCACCCACTGGATGTGGGGAAAAACAACTTCAGCTTTCAGCTCTACGTTACAAATGTCAGGAAGTCATGACAGGTTTTCAAAAGAATAACTGTTTGTTTTTGTCGATTTAACTGTTTTCTAGCTGGTCAAAAGTTGGCCATAAGAACAATACGTCTTGAGCTTCCTGTGACCATCTTCTCACAGTTCTCTTCAATACAGGGTTTGTATGCTGAGCAGAGAAAAGGCGTGATTAAAATCACCAGATGTTACCACAAACGCGTTTGGGTGTTGTGTCTTTAGGTTACCAACAACTAAGGTATTGACATCAAATGCAGTGATGGTGGAATGGAAGCGGTTGCCAACATAACACCAGTGAACTCTCTTGGTAAATTATATGGACTAAATCTTACTGATAACAGTTCATTTTCTGGGCTGCAGAGACGAGACTTCACTGTAACATGACCTGGATTATGCCATCTGTTGTTGATAGGCACTGCTAATCCGTCTCCTTTGCTTTTTTCTTTCAATCTCTGTCTGCTCATGTGGTCAGAAAGCCCCGCACAGAGATGCAGAAGTCGGGATTATTATCCTGGAGCCACGTCTGAGTAAACACAAATGCTCCATTACCGATACTCTGGCTGGGTCCTCGTTCAACTCTAAAATGTAAGAAATAGCAAAATAAATCTCTGTGTTTCCTGTGGTTTATATTTGACTTTAAATATTTGAATTTAGAATGTGGACTTAGAGCCTTAAAAAGGACAATGGGGCCACCTTTCTTCCAGGTTCATTCTGGAAGTTCCAAGATGAAAATGGAAGTTATGAAATGTAAATGTATATCTATTCTGTTATTTTGGGTCTCTGCAATTGGAAGCACTTGGATTGCAATCTGTTTGATTTTTGGATCAAAATCCCTGACCTGTTTATATAAAAATGATTCCTATTTTGTGCAGCTTGTGTGTTTTGGGTATGAGGAGACTAAGAATGTTCCTCATTCTTTTGATTTACTTAGACACTCTAGTTTGCAAGTTAAACCATGTGATTCCTAGGAGAATGAATCGCCATTTCAAATGATAATTAATTGCTTTGCTGCGGTTATTTGACAGGCTGAATTAAATGTGGATAGATTAATGAAGGGCATGTGGAAGGGACAAAAAATGCTTGACTGGCCAGGGGGAAATGTGTGAGGCTACAAATCAATTTTGCCCATAATCTCTTTACTGGCACTAGGGTGGGGTCTGGCTGACTGAAGTCACAGGGGTGTGTAATCATCATGTTGATAAGGGGAGGGAAGTGAGCCAACTGCCACTGCAGGAGGAGAATAAAATCGATTTGACGTGATTTCAGCGAAAACAGAGGTCAGGTAGCAGGAACACCCTCGTAGCCATGAAGGTTTTCTTTCACACTTGAAATCCATCCACTGAACCTGGATAAACTTTAGGCCTACTAATCCCTCAATTTATGCAGATCACATCAAAAGTATTCATCATCACAAGCTCTATAATCCTACTGTAGTGTATTAGTTTTAAGAGCTGCAGGACATAACACTTATAGTTGCAGATGCAATTTAGCAGTTTATTGAACATAATAAGAGGGAACTTCCTCTTAATCTTTTAATACGTATTTGTTTGAGAATTTAGATATATTCTTATCAGGATTTCCTATTTTACACTTTGAAACAAAAGCCTATTGAACCCCAGAACAGTTAGTCAGTTTGCTTGTAAAAATAATTATTTTTTAGACCTCAGTTTAAAGAAAAAATTCCATTTGTCTGTTAAAAATAACATTGATATGTAAGAGCGGACCTTCTGCCTGTAGTGGAACGAAGCTACCTGAAAATATTATTAATTGTGATAAATCTGTAAGTCCCATAACTTTTTAAAATGAATTTGAAGAGTGAATATATTTTTCAAGACGATATATCTGTGTATTCCTCACCACTCTGAATTTATTACCTCAATTTTAAAACCTCAGTTAAAATTGTACAAAAATGACAAAAGCTGATTATCAAAATCAAGGATCAAAATTAGTATCAAGCCACCAATATCTCTTTACTACTAATTAGGTTAAAAAAAAGAAAACAAACGCCTTACCAAAGAACACAAATTTGATTCTACACACTACTTTTAGTAATTAAAACTCCTTTTAGGTCTGATTCCTGGGAGCTTATTGGGTTCTTAAAGGCTGAAAGAAAATTATTTTATCCTCTAATTCTGAAGCCTTGTTAAGTCTGAAGTCTTTTTACTTTAGCTAGGATGGAAAAGTAGGATAGGAGATGTGGTCAAGTTCTCAGGACCAACTTTGGGCTCAGTCAACTTCATCAGCACCAGACAACAGCCTCAAAAGGACAAAATCGAATGCCTTATTTGAAGTCAGAATTGTGTCATTTCATGGAAGCAGAATTTGGTCTGGGCACTAGTGGTTCCTGAAACCCATCTCTCAGCTTGGATGATGGTCTAGTCTTGGCATAAATTGCTATTCAATCAGCCAGTGGAAAACCCAATTATGGAAGGCGCTGCTGGTACTGCTGGCACAAGGTGTAAGATATCTTGATAGTCCCTAACATTGGACCATAATGGAACCAGTTGAGCATATATGACAGGGACGTCACTTTAATTTACCGGGATAAGCTGAGCATATCCACAGAGTGTGGAAAAAAGTCTTTGATGAACTTGACATAAAATAATTAGATGGATGTACAATGCATCATTAGAACTCAAGAAACTGCACTGCTCAGTCTGGGGGCAAGCTTACTGGACTGTGATCTTTCTTCAGCCCACTCGCCCTTGCTCCTTCCATGGTTGACCTGTTAAGGGGGATTTGGGATACATAATCTGATGTGGATTTACAATGCCGGTTTTACATTCGCATCAGAGGTGTGCATGGTTTAGCTCGTGCAATTCTTGTTCCTAAAAAATTAACAATCTGAAAGTCAATCTTTACTCTTCCCATTTTTTCCAAATTTCTAAGGGAGAAATAAATTGGCTGGTGACGTGCTCCACTCACATTGGCAGTCACAGCTACAGTAAATGTACATGCACAAACCCACAACCTAACACACACACATACAACATGTCATACTTTCTTCTAGTGAATGATCCAAAATTGAGTTGAGATTCAGAAGAAGCGCTTCAGCAGAAAACATACAGAGCAAATGCTAATGAGCACTGCTATTGATTTGTCTTATCTGCTCATAACAAAGGCTGCTCAGTGAGCTCCATCTAGGGGCCTGACAGCACTGGCTAATCTATTTCTGTTATTATCAATCTGTAAGTAAATAATGACGATATTAACTCTGATCTTGATTAGACATTTCTTTAACAAACCTGTTTCTTTGACCTCTTTAGTCACTGCATAAATCATTTTTTCGTGCTTCATGGAATATGATCCTGAACCAGAGGCAGATGATAATGTCAATGTTTCACATCTCATTAGTTGCTCATATGATGTGCTCTTGTACCTACAGGTGTACCCCTATACTTAGCTATGTAAAGTCAGTTTTATGAGTCTTTTTAGGTAGAAATTTAATTGAACAAAGCAAGGAAAGCCTCCATCCTTTTCTACTCCTTTCTTTCTCTCCTTTTTCTACTGGTTTCTCTGGAGTTTTTCTGTTATTGTTCATACTGGCCAGCTGGACTGCCAGACTTAGAGAATGACTCCGGCTGCTGGTGTCTTTATGTTAAAAAGTCTTATTGGACCACTGCAGTTTGCTGACGTTTACAGCATTAGAGAAAAAAAACTATTTTGTCCTTGACCAAAAACAAAAATCTAGGACAAGTACACCTCAGCAGATATTTAATTTTTTCAAGGACTGAGCATTTCTGTCTAAAAGGGAATGTGTAAATTACATCAAAAACCTTTTTTTGACCTGTCCACTGTTACATTATTGTGCAGCAAGGCTTACTGATGTAGAACATGGTGAACCCAAAACAAAATCCTGGTAACTGCATTTAGGTCCAATCTAGCACCAAGAACTTGTTTGACTGCAGTCAGCATCAGTCAGTGCTCATTGTTCAAGAATTGAATGTAAGCAACAAAAAAAAACACACAGTCTCAACATGACTTAATGATGGAGGAAAGATTTTTTTTTTATTCATGTCAGAGAATTTTCTTTTCTCCCCTCCGGTAAAACCCTGCACAGTGACTGCTTTGTGAAAATGTCTGCTGCAGGTGATTTATAGATAACATTTGTCCTTCTTTTACTTAAATTGGTGTTTATGATTTATAGTATGTGAACTGCCACATTATGACCTCTATGGACCCAGCTGTCTAGAGACCCTCTGGGGTTTGTTTAGCTGAGTACAGTGAATGTTTATCTCCTACGGACTTATCTTGAAGACCTTCTGCAGAAATACCTACAATTGTAAACCTAAGCAGCCATAAAGGAGTCTCCTAATGCTGTATGCCTGTGTTTATTCAATTAAAGATAAGCTCTATCACATGGGTGCATATATTTCTGTACCCCTCGGTGAGTATCCACGTGAATGTACCTGCAAGCACATATGTCTGTTTGTCCTGCCCTTAAAGGGAGGCACAGTGTGCATTTGGCTGAAACCCAGTGAACAGTTTGCCATGATTTGTTGTGATAAGCGAACAGCAGTGTCTCTGGTTTGACTTACCGAGTACGTTTTCAGGTGAAAATAACACAGGAGGTGACTACACATGTAGCAGTCCCACCGAATATACATAATCATTTAATTAATGTGGATCCACGCTTCCAGAAATGCATGAATCTCATTTCCACCTTTTATTTGCGGTAACACAACAAGCTTTTTTCCTCTGTGCTCATTGGACACACATATTAGAAAACCTTTTTTTTTTTCATTTAAACTGTGTGGTGAATAAACAGCGTCCCCACAGAGGGACTTTGCAGGCAGCTGTTCTCTAATCCTGACATGATACGCTGGATGCTGTTGCAGTCTCTTCCATTTTTTTGCATCCTAAAATCCATCCAGCTGTTGGCTGTATGGATGGGAAAAATGTTTTTAGTTTTTTCTTTTAAGACAAAAGCTGCCTGTGGGGTAGTAGGATAGTTTCTGGTTGTATTTTTTTGACAAGTACGGAAATGCTTTGAAAGAAAATCTATAAATCTAGAAAAAGACTGGTATGATATTCTAACATTATAGCTGTTAGTAAGAATACCAGTTTTGTGGGAACAGTGTGTTTAAATAAACTTATCTACTTGGTTTAGTTTTAAACTAAAATACTTTAATTTATCATGCTGATAAAATAATATCACACAGTGGCATGCATCTTTGTGGTGAAAAATCATATTTGGCAAGGAGAAGCGGAAAAAGAGGCTTTTAAGCTCTAATCTGGAAACTTAACCTGCTCCAGAGCATATGTTACCAAGGCGATAGACCCAGGTAAGAAGTGCTTAACGAACCTGAAGTTACCTTGATAAACCAATAATCCTGCTTCCTAGTACAGGCCCCAGGATGGTGAACACCAAAAGACTCCAGCGAGGATTGGATGAAAACAGCTTAAATAAGGAGACAATCATTAGTCAAATGAGGAAGAGGTGAGTGTAATTAACTGAATGAGCTGCAGCTGCATGGGGAGCAAATATGCAGGGGTTGATGGAAAATAACTGATTCAGGATGAATATGGGGGAAACAAGGGAATCAGAGATAATCAGTAAACACAAGAAAACACCCTCAAGATCTTGATGGGTTTTAAGCATTTTTGCCTCCTATGGGCTTGGAGTTTGATCAAATAAAACAGAACAGGATTTTTTATCAGCATCTGTAAAAACTGCTAAATATAATTTAAACTAAATTAATTTTGTGTGGAATAACATTACTAAATTGTAAATTAATACCAATAAAATATGATTGCTAAATGTCTGTGCAGCAGATGTACAATGTCCATGTAAATTTTTGTATTTTTCCCATCCTTTTCGGATCATGCTTTTCCAATATGAAGTGATAAATGTTGGCAAAAAAGTCTTACAAGATGTATGTTGTTGTTAAATGCATTGATAAAATCGGTGCTGTTCATTGGACTGGAAATAGAATAATGAATGTTCCAAACAAATGTAACAGAACATTGATCTGTATCATAATAAGGTGTAGCCAAAAGCAACACTGACATTTGTGTACATGTGTAGAATAAAATAAATACAGAATTTATCATAATAAACTTTAACAAATTCTAAATTGATAGACATTGCATACATACCTATCATATTTATTCTCACTGATCATGCTCTGATGTATCATGCCTGATGCTGGTAATGTGATTTGTCCTTTGATTTCACACCGATCCACCTCAGACACAATAAATGACAGAGAGAAGGAGGCAAATTAGGGGACAGATTAGCTCTAATTAGGCATCAAGTAAGCATTTAATCATGAGGTAAATTAATCCCACGATCTAATTACATGATCTCTTTAAAATTAAATCACCATCATTTAGGACGCTTCCCTGAGTCTCTGCTGCTCCTTCTGTTGCTGGATGTTTTAAGCCCTTTTCTCTTATCATTTGTTTTTAATAGCATACTTTTTATAAAATGGACAAGATTAAATTCCAGTGATTACTCATACAAAGATTTAGTATTTGTAGAATCCCCATATTACTCAGCCATCCTTCTAGCTAACCTAGAATTATTTTGCTAGAGGACATCATGATTGATTATCTGACTGAGCACAATTGTATGTGAATTTCACTGTTGAAGTAAAAACATCAATACTTCAAGAGTTTAAACAGGTTTTTGTGTAAATCAGCATGATGTAAAATATTTTGTCTAAGGATATTTCAGTGTATATCATCCTATCCATGAGAGCATATTTTAGTTTATCTCAAAATGTTTAAAACACATGCAGGATATTCACAAAGCAAAGTAATTTTCTTAATTGTTTTGCAAGTTTTCACGTCAGCTCTGCTTCATTTATTGCATTCACAAGGCAGATTGCACTTAATAAATGCAAATGCAAGCATACCTCTCAGGTCCAGTCCACTCTTAAAAACTTTAGGAAGATCTGACCATCTTAAGAAGGCATCATGTTTGAAAGGATGTTTCTAAAACAATATGTGACGTGAATGCTTTGAACGCATCTTGCAGATTGTAAAAGATGATGGAAAATTTTTTTCTTTAACTTCATGGTTCTTAAATTGTGCCACTGATACTCAGTAGAAATTCTGTTATCAATTATTTCCTAGTTATATATGAAACAATTAACTGATTATTACTGATCTACATATCATAAGGAGTGCAAATAAATAGTTTTTACTGGTAGTATCACAAATTGTTTTATGCAATGTGGCCATATTGACACAAGACACTGTAAAAGTAATGTCTACTAAGGTTTTTGAATGCCAAGTTGGTGGTAGGAAAATCTGGTACTTATTGAGGTGGTACTAGTTATTAAACATTCCCAAACCACCACTTTAACTCATCAAAATAAAAATTAAAAAGTTCCCCTTTCAGCTGATAGTATTTATTTTACTCAATCCATATGTTGCAAACAGCACTGGTCTTGTAGAATGTGATTCTGTCTGTGGTGGTTATAATTAACATAAATATGTATAAATATTGGTAGATTAAGGTAGTCACAACTAAGGTGGGCCAACTGTTTTTTTGCACAGAGAGACAATTAGCTTGAGAGTACTGTTTTAGGAGCAAGTAGTTATATGTTAATATTTTCACTCCACAAGCTCTCTGCTCTGTTTTTCCAGATTTTATTTAATAACAGTAATATTTGTGTAATACACTTTATATACTTTTTTTTAATAAACTCACCAAGTACCTCAACAAATAATAATCACTCCCTCCATAGGACTGCATATAAAGGCACACCTGGGCCTTTACCTTCTCTTGAATGCCTACACTAAACCAAACCACACTAATTAAATGGCCATGAAACCAACATGCCATAACAATAAGGAGTAAGTGTTTCTGCAGTTTAAATGTTTTTGGTTTTTTTTTTGCACACTGCATACTGAAGGTGTCCTACAGCCAGTGTGCTGAATGTTTTTTCTGTGTCGTAAAAAGACAGATTCCCTGCAGGGCTGGGAACCAGCTATTAGACATCGGAGGTTCAAACTGCTACTTAAATCAAGAGGTATCCTCTGGGGGAGATTGGCATGTACTTCCACCCTGCATTTAACACTCCACATAAAAGGATCCATGGAAAGAGAAGAGGCCTTTTGGGGCTAGTTCCCTAACATTCAGGCTGAAGACGAATACATGCTCAGAATACAGAACAATTGTGAGCAGGGTGAGCAGTTTTAGTAAGAGATGGTGACTTTGTAAACAGAAAACAGAGTTGACGTTGATAACAGACTGTAGACAAAACACTTTCCTCTTCAGCAAAGGCCTAAACATTCAAAAAGTCATCGGCTATACAGTTCCCACATGCACACAGATGTACACTTGCACTGTAACCTGATGAAATATGGCCTCAGTTGGAATGAATAGGTCTCCCCATGTGTTGGTGGCAGGTCGTTACTCTGCATCCATCTCGCCAGACAATAAAGCGTGAACACAATGAGGCGGTCTTTAGAACTCTCTCTCGCCATCTTTTACACCTCTGGCTTCTATAAAGTTCAACCTTGACAGAGAGAGAAGGGGTGAATGAGGGAGAAAAGGTCGGCAATAAAAAAAGGGGGCACATGGGGATATTGGAAAAGAAGTAGGATGAAAAAACTAAGCTATAAATGGACTTGGAAGCCTGAAGCACAATTGGTCACAATGAAAAAAGAAAATGAAGCCTAAATTTTGGGGAGGGTGGAAATAACCTAAGTCATGATGTAAAATTTAGTAAGGCAAACACATTGGGTGCAAAGCAGACATGGCATCACCTAGCCTCTGTCCTTCTGAAACATCAACTTCAGTGGTGCTTTTTTTAGACACTGCACTGAATCCCCTTTTCAAATATTTCTTTCTTTTTCTGTTTTCATTAACATCTTGCAGCTTGATTAAGGAAAGTAATTGAGTAAATAAAAGAAAACTACAATCTCTGGGCAACATTTCTTCTTGACATTTTAACTCGGGTTAGAATGTACTTAAAGATGAGAAAATTATTCACTTTGGATCCAAAATGAAAATAAACGAGTCAATATTACTAGTGCTCTGTAGGTATCTTAGCATTACATTAATGTCTTTGACATAAAGTCAAATATAGCTGTTTCAGATGACCAGATTTTTTCTCCCAATACTGATACAAGTTACTTAATACTGAGTGGAACTCAGTGCTGGCAATTTAGTACTTCCAATTTAGTAAAAATCAATGGCATGCTTGAAAACTCGCAAGCTTTAAAATTACACACAGCATTTCATCAGTATTACTTGGTCCACATTAATCTGATTGTGTCCTACTAATTAACAACCAGTAATGTTCCAGGTGCTGCAGTCACATTTTCTCCCAACAGGAGTTTCTGCAAGACATCTGGATTGGTTCTGGGCAGTCCTACTTTCTGTTGATTTTCTCAGCGTGAGAACTGTGCAATATTAAACTTATAATTTTACAAAATGCATTTTTAATCCAACTCATACAAACTTACAGTTGTGAAAAATAAGTCTGAAACCACCCTAAAATTGTTTATTCTTTTTGAAAGAAAAAAATGAAACAGCTCGGTACAACCGGAATGTTCTAAATTAATGTCCTATCATATATTTAAGCTTTCATCGAAAAGACTAAAAGTAATCTAGAATGACTGGTACACTTTTTTTTTTTTTTTTTTTTTAACTTTTATTTATACAGGACAAATCTTAGTGAGAAATAAATTCTCATGTCCAAGAGAGACCTGTCCCAGCATAATCATGTAGAAGCCACTGAGCATTTTCCAGTTGAAAATATGTTTGAAATTCATCTTCAGGAGTGCATGTGTTAAAATAACAGTCAATTGTACTATAAGTTCCACTAAAATGTTTCTTGGTGGTATTGGTAACTTTCTACATAGTTTAAAGAGCTAAATGACATAACATTAATAGCACCGGAGCAGAAAAAACTATTACTGGAAAAATAGAGGATCTCATTATTGTTTCGCAGTAGGTAGATAGAATAATGACTTAAACATTAAATACATTCTGGATTACAGCACAATGGATCTAAAAAGGGAGTGACAAACTGAGAAGTAGTTAATATGGAGCCGTGATTACTGGATGAGGAACAGGTAGTTGATTAACAACTATGGGGGGATTAAAACTCCAAATATTAAGAGCGCACATTCTTAAGTGAGGAGCAGGAATTCATATTCTAACTCTCAAACCTTTTAAAGGATTATTCGGATTGTTATCAGTGCAAAGTTCAACAGCTAGCATTTGTGATGGTATGGGAGGGTGTCAGTTCCCATGGCATGGATAACGTGAACCTCTGTGAACAATTGATGCTTAAAGGTACATACAGGTTTTGGAGCAATATATGCTGCCATCCAAAGCAAGACAATGCCAAGCCACATTCTGCATGTGTTACAGCAGTCCCACAGTCCAAAAATATGACTGTTAGGTTAATTGGTCTCTCTACATTGCCGTTAGGTGTGAATAAGTGTGTGCATGGTTGTTTGTCCTGTGTGTGTCTGTGTGACTGCTGGAGATAGGCACCAGCTTCCCCGTGACCCACTATGGCAGAAGTGGTAGAAAATGGCTGACTGACTGAATATTTGCTAAAAAACAATCAAGTTTATCAGTTTGAACATTAAATATCTTGTCTTTATAGTGTATTCAATTGCATATAGGTTGAACGGGATTTGCAAATCATTGTATTCTGTTTTTATCTACCTATTACACAAAGTCCCAACTTCATTGGAATTGGGGTTGTACATATTATAATACCATCCCGATTTCAACCAATAATGAAGAGTGCTCTAAAAAATATTTGCAAATGCAATGTAATGTTGGGTTTGTTTTTAGTGTTTTATTTAGTCCTTGTCTACAACATAGAAGCATTCACTTAAATCCAGGTTGAATATCAGTTGTAATCCTATTGATCAAGTGTATTTAAATCCTGGATAAGTTCATTAGTTGGTTAGAAAGTTCAGATTTTTTTTATTTTAGAGTAAACCCCGTGTCAGCTTTTGATGTGTGATACCCGAATAAAAAACTGACCAAACAAAGCTGGCATGTTTACCTTAGGCAGTTCCTCCCTGTGGGACTCTGTTGCCTGGCAGCTGGGTGACTGGGAATTTTCCCACACTCAAAGGTTTAAACACTGGAAAAGAGCAAGTGGAATTTGAGGTTGTGAAGGGGGTAAAAGGGAGGACAAGTGGATTGCCACAACCTGTCTGGGAAATCGACCATTGCAAAAAAATTTTATTTAGACCTTGTGGAATGTATATGAAGTGCTTTCTAATTCCTTGGCTGCAGCATGAAACCCTTGAAGCATTCTGGCTTTTCAGCCTATTAGCCCAGCGGTGAGGATGTGGCAAGCTGTTGCTGCCATGGAACACCATCTGCCTGTAATGCGACTAGTGCCCTTCAACCCTTCTGCAGCGAACGATGGTGAGAGAGAGAGGGCACAGGCATAAAGAGAAAAAGCAAGATAATTGTGAAGAGGGAGGTACAGACATAACTCAAGATTCCTCACAGGTTCAATTAAGTAGCAGCAATGAGGTTATGACAGGGCACCCTTGAGCTACTATCTGTGTCATTTTCTGCAACCAAGGAAAAATCTTGCCTTCAGATCAACCAGTCATGTACTTTCCTACAGAGGGCCTAAAAATAAAAAAAACACAGAAGACACACTGTGCTTTTTAAACTGGTCCATATTTAGATGACATATTTAAATTTTGATTTGCCACATCACACCTTGAGTTTACCATTTTACCATCAGCAATTAGCTTTTTGAGGTGCTTATTGATAATCTACGGGCAAATGCTCACTCATTAAAAAACACATTTTACTGCATTTTTGGCCTATAAGTTATAAAAGTGTTTTAATAAGAAAAAAGTCTGTGTCATTTGTACAAGACACTACAGCTCCACATAAGACGCCATCTTCCATATATGGCACCAACAATTAGTTTTAAAGAGAGGTTTGGCTACAAATGCTTTTTCTTTGTCAAAAAGAGCTTTTAAAGTCACTTAACTGCTTTGAAAGACAACAAAAAGACCAAGTTTGATTTAATATTTATAGGTTTAGAGCCAAGATAATGGTCTCTTTGGGCTGGTTCAGGATTAAAGGCGATCTCTTGATCATTGAACATATTAGAGAGCATGAAAAAGAACAAGGAGATGTCTGTCAACCTTTTTTTTATGTATGGGTCAGTGCACTGGAGTGCTGGAGGGCTCAGGATACTCAAAATAGAAACAACAGACATTTTGTCTTGCACACTTGTACATAAACATAGGATTGCACTTAAAGCATACATGCACAAAAAGCACAGACACATCCCCGGATATACATTTAAACCGAAGGCTTTACTTTGTAGTGCTGCATGACGTTTTATGGACCAGGTGCCCCACTGACAACCAATTAGACCACTACGTGTATGTGTATGCATGTGTGGGATGTAGTGTGTACCATCCTACAAGGCTGCTTCAGTTGAGTGTAAATCCTCCTTCTGTGTACAGATTTAATCAGCGTCTCTGCTCGTCCGGCGATCGGACTGTAAAGGTCACTTGTTGGGACAAATGGTATTTGTTTTCTATTCAATAAATTTGACACACTTTTATTATCTATGATGGCAGTGTTCCTCTTTCTCCTATCTCTAACCTTGTTTTTCTATCCCTCCTTTTGGGTCTTCTCTAATCTGTTATTGTTCCTCCTCTCCTTAATTTTCAGTCTTGATGAAGTCCAAAGTTTACTGTGTAGCGTAATATAACTTTCTCTTCAGAGGAATTAATTGGGCAATTGGAGGGTCAGACCCTCTGTATGGACCCCCACTGTTGGGAAAAACTGGTGATCCAAGCTTAGCTGAAAGCTCAGTTGCTCCTCAACGAGCTCCTTTGGGACAAGAAATAATCTCCTCTCAACTTTTCTAAAGCTTCCTATCAGTTTTATCTAATATTTATGATTTCACCCAGGCGACAAGACTTAGGCAACTGAAATTTGATTCCTTAGATACAAATAATTTATTTGTCGTTTCTGCTCACATGTCTGTACTTCACTCTGAGCTTTAAAAAAAAAACTGTCTGGCCGGGAAAGATTTGAGAGTTTAATCATAAACTGTGAACAACACATCACAAAAACAAGATTAAATCATGTAGCTCAAATATTCAACACCACAGCCATCTTAATTATCTCGACTACCTTCAAGTTTATCTCCAACTTTATGAGTTTCAGTCACACTTAAGGGTGCATCTCAATAAATTAGATTATAATCAAGAGTTTATTTCAATTCTTTTTATCAAAATTTTTTAATATTAAATAGGACAAATAAAGACGATTTGTAATACAAGAATTTTCGCCTACTGACAATTGTGTGCAGTATAGTACAGTATATGCGTTGTTTGTTTGGTCGGGGCTCCTTTTGCATGAATTTCTGCATCACTGCAGTGCGGCACAGAGGTGATCAGCCTGTAGCTCTGCTGTGTTAAGGAAAGCTCAGGTTTCTTTAATAGAGGTCTTCAGCTCATTTTCATTGTCAGCTCTTTTGTCCGTCATGTTCTTTTTGACAATACCCCATAGCCTTCACTTTGAGGTTTAAGTTAGGCCAGTTTGCTGGCCAATTAAGCACAATGTTACCATGGTCATTACAGCAGGTAGTGTGGGTAGGTAACATGTTCTGCTGGAATATGAAATCAGTATCTCCATAAACCTTGCCAGCAGAGGGAAGCATGAAGTGCTTTAAAATTTCTTTAGATTTGATAAAACTCAGTGGACCAACACCAGCAGATGCCATGACACCGCATATCATCACTGCCTGTGAAACTTCACACTTGATGGCCCCCAGCCAAAAAAAGGATTATACCTGGACTCTGAACTGTGCACAAATAAAGCTGCTGGTAGAAACCTCTGCACCTTTAAATACAGTTTTAATCTATAGTACTTAGTCAAGCCCAGGAA
Source organism: Crenichthys baileyi (assembly GCA_036173005.1). Lineage (NCBI taxonomy): Eukaryota > Metazoa > Chordata > Actinopteri > Cyprinodontiformes > Goodeidae > Crenichthys > Crenichthys baileyi. Next base: position 245,235 of record JAHHUM010000621.1, on the reverse strand, counting down.
GGTGGTCACAGCTGGAACCCCCATGATGTCATGCAGCCACTGACAAAAACACTTTCCCGGCTACGATCTCTACGATCCACGATCTCTACCTTTAGCCTTGCAGCAAAAGGAGAGGCAGCGCGCAAAAAGCTGAATGTCCGACTTGCTGGCAAGCTGGACCAATTCTTCAGACTTGGATTGAGAGTGTACAACGATCTGGTGTTTAGCAGGAACAAAACAATAAATGAGCAGGCAAGACAGGCTTGGCATGATCCAAAAAGCAGACATGAGCATGATCCAGAAAACAAGACATTTGAAAATGATTCCGCAAGGAATAAACAGAACAGGTGTGTATATATGGAGTGTGAACCAGGTGGAGCAAGGAGACAGATTAGCTTGGAGCAGGTGAACCGAATAAGGTTAATTAACAGGAAAAAACATGGCTTGAGCAGAACAAAAATCCAAGGAAACAAACTAATAGAAACATAACTAGAAAAACATGAAACAAAAGCATAAACAGGAAAATAATAAACAGAAGCATGATTCAAAACTTGAACTGTGAAAAACATATAAAGAAAAAAACAGAAACCAAAACCCAAACAACCCCAAATCATAACACTATCCCCTATAACGGCTACTGAGAGCAGCGGCCACATTTCTTTGTTCGTGCCCACCACGTGGCGGGCCTGGGCCAACTTCATAACCCAAACCAACGCCCTTTGGACCTCACTCCGCAGAACAGTTAACGTAAGAAGTGGTGTTTGGACAGAGAAAATCAGTTTAGGATGAAACAATCTAAACATTGTTCATTTCATGATGCTTTGCTTTGTGTGTGGTTCTAAAGGTTGCACTAGTTTGACTGCAAGCAGGCTATCTGCTCAGCTAATGTGAACAGACCTCTAGGCTCTGTCGCTAGTAGCATATGTTCTAAGTTGTGTTCTAAAGTCACGACAAACTTTATTTAATGGGTGGTTTTAAACACAGATCGGTCATAACGTGCCGCCACAGCTCATACGCACATTAATATGTATATTAATGGTGGTTAAATGTACTGTACATGTTTCACGCTATTTAATGAGAGTCCATAGATGTTCCTCTCCACAATTTTAGTAGTCCATTACTCCATGTGCTGGCTAATTAAAATGTTAAAATCAAGTGTCCAAACGATTATTGGTTTATTATACAAAACATTATATTCCCTCAAATAACATTTTACTAAAATAAGGATGACAAAGTAAACAACATTTCAAACCCATTATCCAAAAGGTTGATTTCTAATTCTGAAATAATTATTAAAATATTATTTTATTAAAATAATTTTTTATCTATTCTGATTTTCCATTGTGACCGGTTGTTTGAAGACATATCAATTATTGTTTCTAATTAGTTGTAAAACTAAATTAACCTAATTTCCAAATTTCTTAAGATAAAACCTAGGTTCTTAAACACAATTCCACATTAAACTCTGATATCATTGCATCATTTTCATTCGTTCCCTTGTTGTTCCCTTGTTGACCCTATTAAGTAAGTAAGTAAAATGTTATTTATATAGCACCTCTCAAGACACAGATCACAAAGTGCTTCACAACACTAAAACAAATTACAATTGGAATAAGATATTTATATATGTAAAACAAAAGAAGATAAGATAAAATCGAAAATAAACTAACCAAACGCAAGCCTAAAAAGATGAGTTTTTAGCTGTTTTTTAAAAGACCACCGAATCCGCAGTCCTTATCCACAAGGGGATAGAGTTCCAGAGTCGGGGAGCTACTGTTGCAAAAGCTCTATCACCCTTAGTTTTCAGCCTTGTGTGATGTACAGCCAGTAGGACTTTATCACATGACCTCAGAGACCTGGGGGTAATGTACGGATACACGAGTTCACTGATATAAGTTGGGGCTTGACCGTGAAGACCTCTATAAGTCAGTACCAGAATCTTAAACTGAGCTCTGAAATTAATGGGGATTCAGTGCAGCTGGATGAGTAACGATGTGGAGTGGGAATACTTAGAAGATTTTGTCAGAAGTCTAGCAGCAGCATTCTGAACAACCTGGAGACGTTCCAGGGAGTTTTTGCTAAGACAGGTAAATAAAGCATTACAGTAATCCAAATGTGAGGAAATGAATGTATGGATAGCAATCTCAAGTTCAGAACGTGACACAATGGGACTTAACTTAGCAAGGTTCCGTAAATGATAAAAACAAGAGTGAACCAGAGATTTGACATGGGTATCTAAAGAGAAAGCAGAGTCAAAGGTTACACCAAGGTTCCTGATGGAATATTTAACAAATTTGCCAAGAGGACCAAGAGCTTTCATTATCCTGGGTATAAATCTATCAGGGGCACAAACAAGGACTTCAGTTTTTTCATCATTAAGTTGGAAAAAGTTATCAGCCATCCAACTTTTGCTAGATTCAAAACATACAATCAACAAATGTAACTTAAAGACATGTTCAGGCTTAAAGGAAATATACAGCTGAATGTTGTCAGCATAACAGTGATAAGAAATGCCCTCAAAAGTGCTCAGGATATGCTGTAAAGGAAACAAATACAATAAAAATAACAAGGGCCCTTGGACAGAACCCTGGGGGACACCACAAGAAAGGGAGGCTGGAGAGGATCTGTACCTAAAGGCAGCCACACAGAAGCATCGTTCAGATAGATAAGAAGTGAACCACTCTAAAGCAGAACCATATACACCCACCCAATGTCTCAGCCTATCGAGCAAGATTTGATGGTCAACAGTATCGAAGGCAGAAGTAAGGTCCAACATCAGCACAACAGAACACTCTCCTGCATCACTACGCAACAAGATATCGCTAGAAACTCTAACAAGAGCTGTTTCTGTGGAATGAAACCTACGAAAACCAGACTGATATTTGTCAAGGATATTGTGTGGTCCACGAAGGCTATCAGCTGCATAGATACAACCTTTTCCAGAATCTTAGATAAAAAGGGTAATTTTGAAATTGGTCTATAACTGTTGAAAATAGAAGGGTCAAGCTTGGGTTTCTTTAAAAGTGGGTGAATGACAGCGTTCTTAAAATAAGTGGTTTCTTGACCAGAGGCCAGTGAAGTGTTAATTATCGAAAGCACACAGGGACTGACATGGCGGAAACCATTTTTGAACAGAACGGCAGGTAGAATATCAAGAGAGCAGGAAGATGCTTTCGTTGAGTCCACTAATTTTTCCAGCTCAATTAAAGAAATAGGAGAAAAACTTTCTATAACAACAGGCCGAGCTGGAGCAGGTACGGTCAGTGAAGAACCAGATGGGGAAATGTTAGATCTTATATTACTGATCTTATCTTCCAGAAAAGAAAGAAAATTATTACAATCTTCATTTGAAGAAATTGGAACAACAGGTAGAGCAGGAGTAAGAATATCAGTGATTGTGTCAAATAACACCTTTGGATTCCCTCTACTCTTTATGACCAGGTTTGAAAAGCAAGCCGCCCTTGCATCTTGGACTGCATTATTAAAAGAAACTAAAAGATCCTTTAAGTGAAGCAAATGAACGTGTAAACGAGTTTTCTTCCACAGACGCTCAACTTTACGACAGTCACGCTTTAAACAGCGAATGCTGTCATTTACCCAGGGTGAAGGTTTTGAAGCAGGAGCTAATCTGGTGTTAACAGGACAAACTTCATCTAGAATGGAAAAACAATGATCATTAAAATGATTTGTTAAGTGATCAACATCATTACAGGGAGATAAAAATAAATTAAACCTGTCAGAGAATTTCTCTGCAGTAGAGGAGTTTAACATGCGAGAAATAACTACCCGGCAGGCAGGGGACCGAGTGACATGATAAGACAAGTTAAACAGAATACAATGGTGATCAGAAATAAAAATGTCTTTCGAATAAATAGAATCAATATCTAAACCCAAAGTAAAAACAAGGTCCAGAGTGTGTCCTTTAGCATGTGTGGGGGAGGACACATGCTAAGTAAAATTAAAAGAATCTATGACGCGGATAAAACCTCTGGCGAAGAGGTCAGAGTCATCATCAATGTGAATATTAAAAAGAAGGTAATTATTCATAGGAGGCAGGCTCCTTGGTTTAATTTAGATCTGCGTACTTTAAAGCACAATGTTAGAAAATTGGAGAGAAAATGGCGCTCTACACACCTAGAGGATTCCTACTTAATCTGGAAAAATAGCCTACTGTTGTATAAAAAGACACTTCGCCAAGCCAGAACAGCTTATTTCTCATCATTAATAGAAGAGAACAAGAATAATCCTAGGTTTCTCTTTAGTACAGTTGCTGAACTTACACAGAGTCATAGCTCTGTTGAGCCATCCATTGCCTTGGCTCTCTGCAGTCATGACTTTATGGGAATCTTCTTAAATAAAATTGATTCTATTAAAAATAAAATCTTTGACCTACTCCCGAAGATGATTACTTCATCCTCAGCAAGTGAGACAACATTGGAAATAACTGTAGAACCTGATCTGTGTTTGGACTGTTTTGATCCTGTGGAGCTTCCTGAGTTATCAAAAATATTAGCTTCATCTAAACCTTAAACTTGTACGTTAGACCCAATACCAACCAAATTATTTAAGGAAGTGTTCCTTCTGATTACCAGCCCCATTTTAGATATGATTAATTTATCTTTAGTAAATGGATATGTACCACAGGCTTTTAAGGTAGCTGTAATTAAACCTTTACTTAAGAAACCTTCGCTTGATCGAGATGACTTGAAAAATTACAGACCTATATCCAATCTTCCATTCTTCTCTAAAATTCTTGAGAAAATAGTTGCTAATCAAATGTGTGAACATTTACACAGCAATGAGCAGTTTGAAGAGTTTCAGTCAGGCTTCAGAGCTCATCATAGCACTGAAACAGGTCTGCTGAAAGTCACTAATGATATTCTTATGGCCTCAGATAACTCCAGGGTTAATAGTGGAGTACCACAGGGTTCAGTACTTGTGCCAATTCTCTTTACTATATATATGCTTCCAATAGGTCAAATTATCAGGCAGCATAGGATAAATTTTCACTGTTACGCTGAAGATACTCAGCTTTACTTATCCATAAATCCTGATGAACCCAACCAGTTAGATAGATTAAAAGCATGTCTTGAAGGTATAAAAACTTGGATGACTTTAAATTTTTTGCTTCTAAATTCAGACAAGACAGAAGTTGTCGTCTGTGGACCGGAGTCCTTAAAAAAAAAACTGCTTAGTCAATCACTTAACCTGGATGGCATTTAATTGACCTCCGGTCATAAAGTAAAAAACCTTGGTGTTTATTTTTGACCAGGACATGTCATTTAAATCCCATATTAAACAGGTTTCTAGGATTTCCTTTTTTCATCTCCGGAACATTGCCAAAATTAGAAATATCCTGTCCAGGAGTGATACTGAAAACTAGTCCATGCATTTGTTACTTCAAGGCTGGGCTATTGTAATTCTTTACTATCAGGATGTCCACAAAATGCAGTTAAAAGCCTTCACCTGATTCAAAATGCTGCAGCAAGAGTTCTGATGAAAATTAAAAAGAGAGATCATATTTCTCCTATTTTAGCTTCCCTTCATTGGCTCCCTGTTAAATCCAGAATAGAATTTAAAATTATCCTTCTCACATATAAAGCCCTTAACGATCTAGCTCCATCATACATGAGAGATCTGATTGTTCCATATGTTCCTAACAGGGAACTTTGTTCTCAGACAGCAGGTTTACTGGTGGTTCCTAGAGTCTCTAGAAGTAGAAATGGAGGAGGATCCTTTAGTTATCAGGCTCTTCTCCTGTGGAATCAGCTCCCGATTTTGGTCCGTGTGGTGGACACCCTGTCTACTTTTAAGGCTAGGCTTAAAACTTTCCTTTTTGATAAAGCTTATAGTTAGAGTGACTTAGGTTCTTTAGCTATCTTCCTTATTTTACCTCCGTCTTCTTCTCCCCTTGTTGGATGGAGTAAGGGGGAGTCAGGTTTAGCCTAAACCGGCTCAATTATGGTTGAGGTGCAAACACACCCTCCATTTCTGCTACCTGTATGACCCCTTCTCTTTTCCAATGGTTATAATCAGTCTGACAGAAAGAGTTATCCCAATCCTTGTGGTTTTTAGTATAACAATGACCATCAGTGGGACCCTTTGTGGGGTGCCTTGAGACGACATTGTTGAAAATAAGCGCCGTTTAACTAAGTAATCTGAACTGAAACTTTCTGTGTACTTATGCTGCTATAGGGTTAGGCTGCTGGAGGACATAATGACCACTTTCACCCTCTTCGCTACATTCTCACACTCTCTCCAGTTTTGCATTATTTGCTGTTATTTTAGCTTTTAACTTTGTTCTCTCTCTTTTCTCTTCCTAGAAGCTACACCTGGCCTGACTCTGTGTCTACCTGTGACACCTTTCTGGAGAGGGGCATCGTCCGAGGTTCTGCTGGCAACAACTTAATCCTCACCCTCTACTGATGATCCACATGGCCCTGTCTTTTAGTGTTTAACCCTTTCTCTCTCCTAGACGATTGACTGAGCTTTTACTGTAACTAATTATATGTGCTCTCTTCAGACTCTAACCTTGAAAACTGGCTCAGAGTTTATATGTTCTTTCTTTCTAGATGAAACGACTAAAGGAGCTACATCCATTAACATTTACTTTTCCTTCCCATAGAAAGTACTCCTGGATCAGTGCTTCTTTGTTCTCTTTGTGTCTCTGCTCTGTTCTCTCTAACCCCCAGTCGGTCGTGGCAGATGGCTGCTCACACTGAGCCTGGTTCTGCTGGAGGTTTCTTCCTGTTAGAAGGGAGTTTTTCCTCTCCGCTGTCGCTACATGCATGCTCAGTATGAGGGATTGCTGCAAAGTCAACGCCAGTGACTGTCCACTGTCTCTACATGCTCATCCGGGAGGAGGGAATGCTGCAAGTCACTGACTGGATGCAATCTGCTGGGTTTCCTTAGACAGAAAAACTTTTCATCCTATTTGAATAAATAACTGAATCTGACTGCACTGTTCAATGGTTAGGCCTAATTGGAATGTATGTACCTGACTTTTGTGAAGTGCCTTGAGACAACATGAGTTGTGAATTGGCGCTATATAAATAAAACTGAATTGAATTGAATTGAATTATTTTTATATAGTTAATTGGTTTTCTTTATTGCTTCATTTTGCTTGGGAGTTTTAGTTGTTCTAGCCTAGTAAAGAATCGGTTAATTGAAATATGTTTAACTTGGAGTTGAATTGTTTCCGTTAATAAATTCTTATAATGTGGAGAGAAGTTATTGTGAATTTATTACATATGTGTGCTGAGTTTGCTGTTCACCAATGCCAGTGCTCTTTCATCTATTGTCCTAATACCAACCCCATATTAGGTTGGTATTTCTAGGACAATACTTAAAAGACCAAATAGTTATTTAATTTAATATAAAATAATATAAGCATCCTGGTTGCACAACACACTGGAGCTCAAGCAACTTGGATTCTGTACATCTTTAATCTCTACCCAGACTCTGGGACCTGGATTTCCAAACAAAATAAAATGTAAGGTTTACTTTCATCTAAAATGTTGGGCCAGTGAGAACAGACTGTTAATATTTGTCCTTAGCCAGGTATGGAGCTTCTGATATCTCTTGCTGAGCAGTAGTTAAACACAAGGAAAGCAGCAATAGTAGTCTTTGACCTGAGCACGTGTGTGTGGTGGTTCTTGGAGCATTGAGTCCACTTCTGGTGAATTTCCACCAAATTCATGAAACCGTTTTGCCTCTGTTGCCTCTGTTCCCTCTGCACCTTTTTTAAACCACAGTTTTCCATCCATTTAACTTCTCATTAAAATACTTGGATAAAGCACTGTGAACAGTTAACTCCTTTAATGATGCCCTTTTGTGGCTTTCCCTTCTTGAGGGAGGTGACAATGTTGTCCCCACAATCATGTAGGCCACAATATGACCATAACATAAGATTTCTGTATTAAACATCCTCTTTATGTTTTTTTTAAATATTCAAATTATCTGAGAAACTAAATTTCATCTTTGCTTAGCTTTGGGCCAGATCATAACAATTAACAGAAATAAATGCTTGAAATATTATTGTTTGTAATGAATCTATTTTGAGTTTGCATTTTTGAACTGAGTAATGCTAACTTTTTGATGATATTCTGATTTATTAAGAAGAGAATTGCAATTTTCCCACGACAGGGAGCTTGTGTGGCCTCATTGTGACCCACACTGCTTCCTTTATTGCACAGAAACATAAAAGGAGCCATAAAACACTCAGCCAGTTTGTTTTTTTTCAGCTCCACAGATGCTAGAGGGAGGAGCTTCAATACACTGTCTCCACCATAGGCTGCAAAGAGTGTAAGCACAAACTGGGAAGAAAAAACAAAGATTATGATGTGTAAGAAAAAGAGAAACAGGCAAACCACTTTTCTTTGCCTTTTGAATGACTTCCCTGGCTGTCTTTGTGTTTATTTTATCTTGTATCTTAACAACAGTAGGAAGTAGAGGCTTGTAACACTAGTACATGACTACAAAGTGAATATCTGATTTTTTTCTGATGTAAAAAGTGGTTGATGGCCGCAAATTCCCAGAGATTGTTTTTGTGTATATTATATAAGCACACATTAAACCAGGCAATCTGCTGAAATCTAGGCTGTATGTAAATATTGTTGGCTGAGGATGCATGCCAGTTATTAAAGAGGAAATAGTCTAAGGTGAGACTTTTTAATAACTGCAAAAGATACCTCAAGGCAAGACATTATATACAATTGCAGAATATTGTGAACAGAATAAAAGCAAAAAATGTTTGTGTTTATAAGTGAGTCACTGATGGCGCTTGTAAACCTTTGCTGCATGTGTATGCGCTTAGATGTGAAGCCGATACACTTCCAGTCTTTTGAGAGCGGCGATAACAGACTTCAGAAAGTATGTCTTATCCTGTTGATCCCCAGGTGTTCTGCGTCTGCAGTCTGCAACCCTGTGGAGTTCAAACTGCAAGAAAATGAATGCAGCACTCTGTGCTATGTTGTGCACATATTGCTTAATATGCAGGGTCCTATATTCATATCCCCTGACATTTTCCTCATTTTGTTATGCTACCATCCACAAACCTCAATTTATTTTAGTGGGATTTTACATAAACCCAAAGTAATAGTTGTCAAGTGGAAGGGGAAGGGTCCATCCGTCCATCCATCCATCCATCCATCCATCCATAACAACCTGTATATCCTGCAATCCTTGCAGGGTTGTAGCGGCCATTGGTTGAGAGGCAGGGTACACCCTGGACTTGTTGGAGAAGGATACATGACTTTTCACTACTTGAAATGAAAAATGTGTGGCATACATTTGCTTTAAACCTTTCCACAACTTTGTCCCTAACCTGCCTGCTGTGTTCCTTTGTCTTAGTGATGCTGTTTGTTCATTGTAATAATCGCTAACAAACCTCTGAGGCCTTATTTCTACTTGGATTCATTTACACGCAGGTGAACTCTATTTACTGATAAGGTGACCTCTGAGGGCAATTGGTTACATTGTATTTTATTCAGAGGTAACAAGCAGGCTTGAAACCAATTTTTATTTGTAAAAAAACTGTTTAAAAAAGCATTGTTTCTGTCTGCTTTGAAGTATTTCATTATTTTCCAGAAAATTCCAATGAAATACACAAAAGTTTTTAGTGGTAACTTAAAAAAGACTGAAAAGGTTAGGTGGTAAGACATTATATGATGCTAACTTTAAACATTTTGAATGTTTTGCATCACAATAATAGCAAAATCCTAGTTATAATTACATTTTGAGAGAAAAATAGTTTTGCCATTTTCATTTGAAGTCAAGCCAGCCCATTGACTGTATATTCCTTCATACTAAAGTTGTTTACACACCTATCCAAAGAGAGCTTTTAAATAAAATAAAATTCTGCTCTGCTGTAATTCTATTTTTTCTTCCCAGACCCAGACCTGTTGCAGGACATCTTACTGGGCTCCATAGCCCAGAGCGAACTCGATGCTTTGGTTGCATGGCAGGGGGATGGATATCGATCCTACCTTGAAGCGTGACTACTAGACCATCTGCTCTGATGTAGACATGCACACTTGGATTTAAACAGGCACACTTTATAATCTCAGTGTCCAGTGTGTATCTTCTCCCAGCTCTCTGACATGATGAAGCTTTAAGCTTCTCGATTATCTGATCTCATGTGCCACTACACTGAAGCTTTTTTGTGTTCCTCAGAGATCGCCAAATTTGTTATCAGAAATGAAGAAGTACCTACGTTGCGATAGGAGACGGTCTTCTGACCTTTTCTTCACTGTTTTAAATAACACAGTAGGCTTTAAATGTAGTTATAATTACTGAACCAAACCTGCCTATATTCTTTAAGTTACACCATATTTCACTTATAGATCTATTTGTAACCACACAGTCATCCTTTCTATTCTACATATTGCTTTTCTACTAATCACTAGAGTGTTAATTAGTACCCTTGAGCAACACTCATTAGGCTCAGTCCATCTTGTGGTCTTCAATGCTTTTCTGCCTCAGTGTGGGCTGGGATCTGTTCATCAAGCAGATGGAGATGGAGTCTTTTGGGTGGTGAAAATGTAAACCAACTCCTCTAATCACACTACTATTGATTAGCTCTTGTCTGTCTGTGTGCCAGTACAGATCATTTCAAACAGGTCTTGTAATTAATGACAGGTAAATATTGAGTACCATGCCTCAGTGGAGTCATTGGTCTCATTTCAAGGTCTTTATGTAGGCACACGCATTGACAAAAGTTCAAGCAGAGACACATACACACATACAGAGCTTTTATTGTGTGTTCTAGAGTAATGCACCCATCTCAGAGGTTTTGGCCTCATAGCTCAGATCCATTACGTTCTTGTCTTAGTCTGTCTTGCCGAGAAGTTGAATTTCTCATTTGTTTATAGCTAATTTGCTTCTTCTAAGTGGGCTCTATTTGTTATAAAATTGAGTATTAATCGTTTTTGTCTGGCTGTAATTAATTAGAAACAGAGAAATCCAACTTCTAGTGATGGAAGTCAGACAGCCCAAAGTAATGAAATTAAGAAATCAATAAACATGCAAAACAATAAATGCTAAGGAGCCTGTCTTAGGTCATATGGAGCAGAATGTTATTTTATTCACCAGGATGGAGAAATATTTTAATGTAAATGTTTTTTTTTTTGTGAGGGCTGCAAGGTGATAGCACTGTTGCCTTGCAGCAAGAAGAGCGTGGGTTCAACTCCCAGCCTGGGATCTTTCAGCATCAAGTTTGCATGTTCTCCCCCTGCATGTTTGGATTCTCTCTGGGTATTTTGGCTTCCTTCCACACTCCAGAAACATTACTGTTAGGTTAATTTTACTCTCTATGTTGCCCTTAGGTGTGAATGGTTGTGTGTCTCTGTGTTGCCCTACGATGGACCGGCGACCTGTCCAGGGTGTAACCTGCCTCTTGCCCATAGACCGCTGGAGATAGGCACCAGCTCCTGCGCGACCCTATACAGAAGAAGTCGGTATAGAAAATGGATTGATGTTTATTTTGAGAGTTCCCATAATTATGGCAGTCAGTAGTGTACTCTACCTGCTCGCCGTACCCCAAGGAGAATGGGGAAATGCTGAACAAAGCCATGAAGAATGCCAAAGCCTGTTTGAACCAGAAGGATGAACCAAATCCAGGCAATTTGAGGTAATCCTCATTGTCCTGGGCTTTCTGCTTCCTCCTCAGTCTTGTTTTCACAGCTTGCCTGTGTGTATGCTTTCCAAGTTGTGTTTACACTGAAACTTTGTTCAGAATGCAACAGGACATTCAGGAAATATTCAATCACATTTTCCACTTAATGTTTTTTTAATAATGTCAGAAGGTAAAAAAATAAAATCAATTTATGTGCTGTTTGCATTCATACTTTCTTCATATAGTTATTTTTTTCTGTGTATTTTCAATTCAATTCAGTTTATATAGCGACACAAAGTGCTGAGGTCTTGATTTACTTTTACCATTTCTGTGGACTTAAATGCAACTAGATTGAATCCTCTCTGCAGCAAGCTGTCCTGATGTGTTGGCAATGGTTCAGGCTAGTATAAATAAACCACAAGTAGTATTATTGGTATTGATCCCACTGTCTTCAGATAGATAGCTGAGGCTTGTGTGTATTTTAGATCTAAAATAGTTTATGTGTTAGTCCAAGAATATGAAGAAAGCATTACAAATTTCCTGTTACTTTTAAATGTTTTTCTGTATGTTTACTTTATATACACTTAAAACCAGAATAGAAAAAGAGGAAGCTTGCAGGAGTGAGAACACTATCCTAATTTTGAAGTACAGAGGTGGCAACATCATGCTGTTGGTGTTTCTGCCATAGGAGGGACTGGTGCACTTTACAAAATAAATAGTATCATAACAAAAAACACATCATGTGAAAAATATTAAGGTAGAATCTCAGGCTATCTACTTTCCCGCTTAAAAATATATCAAAACTACTTTTTGTGGCAAACTAATGCTATTATGATAAATAGAAATGCACCCTGGGCTTTCAAAAGCAATGAAAAATGGCTAATGTTGAAGACATGTTTGTGAATCTCTGACTTTTAATAAAGTATTGATCAATTCTTAACAAATCTCACACTAGTTTGACATTTAGCAAATAAAAATTATTTTTAAAGCAGCACGAGTTTAGTCATATTTAATGTCAAGCGGGAAGAAAAAAATGTATCTTTTAATACAATAAATGTAAACATTTGGTTTAAACGTATTTGTGTTCAAGAATTAAGAGGTTTGGACCTAACAGGATGCAAAACAAGGTGGGAGTATAGGATCTAAGATCCTAAAGGATTCACCAGTTATGTATTTACAATATTTTCCTTCTCCACATAACTACCAATTTAAGCATTTTTATTTACCACTGTGTGTCAGGCATTTTTTTTGTGAAAGTCCAGACACCTTCCCTTTCACCTTCTCAGACTGCCTAGAAGCCAGCAAGGAAACAGAGCTGTTCTTCGTGCGCAATCCCTCAGATCACAACACCTGCTTTCTGACAGTTTGTAACACAAAGTTGAGGTCATTCAGACCAAACCCCAACAACAAATCAGATGCTGAAAATTTCCAAAAGTACTTCATTATTTACCCAGATTAGACAATTTAAACGTATAAATTAGTCTATCACAAAACTGATGCTCATTGAAGCTGCTTGCTGAAGCCAAAAACAAACCTTTTAATCAGTTGCTTTTCTCAGATTGGTTTATCTGTGTTTCAAATAGGGTCAATCTGTTTAGTTTTCTTCTTTGTGTCACTTTTTACGAAATAACCTTGAGAATAAAATACTGCATAAAAGAATTTGAAGGGATTTTGATTTATTGTGTTAATTTCAAGACTGAAATATTCTTCTCTTTTATGAACACTATTAAATAGGACTTATTCTGGATTTTAAGGGATTTATCAAGTTAGAAAGTCTCTTCCTCTGTTTACACAAACAGGCACACTCCAATCAGCTCTCATTCTCCTGTCTTTGCTTTCTATGTTTATGCCCTCTATCTGAGAGAAACAGTAAGAAGTGTACCTCTAACTTGCAATAAGCAGTGCATGCTTTCAGCAGATCTGCTAGGCTGGTTAACGTTTGAAAACCTCAAATTAGGAAATTCTTATGAAGTCTTTGTGACCGATCTTTCTTTATAATCCGCATGGTTTATGATGTTAGTGTCTCACATTATGAAGTCTGCTCCTATGCCTTTAATGCGAGTTATTAAGCCATCTTACACCCGGAGGGGGAGACTGAGCTCACTTTCACTGTTGTGTCTGGTTCTCTTTGACCATCCATCATGTTTTTATACATCCACAGACAGGAATGAAAAGATAATCAAACTGCTGCAATGGTACCTCAACCAGGATTTTTTTCCCCATCTCAACTCCCCATAAATTCCACTAATCAAAAGTTATTGTGGCACTCTGAAAAGCACCATAAAAATAACAATTATATAGGTGTTTGAGTGCCACCTTGCTTATATCAGCTGTCATGGCTGTGCACAGTAAAGATCCTTATTAGCCTTCAATATAGTAACAGCTGGAGGCAATGAGGACATTCCCAATGATTTGTCCCTGGCATAATGTCCAAACAAGCTATGGAATCACAAGGGGATTCCTTTTAATACATTGCTTTGCAAAAGTATTCAAAGGCCTTAAACTGATTTCACATTTTGTCACATGAAAATCCCAAACTGCTGTGTTTTTTATTAAAATGTTGTGTATGAAACAGGTCAAAGTACAACACATCATTTTGACATGGAAGCAAAATGACAAAATGGTTTCAAAATGTTTTACAGATACAAATCAGAAAAATGTGACATGCATTTGTTTTCAGCCTCCCTTACTCTGACATCTCTAAATAGCAAACACAATCCATCCATCTATCCATGATTTATACTTGCTTCAGAGGCAGGGTACATCCTGATCACCAGTCCATCACAGGGTAACAGAGAGACACACAAGACAGATAACCATTCACGAACACTCATTATACCTAAGGCCAATTTAGGGTGACCTAACTGCTGATCTAATGGTCATGTCTTTGGACTCTGGCAGATGGTTGAAGTACACAGAGGAAACCCACTTATGCACAGGGAGAACATGCTAACTCCATGCAGATGGACCCCAGGGTGGTATTCAAATCCAGGACCTCCTTGCATAGCCAATTTCTTTCCGAAGTCAAGGACAAGGATAAAATTGCGGCCCTCCGTATTATGAAGGACTCCACCCATCCCGCACACAGACTGTTTCAGCCACCTACCCTCTGGCATGCGGCTGAGGAGCATCCAGAGCACCAGGCTCAGCAACAGCTTCTTTCCTGAAGCTGGCAGACTGCTGAACTCAAGCCACACTCTGTAGACTCTCTTACTACACACTGACCTGCATTAAACACTTCACCCACCAAAGGTGCAATATTTCACTCACATATACAGTACTGTGCAAAAGTTTTAGGCAGGTGTGAAAAAATGCTGTAAACAAAGAATGCTTTCAGAAATATAAAGATGATTGTTTATTTTTATCAATTTACAAACTGCTAAGTGAGTGAACCAAAACATACAGCCAAAGTTTTTAAGAACTATCTTCAGCGCAAAGATGAACAAGACTTACTGGAAGTGATGGTATGACCCCCACTGAGTCCTGATCTCAACATCATCCAGTGTGTCTGGGATTAAATGAAGAGACAGAAGGATGTGAGAAAGTCGACATCCACAGAAGATCTGTGGTTAGTTCTCCAAGATGTTTGAAACAACCTACCAGCCGAGTTCCTTCAAAAACTGTGTGCAACTGTACCTAGAAGAATTGATGCTGTTTTGAAGGCAAAGGGTGGTCACACCGAATATTGATTTGAATTAGATTTCTCTTTTGTTTATTCACTGCATTTTGTTGATTGATGAAAATAAATGATTACAACTTCCATTTTTGAAAGCATTCTTTGTTTACAGCATCTTTTCACAATTGCCTAAAACGTTTGCACAGTACTGTAGGGGCAATATTAAGGACTACCTCATGCTGTATGTGTGTATTTAGTACTTTGCAATGTAAAGTTCAGCTTCACTATTTAACTTTGTATATGTCTTGTTTTGTTTTTTTTGCCCTTCGCTACATATTTATTTACTGATTGCTATTTATTGTTAGATTTAGCTTTGTTATACTTAGTTTTCTTTTTATATAAGAATTAAGCTTGTTAACCGGGACCTGAGTCCAAATTTCGCACCTTAACATGTAAATATGAGATGGTGTGACAATAAAAGTCCTTGAATAAAAAGCTACAATCAACCAACCTGATGGAGCAGAAACTGTCTACAGCACCATGGTAACTTTGGAGGAGCCGCAAAGATCCAATGTCCAGGTAGGGGATCCTGTTGGCTTGACAACTGTTCATGCATACCAAGATATCTGGCCTTTATGGAAGAGTGGCAAGAACAAAGCCATTGTTGAAAAAAAGCCACAAAATGTCCTGTTAGCAGTTAGCATTTAGTTGTGTAGGGGACACAGTAAACATGTGGGAGAAGGTGGTCGGGTCAAATGAGATAATTTCACATTTTCACCTACATGCAAAACCCAGAGGGTGGTAACACTGTGCATCACCCAGAGTGTACCATGCCCAGTGTGAGACAAAATGGTGGTGGAATTACGCTGTGGGTATACTTTTCTTCAACTGGGACAATGGAAGGGGTCATTGTTAATCAAAAGATTAATGGAGATAAATACAGAGTAATTCTGGTAGAAAAACTACTAGAGGCTGCAAAAGACTTGAGATCGGGGCGGAGATTCACCTTCCAGTAGGACAACAACCCTTAAACATACAGTTTTAGGTCTATGGTATAAAGCACTTTAAGGCACTGATTTCCTTTGTTACCTGTTGTTTATGGTACATTTTATAAATTTAGATGTAGCCAAAATGTCTTGAACCTAACAATTCTTGACACAGTAATTACAAAGCATTGGGTTCAGCTGCAGGAAATGCTAAAGCAGCCCAGTTTGGCAGACTGTGGACGGAAATAGGAAATTTAAAGGGAATGGTGTAGTTAGTTAGTGGAGATGGAGAGGAAGTGAGATTTACTGGGGCGAGGGAGATGAACGGGAGGCAAAGCTGAGTGTCTGTTGAATAATTTAGCGCCCCCTGACTGTACAAGTTAGCATCAATGAAGCTCGGGGCTTCTCCACTGACGGCTGCATAATAGAGGCGCCTCTAGAAACCACGTGTAACTCTATGCACAGCAACATATCTACGGAATTACGTACACAGATGCACTTTGCACTTCATGCTATCACCCATGTACGTGTGTACATAACTACATTTTGCATAAATACTAGAAAACTTTAGCATTAGCAAGTTCAAACAACAACTCATAAAGCAAAATACCACACTTGGGCTTCATGTCCCTAAAGTGTACAGTGTGCTTGTGAATAATTTAGGCAGTGAAGAGAGCAGTGGTTTGCAGTGTAAGCCGCTGCTGAGACAGCAGGTGACCCTGCATCCAGCAACAAGGACATAGTGGCTGTCTTCTCTCCTCTATAAACACTTATTACCTCAGCATAACTACTGATTATATTATATCCAGAGCAATATTGTTTCACTTTGTCAATGTCAATGTCAATGTCAACTTTATTTATATAGCACATGTAATACAAATACCTCTGTCCAAAGTGCTGTAAACAACAAGCAATGTAAATATATAAAATAACAAATACACAACATGCAAAAATCATAATCAAAATAATAAAAAGGTCATAAAAGAATCTTCTCGGCTTGAGTTAAAAGCCAGTGCAAACAGGTGGGTTTTTAACGACTTAAAAATGCGCAGAGACTGGGCTGTTCTAATATTCAAGGGAAGGCAATTCCAGAGTCTCGGCACAGCCACAGCAAATGCTCGGCCCCCTCTATTTTGTATCCGTGATCCTGGCACAACCAAAAATACTTGATTTGCTGATCTTGTTGATCGAACTTGAAAGTGAACCAACAGAAGCTCAGAAAGATAGAGGGGAGCTAACCCATTCAAACATTTAAAAACCATCAACAAAATCTTAAAAGGAATCCTGTAGCTGACTGAAAGCCAGTGCAGAGAAGCCAACACAGGAGTCATGTGCTCACACTTCTTCCTGCCTGTAAGCAAAGCAGCTGCAGCGTTCTCAGCCAACTGCAGGCGATGAGTGGAGGCCTGATCGAGCACACAATATAAGGAGTTGCCATAATCTAAGCGACACCTAATAAAGGCACGAATAGCACGCTTTGGAATCTCCTGGTCAGTTATAGAAATCTGCACAGGTTACTTGTGGTCTACTTTAAGGAATCTAAAATATAACATATTTGAAGTTATTTTAAAATTTTTAGTTTGCCACATAATTGCATATGTGTTCATTCACTGCCTTCATTGACAACCTACGTACAATGTAAACAGTCATAAAAATAAAGAAAACCATTAAATGAAAAAGGCGTTCTAAAACTTTTGACAGGTATTGGTATATTTATATTTTATTTCATCTTACCCTAACTCAGTGGTTCTCAAACTTTTTTCTCCTGGGCCCCCCTTTGATTTATAAGGAAATGTTGTGCCCCTCTGCCCAGCACACATCGACCCTCCGACCAGACACACACACATTTTGTTTATAAATTCTATTGCAATTTATTTCACAACTCAGTAAACTGCAGTAAATTACAGGTTGCAATAAAATAAACTAGAGTCATTTAAGTAACAAAACAACAAACCACCTTTTACAGTGTAAACATTTCAAATGTAAATTTTTTACAGTATAATATTCAACATTGCTATTAACCCGTTTTTCAAAAATGTGTAAAATGGGTGTAAAACATGAACAACTCCCTGAGAGGAAAAATAAGGTTTCTTGTGAAAACAACATCTTTCATCTTCATATTTTTTTGTGACTGGTGTGAGCCTGCTTGTTGCTGCAGATCTTCTCAAATCTGGGTTTCAATTGTGAGACTGCCACTCGAAGTTCGTTTTCAATGTCCAGCTTTGATCTGTATTTTGTCTTAATTGAGTCCACAGCAGAAAAAACCTATCTCACAAAGGTAGGATGTGGCAAAAGGGAGAAGTATGGCCAGGGCTCTCTTACCTAGCAGTGGATTATCTTTCTCCACTCCAATCCAAAATGCAGCCAGTGTCTTTGACTTAAACTGTAGCCACAATGTTGAATTAGAGGTGACATCAATTAACTGTTCCTCCTCTGATGTGCTGAAGTTTGTAGGTAGTTTTGCACTGAAGGGATCATGAATCCAGTCAAATTCTTTGGAATCCTGCACCAGGAAATATCTCAGGAAATGTTTCTGAAGGGCAGAGATGTGTTCTTGCATGCATGAGATCACTGTGTTCTGTAGCTTGTTGTCTTCAATGAATTATTTCAAGATATGATTCGTCATATTTTCTAACCTTTGGCTTGGAAGGAAGTTGTTTTGGAAGCAAAACAGTTTTTCAGTTATTTATACTGCGCCCCCCCCCTGCAGTGGCGCAGATCTCCCCCTAGGGGGCGCACCCCCCACTTTGGGAACCTCTGCCTTAACTGATAAATAGTCCTCCCTCTGCCCATCCTGGCTCCAAAGGGGTCACATGTTTTGGGCTGGAGCTCTGGGTAACGTTACTTCCTGTTTTCGCTGTTGCACTTGGTGAATTGTTTGGTGTGTGGAGGCTGTCTCGTTTGATCTGATTTCTCTCTACTGTGATATCTCTTACTTGTTCTAATACATAAGCACATTAAAACACAAACTTTCTGTTGCTGCATTTAACGTTTGCATTTAATCCTTATTTTCCTCATCCAAATTGTAAAGCACTAAAACCACTTCTATTTGTTGTTTTGTAGCGTCCACAATGCCCTTACTCTCAATTTTTAGATCAGTTTTCAGACCTTTTATCTGATTTAGTGTTAAATACAGATAAAGTTACTACTAATTATTTAAATTTTCACATTCCTCGAAATACTGGGCGAAGAGGAGGAGTAGCAACCATCTTTCAGTCCGATTTATTGATTAGTCCCAGACCAATCAATAGCTACAACTCTGTTGAATATTTAATCCTTAGTTTTCCTCATCGAAATTGCAAAGCACTAAAACCACTTCTATTTGTTGTTTTGTACTGTCCACCAGGCCCTTTCTCTCAATTTTTAGATCAGTTTTCAGACCTTTTATCTGACTCAGTATTAAATACAGATAAAGTTATTATAGTGGGGGATTTTAACATTCATGTTGACACTGAAAGTGATAGCTTAAATATAGCCTTTAATGGTATCTTAGACTCAATTGCCTTTGCTCAAAACATTAACAAACCTACCCACCTTTGTTTTCATTCTCTGGACCTTGTGCTGACATATGGCATTGAGTGTAAAGACATAACAATATTTTCTCATAACCCTGTCCTGTCTGACCATTTCTTAATAACCTTTGAGTTTATTTTAACCGAGTACTCCACACCTGAAAGAAAATGTCATTATAGTAGATCATTATCAGACGATGCTGTAACAACCTTTAAAGAATCTGTTCCACTTTTAATTTCCTCATTATCACTGAAAAGCACAGTGGAGGGCAATAATTCTGTTTCTGCCCCTTCAAAATTGATTCTTTTGTTCATAGTGTTTCTTCATCATTGCGTGATGCATTAGACAATGCAGCCCCCTTGAAAAGAAGGTAATTATTCATAGGAGGACGGCTCCTTGGTTTAATTTGGATATGCGTACTTTGAAGCACAATGTTAGAAAATTGGAGAGAACATACCTAGAGGATTCCTACTTAATCTGGAAAAATAGCCTACTGTTGTATAAAAAGACACTTCGCCAAGCCAGAACAGCTTATTTCTCATCATTAATAGAAGAGAACAAGAATAATCCTAGGTTTCTCTTTAACGGCCCCATTTTAGATATGATTAATCTATCTTTAGTAAATTGATATGTACCACAGGTAGCTGTAATTAAACCTTTACTTAAGAAACCTTCGCTTGATTGAAATGACTTGAAAAATTACAGACCTATATCCAATCTTCCATTCTTCTCTAAAATTCTTGAGAAAATAGTTGCTAATCAAATGTGTGAACATTTACACAGCAATGAGCTTTTTGAAGAGTTTCAGTCAGGCTTCAGAGCTCATCATAGCACTGAAACAGCTCTGCTGAAAGTCACTAATGATATTCTTATGGCCTCAGATAATGGACTTGTGTCTGTACTTGTCCTCTTATCTCTGTGCTGCATTTGATACAGTCGGCCATAATATTCTCTTTAAAAGGCTGGAATATGCTGTAGGGATCAGGGGAACAGTGCCAGGCTGGTTTAAATTTTATCTGTCTGACAGATTCCAGTTTGTTCATGTAAATGATAAATCATCTTTAAACTCCAGGGTTAATTGTGGAGTACCACAGGGTTCAGTACTTGGGCCAATTCTCTTTACTATATATATGCTTCCAATAGGTCAAATTATCAGGCAGCGTAGGATAGATTTTCACTGTTACGCTGATGATACTCAGCTTTACTTATCCATAAATCCTGATGAACCCAACCAGTTAGATAGACTACAAGCATGTCTTGAAGACATAAAAACTTGGATGACTTAAAATTTTTAAATGTTTCTAGGATTTCCTTCTTTCACCTCCGGAACATTGCCAAAATTAGAAATATCCTATCCAGGAGTGACGCTGAAAACTAGTCCATGCATTTGTTACTTCAAGGCTGGACTATTGTAAATCTTTACTATCAGGATGTCCACAAAATGCAGTTAAAAGCCTTCAGCTGATTCAAAATGCTGCAGCAAGAGTTCTGATGAAAATTAAAAAGAGAGATCATATTTCTCCTATTTTAGCTTCCCTTCATTGGCTCCCTGTTAAATCCAGAATAGAATTTAAAATTCTCCTCCTCACATATAAAGCCCTTAATGATCTAGCTCCATCATACATCAGAGATCTGATTGTTCCATATGTTCCTAACAGGGAACTTCGTTCTCAGACTGCAGGTTTACTGATGGTTCCTAGAGTCTCTAGAAGTAGAAATGGAGGAGGATCCTTTAGTTATCAGGCTCCTCTCCTGTGAAACCAGCTCCCGGTTTTGGTCCATGAGGCGGACACCCTGTCTACTTTTAAGGCTAGGCTTAAAACTTTCCTTTTTGATAAAGCTTATAGTCAGAGTGGCTCAGTTTATCAGGGAGGGAGCCTTCCTCCCTCCCTGTTGGATGGAGTAAAGGGGAGTCAGTTATGGTTGAGGTGCAAACGCACCCTCCATTTCTGCTACCTGTATGACCCTTTCTCTTTTCCAATGGTTATAATCAGTCTGACAGAGAGAGGTATCCCAATCCTTGTGGTTTTTAGTATAACAATGACCATCGGTGGGCTCTATGTGGATAAACTTTATCAGTTTATTATTTTATTTAGTTCCCCTACACGTGGCCCATTCTGGGGTGGCCGGGCTCTAGCACTCGGTGGTTTGGTCTGGCCTCCCCGGCGGCCCTGCGCCGTTCCGGACCCTTTGTGGGGTGCCTTGAGACGACATTGTTGTAAATAAGCACCGTTTAACTAAATAATCTGAACTAAAACTATCTGTGTAGTTATGCTGCTATAGGCTTAGGCTGCTGGAGGACATAATGACCACTTTCACCCTCTTCACTACATTCTCACACTACTCTCCAACTTTGCATTATTTGCTGTTATTTTAGTTTTTAACTTCTTGTTCTCTCTCTTTTCTCTTCCTAGAAGTTACACCTGGCCTGACTCTGTGTCTACCTGTGACACCTTCTGAAGGGGGAGCATTGTCCAAGCTTCTGCTGGTACCAACTTAATGCTCACCTTCTACAAATGATCCACTTGGCCCTGTTTTTCAGTGTTTAACCCTTTCTCTCTCCTAGATATAGCAATTGACTGAGCTTTTACTGTAACTAATTATATGTGCTCTCTTTCAGACTCTATCCTTGAAAACTGGCTCAAAGTTTATCTGTTCTTTCTTTCTAGGTGAAACGACTAAAGGAGCTACATCCATTAACATTTACTTTTCCTTCCCATAGAAAGTACTTCTGGATCAGTGCTTCTGTGTTCTTTTTATGTCTCTGCTCTGTTCTCTCTAACCCCCAGTCGGTCGTGGCAAATGGCCGCTCACACTGAGCCTGGTTCTGCTGGAGGTTTCTTCCTATTAAAAGGGAGTTTTTCCTCTTCACTGTTGCTACATGCATGCTCAGTATGAGGGATTGCTGCAAAGTCAACGCCAGTGACTGTCCACTGTCTCTACATGCTCATCCAGGAGGAGTGAATGCTGCAAGTGTCTGACTGGATGCAATCTGCTGGGTTTCCTTAGATAGAAAAGCTTTTTATCCAATTTGAACAAATAACTGAATCTAACTGCACTGTTCAATGGTTAGGATTAATTGGAATGTATGTACCTGGCTTTTGTGAAGTGTCTTGAGACAACGTGTTGTGAATTGGCGCTATATAAATAAACTGAATTGAAACGGAATTTTCATGGATTTGACTCATGAGGATGTTCTGAGATCTTTTAAAGGCACTGAGAGAGGAATTTTCTGTATCTCAATATTAATGCTTATTAAGGTACAAAAAAATAAGAGATATTTTAGCAGAGATGCATTAATCTTCTGCCCAGTGTTGAAATTCTTTATTCACAGTTTCAAATATTTGGACAGTGCTATGAAATCCCATCTTATTCTTCTTCTTCAGATTCAAGCTCTTGTAATCTTAGGGGTTAAATATGCTGAAAAAGAATGGGATAAAATAATAAGCATTGGGGGATAATGTCAAGGGAACAGCATTCTATAATGATTCAATTCAAAATATTAAACGTAGTCTTTTTGGCCCCTTTGAGGGGCTGGTGGACAGGGCTGAGTCCTGGAGGCCTCAGGCAGAAAAGTAACATAAAAACCACTTTAGGAAAAGTTACAGTTTAAAACAATCCTTTCCCTCCCACATTTTTTGTCTTGGGTGACCATATAGGACTGCACTATCTTTCTGTTCCACTTGTTGATTGGACTCAGGTCCTTTTGGACCGTCTGAAGGAAGAACATATTGGTATTTCTCTCTCGGCCCACTAGCAGCCCCTAGCATCTTTCTCATAGGCTGATTGAAAAGGTATCAAATGGTATCAATATGTTTCACAACTTAAATAATGTGTCCATCTTCAAAATCAAGAATAAGTCTGACATACCAGCACTTCTGAAGTCAACTTATTCCTTTTTCATTTTATTTTAGTTTTTCTTTTAATTGTTGTTTTTTTTATTTACTGATCCATTTTACCATTTATTTATGTTTTAAAAAGAACTCAGTCCCTTTCTTTCCCGCTTACCTTCCACCCTTCTGAGTTATTTCCCATGTTATTAACAGTTCTATCATTGTATTGCTTTAGCTACTCTGTATTTATCCCAACATCCTGTTTGTTTCAGACAGTTTTAGTTGTTGTTTGTGTTGTTCAGGATAACACCTACCCTTGGTCTTTACTCTGCTACGGCAGCTCTCTGTCTACTGTGTATGTCCTTGCGTTTACATTTATTTTATAAGTTTGGAAAAAAATAATAAAGTCTAATGATAGGAAAACATGCTTACAGTGCAAAATATTATCGTTCTTGCTATTATGCTCATTAAAGAGTTACACTGGGAATATAACAAGGTTACATTAGCTGGTTAATTAGTTGGACTCTCTCCCTGGCTAAAGCATGCAGTTGACTGCTATACAGACCTGCTGCCTTTAGCTTCCAACTGTAGTTTCAAAGCAGCATTAACCCAAAAAGGAAGGCTAACAGTCCTGATTTCATGAGGTTTCCATATACCTTGTCTGTTTTTCCAAGACAAGCATTGGTCATTTTTTGGGGGATTTTGGTATGTGGCTCTTTGCTTCAACTGTAAAATCCTCTGGCCACTACAGCACTTTCCCTGACATATTAATAAAAGTACTTTAAAAGGTCTGAGGCTGTGACGTTCTAAAACCTTGATATACCTTGTTACCAGAAACCACCCCATGTCTTCTCAGTATTCTACAGTATCTGTGCAGACAGATGTGGTTGTAAGTTGTGCCGCTAGATATCACCATTCGTACATAACCTGCCACCGGTTTGACTCCGTGTTTGAACCTGCTTTGCTTTTCTGTTTACATTTTTATTTGTACCTCTATTTATTCTACTTTCATTTGGTTTAATTCTGTAAATTATACAAAGCCCTTTGTTAGTTACATTTTTAGAAAGCATTTTAGAAATAAAGCTTGACTTACTTACTTTTCTTCAGGGAAACACAGTGAACTGTGTTTGCAGGGTATGTTGGCCTCCTTCCCCAAACCAAGAACATGCCTCCTAAACTGCCCACCTACTAAAAACACCATCGTGTCTCCTATTAATTTCCCCAGCTCCTTCCCTCCAGAGCAAAGTAAGATGGGGTTCAGCCACCGCCTCGTATAAAAAGTGCAAAACATTTACGAAACCTGTGTCGTCTTCAAGCATGCTGTGGACAAATGCCCTCCTCTGTTATGAGATCCTAAACACCCATTCAGTTCCACAAGACGCCATGGTCCCATGTAACTAAAGGTCATTTTTTTAGTTTAAACCAAGACTGGTAATTAGCACCTGCCAAAAGCCAGAGCTAGTTAAATTGGATCAACCAACAAGCCACGGTGGCTCGTTTACAATTTAAACAGGAGAACAGTGTTTAACTTCTCAAACTGACCTGTTTGAGGCAACAATGCGCTTGGTTTGGCAAATTCCATAATGAGTATGAGAGGCAATGAATCTGATATGATGTTATATTCCTGGTGTTGGCAGGAACTCTCTCTGACAACACCCAAGAAGCATTTAATCTGATGTGAGAGAGTGAGAAAAAAAAACTTTATTTCTGTCCTTTTTTACCAACTTAACATCAGGTGCTAACTGTAATAAAAGTAGTCCCATAAATTAAGTGGATGTTTTGTGTACACTAATAGATGTAGTTACCAGATTCACCTAATTTCTTAAACTTTAATCTTACAGGGACAGCTTGTTATTGAAGAACGTTGCTAGTGGACAGTCCACAACCTTTGGAGACATCACAAAATTAAGAGGGATAAAGTTGGTTATGTGCTTTGTGCAAACATTTACAGAGCTGAAAGTTGTGTTATTTTGTTACTGTAATATTTGGGGATTACAAAGCATCAATATTGAGCTTCAGCAGACAATAGGAAGCTAACCGGATAACAGAAGGTTGCTTCATTTTGTTTTTTTGAGATTTTACCCTTTATTTACCAAATTTCCTCAGCTTCAGAGAGTCTGCTGTTACATCTAGTGATGCTAACTGGGCTAACTGCAAATAACGGTCAACATCAGTTGAAAAAAGCATCACCATCATAGACTCTTGACTGTGACTAATGTACAGTACAGACCAAAAGTTTGGACACACCTTCTCATTCAAAGAGTTGTCCTTATTTTCATGACTATGAATATTGTAGCTGCACACTGAAGGCATCAAAACTATGAATTAACACATTTATATACTGAACAAAAAAGTGTGAAACAACTGAAAATATGTTTTATATTCTAGGTTCTTCAAAGTAGCCACCTTTTGCGTTGATTACTGCTACGCACACTCTTGGCATTCTGTTGATGAGCTTCAAGAGGTAGTCACCTGAAATGGTTTTCCAACAGTCTTGAAGGAGTTCCCAGAGATGCTTAGCACTTGTTGGCCCTTTTGCCTTCACTCTGCGGTCCAGCTCACCCCAAACCATCTTGATTGGGTTCAGGTCCGGTTACTAGAAACCTGGCTGCAGCAAGAGGATTATGTTACTATAAATGAGTCAACGCCTACTAATTATTTAAATTTTCACATTCCTCGAAATACTGGGCGAAGAGGAGGAGTAGCAACCATCTTTCAGTCCGATTTATTGATTAGTCCAAGACCAATCAATAGCTACAACTCTGTTGAATATTTAATCCTTAATTTTCTTCATCGAAATTGCAAAGCACTGGTTGGGGGGGGGATTCGTTGGGGGTCGTGGACTGCTCCGTCCTGGGGCGGCTCTGGTTGGCGGGCTGGCTTGGGCAGGGGACCCCTCTTTGTACATAGCCCCCCTCCGGAGGTGGATGGGGGTTGGTGGGGACTGGGTTCTGGGCGGGGGCCAGGCCGAGACCCCCCGGGTCTGGGCCTGTCTGCTTGTCTCTGCCCCGGGAGGAAAGGGGACCACCTCCTTGGTCCGTGGGCTGGTTGCCCCTAGGGGCTGCCGGCGCCCGGACCTTGGAGTATAAAGTATGCATGGGGAGTGTGAGTGAGTGTAGGACGTCCATTGTTGTTTGTCTTTACGTTGGGAGCGAGTGATTTTATGTGTGTGGATGAGGGTGGGAGTGGGTGACTGTGACTGTGAGTGCCTGTTTTTTTTTGTGACAGGTTGGGTCTTGGACTGCTCCCTCTCCTGGATCAGCTTAGGCCCCCCAATATTATGGGGGGCCTATTTCCTCCCCCCCCCACCCGCCTGCCGGTGGTTGGAGTCTCTCCCCGCTGGTGTACTTGTGTTTCTCGGTGTCCCGGGGCTGGATGCTTCGGTGTGTGCTGGCTCACTCCCGGTGGCTGCCTGCCGGGGCCTGGACCCCTGGGCTCTGTCGGGCCTCTGTCTTGGGGGTGGCGTTGCCCGGGGTCTTGGGTCTCTGGGTCCATGGCTGGATCTGCTCGGGAGTGGACGGCTGCCGGCGGGGCCTGTGGGCTCGTCGCTGCGGTTCCCTGGGGCTCTGCACTGTCGCTGCTGGGTGGCTCCCCTGGGACTCTCCACTGCTCTTCTCTGGGGGGGGGTTGCGGTAGTCCCGGCGGTGGTTCTCCTGGGGTTCCTGTGCCTTGGGGGGCCTTTGGATGTCTGTTGCTCGGATCTCCTCAGTGTCCGCCCGGGGCCCCGGGGCAGGTCGGTGGGTCCTCACACTCGCTATTGCATATCTCTGTGGAGAAACCTTGTATACAAAGCGCATCCACACAGGTGTTGATAGATACACAGATGATCTATATTGGGCTGCACTTCTCACCAAGTACATTTTACATTCATAAATACCGTGTGTTATTTTGCGTATAAGCAAGCAGGGTGTAATCTTTTATTCTATTCATCGTTCTTTCTCTCCCCACTCTCCTCCTTTTTTCCCCCCTTTCCCTTTGCCCCATCTCTCTCTTTGTCAAGCTTCTGTTTTCCTTTTCATTTCAGTCTCCGTGTCCGTAACAATTGAAATATTCCCAAAGAAGTTCATAATAAAGTTTATTTTATAAATATCAAGCAGAGCCTTAAAGTAATAGCTGTGATGCTCCGCTTGTGAAAGTAAATCTGTTGGGCAATTTCTTGGCACTCAGACAACAATTCTGAGCGCTACTCTGCTGGACAGGACACGGTAAAAAAAAAAAGAAGAAATTACAAAGCACTAAAACCACTTCTATTTGTTGTTTTGTACCGTCCACCAGGCCCTTTCTCTCAATTTTTAGATCAGTTTTCAGACCTTTTATCTGATTTAGTGTTAAATACAGATAAAGTTAATATAGTGGGGGATTTTAACATTCATGTTGACACTGAAAGTGATAGCTTAAATATAGCCTTTAATGGTATCTTAGACTCAATTGCCTTTGCTCAAAACATTAACAAACCTACCCACCTTTGTTTTCATTCTCTGGACCTTGTGCTGACATATGGCATTGAGTGTAAAGACATAAAAATATTTTCTCATAACCCTGTCCTGTCTGACCATTTCTTAATAACCTTTGAGTTTAATTTAACCGAGTACTCCACACCTGAAAGAAAATGTCATTATAGTAGATCATTATCAGACGATGCTGTAACAACCTTTAAAGAATCTGTTCCACTTTTAATTTCCTCATTATCACTGAAAAGCACAGTGGAGGGCAATAATTTTGTTTCTGCCCCTTCAAAATTGATTCTCTTGTTCATAGTGTTTCTTCATCATTGCGTGATGCATTAGACAATGCAGCACCCTTGAAAAGAAGGTAATTATTCATAGGAGGCAGGCTCCTTGGTTTAATTTAGATATGCGTACTTTGAAGCACAATGTTAGAAAATTGGAGAGAACATACCTAGAGGATTCCTACTTAATCTGGAAAAATAGCCTACTGTTGTATAAAAAGACACTTCGCCAAGCCAGAACAGCTTATTTCTCATCATTAATAGAAGAGAACAAGAATAATCCTAGGTTTCTCTTTAGTACGGCCCCATTTTAGATATGATTAATTTATCTTTAGTAAATGGATATGTACCACAGGTAGCTGTAATTAAACCTTTACTTAAGAAACCTTCGCTTGATCGAGATGACTTGAAAAATTACAGACCTATATCCAATCTTCCATTCTTCTCTAAAATTCTTGAGAAAATAGTTGCTAATCAAATGTGTGAGCATTTACACAGCAATGAGCAGTTTGAAGAGTTTCAGTCAGGCTTCAGAGCTCATCATAGCACTGAAACAGCTCTGCTGAAAGTCACTAATGATATGGCCTCAGATAATGGACTTGTGTCTGTACTGGTTCTGTTAGATCTCAGTGCTGCATTTGATACAGTCGACCATAATATTCTCTTAAAAAGGCTGGAATATGCTGTAGGGATCAGGGGAACATCGCCAGGCTGGTTTAAATTTTATTTGTCTGACAGATTCCAGTTTGTTCATGTAAATGATAAATCATCTTTAAACTCCAGGGTTAATTGTGGAGTACCACAGGGTTCAGTACTTGGGCCAATTCTCTTTACTATATATATGCTTCCAATAGGTCAAATTATCAGGCAGCATAGGATAAATTTTCACTGTTACGCTGAAGATACTCAGCTTTACTTATCCATAAATCCTGATGAACCCAACCAGTTAGATAGACTGCAGGCATGTCTTGAAGATATAAAAACTTGGATGACTTAAAATTTTTTGCTTCTAAATTCAGACAAGACAGAAGTTGTCGTCTGTGGACCGGAGTCTTTAAAAAAGAAACTGCTTAGTCAATCACTTAACCTGGATGGCATTAAATTGACCTCCGGTAATAAAGTAAAAAACCTTGGTGTTATTTTTGACCAGGAGATGTCATTTAAATCCCATATTAAACATGTTTCTAGGATTTCCTTCTTTCATCACCGGAACATTGCCAAAATTAGAAATATCCTGTCCAAAAGTGACGCTGAAAAACTAGTCCATGCATTTGTTACTTCAAGGCTGGAGTATTGTAATTCTTTACTATCAGGATGTCCACAAAATGCAGTTAAAAGCCTTCAGCTCATTCAAAATGCTGCAGCAAGAGTTCTGATGAAAATTAAAAACGGAGATCATATTTCCCCTACCTTAGCTTCCCTTCATTGGCTCCCTGTTAAATCCAGAATAGAATTTAAAATTATCCTTCTCACATATAAAACCCTTAATGATCTAGCTCCATCATACATCAGAGATCTGAGTGTTCCATATGTTCCTAACAGGGAACTTCGTTCTCAGACTGCAGGTTTACTGGTGGTTCCTAGAGTCTCTAGAAGTAGAAATGGAGCCAGATCCTTTAGTTATCAGGCTCCTCTCCTGTGGAACCAGCTTCCGGTTTTGGTCCATGAGGCGGACACCCTGTCTACTTTTAAGGCTAGGCTTAAAACTTTCCTTTTTGATAAAGCTTATAGTCAGAGTGGCTCAGTTTATCAGGGAGGGAGCCTTCCTCCCTCCCTGTTGGATGGAGTAAGGGGGAGTCAGGTTTAGCCTTAACCGGCTCAGTTATGGTTGAGGTGCAAACACACCCTCCATTTCTGCTACCTGTATGACCCCTTCTCTTTTCCAATGGTTATAATCAGTCTGACAGAGAGAGGTATCCCAATTCTTGCGGTTTTTAGTATAACAATGACCATCAGTGGGACCCTTTGTGGGGTGCCTTGAAACGACATTGTTGAAAATAAGCGCTGTTTGACTATCTGAACTGAAACTTTCTGTGTAGTTACGCTGCTATAGGCTTAGGCTGCTGGAGGACATTATAGCCACTTTCACCCTCTTCGCTACATTCTCACACTACTCTCCAATTTTGCATTATTTGCAGTTATTTCAGCTTTTAACTTTGTTCTCTCTCTTTTCTCTTCCTAGAAGCTACACCTGGCCTGACTCTGTATCTATCTGTGACACCTTTCTGGAGAGGGGCATCGTCCGAGCTTGTGCTGGCAACAACTTAATGCTCACCTTCTACCGATGATCCACTTGGCCCTGTCTTTCAGTGTTTAACTCTTTCTCTCTCCTAGACATAGCGATTGACTGAGCTTTTACTGTAACTAATTATATGTGACAGAAAAACTTTTTATCCAATTTGAATGAATAACTAACTCTGACTGCACTGTTCAGTGGTTAGGACTAATTGGAATGTATGTACCTGACTTTTGTGAATTGCCTTGAGACAACATGTGTTGTGAATTGGCGCTATATAAATAAAACTGAATTGAATTGAACTGTGGAGGCCTGGTCATCTGGCGCAGCACCCCATCACTCTCCTTCTTGGTCAAATAGCCCTTACACAGCCTGGGGGTGTTTTTGGGGTCATTGTCCTGATGAAAAATAAATGATGGTCCAACTAAACGCAAACTGGATGGAATAGCATGCTGCTGCAAGATGCTGTGGTAACCATGCTGGTTCAGTATGCCTTCAATTTTGAAAAGATCCCCAAGTGTCACCAGTAAAGCACCCCCACACCATCACACCTCCTCTTCCATGCTTCACAGTGGGAACCAGGCATGTAGAGTCCATCCGTTCACCTCTTCTGCGCCACACAAAGACACGGTAGTTGGAACCAAAGATGTCAAACTTGGACTCATCAGACCAAAGCACAGATTTCCACTGGTCTAATGTCCATTCCTTGTGTTCTTTAGCCTAAACAAGTCTCTTCTGCTTGTTGCCTGTCCTCAGCACTGGTTTCCTAGCAGCTATTTTACCATGAAGGCCTGATTCACACAGTCTCCTCTTAACAGTTGTTCTAGAGATGTGTCTGCTGCTAGAACTCTGTGTGGCATTGACCTGTTCTCTAATCTGAGCTTCTGTTAACCTGTGATTTCTGAGGCTGGTGACTCGGATGAACTTATCGTCCGCAGCAGAGGTGACTCTTGGTCTTCCTTTCCTGGAGAGGTCCTCATGTGAGCCAGTTTCTTTGTAGCGCTTGATGGTTTTTGCGACTGCACTTGGGGACACTTTCAAAGTTTTCCCAATTGTTCGGACTGACTGACCTTCATTTCTTAAAGTAATGATGGCCACTCGTTTTTCTTTACTTAGCTGCTTTTTTCTTGCCATAATACAAATTCTAACAGTCTATTCAGTAGGACTATCAGCTGTGTACTGTATCCACCTCCTGCACAACACAACTGATGGTCCCAACCCCATTTATAAGGCTTGAAATCCCACTTATTAAACCTGACAGGGCACACCTGTGAAGTGAAAACCATTTCAGGTGACTACCTCTTGAAGCTCATCAACAGAATGGCAAGAGTGTGTGGAGCAGTAATCAAAGCAAAAGGTGGCTACTTTGAAGAACCTAGAATATTAGACATATTTTCAGTTGTTTCACACTTTTTTGTTCAGTATATAATTCCACATGTGTTAATTCATAGTTTTGATGCCTTCAGTGTGAAGCTACAATATTCATAGGCATGAAAATAAGGACAACGCTTTAAATGAGGTGTGTCCAAACTTTTGGTCTGTACTGTAACTCCTATTATTTTGAACTGTTTAGTATTATTTTTCTCAGTCTTTCACTTACACTCACTGTGATGTATTCCCAGCCAATGAAAGACTAATAACTGCTCACTCAGAAAGACTCATTTAGTTATACTCTGAGGGATTCTGTTGGAGGATGTGGCAACTTTACAGATCATTTTGCATTTGTTTTTCTCCTTATAAAGGCAATAAGGTATACAGCATAAGCTATTTTTCAATCTATTGTTATGCATTGAAGTCTAGCTGATATTTGCGGGTTAATTAGTTGGCCTGTCTTCTCAGGTAGCCAGCCTGTACTTGGTTAAGTTTAACAGTTGTCTTTGCAGAAGCTGACTAGCAGTGCGCACCAGCATTTGGGGAACAGGCAGCACTCACTCTTTGCTCCATGTAGCTGCAAACTATGATACAGGAACAGTGGTACTTTCTCTAACATCTTGTTAAAAAGACTTTAAACCATATTGAATGATTTTTTTAAACCCCAATGTCAGTAACCGACCCATACCCACACCCAGCAGTCTATAGTGTAAATTTAGCAGCTCCACAGCGGACAAGAATTTAAATATTGGCATGGAAGAACCATGTTAATGTCTAATATGTAATGTCAATACTTTCAAAATAAATGCAGCTGAAGACATGTGCAGGAAATGCTGCAGTACAGTTGACAGTACTGGTGTTGCTTGTTCATAGATAATTACGCAAGGCCAGGACCAAATATGACACCAAACGTTTAAGCAAAATTATCAGTTTTGGCGGATAATAAAATTCCGACATCAGGTTTAAAATGGAAATCAAAATGGTGGATCATCTTTAGTAGCTGTATCAATCATAAGAATGAACACACTGTTACAGAACTGCAAAATCAAACAAAGCATCAGATGTTTACCTTTAAAAAGATGCTTCTGGAGGTAATATTTATCATCATTAGACACAGTCTTTGTGTGTCACAGTTAGGATTTAGTCAGACTGCACATATTCACAGAGCTGGGTTTATTGGATTTTTTCATGACAAGATGAAGAGCAAAAGCATGGGACCCCACTGGCCAGTCAAGAGTCTTATGGCTTCTTTCTTTTTGGTAATGCATTTATTGTCACAACAGATTACATTTACATGGTGTAGAGATGGGTGACAAACAGAAATGAAATGGTTCACATCTCGATCATTTGTTTTGTGTGGTTGTTACTTAAATTAGACTGAATTCACAGAGCTCACACTGAGTGCAGGTGATGGGAGCGTTGTATACATCCATGTATTTTTTTACTGCCTATGTTTATGTGCTAATGGATTTGCATGTGTATTTTTCAATGGTGAGCATACACTCGCAGAATTTCTTTAGGATGTGGAGAATGCAGGTAATTCTTCTTGTATGGCACATATTTTATTTGTTTCTGCACCATATAAAGAAGGGTTAACCTGTTGTGGTGCATTTGTGGCCACAAAGTCTTCATATCTTCCAAAAATAAAAACCCTGGATCTGGAATTTCTCGCATCTCTTGCAATCCTCATACAATTTCCTGAGCAGCTTGTCAAGTTTAAACAGAAGCAATTAACATTCTTGAGATTTTAAAATCATTCTTCTGTTATATAAAAAAATTACAATCTTAAGCCTTTAAATGCACTAAAACTACTTTGTTGTCTTAACCCATCCACTGAAGAAGCTAAAGAAAAGAAACACAATCCTTAATATGTATTTTTACACATGGGGCAGTAGGATTTCAGTTAGGGGCTGCACGCTCTTGTGTCAGTGTAAATCTATTCATGGACAAGTGAAGATGAGTTATTTAGAGCGCATTTATATTTTCTCTTTTATGTGTGTGTGTGTTCACAAGTCTTCTCATCAATATGCATTTCTCACCAAACTCATTTTTAATCATTCTCCTTCAAGAAAACATGCAAAAAAACAAACCAATCTTTTGTCACATCTTCCTTCAACAAACGTTCACCTCCCAGTAGCATTTATCTACAAAGTTTGTGCTCGGATTTCGTTCTTTCTACAGAAAGTCATTGACATACATATCATTAATACAATCACTTCTTTCTACATGAAATGGTTTTGTTTTTCTGTCTGTTGGACATGTTTTTTTACCATTTGGTGGGCAGCTGTGGGCTGATGAAAAGTTTTGGCTGTTTGATCTTGGATGATTTTGCTGTTCATGTGTAAATCTTTTGTGACAACAGCAAGACAACGTCCGTTTTTTGTCCTTGAAGGCTTCCGTTGCTCATCCAAGTCAACAAGTTCAGAGTAGGACAGAGTTGAAAAGAAAAAAACGAATACCAATGAGTCGCTCTAGAAGCAGACGGTAGGAATGTGATATTTTTCTGCCTGGGTCATCCCTTCTGTCGAGTGAAAGTTCAATTAATCCATCAGGTGAAGATATCCACAAACAGGAGATGTTTTCTCTTGGACAAAGCACCGCTCAAAGATCAAAGCTCTAACAAGTTCCTTCACACATCAACAGGATAAGTTTTTTCAATATGGTCAGGCTCTCTCCATCTGCTGTCATAATTGATATACTGTATGTACAACATCTTCTACAATGTCTGGTACTGATTAAGTGTTTTTGTGGTGAGAGTGAGAGTGGCATCCAGGCTGGGGTGGGGTGCAATACAGTGAGTAGCGACGGTCATTGCTGGGGCAGTTCTGACGGCTGTTTCTTGGGTTTCAGAGTGTCTATGAGAGACTGGACGCTGCGTTTAACACTGGTGGTCACTCGGCGTGTTACTGAGTCTGAAGACGGAGATGAGGAAGGGCCAGCACGCTGAGAGGGCGGCCGTGCAACCAGACACTTCTGGTACCGGAGCTAAGGAAGAAGAGGAAGAAGAGAAGAGGAAGTACTTAAGAAATTAAATGAGAATTCAGCTGACGACCGTATTTACTTTCTTCTCTTTTTTCTCGTAATTATTTCTATCAACAAAGAAGAAAGTTTCTGCCCCCAAAAATCTAATTTGTTCAGCGAAATGGCTTAGTCTTCTCCATGTTCCATTTTTCTGAATATAGGGATCAGATTTTCTAGAAATATGTTGCTTAAAAAAGTGGAGTAGTTTTCAGACTGATCATACATGGATGGACTGGAGCGGTACCTGCTGTGTTGTATCTCGATGTTTTAAGAAACAAAACTCATTCTTTTGAGATGATCAATTATTTAGAGAATTTTGTTTGATTTCTTCTTCGTTTGGTCGCAACAAAACGAAGTAATATCCAGATAACTGGATAATGAAGCTATTATTTCACAATAATGCGACAAGAGAACTGTTATTACAAAAAACCAAGCTCACGTTATCTCGATATGATGAGATAAATAACCTTATCATGACAAATGTAGGTCAAAGTTGTGAAATCTCAACATAATAAAACTGTTATGATAAAACCTTAAGTGTTGTTATATTAATATAGTGAGGTAAAAAACTACAATAATGACAAAGCTAACTCAAGGTTTCATATCTTGACATAATGAAGTAAAGAAACTGTCATCAGAGCAAAAATGAGCTTGATGCCTTCTTATCATAACAAAACAAGCATCTTTAAACAACAAGGTCACTATCATGAAAACATACCCTTGATTTCTTAATAATATAATGTGACAGCAAAACCGCTAAGGGTCCTGATATCTCAACATAAGGAGATAATGTTATCATGACAAAATAAGCTTTAGGCTTTTGTTATCTTGATATAAGCAGATAACAAAACTGTATTTGCAACAAAGTGCTGTGCTGTTATCTGCACAAAACAAGGCGACAAAACTGTAATTATGATAAAACAAACTCGAGGTCTTGCTCATGAAATAAAACTAGATATTAAAACTGTTTTCATGACCAAATGAGCTCAAAATCTTATTATCAAGATTATTGTTTAAATAACTACTTTCTACAGAATAAAAAAAAAATTTCACTGCATTACATTTAGATTTTGTATAACTGGCTCATCAGTGTCTGATTCTCACAATGCATTTTCATGCAATTTTGTTTCTATTGTGGTTGGTTGTGGCTCAAGTGATAAAATTAGATTTCTTTTCAGCTTTGTTGTTTGTAATGCTGAGAAGACACTGATACTAAACCCCAAACATTCTACAAATGCATGCAAATTGTAATTAAACATTTTTACTGTAATATCAGAAACTGTCAGAAAATTAAAGCAATATTTCTAAAACTGAGTCTGGAAAGGTTGGAATTTTGACAGAAAATATGGAGGTTCGCTGCTTTTAACCTTTAGTTTCAACGCTTACCACACAAGCTGCCTGAACCGCCTCAGACACGCTGCCTGCATTTGGGTCACACCAGAAGACATGACACTGGAAGTGCTGGTTCCCAGTGTCCATGATGAAGGCAAAAGTGTGCACATCCCGTCCAACACCCATGAAGGACAAAAACCGCACACGGCATTCCACCAACACCTCCTCCTCTTCCTCCTGTGCAGCCATCAAAGAGGAGATTCAAAGCTCTAATCTGCCTCTGTTTTTAATTGATAAGCCTATTCTCATCTTTTATTTATTTCAAATCCCTGGGTAGTTACAAAAAATCCCCTGCCTTCTCTTTGATGACAGCCACGGTGGTGTCAGCAATACTTAGTATGACAGGGGTCCATTCTTCTTTCCCTGTAGTTGAAAGCAGGTTTTCGATTGCCCCGTTAATAATGTCCATACCTGGGGACAAAACACATGGGATCCTGAAAACACTGCATGGAGGAAGCATCTTCTAAAAAAACTTAAAATCTTTGTCGATGTGTGAGGGGATTTCAGTGTGATTCCAGTTTTTACCGATTGGGCGAGACACATATGTCACACCGAGATAGAACACATGGAACTTCTGCACCAGTTCAGTCTTTGGCATGGGGAACTCTGAAGAGAGAAAACACACACTCAGAACATCCACAGCAGGTTTTATCAGAGGATACGATCTGTTTTTTCAAAAAAGAAGTCCACACATGATAATTGGCTCAAAGCAGAGAAATAAACCAACACTGAATTTTCTGTTCTGCTGTTGACATGATTAGAGCATAAAAAACACGTAGAAGCATGTTGGAGTCTGGAGGGCTGACCATGTGGAAACCCTGCTGGTACCTGTTTATACTCTGGCATGTGGGCAGAGATGACTGGATAACAAAATAAATGATAAAAGCAACCATTTGCACTTCAATCAGCAGACATGTGAAGATCCTCAACCCCCATGCAGCAAATATTGACAAAATGGAGCCTTAGCTCACCAGGGTTGGGATGACATGGCACAATGAAAAACTATACAAGCACAAAAATAATTAAAAACTGACAAAAGGATGTAAAAAACATTCAGAATGCTGAGCGCAATGTTCTTAGAATAAAGTCTGCTATGGTTTAATGATTATTTGGAAACAAGAAAGCAATCAAATGGAGATTTTTAGCATCATAAATGACAGAGTTTTTATCTCTCTGCAGAAAACAGATGTTTAAACTGTTTTACTCAAATATACTTAGCTTCAGCTAGCATGCAACATGTATTTCATTCTAAAAAGGTTTTAAAATGGTTCTGGTGCTTAGCCTAAAAATATTCAGGCTAATCTCCCCAATTGTGTCTCACCAAAGGATTGTGTTGGTCCAATTCCATGATAATTCAGTCAGTGACATTTACTGTAGTAAATGCTAGAGTCAACCTCTATGGTTCTCCAACTGAGGTAAGTATTCAAAAATCAACTGAGTTGTAAATAAAAGTTTCAACAGCTAAAAATGTGCAACAATCTGGTGTTTTATTTACTTCTGACTTCGGAACTTGAAATTAGGAATGAAATTAACAACCAGTTGGATTTGCTAATTAATATGTTCAGTTACTAGGCTAACTACTGCTAGCTGTACAGTATCTGTGTTTTTCTCTGTATTTTTCACCTTTCAACACAGAAGCAGCAAGTTCACCAAGGAGTGTGTGGAAGATTTAAGACACCAAACTTAACTTTTTAACTTTGGCCATCACTTCGTTTTATACACAAGCCAACCACATTGGATTTGGAGGCCAGGTCTGGAACTCCAGCTTCTAGAAACTTCTCTGTTGGTTTTTGTGACTTTAGACATAAAAATGTTGACTTCTTACTTAAAATTAAACACATTTAATACAACTATATCCATATGTTTACATACAATATATAAAACACAAATTTGTTTCTCACTTGCTCACATAAAATCAGGCTAAATGTTTCCTGTTTAATGTCAGTTAGGATTATCAAAATAATTTCTATTTGCTGAAAGACAGAATAAAGAGAGATAATTTTTTATTACTGTCTTTAGATATCCCTAACATTTGTCAAATGTTTTGGGTGTCCTTCCACAAGCTTCTCAACGGTTTGCTGAATTTTTGCAATCAATGCAGACATAACTGATTTAGCTGAGTCCGGTTTGTAGGCCACCTTGCTATTTATTATTAGCTTTATATGGTATAGAGATCAGGGTCTCTGTCATGCCCACTTAAAAAAATGATTTTGCTGTCCTTAAGCCACTTTGTAGCTAATTTGAAGATTTTCTCTTGGCCAGTGTTCATCTGAAAGACCCATTAGTGCCCAGGCTTTTCCTGGCTGAGGTCTTGATATGTTATTTTCTCATGACATCTATTATAGCCCCCACAACATGATGCTGCAATCTCTTACCGTTAGGATGGTGTTCACAGACTTGCAAGCTTTTTCAAGACGTCATCATCTTGACTTTTAGCCACTGTTTAAATGTGATTTTAAGGGAAAATAATACATTTTGTATTTACTGAAGTGGTACTTGTTAGGGTTTAAGAGGTTTAAGAACCAGTGCTTCAAAGTAATGGTCTAGTCTATCCATTATTAGCTCAATATTGTTCTCTGAATGTGAACAAATGACAAACCTATGAGTTTAGGTATGTGCAGCTTTGAAGATGCACGGGATAATTTGGGATTGGAGCTGTGGAGCACCAGGCATTCCCCTAAAGAAACTGTAAATGGGTTTTTATGGGGTTGACTGTCTCCATAAGTCAGCAGCTGATACAGTTCTTTAATATTCTGACTCCCTGTATGGCTTGCCCCACACACTCAGCTGATATACACGCCAGCTGAGGTTATTACCGAGGGTGGGTTGTGCTGGAGCTTTCGCTTCTTTTTCCAATAATTACTTAGGACTGAGACAAATAAGCAGTGGGAATAAGTAAAAATTGTTATTAGGGCAAAGACGTGGCCCTCTAAAGGGACATTTTTTACTGGAATTAGGATTATCTATAGGCAAGTGAACCAAATATTACTGTCCTTTCTGTACAAAGTTGTTCTTGGCTGCTCGTAAGACAATAGGAGCATCTATTAAAAAAAATAAAATAAAATAAGAGCCTAAACATGGGGAAAAGCTTTACCTAGAAAATGAAAGACTACCACATGAAGATATTCCAAGAATGACAAATCAATTTTTTTACAAAAGGAACTTCAAAGAAAATGTGTATGTGTGTGCTATGTTGAATTCCTTATGTTGTGGGGACATAAATATTTTTAAACTCTATACTTAGGATTTTCCTTCGTTTTGAGGCTGGATGATTAGCTATTTTTTAAGTAAGAATGGACAAATGAAAGTAATTCTTCAGAAAATGTCATTGTAATACCCTCTGATGTTATAGAAATGTGTGCATGTGTTGACCTTGTAGAGGCACATCAGAGCCGTTCTGGGAGGAGCTGCCAGCTGCAGCCTTAGCACTTTTTCTTTCAGCCATAATCTGAAAAGAAAGAGATATGTGAAAAAAGACATGACAAACAACAAACATACAATAAATAAGTAAGTGGTGATAGACAGACCAGATGGAAAATATAACAAAAAAAAGCACATAAAAACAGAAGAAGATAATGAGCAGAATGGGAATTTGGGACAGGAAAGCTGGTTCCTGAAAACTACTTAAATGGAATCTGGCTACAAGAGAGTGAGGGAGAGCACAACTTTCAACAGATAATAGAAAGGCTAAATGAGGTGCAACAAATTTGCTCTGTTTTACCCTTAAGATCTGTCAGGAAACTGAAAGGCAGAACCCACGCACACTGTTAAATT
This sequence comes from Crenichthys baileyi, assembly GCA_036173005.1. Lineage (NCBI taxonomy): Eukaryota > Metazoa > Chordata > Actinopteri > Cyprinodontiformes > Goodeidae > Crenichthys > Crenichthys baileyi. Next base: position 205,171 of record JAHHUM010000621.1, on the reverse strand, counting down.
TGCAAAATGCATAATGCAAGATTTCAGTCACAAAACTCTATCAGCCAAAGGTTGTATTATTTTGAGAACCCTCTGTTGTGAAATGTGCTGGATTTGGAAAGGTTGGCAGCCTTTTCAAAATTTAAGAGGTAAAGAACAATCTACATTTTCTAAAAATAAAAACATATACAAACTAAACTAGATAGCCGAAGCACAAAAATAGCACAGGAATTTACATGAATGGATACTTGAGTTTTTGGTCAATTGCACAACTGCACAATAAATGCAGCAAATGCAATTCTCTTTATTCAGGATTTAGTTCTTTGAGAACAGCTTTGCTGTAAAACTGGGGTTTAATACATGACAAATGATGTGCCTTTTGATTTGTATTTTTTAAACACGTAAGTTGTTTTAAAGTACACTCCCGGTCAAAAGTTTTAGAACACCTTTCTCATTTAATGGTATTCTTTATGTTTATGACTAGTTACATTGTATGTAAATTCTCACTGTAGGCATCAAAACTGAATGAACACATATGCAATTATGTAGCAAACAAAAAAACTGTAAAATAACTTTAAATATGTTTTATATTTTAGATTCCTTAAAGTAGACACCCCCTGCTGTGATGACTGAAATATGAACCTTTGGCCATCTCTCAATGAACCTCAGGAATGGAAAATCATTCCAGGTGACCACCTCAGGAGGCTCATGGAAGAATGCTAAGAGGCAAAGCAGTAATCAAAGCAAAGGGTGGCTATTTTGAAGAATCTGAAATATAAAACTTTTTTTGAGTTATTTCACACTTTTTGTTTACTATATAATTCCATGTGTGTTCACTTATAGTTTTGTCACCTTTGGTGAGAATCTACAATGTAAATAGTCATGAAAATAAAGAGACCCTTTAAGTGAGAAAGTGTATCTAAAACGTTTGACCGGTAGTGTATATGTATGGCACTTTGGTGCTTTCTGAGAATCAATGGTTTAGGTGATTTTGCTATATTCTTGTTGCTAAAAAGACAATAAGAACCAATACCTGGTTGATCCATACAGATAAAACAGATACTGTCCTTTTATTATTTTTGTGGCCACAACTCTGATTCTAGCAGATGCATATTGTTCAAAGAGAGTTGAATGTTCTGCATGGCCTCTGCACCAAGACAGTGCACTCTCTACAGACACTTGATGAATTGCAGGCGTCATTAATCAAAGTTTGCAGTCTTTCTGCAGCTCTGCTAACAAGGGAGTGTAAAACAAGACGTACGCATTCACACATATACACTCAGGCACAAAACGGAGCTCAATTCAATGTTCTGCTCAGCTGCGAGACTCAGATCACCATGTTTGTCCCCTGCAGTAAAGAGAAAAGCACCAGTGTGTTTAAAATAGGTAGCTTGAAGGTGACTTGTAGTACTGTGTAACACGCAGTGAGAGATACTCTCTTTGGTTTGAGGTTACAAATCTAAAAGTAAGTATAAGAAAGAAAAACTATTTTTTTCTCTAAATGGGTCATCATTTCTCTTAGGAGGAATACCAGGCATTCCAGAAATTCATCCTTTAAAAGCACAGTGTTGACTGGAGGATGGGGTAGATTTTTAAACATATTCAAATGAGGTCATATCAGTTTTTTTTTGCCCACATAAGTTACAATGTTTTCTTGAATAAACTTTTGCCTTTGGACTAGAAATTGGGACTATTTTAAAACCCAGAGCAGACTGTATTCACACAGAATATTTACATGTAAGTCTACCAGAATCCCATTTTGGAGTTTATCCATGTAAAAAGGATCATCATTGCTTCATAGACTGAAGCAATGACTCGTAAAAGATTTTAATAACAGGCATTAGGATTAAGGTAGCACTCACAGCTTTCTGTTTGTAGGAGTAATTGGTCTTTCTTCATTTGAGATCTCTCATACTAACAAATAGCTTTTTTTAATAGTTGTGCTTATCCGTAGATACTAAACAACAGATGGGATGGTTGTGATATTATGCTGGTTTGGTGGCGTCTTCTAAATGTTATCTATTTTTTAATGTTCTATTCCTTGTTGACCTACTTGTTTTTCTTTCCAAATTAAAGGTAATATGTCATTGTTGTTTAACTAACTGGGGCCTATTTCATCTGCCGCAGATCCACACATGGAAGTATCTCTACTAAGTAAGTCATATTTACATTTAAAAGCAGTGCTGCCGCTTTTCTTTCTTTCTACTTTTTGAGAAACTGCACAAGTAACAAGTAAAGTAGCTGCAGTAAATAAACACAGGAAGTAACTGTGGACAAATCTTCATGAACTGGAGGATGATGAACAGTTATAGAAGGTTTCTTTGTGCCGCTCAGACAAGAAAAAGCTTGATTAACTCCATCCGTTTCCAGGTGCTGCTAATCAAATGTACTTGATTTGATAGTGCAGTAAGAGTTGAGCAAATGTGACTAGCCCTAATAAAGGAGGAGTTTTAGCTGTTTGCTGGTCTAGAACACACAGGTCTTTGTTAGAACAATGTCACAGAGGAAAGACATCAGAAATGATCTCAGTAAAGCAATTGTTCAAGCCCATCAATTTAGGAATCTGCCTTATGAAACAATCTGAAGTCCACCATTTATAGTATGAAAATTAAATGCAAAACATTTAAGACAGCTGCGAATCTTCTTACAAAAGGATGTCTTAGCAAATCCACACTGAAACGAGACTGCAATGTTCAAAGAAATTAGGAAAAAAAACAACCAAGAAGCCCCATTTTGGACTAGAAGCCTCAGTTAGCATGTAAAATGTTAATGTTTATGGTGGGGCAATTGGAAAAAGACTGACAAGTATGGCTTTGTTTTGAAAGCGTTGCCAGGAGAAAGCCTCTTCCATCAAATAATAATATGGGAGCATGGCTTAAATTTGCATAACTGAACTAAATAAACTGCAAGACATCTGAAAAAATGTCCTTTGGACAGATGACCGCACAATAAAGAAGTTTTCCCATAAGCCAAAGGCCATGTGAGAAAAAAAAAAAAATCAAACATAGCAACCTTAAAAAAGCTGTGCAGAAACTAATCTGGGAACCTCGCTCAACTGAAACAGAGTCTTAAAGTATGGACCAAAAATCCTCCATGATGTGACAGCCTCAATAAGTAAAAGGTAGCGATGCGGAGAAACCTTTTAAAGTAACTGCCCCTATAGTTTTAGTCCTGTCACTAACTACAATGTAAACGTCTAAGGCACAGTATTTATAAAAACTACCAGCACAATTTTTTTCTTCTCTCAGTAAAAACTGCACTGATTTATTAACTGATCGCTCACTTTGAAGCATGAGATAAATTAATTTATGTAAAGGCGGCAGTAGTAATGATCCTCACCTTGGAACAGATTTCGTGGAGACTTGTGGCGATGGCAGCTGCAGGAGTATCACATCGAAACACGTGGCACTTCAACACCCGCGTGTTTTTGTCTCTGGCCACATAGGCAAAATCCCTGAAGAATGGAAGAATTGGAAGACAAAGGAAAGATCACAGGTTAATTTTTAAGCAGACATGATGCAAAAACAATATCAAAATAAACTTTTCCAATGGACCTTTACAGCAGGTCAACCAAACACATTTCTTCAGTGGGCCGAGAAGAAAAATCTCTGTTCAATAAAGGTTGTTCATTGATTAATATCAATAGGTTGGTGGTCTTGCATATTTTACTCTCATTTTGATAAAATGTCTATATAACATTTATATAAAGTTTCTTTATATTTTCCAGCTGCCCTCTATCATTGTTATGGTATTTTTTAATATAAAAACTAAGAGACACATTGTTTTCCACAGAAGAATTGAAGGATACGGCAGATTTTTTTTTACTTTGAATCATAAAAAACCAAAGTTGAATGAACTCTTAACAAATACAGGATATTTCATAGCCATTTAAACAAGTATTTTACTGAGGGGTCTTTAGGTGGTTATAGGTGGTATTTTCCGATAACAGGCGTAATGTTTGTCTCCTAATAAATATACTTGGCGCAAATGATAAGAGGCTGCACGGTGGCACATTTGGTAGCACTGTTGCCTTGGAGCAAAAAGGTCCTGGGTTCAACTCCCAGCCGGGGGTCTTTCTGCATGGACTTTGCCTGTTCTCCTCGTACATGTGTGGGTTCTCTCCAGGTACTCTGGCTTCCTCCCATAGTTTAAAATCAACTGTTAGGTTGATTGTGGGTTGAACAGCAGGACTGCTAGCAGGCCATTCCATCCTCTCTACTACCAAATTCTGGAGTAAGTATATGTTAAACCCTGCTCTGGTGATAAACCCCATGGTGATTGGTTGGATTGCCACTACCTATTAAATCTCATCTCTTTGCATCGGGATTGCCTCCAATAATGATGAGCTTTTCTTTTCCAGTGATTGAGATGCTGCCCCACACCATCACACTGCCCCTGCAAAAAGCTGTTTGGCTTTGGTAGAGATAATTTAGCAAGTTTTCCATTGGCACAAACACTATAATTTGGTTTGCTGCTCAACCAACAAATGCATTTTCCTTACAAATGTGGCACAATTAAAGGAGACAAACAGCCTGCTCAATGGTATAAGATTTATAGCCAAGAAGGATTGTTACAACAAATAACAAAAATAGCCAAACACAAATTACATTACTTTTTGTGCAAAGTTTTTTTTATGCCTTAGGGTAGCTATTAATGATAAAGAATATTTTTATAATTTTTCTATGACTTTATTTTTCCTGTCTATTAGTAAAAAAATTTAATTTACATTTACATACAGCATCGTCCAGAGTTTTTGGCACCCCTGATAAAGATGTGTAAAAAGGCATTAAATACATAAATATTTTATTGCAGGAGCATAATCTAATGCTGAAAAAAACATAGAAAAATCTAATTTTCTATCATGTTACATCTAATATGTTTTACTTTGCTTTTTTAAAATTGATTGGAATTTCTATGAACTTTCAATTATTAACCTATCTTTCTGTTTCTCTGGGGAACAAATATGAGCTGACACAGTGGCTCCTGGCTCACTATTGAAAGTGGGAACGAAAAGAGAACATGTCATTAAAATAAGGTAGATCTGTTTTTAGGCTACAGATTCAGAAAATGGCTGCAAGAAAAGATGTAGTTCACTGACTATAAGTGTCTTTATCTACTATCAGAGCAATGAGCAATAACCTGTAAAACAACTGAAACTGTGACAACAGAAGGATGTTCTGTCTTCCAGGCACAGTGAGGAGGATGGTAGAAGATGTAGAAACAAATATCCATAGCTAACTGCTGGAGAAGAGTCACTTTGTCTCTATGACACCCATTTAGTTTGGGGCTGTTGTCCATATGTCTGCAAGGGGCAAAATAATTCTGGAGGGTGCTGGATATACATTTTTTCATGCAGTCATGCAATTTTTGTGGTACGATATTTGATTTTTAGACAGTCAGTAAAAGGCTTGTTTTAACTAGGCTTGTGGTTTACAGACCTGTTTTCTTCAATTTTCCTTCCCTAGATGTCTCTGTAAACACTTATACTCATGATTACATGTGTACTGTTTCCATGTATGTGCTGTCACAATGCTAGCACATTTCTCTTTTCTCACCAGCGGTTCCCCGCTGTGATATGACATTTGGTTTGACATTGGAAGTAGGCAACTTTTTTGCAAAAATCAAAAGAGTTTGTCCTTGGATCTGTCTTGTGTTTTGAAACAAGAATTTCCCAATTATTCTTCCTCCACCTGATTTGTGAAGTCATTAACAATGAGTTTCACCCACAGACAATAAAGATGACAACAAAGTGCAAAATGCTGTTGCATTTTGCATCATGGTGAGTTCACATCTCTTCTAGACATTTCTCGCTTGAGGTTGGCTATAATTGGCTCCTTTGTTTTTGGGAAAATAATGATAATTGTTGGTACCATTTTATCAAGGCTTTCAGAGAATTCAAACCTGTTTCATTTATAACAAGCATGCTATTTAGTATTTCCAAACTAAATATTCCATCGTTTCCCTGTTTCTACAAACAAGCACCAGCTGCATATAAAAAATTTTAATAAACAAGAAAAAAAAAAAAAAAAAAACGTGACAAAGAAGGGGGGAGGACAAAGGGGTAAAAAAAAATTAAAAAAAAAAAAGGGGAAAATTTTCCCTTTTCCAAAAAACCAATTTCCCAAGGGGAAAAAAAAAAAAACAGGGGGAAAACACACAAGAAAATTTTTGGGAGGAAGAAAGAAAAGGGAAAAAAAGGGGGGAAAAAAAAAAAAAAAAAAAAGGAAAAAAGAACAGGAGCCAAGGGAAAAAACAGAAAACCCCCAACCCCCCTTGAAAAACTTTTTTCCCAAAAAAAAAAAAAAAATAAAAAGGCCATTTTTTTTTTTAAAAAAAATTTTCCCAAAAAATTTTTTAATTTTTTAACTTTAAAAACCCCCCCAAAAAAAAAAAGAAACAAAGGAAAAAAAAACCCAAAAAAAGGGGAAAAACTTTTAACTTTTTCCCCTTATTCAAATTCCCGGGGAAAAAAAAAAAAAAGGGAAAAAAAGAAAAAAAAAAAAAAAAAAAAGGGAAAGACCAAAAAAAAAATCCCCCCACAAAAAAAAAAGAACAAATAAAAAAAAAAAAGAAAAAGAAGAAAACAAAAAGGAGAAAAAAAAAAAAACAAACAAAATTTGGGAAGAAAAGAAAAAAAAAAAAAATTGGAAAAAAAAAAAAAGGAAACAAAAAAAAAATAAAAAATAAATACCACCCAAAAAAGGGAAAAAAGGAAAAAAAAAAAAAAAAAAAAAAGGGGACCTTAGACAAAAAAAAAAAAAGAAAAAAGAATTTTGGGGAAAATAAAAAAAAAATAATAAAAATTAAGGAAAAAAAAAAAAAAAAAAAAAAAAAGGGAACAAAAAAAAAAAAATAAGGGCTTTTAAAGGGGGGAAATTTAAGGTTGCCCCAAAAAAAGGGAAAAAATTTTGGGAAAAAAAACCCCCCTTTAAGAAAAATAAAAAGGGGCCCCGGGGAAAAAAGGGGGGGGCAAAAAGGGGCCAACAAAAATTTTTTCCCCCCCAAAAAAAAATAAAAAAAAAAAGAGAGAATTAAAAAAACCCAGTTTAAAAAAGGGGCCCCCGGGAAAAAAAAAAAAAAAAAGCAAAAAAAGGGTTTTAACCCCAAAAAAAAAAGACCAAAAGGGGGGGAAAAAAAAATAACAAAACAAGAAAGGAAAAACAAAAGGGTTCCCTTTTTTCCCAGGAAAGGGGGGGGGGGGGGGGGGGGAAAAAAAGAACAAAAATTTTGGAAAGAAAAAATTGATGCAATATCCTGAATCAGAAATCATCCTGTCACGTCTGCAAAACTTTTGCAATCATTAACCCTTTGGGGTTTTTTTCATTTTGGAAGGCCCGGAAATTTTAATTTGGATTTTTAACGTTGGAGGGAGCTTCAGACACCCCCAGCTTAAACTCCTCTACTGTTCATATTTCTGTTTAATTTTAAATCATATACCAAATGTTAATGTTTTTTATTATTTGCAAACACATCATATAAACTACTTTCCTGTTGAATATCAGTGTTTTAATGTGTTATCATTCAAGTGTATTGATAAAATCTGTCATCCTTTCTGAAAAAATCAAAACCATTGTTAGACATTTAAACAGGGAATATCATAACATTTTACAGCGTTTTTGTTCAGAGACTCAAATAAAAACAACAACATCTCAGTATTAGGTATTAATTAACATATTTTAGGTATGAATGATGAAAGCACAAAAATCTTTCGATTCTTCCAAACCTTCTCAGACATTGAAGTGAATTTCGTTTAGCTTCAGACTGCATGCTGTGAAATAATCACAAGTTGTGGATTTTGAACACTGGACTGTAATCCTGATTGTAGTTAGTTTTAGTTGCACCGTTGAACATGGTGAGGAGCGACTCTGCATATGTTTTAAAGATTGTGACATAAACATTGGGTAGTTTTATAGCTTCCAATCTTTGCTTTTATTTGAGTAACTAAAGCTCATTTTCTGTCTCACACACCTGGGAGTTGAGATTGTGCAGTACATTTAATATCCATTATCATTACACATATTTTTACAGAGTTTTAAGGGACTTTATTCAGGTTTTAAACCATAACTACTATCAAACAATCTGAGATCAATGTTGTATTGTTTGATTTCACAATGTTGCTGCTGTTGAGATCGCCAGCGATCTGTGTTAGCTGAATATTGACATTAAGGCAGCAACTTACCTGCAGTAGTAGTACCATCTCACCATCAACAGATGCAAGTTACATAAAAAGCATATTTTGCATCTCACCGTGGTAAACACACACACAAAATGGCAAGAGATAATTTAAGTGTTCTGAAAAACTTGACTGGCCCATTGTCGGTAAGTGCCTAACAAAAGTCTATGTTGCATTGAGGAAGCAGGGCTAATTCAGACACATTGCTGCCTTTGATGATCCCTTAAAGTAAAGCTAATCTGTGTAGTAACAGCTGGCACTTTTTTTTATAAGAAGAATCCTATCTTTAGAGTTTCAAAAGTGCTGCTTCAACAGAGAGTCCCCTGCATGCACACACAAGAACATGTGTACACAGTTAGAAACATATGGAGACTACATCAACGTTTACAACTCAAACAAGTCCACCCAATATTCTATCTGTGATTAAACTTCAAATCAAGATTGTCACATTCTGTTCAGTTTTGAATTCTTACTCCATGTCTTATTCACTGCCTGGTACTTCTTGAATAAAAGTCGGAATACTTTAAATCCTATTTACCCATTTCCCTTAAAGCATCCACGTTTCTTCCTCTCCAATATAGTCGTACAAGTAAAAGTGTTTAAAATTTCTTGTTCCTGAAAAAAGAACCACATCAAATGCAGAGCGGCTCTCTACCTTTCAAATAACCCGCAGCGCAACCTTATTGGACTTTTACAGTGAGACTGAGGCAACTTTAAGCACATCTCAACATAAATCTTTTTGTACCTGATTTTGCCAACACTCTGCAAGACGTACACTCACTTAACCCTGGTCAGGCTTATTTTTATGTCCAAGTTACTAACCCATCTTTCTGTGGCCTCAGGCCTGTGATCACTCATTGAAAATGCCACTACAGCCAGCCAAACGTAATCCAAAACATTGAGGTGATGATGAAGAGCAGCAGTAGGGCATTTAACTGACATTTAGGACGTAACTGTGTGGAAATTCAAAGCCCAGGATAGTATATGACATCTAAAGTAACCCCGAGGTATGGCGGACCAACTCTGCTATAATTAAGAAAACATACAGAAATAAATAAATGACTCAATAAAATAATTACTGGGCCAAACATTAGCTGGACTTATAAATTAGACTGCCAGGAAATGCAACAAAACAATAAAAACAAGAGATTTATTTAAATACTAATCAACTGATCAGATATAAATCAGATATAAATCAGATATAAATATATTTCATATCTATTTTAATCATTAACAATCGTAATTTATCTCTTTACTATTATTCTTCTTTTTTTTTAAACCACAAATTTTCAAATCATACTTAATCCTCCATAGAAAGGTAAAGGTGGTGGAAAAAAAAAGTCATTGTGATTTTGTCTTGGTAACATCATTTAGACAGTACAACATGTATTTTCTTTTTATCATGACTATATATAGTAAATCCTCTCTCACTGATCTTGATGGGTGAGAGAATCATATTAGTAAATGACCCATGCAGTTCGACAAATTTGGTGCATATAATGACAATTACACTGTACATAGTGTACATTACACTGTAGCTAACACTTTGAACAGCACTAAAAATGGCTTCTCTTCTACATAGTGAAAAGAGTGGATTCTCAGAATACAGTCAGTAGTGGTAAATGCTACAATCTGTCACTAGACTGGAATTTTATTAAACATTTTGTAATGAAATAAATAAATAAATTCACAGAGAATTTTATAGTTTGTATTATAATGTCTAATGTTAGAATAGATAATAATACATGCTTTCTCTTAAAACTGACAGAATTAGTGTTGAACCTGCGTCCCCCCACCACTTTTCACCAACCGTTTTTTAGTGGAAGGACTTGGCAACGTAATCCAACAGTAACATAACACAGAGAAACATGGAAGAATATTTAAAATCTGTAAAACACATTTTTTTTGCAAGCTAAAATGCTAACAACAATTTTGTTGGCTGTCGGAAAGTCACGGAACAGAAATTAATAAAATCGATGAAATATAAAAATACTGTGCTTTAATACAGGGCAATGTGGCAACCATTTATGCAGATTATTACTGTAATAACTGCATCTAACGGTTTTTAATCATGGTTATGAAGGACATTGCTTTAGGGTGTATTCACACTTGCCACTTTTGGTCCACTTTAAACGGACCAAAGTTCGTTTCCTCCTTTGGTCCAAACAACTGGACCGAGACCCACTTTTTGAGGTGGTCTCAGTCCGCTTCCAAACCTACTCTGGTGCGGTTCGCTTATGGTCAGAATACAAACCGGCCCCGATCCGAACCAACTACAAAAAGCATACGTCTCTTTGGACATAAAAAGCCACCGTAGCCAGTAGCAAAGGTGTGTGTTGTAAGGTAATCATACCTGATAAGCTGTGTGTTGCTTAGCAACGCTACTGACTTGTTGTGGGACAAGGCACGTAGAGAACGTCGGCGTTCAGCACGCATTCTCCGACGGGGTTCCAAAATTATAAATGGAACGTCTCAAAGTCTGTGTTGAATGAGCTGCTCTTGACTCTCACAATAATATTGCAGCTGTAATAACGGCACAAATATGCAGAACAGAGGTGCTGCGCAGCACGTCTACAGCTGTTTTCCTAAATTTCCGGGTCTGTGCTCTGTCCCTTCCCCATCATTTCTGTCCAATGGGAACAATGATCGTCACCCGCGTGGCTTTGTTTACAAGTAGTAGTTCACTTGCAAAAAGTACAATGTGAAAACAAACCGCACCAAATGAAAAAAATAAGGTTCATTTTTGGTCCGGACCCAACAAGCGGACCAAATGACTTTCCTGGTGTGAATAAACCCTTAATGATGCCAGTGACAGGCAGTGGCCACTGCCGTGCTCCACAGACAGACAGGAGTATGCTGCAACATCATTGCTCTATTACTTTTCAAACTACAGGGTATTTGCACAGGACGTTTTCAATTACAGTCTGATTTGATTAGGCTTTTAAAATGTTCTATTGTTTTATTAATATGCATGATTTTTTATCTTCAACTGATGGATATTCCTGCATTTTGTGTATTTCCCTTCTCGGTCAATCGGTCTATCTATCTGTGATTAATATTCCCCATAATAAAAATTGCTGAAGCAATGAGTTGTTTACTCCTCACTGTCTTCCTTAGGTTTAAAGTCTTTAGGAACACTTAAATGAATCATGAAGCAAGGTCTGCTCTCCTCTCGTAATTGCCTGTTTATGCTGTCTACATATTCCCCGGAAAACAAAAAAACAGACACCGGTTTTACGGCATTAACACAAAAGTGATAAAACAATATGTATGACACGATCTAATTGCTTTTAAAACATAAAAAGCAGACTTTTTTTTTTGGTACCTGAAATATTATTATTTACTAGAGGCTTTTAAATAAACATCCTTATTGAGCAAAATTTTATTTAAACATACCGTTCTGCTCCTTTGTAGAGTAACACTGAGAGTCTAACAAGCTTTGTTGTTTGCTTTTTTGCTATGGATCTATGTGTGTCTTTAATAAAGTGAACTAACTAGTATTATTAAGCCTTTAAAAAAAGTCCTATTTTAGCTAACAATGTAATTCCTTTTAGTCAAAACAACATTTTTCCTATTAAAAGCGGAAATCAAAGATATCAACATTTCATTAACATTTATTAGAAATTAAATTTTAAGATATCAACAACTAAAATTGTTCTTGTGAGAAACAAGTTAATAATATGTCAAAATCTAGGGCCATGTTAAAAAAAACAATTTTCCAATTCTGAATCGATTCTCATATTAATTCCTAAAGATCCATTCATATAACCAAAGATCGATTTTTTAAAAGTGCATTTTCCAGTGTGAGCTTTAATGTGTGAGCCGGCACTTCCGGCTCCACTCCAGTAGGTGGCGGCAATGCACCAAAAAGCTGTTTGCCAACCGCCACGATACAGGAAGAAGAAGAAAAATAAGGAGGAACAACAATACCATACGCGGGTTTGCATAAAGACGGAGTTTTAACATGGCATCAGGCCATTCGGGTAATGTTAGCCATGCCCTGGCGTTAAAAAACGCAAGACACACTCAAAGCCCCTATCTGGCAATATTTCGGATTCAGAGACGTGGACAAAGGTGAGCTTGACAAAAGCAAAGCGATTTGCAAGACATGCCAAGAATAAGTGAAATATTGTGGAAATACGACCAACCTCAGGAATCACATGTTGCGGCATCACCAGGAACTCATGTCTAATGCTGCGTTCAGACCAAACGCGGTTTGAGCCTCAACGCCTCAAGTTGGACACTTGTGCACTTGAACTCTCGACGCGCGTCAAAAAACTGTAAACAGACGCGCGTTGGGAGGAGCTTCCTTTCCCTGTCTCTTGTGTACAATGGCGAATGTAATCGAGAGAGTGGCTTTGCTTTAATTGCTAAATAAAGCAGAGAACGTCGTCGTCTGGCGCCTCTGCGCCGTGTCCGGATTCACCAGACAATTCAGAGGTGTTCAGAGTTTGGTGAATTTCACCACTTGCTCCAGGAGCTTCGCGCAGAGGAGGATCGCTTTCAGCGCTATTTTCGTCTGTCCCCAGCCCAGTTTGAAACCGCAACGATAAGTTTATCCTCCATTGTCTTTGTGGTCTTTCCGTCACATGATAAAATACATCACTACGTCAGAAAGCTGAGCGTCAACCTCCAAGAGTTCAGATTTCCCAACTAAAGCGCCGGATGCTTTGGATGCGCGTAACGCGCGTCAGAGGTTTGAAACGCTCAAAACGCGTCAAGATGCGCCGCGCCGGACTCGTGAAACGCGCCGCAGGACCTTTCCCCGCTCCAAGAGGCGCGTCCACATAGACTTTGCATGAAAACCAGACGCCCCTGATGCTTAAACCTTTGGTCTGAACGCAGCATAAGCCATCCTCTGGGGCGCAACAGATGAAACTCCAGCAAACACTTCAACTACCAGCCAATTCTGCACGTTCCCAAAAGCTAACAGAGGCGACTGCGGCCTTTATTTGCAAAGATGTGCGGCCATTTTCAGTTGTTGAAAATGACTGTTTCAGGCGGCTAAAGAAAGTAGCATTCTGTTATGGTGTCTCGCAAACGTCTCTCTGAAGAAGTCATCCCAAACATGTCGGTCCGTAAAAGAAAATGTGAAAAGTAAACTTCAGTCAGCAGAGCGGGTGGGCATTACAAGCGACCCGTGGACATCTGTTGCTACAGCATGAGAATGTCACGTTTTGTTTATATCGACAATTAAAATAAAAGTGCATTTGTATTTAACATAAACATCTTTAAGGTGAATTTTTACTGTCAGATTTTACCAGGTTAGTGTCCAAATAGTAGCTGTAGATATCTCTGGTGTGCTCTGTTTTCTACCCTGGATCTGTTTGGGTATTCTGCCCTATAGCATGTTTGTGATAGCAACTGTTAAGACATTCAGTAAGATAGTTTAATCCTTACAGTCACCATTAACTACCATTACACTATTAATTTACTGTTGAATGTTAATATAATACTAATATCAATATGTTTTATAACTACATTGTCATGTAATTCAGGTAACAGCTTAAAAAAAATTAACTCCAGCAATCCAATATCGAATTGGATTGAATCGAATCGATAAGAATCGAAACAAATCGATTATAAATCTTCAGAATCAGAATCGATTCTTGAAATTTGAATAGATACCCAGCCCTATCAAAATCCCTCAAAAATAATGGTTAAGATATCTGAAATGATGACTGTGGATAGGAACAATACCCTTTTAGATATCTAAAATGTTAAGTTTTAGTCTGAAGAATTTATACGTGGACATTTCATATGAAGATCTGCCACAGTGATTAAATGTTAAACTGGCTTGCCCTAGCGGAGATGTTTCCAAAGCACAACCTTTTAACATCATGCAACAACTCGAAACGGGTAACCATCCAATGCCTAGTGCCTGCCAGAAGCGTGTGCATTGTTGGAAATCAAGGGGGGCCCAATAATACAAAAGAAAAACACAAAAAAAGAAAAGCTGATAAAGTGATGCATTTATACCTTGCCCCCCACCCCCCCACCCCCCTGCAAACAGACACAGCAGTGCCTTCTATAAAGCACAAATAACTGAGCTACTTAAAACAAGACATGTTACACATTTTCTTTGCTTCCACTTCTCAGTAGAATTGCTTTTGAGAAATCTCTGTTCATTGCCCCCCGAGCAATGAAATACAGCAGAGCAGAGACAGAAATTACTTGCTATTTTGTAAATAAGATGTATAAAATAAAGCTAACTGGTTTGTTTTATAAAAGGAAAAAGTTGAGATCTGTTGTGATCTGCAAATTCAAAGACAGATGCCATTGGGAAAGCAGGCTGCTCCCTAATATAATTGGCATACAGGAAAGATTGCTAGTTTTATAAGATAGGCAATACTGTAAAAAGCTAAAATGAGTAAATACTGCTTTCAAGAGACACATTTAATGAATGCCATAAAAAGTACTTATTGTGCGACATAATGCGGAATAACCAATTCTCCCCCTGTGAACCTGATTGATTAGAATTTGCTTTAAAATTATTGCGACTGGTCAGACTTAAGAATAGTCTTAAGCTTCTTTTAAAGCTATACTCATCTATTCAAGGGTCACTCCAAAGAACTGCACACTCATGTATGAGCTACCCATCTAGCTCTATCCAAAAAGAAGAGAACATTTCCTCACTTAACATGGCATTGTGTGGGTTTTAGAAAGACAGTTCAACCACACCTCAGCCTCAGAATAAATGACACATAGACATCAGATATGTCAATGGAGATTTTGGTTGGGAAAGTCTGAGGAGATGATACATACAATCTCAAGACAGAATAAAGGCAGGAGGCCAGAAAGCTAAAATAAAAAGGTGGGAGAGGAGGAGAGAGAAATGGAAACGAGATGTGAGACCCTCTGAGGCCTGGATGGCGTAGAAGAAGGTGGAGAGAGAAAAACACGAGGCACGAGATGAAAGGTATGAAAGCACCAAAGCAGAGAGATGAGTTAAAGCAACACTCTCTACGCTCGTGTCTTTTTTTTCTCTCTGTGATCCACATATTTTCAGCGCCCAGTAAAGGTTGACTTGACTCCCTACTACCAATCTCTCTTTGATCCTGATGGCTGTGGGGCAGGTTCACCCAGAGAGGATGCACACGGCTCGATGATTAAATGAGGTCACGGCTGCAGATACGCGGGTTGAACTGGGTTTGTGAAAGTCACACAGGGCTGTCAGCGTATGCAGCCCTGACATCAGTCACCCACCACGATAGCACTGACAGCGCCATGTGTAGTAGAACTGTACTACTAAAGGAGAAGCTCGCCACTGCATACTGAAACATAGCATACTTATTGAATCAGTCATTTCAGATGGTTTGGTTTCAGACACAGGTTTATTTCTTTTTAAATGTAAACACTCATTTATTCTGCAAAAATCAGGCTTGGGCTGGTATGAGATTCTAAAGGTATAATAAATGTAACAAAGAAATTTAACACAGTTCTATAATTTCACAGTACTAACACAAAAATTATAAATAACTGTTCAGTATGTAGAAAAGCCATAACTGTTCCTACTGCTGGTATATCGATTATAGCAGTTATTATATAATATAATTTAATGTACTATAATATAATATAATCATAATTATGCTTTTTTTTTCATTATTTTGAGACATAAACTGAAACAAAATGTTGGCAGATATGCCTCTTGGAGCCTTTTCAACTGAAAAGTTTAAAGAATTTCTTTACTAAGGGTGATGGGTGGTGCTCTTTTTATTTAACTGTCCAAATTTTTTGATCTGAAAATATTTCCAAGCAGCCAGATTCTTTCTTCCTTGTAAGTGAGGAAAGAGTGTAGTAGACTACCTTAAGCCAAAAAAACAGCAGTGCTCAGCAACAAATGGCACCATCCAGTCACAAAAACTGCAGTCACTTTGGCACTTTCTGTGACATCTTATTAAAAGCATGTTTAGGGACCGTAGGGATGGTATAACAAACATTTTTAGCGGTTGTAAAACCAGAGACCAGCCCCTACATAGTGAAAATATGCAGTCTATGTTAGGAATGGTCTAAATCTAGTTCTGAAACGCATTTTTCTCAGCTTGTTAAAATTCTTAGTGCTCAAAATTTATTGTGATTGTCTATTGCGAGTGAGATACTTAAAAACTGGATTAAAATGTGAGTCTGTTTGGAGCTAAAATTAACTGTTATGAGATGAAATTTGGGATCAGTCTAAGCAGCAATTTAATTTTCTTATATCACCACAAATACTTGCGTCAGCGACTTAAAGGTTGAAGTCGCGAATACAAATGAATTTAGACACTCTAAAGACTCGATCTAAAGACTCGAGACTCATTCAGACTCAGTCTGGTACTCGAGTCTCATGAATAATATTTAATTTATGTAAATGGGGGTTAAAGTAAGCTGGTAAGTGTAGATAATTTGAGTAAATGACAAATATATTGTCATTTCTAAATTACTGGGCCATATAAAATTGACTGGTTGTCATAATAATGGTATGTTTAGGTTATATGTAATTGTTTTTGACAGTGTGCGTCAATTAAATAAAAGAGTTAACAGCAGCTTCCAAGTTTGTCTGTTTTTATTTATTGCAGCCATCAAGCAACCATGTAGACCACATTTCTAACAGACATACGTATTCTTTGATAATGTTACATTTAACTTATTTACCAGGGAAATTTGAATGTTATGGGCTGCTTCATACCTAGTTTATACCAAACTGTTCATGTTTGTTGTAGCCTTATTTTAATGAGCATGTCTCTCAAACTGAACTCTGCATTAAATGACTTTTGGTTGTTTCTGAACAAAATAAAACAAAATAAAAGAAAAAAAACGTAACTAACGTCTGACACACTAACGTCATCACAAATGTACATCTGTTTCTTCAAAAATAAGAGGACTTTCTCTTTAATTTATGCAGAATTTAACTGGAATTAACCCATTTCTAGTTTTCTTGAACATAAATGTATTTTTATAGCTGTAGTTGGGTAAATATTTTATCTTATTGATTTTCAGAATAATTTACTACAGTTAATAACAGTTTTACCCTTCTACATGTTAGCTTTAATGTTTTGAAAAAGATAGCAATGTTAAAAGATCTTGTGGTAAATTAGGTTAAAGGATAATGATTTGACTTTATAACCTACAAAAATTCTTTGGTTTAACCAGCGAAGATGTGATGCATCCACGCAGCATGTAAGAATGTTAATTTTCGTAATTTGGGACTTGATTTGGACTCGAGGTGAAAGACTTGAGAACTGACTTTGAAAAAATAACTTGTGATCACCTGCTTTTTAAAGCATTTGAACCTCCTCTAAATTGTATAAATTACCTGCTCTTCCATGCTAGCCCAAAAATTTGGATAACACAGTATTTTTACAGGCAGCAGAAAATATTTATTTATAATCTCGTAAAACAGCAAACTGTTAAAAATGCATGGCTTTAATTATCTGGTGCTGAAATAGTGTAGTAAAAACCAAAGCACCCCAGTGCTTTTGCAGTGAAAACAGCACAAATGTAACTATTCCCCACCTGCTCCGACATCTTCCGTCTGGTCTGCAGCTTCCAGAATCACTCAGAAGAGACTAATGTCTCCTCCAAACCATCTGCCACATACACACACGTACACACTCATACAAATGTACATAGGGATGTGGCATCACACAGACTTCAATTATCAAGCTGCTTGTCAGATTGTCTGGGTAACTTGGCTGGTATGCTAATGCATATACATATGCTAACTGTGCCAGCAAATGCTGATCTGAACTTAATTGTCTGAGCAGGAAGCTCTGTGGTACTGTAGTCAGCAAAAAGTTGACAAAAAGAACAGCAAGGACCAGGTGAGTGCAGTCTTTGTGCAAGTGTATGATATTGATTGCAACTAAAGTGGTTATTACTGACTGTATTTTTTTGGCTAAGATCCAGAGTGGACATGGATTCAATACAGATCCAATGCTGAAATGTGATAAACTTGTCACACTGAAACAGCGGTGCTTTCCTCAAATGCGTCAGAGTAAAGTCCCTCTAGTCACAGGGTGCATTTACACTTTCATACTATTATAAACTAAACTAGATCACTAGATTGCTACAGCTGTTTTATTGATATTGAGTTTTAATATCTGTATGTTCCAAAACATCATGAAACAACACAATACTGTGTATTCTAAAAGCAAGACAAAAAAGCTTTGTTGTGGCAAATCAAAGTTGGTGTTATCTAGATATAACTAAATGAAAAGCGTTATTGTTATTTTATAAATCTTGGTTTTTATCTTTTAGATAATGGAATAAGAAATACAGTCTATACACCCAAATATTTTTCCATACTTAATCTACTTAATTTTATAGTTAATCAGCCCTGGACAGAAATATAAAAATCTAATTCCATACTTTTCAGTCTTGCATAAAACCCTTACTGTAAAGAGAATCATTGAGTTTTTTTGCAGGAAGCCACTCACTAACTGACATTTACAATAAAATTCTTTGCACTACTGGTATTCTGCAGGTGGAAGCCCAAACATCACAAATATTAAAATAAACCACTCTGAAAAAGCAGATTTAAAAAATTAATCCCCGAGTACACATAGTTATTTACGAAGAAAACCGCATGTTGCACATTTGTGAGGTTAAGTGCATTTTACTGTAGATGAATGTGGAATATGGTGATAAAAGAAGGTCATAAAAGTCAAATATAAAACTGACCCACTAATTACTCACTTTACAGATCCATTAACAGAGTGACACAGAACCCCTGACAGACAGCTTTGAATCACTGAAGCTTTTTATTATGTGATGTTGCACCACCAGGTATCTATCATATATAGTTGTTGGGATATTCACTGATTCACTGAAGTAGAGATCAGTAATACTCAGATAATATAGATCAGATACTGAGAGCTTTGAAAAATATTTGGCTAAACAAACATAAAAACATACAAAATAAATATAGCTGACAAAAGAATGCTATAATACATTCTCCACCTTTTGATATGTATCCTGTGTGCTTTTATTATTTTGTGAATGTTCTGGATTTTTAGAATTTAACCCTAACTTCACTACATCCTGTGTTTGATATACAGGGGTTGGACAATGAAACTGAAACACCTGGTTTTAGACCACAATAATTTATTAGTATGGTGTAGGGCCTCCTTTTGCGGCCAATACAGCGTCAATTCGTCTTGGGAATGACATATACAAGTCCTGCACAGTGATCAGAGGGATTTTAAGCCATTCTTCTTGCAGGATAGTGGCCAGGTCACTACGTGATACTGGTGGAGGAAAACGTTTCCTGACTCGCTCCTCCAAAACACCCCAAGTGGCTCAATAATATTTAGATCTGGTGACTGTGCAGGCCATGGGAGATGTTCAACTTCACTTTCATGTTCATCAAACCAATCTTTCACCAGTCTTGCTGTGTGTATTGGTGCACTGTCATCCTGATACACGGCACCGCCTTCAGGATACAATGGTTGAACCACTGAATGCACATGGTCCTCAAGAATGGTTCGGTAGTCCTTGGCAGTGACGCGCCCATCTAGCACAAGTATTGGGCCAAGGGAATGCCATGATATGGCAGCCCAAACCATCACTGATCCACCCCCATGCTTCACTCTGGGCATGCAACAGTCTGGGTGGTACGCTTCTTTGGGGCTTCTCCACACCGTAACTCTCCCGGATGTGGGGAAAACAGTAAAGGTGGTCACAGATGCGCCAGCAAGACGTGCACCAATAATTTGTCCTCTTTTGAACTCTGGTATGTCACCCATAATGTTGTGTGCATTTCAATATTTTGAGCAAAACTGTGCTCTTACCCTGCTAATTGAACCTTCACACTCTGCTCTTACTGGTGCAATGTGCAATCAATGAAGACTGGCTACCAGGCTGGTCCAATTTAGCCATGAAACCTCCCACACTAAAATGACAGGTGTTTCACATTCATTGTCCAACCCCTGTAAATCTTTGCTTGTTGGGATTCAACAGGAAAGTGCAATGCAACCTGTTTACAGAACAGTACGGACACGTTGATCTTTTCAGCTAACACTCTTCCATGTATTGAGGGAAGATTGTTTTCAGATTGCAAAATGTGTGATTTTAATTAGAAAACTATGAATGCAGTACATGGCTTTGTAAATCACCGCTTAGTATTTACAGCTAAAATTCTTAGCCTGACATTACATCTATCGATACTCATTATTTAAGACCTACAAAGAAACCTTAAAGCAGTCAAGCAATTCTTCTGGTACTCGTACTCGTCGTCTTCCGCTTTATCCGGGACCGGGTTGCGGGAGCAGCAGACTCAGCAGAGACACCCAGACGTCCCTCTCCCCAGACACCTCCTCCAGCCGAGAGACATAGTCCCTCCAGTGTGTCCTAGGCCGTCCCCTGGGCCTTCTCCCAGTGGGACGTGCAAGCAATTCTTATTTCATAAAATTTTCCAGCCATTCTTTTTTTTTTTTTTTTTTTTTACTTTTTTTGTTCTGTACCTCATCCTATGTTCTGTAACATAGTCTTATCAGCTGGTACTGCTGCTCATATTTCCATATGCATTGTTCATTATGCACAGATAACAATAATTAGCACATATAATCAAGAGTGATTAAGACATGGCAGCTTTTATTCATATTCCCTACGGAAAAATAGTTGTTTTCAGTCAAATCATAGCTGGACATTAGGCTTCTGCAATAGCCAGCTGTAAGGTGAGTGCAAAATTGTTTTCTTGTGGGAATTATTTGGCTCTATGTTGGGCTTTAATGCGTGCCGTCTGATCCTAAACTATAAATAATTAATTTGTTTGTGGTTAAACTGAAGAGTAAACTTATACAAGACTCAGAAGTCTTGTTTGAGCTGAGCCACTGAGTGCCTTGTAAATACAGCAACAGTCTCAGCCCTCTTTACTCAATATTCAATAAGGTAATTAGTTCAGAGTTTACCTTTATGTATATTTTGAGCTAGTGTAAAATTTATTTTGCAAGGACACAAACAAAGGTGATGCTATGAAATCAATCAGCGCCACACTGTCCATGTCATTCTTTCTTTAATGCTGACTTCTAATATAGCACCTTAATATTTGGATTATACATGATTTATAAAGCCACGCATACAAAAGAAAATAAACTGGTGAATAATGGTCAATAACAGATAATAAAGATGAGGAGCTGTATCACATTAAAGATATACACTGAATGTAATCAAAATGTACCGCCATAAGCATGTGGTGTCACATTCAGAACCTCATGGCACCTTTCAGGTCAAGAGGGACCTGATGCCGTAATTTTTTTGAGTCCTGCTGACATGTTTGGACCTTTTTCTTTCACATTAGAGTGTACGCTTTACATAGGAGCAGTAGACATATATGTACAGAGAACTTAATTGTCAAACAATGTAGAACATTGTTTTATGTACCTGAAGTGTTTGATAATGTCTCAAAGAAGCCAGGTACTCATCAATCTGCCGCTATGATCAAAACATATCATGCGGGACTGGACCCTTCTTACAGTACATGGTGTCGGTAGCACCCTCTAGTGTTAAACTGTGTTCTGTGGGGCTCCTAGGAAGGTTGATCTTGGTTGAGTCTCTGATACTATAGATCAGTTCTGCCTGGCTCTGTTAACGCTGTGCTAAAACATTGCTTCACACACAGAAGAAGAAGCAGAACAGAACAGTCTTTCTGAAGTGTTGAAGTTGCTTTTTGGTTGATTTTTGTAGGGAAAAACTTATTGGGACATCTAATGAGACCATTTAGGCTTGGTTTTTAATTTCTTTGCGATTTTAAACGCCCTTGCTCCAATGGATACATCTGAGCAAGGAACCGTACAGTAACTTCAAATGAATGATCACTCAGCACCGAGGAAAGAAAACAGTTACATGACATGACGTCCACAAAGAACTCGCTGGAGTTGCCCATTGTCAGGTAGAACGATGACAAGTTCAGCTGTGAAAGCACTGAGTCCATGTCACATGTAGGAGGGTCCCTGGTGGATTAAGGGCTGCTGCTGCAAGTGCTGGAGAGCATGGTTGGCCCCAGCCAGGTATTGGTCCTGGGGCACCATTATCAGCATCATGGGGTTGTAGGATGCAGCATGCCCGGTGGGTAAGGGAACATATGGTGTAGCTGCAGCATCCAGTGGTGGTGGGAGCATAGTGATGAGATGTGGCTGTGCTTGCGGGGAGGCGATAACTGTGGATGTGCCTCAGGCTGCCACGGGTGGTGTACTCAGATTCACTGCTGCTGCCAAAGTGCAATTCAGTGTGGGATTTTTTCCCCTCCACCCATAGTGCAGCAGGGGCCTTTGTTGTTGTGTTGTTGCTCGCCCTCGCTTCTTGTTGAGATGCTGCTATTGCACCCTTTGCTGTGCTGGCTGCCCATTCTTCCTGGAGCATAGCTGTACATGCTGAGTTGGTGGCACGAAGGTGGCTGGCTGAAAAAGGGATTTGCTACGTGCGATTGATAGGGGAAGGTGTGCATTATGGGGCAGGGAGAGGCGCCAGGGAGCAGCTGGGGGTTCAGAGTGTCCTGATTCGAGGCTGCATTAGAACCATCGTCATTCAGTGACAGATTGGCCATTTAGTTCAGACTGCCGCTCAGTTCTTCAAACACATAGTAGTACTACTTAGAGAAGGGGAACTTGTTGAAGGGGGAAGCTTGCCTTTAGAAGGTTGCTGGCATACTTCCTGGCTTCTCAGCAGTCCTGGAATCCCTTTATGTGGTGCAAGATCCACTACACTATGTCAGAGCCTAGAAAAGCATTGTGGATGGTAGTCTTAAGGCATGTGATATTCTTCAATGAAACCATAGACCTTGGCATGTCGTAGTGCAGCAACAAGTTAAAGTCATCGAAACTTTCTGTCTCGGTGACAGAGTATGAGGAGGAGGTGATGGTGCTGAGGGAGTAGCTGCCCAGGGGGCTGGGGAGAGGGAGGGTCCTCAACAAGTCAATTTATGATTAGACTCGTTGAGGACCTGTTTAAAATCCAGCAGAGTGATATTTCCTGCAGCTATGGGGATCTTTACCAAGGGTGGGGTTTCCTCTTCGCCGATTTAATGGAGGACTTTGGTGTCCACCATCTCTGTTCCGGTAAAGCTGGAGGTTTTCTCGGAGAGACAGGCTGGGAGGGAGGCGAGGTAGCATTAACTTTTTTGGGGACTCAGCTAGGTAGCAAACGAGATGAAGCGCTGATGGACGGACGCTGAGATTTTTCAGCCTGAGCCCCTAGACACTAAGAGCTGATAAGCACTGCTCTAAACCTCTGTGGACGATTTTACACTCACAATGACGCTCATTCCCTCTGTTACCAAGGGGCAGTAAACCTAAAGCTAAACCTTCCAACAACTTTTCCCCAACAGAAACATAAAGAGGAGGGTCTAAAAATGTTTTCACTGCTTTCACTAATGTGACATCCTGTGTGTAATTTAATCTCAGTATAACTCCAGCTATTCTGTAAGAATATTAGTAAACAAACAACATTATAAAGACCAATGACACAACTGCATTCTAACTAAAACCTAGCCGTCAAATCACACTGAACATTTTCACCTACAAGCAAACCGCTACGTCTATCACTGTAATTACACCATTCTCACAGTGAAACACAGAGGTGTGAACATCATAATGTGGGCATGCATTTTTTTCAGATAAAAAAAAACTGGTCAAGTTAGTCCGACAAGAAAACCACAGAAAAAACAGACTGGAGCAGAGGTTAATCTCCCACCATTACAACAACCCTAAAGCTACAGCCAGAGCTATGGACGGGGGTCTCAAAGTGCCATGTTTCAAAGTGGTGTCCTATAACTTTGTGTCTCTGTTGTGTCTCCTAAGCATTTCCTAAAATGCTAAATTACCCCTTTATTGATGATTTGTCATAGTCACAAGTGGTTAAAACAGAATTTTAGAGATGCTTAAGAGCTAAACAAAATCAGCACCTCTTAACGGTCTACTGTCCATTATGTGACAGCTGAGAATGGCAAACCTCCCTGTGACCTGCTGAATTAGTCACAGCCCACAACCATTAGCTCTAATGTATATTGTCTGTGCGTAATTACCTCTCAACACTGTAAACGTGTTTACAGCACCAAGATGAGCAGCAAATCAGGCACCTGGGGGCCAGAGGAGGCCCTCGATGGCACCCTGTGACACACATTTCCTTTCTTTCTGCGCTCAGAGGGGCAGACAAATAGATAGAATCATACAAAATTACAGATATCGCCAGGAGCAGAGATGAACGAGGACAAAAATGAAGTGGATGTTTAAAGTAAAACGATTGTTTATGGCATAATAAATGGCCCGCTCCTCTGGCTGTGTGATCTGAGCAAATAGCTGATGTTGTTTACAACAGCAGCTGGTGTGACTCAGTTTGATAGATACTCTATAACTCTGCATCATTTGATTTACGAAGCTGATTGTTAAAAACAAAACAGTGTTTATCAAAAGTGGGGGGAAAAAAAATACCAAAAAAAAAAAAAGGGGGAAAAAAAAAAAAAAAAAAAAAAAGGGGGGGAAAAAAAAAAAAAAATAAAAAGCTGAAATGGCTGGGTGGGAAAGCTGAAATGACAGAGGAATTTTAAAGTGAGAGATGCCAGGGCAGTTGAGTAGGTAGCAGAGGGAGAAAGATGATGTCCTGCAGTTTTCCTTGCTCTTGATCATTTATACATAACATCACCCTGGAATATGTGATTTATTTTGTTCAGAAGCTCCAATATTCTCTACTTAACACAAAGCTTCAGTGAGATGTCATTTCAGATGGAGGCCCCCCATTCATGTTTCCTACTGATGTGTGTGTTTATGCGTGAGTTTGAGAGCAGCAGAGTGGGAGAATGCAGAAATCTGGAGACAACAAATTCGAAGCTCTGCTCAGTGCAGTTTAGATCGTAACTGTATGGGTTGCATGTAACCTAATTAGCTGCATGAATAATGCATAAATAATTTCCTTGCACATGTAAGATGCAGAAAGTCAGACCTGAAGAAGACCTCTGGAAGAGGTTGAAATGTCTTCAAGAATTCCAAGACATCCAGTTATTTTTCATTTAGTTTTTTTTTTACTACCTTGACCTGGATGACTGAGAATCTACACCAGCAAGATGCAGAAATGTTCATCCTATTGTGGTCCTCAGGTATGCTGAATCTCTTACAGTGTTGTTTACAGGCAAAATGCAGGCAGTGAGTTTTGCACAACATGCAAAGCAATTTGGGATATTATTTTAAATATTAAAAACGGTATCACAACTGAATGAATTCCATTAGCCTACGTTCTCTGTGGGCAGAAATCAGTCTATATTTGCTGAATTTACACTTAAACAAGTGGTGATTAGGTTGGTGAGGAGATGAACTGACGGACGATTTTAATGTCAAGCTATGATGAGGTGAAACCTGTTTAATGTAAAAATGACTAAACATTCATAGCATTTTCCACATTATGTAGTGATACAACCACAAACTTCAGTGTATTTTATTGTAATTTCATGTGATACACCAACAGAAGGTAGAGCATGAATGTGAAGTGGAAGGACAATAATACATGGTTTTCTAAATTTTTTACCAAAAAAAGTGAATGGAAGAATGATATCTGCTCAGATAGCACCAAAACGTTTGGGCCAACATGCAAAACACTACGTGTAATTAAGAAAAATAACTTTGTCTCAACCTAAACACACCATCCTTATGCTGAAACATGCTGGTGGCAGCTTCATTATGTTTTTTGTTTTTTTTCTTCCATTTCAAAACTGTGCACTATCTTCTGTTGATCACATAAAAGTCCAGAAGGATATATTGCAGCTTGTGCTTGTACTGTGATAAGGTACAAAGGGTATTAATACTTGGGCATAGCTAAAAGTTGTAAAAATATATATTTTTTAATTAACTTGTGTAAAATTGATGAAATCATTCAACTAAATTATACCAAAAATGTTAATAATTTGAGTAAAGTATCATCAACATACTGTATAATAAAATAATATACAAACCATTTATAGTAATGAAAAAAGGGTTTCATCAAACACGAGTGAATGCCCACACACATACAGCAGATGTTTATTTTGACAGTACAAACTGGGCCAAGTCGTTGAAATTAATTCACCATTCTTACTTAATGAGAAAGAACAAGCAAGCAGCAGTGTAAACCCCCACCCTTCACTCTCCACCTGAAAACACCATATGCCTTAACAAATTATTGATTTATTAAAAAGAAGCACACATCATTTCAGTAACACAAGTGGCAATGCCACACAAAGCACTGCTTTTTCACTGTCAAACCAGTGAAGCTTTGTGTGTGTTCTGGGAAGAATCCAGTTAAATGGCAGTCAGAAATCTGGGCAGCTTCTTGGACAAGGTTAACTGACCCTCATGGTGATGTTCAGCTGAGTGACAGCAAAACCAACTCTTTAAATGCTTTTGCGTTTGAACCGTGTGGACTGAAACTAGAAAGATGCCACCACGAGCAGATGCCCAGGTCACAGACCTATTAAACGGTTAAAAAAGGCTTTTATGACTTAAGTTATTCAGATGATGAAATATTCATTGACTGAGAGTTCTGCTTAATTTAAATTTTAAACAGAGGAAGTGATTTAAAAAAACATGTTTATTTCATTTGTGCTAAGTGTTCTTGTCAGTTTTAAGTTGTTGGAAAAGCAAATATTCCTAAAGTGTTACCATAAAACATAATGAAGTGAAAAAATCAACAGATTGTTATTATCGAAAGATGTTAGATCCACACCTAAAGATTTTTTTTATTAGAAACACATGCAGTGCCAGTGACCAGAATGGGATGAAACAAAAATTTGATATTTTGTCTAATCACTGAATGCATCATAAGCACTAAAAAGTTACGCCACCAACAACACTCTTTGCAGAAGTTGCTACCGGAGGAAGAAGTCTTTGTTCGGCTACTTTCAGTTCCAGTGAGGTATCTAAAATATTAAATCAGAAGAGGCTTAACAGGAGTAATAAGCTTCTAAAAAAAGAAACTGTATTTTTTATGGAGCCAAGTCATTAGCCTGTTCATTTAGGGGCCTATTATTAAAAAGGGAATAAGATCTCAGTTAAAAACAGAAAGCTGAAAAGCAACGTTTTTCTGTTTCTTTTGTCAAATAGTCCAATACTGTGAGCATGCCAGATTGGGAAATGTTGGCAAGCTTTCCCAAATTTAAGTAAAAGGTATGCCAACTCTATAGACTGATGTTTACAGTTTTTAATACTAACTGTGCTAATCATGGTAATCCTGCTGAATGCTAGTGTAAGATGCTAAAGGCAGCTTTTAAAGCTCCTTTATAGTCACAATAAATGAATGATTTAAAAATACAACAAATAGCAAAGAGTCTTTTTCCTCTCACATAAAAAGCTGGGCACAGCTGTTATTTTGAATGGATCTTGTAATTGAAAAAGAAAATAAAAACTCAATTCAATTCAAATTCAAAAATGCTTAATTAATCCCAAAGGGAAATTAAATGTTGTTGTAGCTCATATTATAAGGGCGCTCCATAATGTTCTTCATTTTATGAATAATCCTTCTTTGCACAAGGATCTGATCTGAAGTGGTTCCAGAGGAGTCCCCAGAACAGAGCCAGCTTTCTTTATCAGCTTGTTGAGCTTTTTTAAGTCCCTGGCTCTGGTGCTGCTACCCCAGCAGATGATGGCAGAAGAGATCACTCTCTCCACAACAGACTTATAGAAGATATGCAGCATCTTGCTGCAAACACCAAAGGACCTCAGGCATCCTCAAGAAGGACAGTCTGCTCTGTCTCTTCTAAAGGTTAATGAACTAATATCTGTCTTGTAAACAAGCAAAGAAGATATGCTGTAAGTCTTTTCAAATTTTAACTTATAAATACCTCTGTTCCATCACCTGGAGAATTTTACTATTATAGTAAATTTTCTCTGATGCAAAAAGAGATAGCTGTTTAACATTAGGCAATCAATTGTAATCCAGGAGAAAAACAATCTCCTATTGGTGCATCTTTAGCTTTAGTTAATTTGTTCAAATAGGTGAACTATTCAGCTGTTAAACTGCACTGTACTTCTGTGACTGCTAAAAAAGGCATAAGTGTGCATTTTTATTGCAAACTATAAAATAAATAAAAGAGACAATGAAGTTGAAATTAATAACTGAAGCTAAAAATTAACCATCGTATATATATCCATTTCAATAAAAAGCTTCGACATAAAAAAAGCAGTAATGGAGCACTCCGCTACAAAATATGAATTCATTCATCTTGAATAATTCCCCCCTCCGTGGTTTGAAGTGGTGTAACAGGGACACAGTGGCTGTCTGATTCTCCAGCCTCATTCAGACTCCAATGCTTAGCAAATGTGTCACTTAAAATTTCTATGTGTCACAGCCCAGGCCAGAGAGTATTTTATCGGGAAGAGATTTATTGGCGGATGGGTCTAGGGAGAGAATCTATAGGGAGAGCAGGAGGGGTAATCTTTCAGGAAGACAAGTATTACAGCAGGTGTGCTCCTAACACTGCTAATATAAGCCAGAGAGCAAGTAGGCTGCAGAGATGTGAAAACTGAGGGAAAACGAAGAAAGGCTTGGAAGCATTTAAAATTCAGAAAAGAATTTGGTGACATCTGATATCGGAGTGAGGAAGGAGAGGACTGGGACACAACCTCTACTGCCCTGGTGACCACTGATGAGGATTTTTCTTACCTCGATAAGAGCAGCTAAGAATCTGGAGTGATAGATTGTGGGTAAATGAAAGTAGCTGATGGGAAGGAGCAGCTCAGATCGAAGCAGGAGCAAGGAGCAACGGCCATCAATCACTCTGACATCTATCAAATAGGTCTAGGTTTTGAGGCTCTGTCCCTGGGGACCATCAGGAGGACATGTTGCATGTTAATTAAGGTTAGAAAGGCCTTGACATCAGCAAATAAAAGCTCGAGTAGCACACGCCAGCAGCCAAACCCTCTTGGAAAAACTAACTTCATTGACATAAATGTGAGGAGATTGCAAGAATGTGTTGAGCACTTAAAAATTTATAATACTGGAGGCGTGTGTGCCTGCTCTCTTCCCTTCTTTTCTCCTCTATATGCCACAGCTGTCCGCAGAAGGTCAGCAGCTGGGGGGAATAAGTGAGAGCTGAAGGGAATAGGCGAGAGTCCCACTGCTGCCCACTAATGAATATGAATGAAACGTGCAAGCAATGTGTATTTGTAGAAGTGTGGTGTTATGTGTTTGCTCACAATGATGCATTAGTGGGGCAGAGGCGGTGCTTAAAATGCAAGAAAGGCAAACATCAAGTCAACGCAAACAAAGAATTAATAGATTTTTAACATCTTTATAGATGTCAAACACCAAGGATACAAAGCGAAGTAGGTGCGATTCTCTTGTAAAATACCTCAGTCCAGCTTTTTGTAGTTTTTTTGTCATCCTCCTTAAAGGTAAAGTCCGGAATATTTAAAGTGAGGTTCTGTTGAAAGGTTTTGAGCAGTTGATATATTATGTGTATTACATAAATCTCCTAGCAAGGCAGTTGTCAGTATGAGATTCTCAGGGTATAATAACCTTGAATAAAATACCACACTTTCCATGGTACATACACAAAAATTTTAAACAAAAATGTACATAAATTTTAATCTCCATCGTTTGACCATACATGTTATTTGTGACTGGAAATAATTCACAATACACAAATTTCAAATAGCTTTCGTTGAGCCAGCTGGTCAGCAGTGCTTAGCAAAAAGTGGGGGAGGGGCGATGTCGCAATAACCAATGGGGTTTAAACAGTAAACTCTCTCGGCACTCTCTATGGCATCTCATGACAAGCACTTTTAGCCATAATAACGCTATAATGAACATTTTTAGCAGTTCTGAAAACACTACGTTTACCCGATTAGTTAGTTCTTGAAGCTGAAGCTAACAGCTAGCCGGAGACGCTTAAAACTATTTCACTCTGAAAAAATATCACAGTAGTTTATTTGAACACTATTTTAAGAATCTGTAAGCTGTCATGTTTGTATTGGGTAGTAATTTACATACAAACTGATGATTACCTTTCAAGGGAAATGGAAGTTGGAGCTGGTGCACCAGCAATGATCTTCCTGAGTGAAACACCGACTCTACTTAGAATGGCACATGAAAAGTGTTTAAGGTGAGAGTAAATGAGATAAAAGTATAACGATATTAAAAGCAAAAATATGATAGCACTTTAAGCGAACATTGGTTTAATTTAATTTATTTTTTTACTATGTCTTACTGTGGCTTCAGTAGATAGCTCCTATTTTATCATCATTTAGCATAAATCCACATTAGCTTGTTTTGAAGTTGAAGCTAACAGCTCGCCTGAGAGGGACCGAGACAAAAGCAGACCTCGGCTGTCTTAAAACAACTCAAATCTCAAAGATGTCATACAAATTTTATGAATCTTTACACTGTTAGATTTACATTGGGCAGGTAATCACAAGGAACGTGATTAATATTTTATTATTATTTTTAAACGGCCTTACATTTCTATTAGGTAGGTAATTTCAATGAAAATGCTTCTTATGTTTATCACCTCCTATCTCTGATTTCCTTGTAAAATAACAATTGGCCTCTTGTAAATTAACCCCCATTAGAAACATGATGATGATTAAAGGTTCATTAAAAGGTGTTTACATTAACTCCCATCATGTTTTCGAGGTAGGAGTTGTTTTAAGGTGGTAGAAGCCCACATTGATCTTTGCCCCAATAGGACTAGCTGTAAGCATCTGCCTCTAGGATCTCTATGACCAGATAATCTGGATTTATTAAGATGATAAGAGAGTTTTCTGCTGCAGGTAAGTTATTAACTGCTCAAAATCTTTTTTTACAGAAGCTCACTTTCAAAAATTCTGAACTTATCCTTTAAACAGGAATTAGGAGAACAGGGGAACACCGTGCATGCAGGGAGGATACATACTTTCACACAACTCTTCATATATCCTCACTAAAACTATCAGGCAGCAAAATGAGAAGCAAATGCCAAAAATAGGAGCACTCTCCAACACACTAAAAAATAAGCCAAGTCTAATATCAAACAGCTCCTAAGAGCCATGACAAACACTTTGAAAAGCCCCCGCAGCACATCCAGCCTATTTAATCTAGTCTTTCTCAAGCATGCCTCTGCTTACTTGGTCTCTTTCCCATGTATCTAACTCCCTCAGCATCTTGGTCTTGCCTCAGCAGCTGCAAGCCAAGAGCCAGTATCACTGTACCTGACGGCTAAACGAAGTGAGAGAAAGAGTTAAAGAGAGCAGACACAGCAGGACCATCAGGAGTAAATGGGTAAAACAAATGCCTCCAAATACCAGCACATCCATGAAGTCAGAACCAGCAGATAGGAAAGAGGGATGGATAAGGAGAAGGATGACTGAACTACATGGAGTACTCACACTGGCGGACATCCTCACCCAGATAGTGACAACTACTTTCCTGTCCTCGTTAGCTCCACAAGCATTGTCACACTGCTTCAGCCCCTTTGCCGTAGATCCCCCAGGGTAAATCTCTTCCTTATGCTTCTTCTCTTTTTCTTTCTCTTTTTCCTCCCTTATTTGGTCCTCTGGGACTCCCTTCCCCAGTTCTCTTCCCCTCCCCCTGCTACTTCTCCTCCCCTTCCCTCAGATACACCTTTCCTCCCCCTTTTTCTACTCCTTGGTCTTCGACTCTCACAGTCCGAAGAGTCTCCAGCTAAGTCCTGGTGTGTCCACGTCAGTGGAAGCAGGGAAGGATCCCTCTCTCTCTCTCTGCAATGCACGCTTTCTGTTCTGTTTGTCTTTAGTATCTGTCCTTCTTCTTTCCTCCTGTCCCTCCCTCTCTTGCCTTACTGAAACTGGGGGAAAAACAGAGAATCTGTCTCCCTAACTAAAGTACAACAGCGGGAGAAACAAAGAGAGGCAGATGGAAGAAGAGGCAACGGTTTACAGCCAATGGCAAAAGAGGGGAGTCTGACAAGAGCGCTGGAGACAAAGAGTGGATATAGCACAAGAGCATTACAGACAGAATGATGGGATTGTGAAGTGGGGTAAAACACATACACACATACATACACATGCACACACACACATACACACACATAGAGAGAGTGCTCCAGATATAGACCTATGACTTCATCAATTCAAACTCATATGCAGATACACACACATACATGTATATGTGCAAACACGTTTGGGTGCAACCAGGCGTGCACCAGTGAGACTTGCTGAGTGCTACAGATATAGCTTCATGACTTCATCGAGGTGCAAACCCCTCCTCCTCCTCCCTCTGTCGTCGCCCTGCCCTGTTCTAGAGGCTGGGGGACTCATTCATATTGAATCGAGCTGCAGGAGAGACAGAGGGAGCACGATCAGGACCAGACTGGGCATATTCTTCAGATGGGTGGATACAGGAGAAGACAGAAGATCACAAGAGAGATGAAGGATAAAGCAAAAAGGGGGAGGGTGTCCTTTGAGCTCTCTTTAAAAAACATGTTTGATTTCTACAATTTCTGTTGTTTAAATTTTATGCCAACTTTTATGAGTTTTTTTCTCCTGACTTCCTGACTTTCTCTTTAATTTTGTGTATGTAAAATCTAAAAAGTTTTTTGTTTTTCTCGGCAGCCACGTTTTATCTGCCATATCATCAAACCAGTGTTGTGCTTGCAAACATGTCCAGTACAAGATAATATGAAGGATGGACATGGACGCTTTATTAATCATCACGCCATCTTGGGTTTTGCGTTTTGTGTCTGTTTCTAAAAATCAAGATAAAATTTAGGTTGGAATTAAGGTCAGGACCATAAATGTGTGGCTTTTAATGCTGGAAATTGCTCTTAAAACATATTACTGATTGTATGTTGCAACAAAAATTCACATAATCGGAATAACCTAACAATAAAAACAACAGTGAAGTTGACATCCACAAGTAATGTAAAACTCTTATGTCATCAGTTTACTAAAACACTTAGCAAAAATATTGACCCACAATGTAAAATGCTCAATTCAAACTTAAGTGTGGGAGCCCACCCACTCAGGTGCCAGGTAGGCATTAAATCATCTGCACTCAGGTAATCCTTTGCCAAGGCCAATTTTAGTTAAAGTGTGCTTTTTTTAGTGGGGTCAGAGAATATGGACAGATTGAAAGGAAGATGAATGGAGCTAAATACTGAGCATTCCTGGAAGAAAACCTGTTGAAAACTGAAAAAGACTGGGCCAGAGGTTCACCTTCCAGCAGGATAACAAACCTTAACATAAAGCCAGAGTTACAGTGGTGTGGATCAAAGCATATTCCTCAAACATTAATCAAACTGGGAATCCGTGCACAGGACGTGTTCACAGCTGTTCTCCATTTAATATGACTGATCATGAAAAATACCCTGCAAAGAATTACTAAACTACCTCAACTTGTAGACTACCTTTCTAGTCATATCTACCACTCAAAGTGCCTTTACACTACAAGTCTCATACAACCAGTCACATTCATACAGAGATATGCAGTACGCAACTTGCAGTCTAGTGCCTTGCCCAAGAGTCCTTGACACATGGCATGAAAAGAAGATGGAAAGAAACCCACAACTTCCGGATTCAAAGACCACTACCTTGCCCACTGATCCACAACATCTCCTATTTTAGTTTCTGGATGTGCAAAGCTGGCAGACACATGACTCGCAGCTGGTTCAAAAGGTGTTTCTACAAAGTATCGACTCAGGGGCCTGAAATCTTTTCAGATTTGTACAACCCCATTTCCAATGAAGGTGGGACATTGTGTAAAACGTAAATAAAAAACAAATACAATGATTTGAAAATCCTGTTCAACTTACATGCAGTTGAAGACACAATATAAACAAGGTATTTAATTTTTAAACTGATAAACTCATTGTGAATTTGATGCGTTCCCAAGCTGGGACTAGGTAACAAAAGTAAAGTTGAGGAATGCTCAAAAAACACATGTTTGGAATAATCCACAGGTGAACAGCTTAATTGGATTGGGTATAAAAGGAGCATCCCCGAAAGGCTCAGTTGTTCACAAGCAATAAAGGGGCGAGGTTCACCACTTTGTGAACACTGTGTGAGCCAATAGTCCAACAGTTTAGGAATTTAGGGATTTCATCATCTACAGTCTATAATATTATCAAAAGATTCAGAGTATCTGGACAAATCTCTGCATAAAAGCTTCAAGGCCGAAAACCAATATCGAATGTCCATGATCTTTGATCCCTCAGGAGACATTGCATTAAAAACTGACATGATTTTGTAATAAATATCACCACGACAGCTTAAGAACACTTCAGAAAACCATTGTCAATTAACACAGGTTATCGCTACATCTACAAGTGCAAGTTAAAACTTCACAATGCAAAGCAAAAATTGTAAACATGCCCCTGTCCCAGCTTTTTTGGATCATGTTGCAAGTATCAAAATAAAAATTAGTGAATATCTGTGAAAAAAAAACAATAACGTTTATCAGTTTCAACATTGAATATCTTGTCTTCGTAGTGTATTCAATGGCATATAGGTTGCACAGGATTGCATTGTATTCTGGTTTTATTTAAGTTTTACACAATGTCCCAACTTCACTGGAATTGAGGTTGTACTTATAAAATAAATGTGAAAACCATGTATTATTTTCCTTCCAGGTCACAATGCATTGTTTTATGTTTGTTTATCACATACAATCCTGGTACAAATCCACTGAGGTTAGGGGTTGTGAGACAACAAAATCCAAAAGAATTTCAAGAAATATGAATACTTTTGTCAGGAATTGTCAGCTTTTCAGTATGAACAAACCTTGATGACAAGGCCCTCTAGTGGCAGGTCTAAGCAGTTGAAACTTGTAGCAAAATTTACTCAGGCACCAGACACAAAATATGCCATCATTTTGTCTGATATACTGCGACACAAATGCACAAAGCATTCCACGCAAGACAACCAAGCCTTTCAGACGGATCAAAGTGATGAAGGATTTGTGTGAAAGAAAAACAAGATCTTAAAGGATCGCTCACTTCTCCTGACTCAGCTCTAAGAGAGGCAGAAGTCTGGTAAACATTTAACATATATATATAAATATAAATGATAGATAGATAGATAGATAGATAGATAGATAGATAGATAGATAGATAGATAGATAGATAGATAGATAGATAGATAGATAGATAGATAGATAGATAGATAGATAGATAGATAGATAGATAGATAGATAGATAGATATAAGATAGATAGATAGATATAAGATAGATAGATAGATAGATAGATAGATAGATAGATAGATAGATAGATAGATAGATAGATAGATAGATAGATAGATAGATAGATAGATAGATAGATAGATAGATAGATAGATAGATAGATAGATAGATAGATAGATAGGGAGTTAGACTGCGGGTTTTACATTTTTGTTGGGAGGCGGAGGATGAACAGAGTGGCAGTTATAATGTTAGAGGAGAAAGAGATCACAGTGAGGAAGTAAAGCATAAGAGGGAGAGCTGTCCTGGTTTGACCCTCTTCTCCTCTTCCTGCAGCTTTTACACGCTGTATCCATTAACCCGTCCGAAAGTCCTCTGAGATGTTAGACGGTGGAGGGGCTTTTCTTTTGTTCGTTTTTCCTCTTTATCTCCCTCACACACAAGCGGCTAATGTTGCGGCAGTGTCCAAAAAGGAGAATAAAAGGATGGAGAGAAGGAGAGACAAAAGGATGGATAAAAGAGGCGGAACAGAGCAGTGCTTTAAAGATGAAGAGAGCAACAAAAAAGGGGTAAAATGACAATCTGGATTTCATGGATGCTATTTTACCTCAATTTTCACCTGATTCCTTTAAGACCAGACACCAAACATGGACAGCTTCTCTAATTTGTTAGATCGCTGTGTGGCAGATCTTTATAAAGGCTTTAAAGGGGTTTCACATTCAGCTAAAAGATTTTCTTTGGACCTCTACGCTCATATAAGGGACGTTTACATCAATGACCCTGGCCACTGTGTTTTGCAGGATTCTCAGATTTTTAGAAATGGCTTTGTAACCCCTTCAGACTGAAAGATGTATTCTGTTTTTCTTTAATGTTTTATTTTATTTTTTGATATTCTGCAAGTTGTAAAGCACCTTGATCACCTCTTGTTTCAAATGCGCTTTATAAATAAATCGACTTGTCTATGACTCATCTGTTGTTGAACTTATTAGATCAAGACATTATGTGTTGCTTTTCGAAGTTTTTTAGCCTACCTCATGTTGTTTTTAGCCTACCTCATGTTCTGTTTAAGAGACTTATTGATTCTAATGGACTGCAGGTAATTAGGCCCTGGTGTGTCTATTGATATTGATTTAAAATTGTGGTTAATTGCAGTTAATTTATGATTTAACAAGGGAAGCAATTATGTTTTTACATGGGGTCAGGATGATTTGGATAGATGTATTTTCTTATAAAAATCATTAGTTGAAAACAGTGTTTTTATTTAGCATATATTTGTCTAATCCATTAAAATGTTTCAGGATATGAGGCATTTAGGTGTGACAAGAAAGTAAAAACATAAAATATTTTCAAGGGGCCAAATACTTTTTCATGGCACTGTATGCAAAAATATCCTGTGTTGGGAGCTTTGAGTTGAAACCTACCAACCCCCCCATTTACAAATATGCTAGCCTCAGCACATTGTCAACTCAATACTAAAGGTTAAGACCATGGGACATTTGTAAATAACTGAGGGTCCCACGGGATCATTACTGGGGAACAGAAGGCTCGGAAGTAAGAATAATTATGGTTTTTAAATGCAGTTTGTGTAAATGCAGATGGAATAACAATGAGTGGAATTCTGTTCTTATGTGATTTGATAAGAAAAACCTGATTCAGCTTCCAGCAGCAGAAATATCACACACACACACACACACACACACACACACACACACACACACACACACAAAATTTAAAGAATGCACTTTCAGCTTTGTTTGCTCAGTGATCCTCATATGTTTGTATCTGTTCCCGTTCACATCTCCTTTATAAAGCATAACAAGCATCAGACATTTATTAAATGGCGGGTAATGAGTGTAGAGACAAAATTATAATGCAAACTGGGTTACCAGCATACACTAAATACTGTCTGAAAAATGAGAATTTATATTGTGTATACAGGATTGTTTTAACATCGACAATTCTGTGGAGGTGATTTATGTTATTTATAAAGTTAAGCTCTTACACATCAGGAAATGTGAGGAAATAGATTTTTTTTCTGCTTGTGAATAGGAATAAGTTAATAACATAGGTCTGTCAATAAAGCAAAAGGTTTGTGAGTAAAATCAATCAAATTAACCAAATTAATCAAGTTAACCAAGTGCAAAAACAATTTTGATGTAAAAACCCAACATTTATGCACACAAAATATTTTTATGCAGATAATATGAACTAATGCAGGTAGTTTTTTAAAAACATACAAGCTTTGTTAAACTGCTTATTTTTCCAGCTGCAGTCTAACAAATTATATAGGAAATCTGCCATTTTACCAACTGACCATGGCAGTATCTTTTAAAAGGCAGCAACCCTGCTAATTCCAACATCTTACAATAGATATCGCTTTAAAGTTCATAGTAGTCATTTATTTAAAGCCTTTTTAGAGAATTTTTTTTTGCATTATACGGTGCAGCGTGCAAGTACCCAAACTGAATCCTGAAAATGATTCCATTTAAATAAAAAACTGTGGTATGTCATCCTACCTGTCGTGGTCTCGTCCGACGCCCCATACACGAATGCTGCTGATTGGCTGAGAGTGGAGCAAGCTGCGATCATCTGGGTCAACCAGAGTTAACATGCGATCTTGAAGCACTAAGAGCATGCCTTTACCCTGAAACAATGCACAGAGGAACATTCTCAAACTGCTGACCGAAACTGATTCTAAGTTATCTAAATTATCTAAATGATAAAAAAAAGACGCAGGTTTTAGTCTATCCATGTTTTCTGCTTCATAACAGAATAATACGAAGGCATGGTGTTGCAGTTGTTTACTCTTTCAGCTCACAGCAGGAAGGTTCTTGTATTTAGCCTTTTTTCTGTGGAGGTCTCTCTGGGGAGTTGTTCACAGTCATGTTGGCCATGTAATATTATCTGGTACAACCTTTTGAAAGATGCCGACTACTTTAAATGTTGCCTTACTACATGATATGAGCTGTTTTCATCAATGACCAGGATGGAGAACAAGGCTACTTTTTGTTTTTTAGTATGACTAGGTCAAAGTGTTGCCTATTTCTGGGTGTAACATTTACTTTTAATTGGATGGGAACATTGAATAAGAGAAAAAAGGATTTTTTTGTCAACAGTAACTTTACATTAGTAGCTGAAAAAAACTATTTTGTGGTGATGCTGCTAAAACCTGTTAAAAACAAAAAAAAGTATCACAGCATTATTTATTTTTTTAATGTAGAAGCTACTATTAGCACTAGAGCATAGCTAGCTGCTATAGGAAGTTAGAAAAAAACAGTTTAATGCTGCAACGAGCCATCGTTTAGAAAATTAATGTATTTAGCTTGTTCAGTATTTACTGTATTCAGTGGTCTCAACATTAATATTGCTGAGAATGCTGTTTTAATATTGACAATAAAAAGCAGCCATTATAACGGCCGTTGTCTTATTTTCATTGGCATGTTGACGATGGCAGAAGGCTATAAAAAGCGAATTGTTAATAGTAATGTAAGTATTTTATGTTTGGATCTGTTTCTACATGTACAGGTACATCTAAAAAAAATGTAACATTGTGAAAAACGTTTTTTTTTCACAATGTAGTATTTTCTGTCACTCATTTCAGAAAGTGAACCTCATATTATTTATATTCATTACATATAGAGTGAAATATTTCAAGCCTGTATTTCATTTAATTTTAATGATATGGCTGACAGATAATGAAAACCTAAAATTCAGGCTCTCAGAAAAATACAAACATAAGATCAATTAAAAGGGACAGTTTAAACAAAATGTCAGGCTTCTAAAACACTTGCTCATTTCTATGCACTTTATACTTGGTTGGGGGTCCTTTTGAATGAAATCACTGCATCAATGTGGCGTGGCATAGAGGCGATTAGACTGTCGCTCTGCTGAGGTGTAATGGAAGCCCAGGTTGGCTTCAGGTCATCTGCATTGTTGGGTCTTCTTCATGGTGGTCCACCATGAAGAAGATCTGGACCTTTGCCAACAGGTGCCTGCACAGAATCCTACGGGTACACTGGCCAGAGACCATTCATAACACCGACCCGTGGCAGAGAACGCAGCAGAGGCCTATGGAAGAAAAGATCCTGAGGAGACAGTGGGGATGGCTGGGACACACCCTACGAAAGCCAGGATTCAACATCACAAGACAGGGCAAGAGAAAGAGAGGCAGGCCGAGAAACACCTGGAGATGGGATCTTGATGCTGATATCAAACGTTCA
Source organism: Crenichthys baileyi (assembly GCA_036173005.1). Taxonomy (NCBI): domain Eukaryota; kingdom Metazoa; phylum Chordata; class Actinopteri; order Cyprinodontiformes; family Goodeidae; genus Crenichthys; species Crenichthys baileyi. The sequence continues at coordinate 165,735 of JAHHUM010000621.1, read as the reverse complement.
GACCTGGGCTGGGGACAACTAGTGGTGGCAGCACAGGACAGGAGGTGTTGGAGGACTGTCGTCAGTGACCTATGCTCCAGGAGGGGCGATAGGCCTAAGTAAGTAATTTTGTGCCTCAGTATCCTCAGAAATAATAATTAAATATACAAGAAATAAAGGCTTGAAATAATTCATTGTATGAGTAGTGAAGCTATGTAATATATGAGTCTCACTTTCTGAAATGAGTAACAAAAAATATTTCACTTATTCACTCTAATGTTTTTAGATGTTGCTGTATTACCTGGGTATCTCTGGGCCAACATATGTAGTAAATGATATAGGACTTGAAATAAATATGAAATAAAAAGGGGAGGAAAGGATCAATATTAATACGTAGTTGAGAAGGGGTGGGAATAAATAAACATCTTTTGAAAATGTTACGTTATAATAATTATCATTACACTGTTATTTTATATCTATCTTTTTCTGTTATTATCATTGTATTATTTTCAACATGTTCATAATAAGCAATGGTCATCCTCATCATCATCTTCATTAACTCTCTGCTTTAGACTAATCTACAGGATGCATTTTATGGTTATCTCCATTGTATAAAGTCTCATAAACCCCCGTTTAGCACAGACATTAGCTGACACACTGACCTCTCCCCAGACTCCAGCTGAGTCTCTTATATCCCTTCTGCAGTAGGACAGCTGTCTGATGCAGTGGTGGACAGCCACACTGCTCCTCCCCTCACACAGGTCCTGTTCTGCCATCTCCACCCAGCCCAGAGATCGCACTGGAAATGACTGGGAGAACCACAACAAGTTTTGTTTAGCTGATCTGTGCTCTTCAAGCATGATGTAGCTGTGATGTGTTCATTAATCCCTGGTTGGGCATCACACACGTGTATCAAGAGCAGAATCTTAGCACATGGCTAGGAGATAGTAATGTTATCCAATAAAAAACAAAAAGTAAAAACAAATACAGATACAGAATTCAAATTAATTTGAGTATGATTGCTCAGATCTGATCCAAGATGGGATAAATTCAAATCCACGCACACTATCTAATTTATAGACAAATGATATTAACCAGCAGATATTGGATGAAGAAGCTAGCATATGAAATATAAAACACTGCAGGTACTGTACAGATAACTGCCTCTCCAGCAGATATTTCCGTCTAATCTCTTTTAACTCTCTCCCTTCATCTATCTCTCCAAAGAGAGTCCCTCTGCAGAGAAAATGGTTGTTAAAGCCCCTAAAACAATTACATTTGCATACGACATACAAAAGATTGTCCCCTATCCTCCACTAACCTAACAATTTTCCCTTTTGTTCTGATTTCTTCTTAATTAAGATTGCACATTCTAATATAGTTATCTGTTTTCTCTCTCTTTCCTCAAGATCACAAACTAAAAAAATGTTTTATTCTAACCAAGCGCATGTACTTATGTCAATGTAAATATTATATTTGAAGTTAAAATATTTGCATTTATGTTATCTCTTTGATTGTTAACTATTGTTATTATTATTGTTATTACTTATTACTTAAGTTAAGTGAAGCTTTAGCCTGGCAGTGTTGTCCTTTATCATAATCTGGTTAAGTACTCGAAATAGTAATAAAGCTACCCCTTCATCTACTGCTCGTTCATCTGTTCCCTGTGTCATACAGATCATCCTTGCTTTCTGCTGGTTTAGTTAATATTCTTCCACAAGGGGACAGCTAAAACAGTCTTGGCTGACAAAACAATCTTAACATAATTGATTTTACAAAACTGACCACTAAGTGGCGCTGCAACAACAAGACAGACACAACGCAACAACAGCAGCACTGAGTGGGATTACGTCATTTCAGATAATGCCTGGTGATTCCCCTCCTATTAACCGATAAAAAATATATACATATTCTGTTTATCACAATAAATGCTTTAAGTTTTATTACATACTATCATAATAATAATCACGTGTTGTTTAGTACTAACAGCAATACTTAATTTTATGCTTGTATAGCAACCTTGTGTTGCTGAATTTCATAAGTTCAAGAGAGAGCAACTAAAAAATAACAGGGGTGATGGTAGCTGCTTGTGTCATTACACAGATCCCACCTTTAAAATATTTTTTGAAAGGTTTTAATGTGATGCCTTTTGAGCTAAGGCTGGTATTTTGGCAGATTATTAAATGTACTCAGAAGATATGGAAGTTATATGCAATAACACATGACACAGAGCTGTATGGGATTTTCTTCTTTAATCAGGATTCACTGTTTACAAAAACAATTACTGTTTTCCATCATGAATCACAAGATGGTTTTTAACTTCACACCACCTTTTATTCAAATCAGCTACACCTCTGAAAGTGTTTTTGGGATGCTTCTTTAACACCAAACGTCTTAGCAACTATTTGCCGGATACCTAAGTTAGGTGTAAAACCCTCCAGCTGGTAAGTATCCCCCCAGGTTTGAGGTCTTATTCCTAGAATAATGCGCCAGATTATGTCTGATTGTTGTAGTGTAAGCTTACCATCGCCTCTGGATCAGAGAATGTGCTGTTGAGGTCCACAGTCTCAAGCTGAGCTGAAGGGCTGCAGACAAATATGACACATAAATGATACTCTCAGTAAAATCTAACTTTACACAAGAAAACTGAAAAAGATATACAGCTTTAGTATGTAACACAAATTAAAAACTCTAAACATTTTTGCTGTTTACATATAATGCCCGACAATTTTATTAAAACTTCAAATACATAAACCTTTATTGACTTCCAGCTAACCTAAATGATCTGAGGAGTGTAGAGAAAGGAGTCTCCGTGTCATCCTATTTAAACCTCAGAAAACAAGCTATGGGTTACTAATTGAAAGATTTCTTGATGCTGGCCCTAACTTCAACAAGTATAGCATAAATTAAAAATGATTTAGTAGTATTTCTTTTGCAGAAGTTGTTCAAATTGGCAATAAGTGTTTGGTGATTTTGTAAAAACCACTATTTTATTTTAATACACAATTATTTTGCATCACAGAATAAATGTGCTCAAATTAAAGGTAGCTTTTTTCAACATTTTACAGTGTAAAATTACGCTACTGCGAGAAAAGAATAATTTATTACAAGGCTTTTTACACGTCTTTACCAGGAGTGTCAATTATTGTGGAGGGTGTCGTGTATCTGTCTCTGACTTACTTAAGCTTAAGAGAGGCGTAGCGGAGGGTGGCTCCTTCAAAAGCTTTAAGACTGGGATCTGGATAAACTGGATAGTCCTTCAGCTCCTGAAGAAGAAGAACGTATAACAGGATATGGTGGAGGATAAAAGATCAAGTTCTGACAAAGTTTAAGAAAATGGTTTGGTTTGCCTTATTTTGTCATAACTGACAAAGATTTCACTCATTTTAATTCCATTTTGAGACACATTTTTCTTTGTTAATGCGGCTTCAAAAGAGCCTTGTTCATATATCATTACATTAAATATCTATCATACTTTTGCTGCGGCGGTGGTGGTGCTGAGAACTGGATTGGGAGAGGAGATGATTTTGGAGGGCGTGGAGGAGGAAGAAGAGGGGGAGGAACCAGACGGGGAGGGGACCGGCTCCACCGAGCTGTCGGACAGCAAACTGCTGGGGCGCTGTAAGAGAGAAAGAAAGGAGAAGATACAACAAAACACAGAGGGGTGCAGCATTAAGACATACAAGGTAACATGGTTCATCAAACAGCACCAACATCCTACAGCTTAAACTAAAAGCACTATTCTGTGCGCCACATAAATGGTGAAATAGGTTTGACTCATTTTCACTACATATGTGTATTTGAGTTTCGTTAATACTTTAGGAAAAAAAACATATCAAAATTTAACTAATTAAGACTCTGGTTTTATAACTTTATATTGTAGATATTTGAAAAGCTAGCCTGTTGGTAAGCACAGAGTTAAACAATATTCTGCAATGGGAGAATATAATATATCATATTGCATCTTTATAATATCAAGATACATGTCTGGAAACTGAAGTATATTTGAAAAGTTAATGTATTTCAGTAAATCGATTCAAAAAATTAAATAGATCTTCTAAAGATGCATTACACACAGTGATATATTTTAAACATTTATTTCTGCTAATTGTGATTATGGTTTACAACTAATGAAAACCCCAAATTTAGTTCACAGAAATGTTTAATATTAGATAAGATGAATAAAAGATTCTCTAAGGGTTTTAGGTCAGCCCAGTTTGCCGGCCAGTTAAGTACAGATTTGTCATTGTCATTAAACCAGGTATTAATACTTTAGGCAGTGTGGGTAGGTGGTAACTCCTGCTGGAGAATGAAATTAGCATCTCAAAAAAGCTTGTCAGTAGAGGGAATCATGAGAAGCTCTGAGATTTCCTCTCTTTTTCACCAACTCCATTCTTGTGGCACTCCTCTCCTGGGCAGCTTGCAGCCCTGAAACATGTATTTTATAGTCTGAATAACAAGGTAGAAGGCGATCGTCTCAAATGGGATCAGTGCCTTTGACAAGATATCTAATGATGTTTCCAGATTCTCACTGCAATGGCAAATCTCTGTTTATTTTGTATGTCACTGTTTGTGTTTGTCTTTTCAAGTTTAATAAAATTTTGAATCCTGGTAGATGGCTACAATGACTTTGGACTTCATAAAACACATTGAACCATCACCAGGAAATCACATGGGTCCAGCATTTGTCCAGTTTTCCTGCTGTGGATAATTGCATTTTTACCAAAGAACTGGTCAATAACACAATACCAGGAGATTTAGGGCAAGGCCTTATTGTCTTATCATATTGTCATAGTGGTAACCCCCACAGTTTTTTATTCAAAAATTAAAAAAATTTAAATAATCACAAACATCATCTGTTACATTCACATTTTGCGGGGCGGGACACAACTGAAATTCAACGGGGAAAAAGGGATTTTTATACAAGGCTGTAAAAAAAATTTTATTTGCTTTTTTGGAAAGTTTTAAAGCTTTTAACCCTTTTTTTGGGTCACTCATAGTTTTGGGGTTTAGTAAAATTTAATATAAAATTTTAAAATATAAACCCCGATTTAATTTCCCAAAATTTCATTTTCAAATAATGATTAACCCGGTGGGTTTGATGTTATGCTTTAAATCACTGTTGTGCTGCAAGTGCACTTGAGCTTAAGGTCACAAACTGGTGGCCGAACATTTGCCTTCAGAATTTCCTGCTAGAGAGCAGGATTCACAGTACCATGGTTTTTAGCACATCTGCAAGGTCCCATCTAAGCAGCAAAGCAACCATCACACTACCACCACCAGGTTTGACTGTCGGTATAATATTATCTTTCTAAAATGATGAGTTCGTTCTACTTAAGATGTTGGGGAATGAGCATCTTCCAAAAACTTACACTTCTGTTTTGTAAGCCCAAATGTGATCAGCAGTGGTTTTTTATCAGCAGTTATTTTCAGTCTGGGACTCTACCAAGGAAGGCATTTTGGCCCAGTCTCTTTCTTATTCTTGAATCCTAAAAATTTACTTCAACTGAGGCAAGGAGGTTTTTGAATTTCTTCAGATCGGGACATGATGTTTTACTTTTTCAGATCTTTTATCCTACTTCATACTGTCAAACAGGTTCTATTTAAGTGATTTTTTTGTTCTGCAGGTATTGTGAAATTGAACTCAGCTTTCATAAAACTGGGATCAAAGGGGGAATTACTTTTCACATAGCCTATTCCTCATAATTATTGAAATCATCGTTTGAACACTGCACTTTTTATTTCCTATGGTTGTTTTTGTCTGATATCAACATTTGTTTGATGATTTTAAGCATTTAGGTATGATAAAAATAAAACTTTTTCTTTACAGCACTGTGAATATACGAACATGATGAAATTCAGCCTATGATGTCTTGTATCTAACAATCCTCTCACCTCATTTGGTAGCTTCAGGGAGTCCTGTGTCTCTTTTAGTGGGTCATGCTCAAAGTCTGGTTCATTTCTAGAAGCGGTCTCTTGGTTTCCAGAGGCAACGGGTCGGTCATACTGTGTAGTGCCAGTGGGAACATGCCAAAAATAGACTTCGGATGAGTCTGAGATCTCCCGCCAGCCTGGGGGCAGATCCCCTTCAGCCCATACATCTGCTGATGGATGGCAAGGACACGCTGTTACATATATTACATATGAGCATATCATAGAAACACACACAAAGGAATGATGCTCATAGGTAAGCTCTATAAGGCCATGTAATGCAAGTATATAGTCGATACAAAAAGCCACACACACAAATAAGGATGTAAGGATAAAGTTTAATAACAGTCGGTCTGTTCCTGTTCAGTTTCTGTTGTCAAGGCAAAGCCTGGGCTCCTACCCTGTGGCAAGGCCCAGCAGTCAACAATCTGTCTTGCTTTCTTTCTCTGCTGGCTTTATACTTCTCTGTATACCCTAATATTATCTAGTTATTGTTTTGACATACATGCCTGAAAATCCCCGTCCACCAAACCCTTTCAGCTTTTTCACGCCCTTTTCTCTGCAGCATCCATTTCTCTCCCTTGCATTTTTCTCTCTGCACCATAACGTTGCTCAGGGGGGCCTTAAAGCCTCCAACAGCACTGTTGTAGTACCTAGCTTAGTTAAAAGGTGTAGGTGTAAAATGACAGATCAAACAGTTGGTTTGAGGCAAAAGGACAGAGAGCAGATGTGAAAGATGATGTAACTGAGGTATGATTAAAGGCTGAAATAGATAGTCCAATTTTTCCAATAGAACATTGGATAAAAGGATAAACATATCGAACCTGTCTCTTTTGGACTCTGTGGTGAGGGTGACTCTTGGGACAGGGTGGTCCAGCTGGAGTCCTCATCCTCTGATGGTGTGTCAGAAGCCATATCCATTTTTAGGCCCACTTTAGGGAGGCCCATCTCTGGTTTAGGCTCCTGCAGGGAAGGAGATGCCCAGTTCTTGGTAGGGTTGTGTCTTTCAGCAGCCCTGGCCTGTTTAGGGGAAAACGGTGGGTATTGTTGCAAAAACTGGTTCTCGTTGTTGGGGTGCAACTCCACTTTGATCACCCGGGGCTGGAAGTTTCGAGGTGGCTTTGCAGGACTACGTGGACTCACCTGGACTTGGGGAGATAGCTCCTCTCGGATTGGTACTGGGGCTTGATTATGGAGGTGGTTAAGGTTGTCTGGAACCCACTCTGGGCTGCTTGCAGAAGAGGAGGAGGTGGCGGAAAGGGGCGCTTCAACCACCACTGGCAGCAGGGGCTGTCTTTGTGTTGGGGTGGGTTCGTCTTCCTCCTCATCTTCCTCCACCACCGGGTCCACGTTATCCTTTTCCTCGTGACAGTTTTGCTTGCTACTGATCTTCTCCTCCTTCTGCCTGTCTCTCTCTTTAGCAGGGCTACCCGGTTCCTTTTCTGAGGATGGCGGCTGCTTCTCCTCCTCCTTGCCCTCTTTGTTTTCCCAACTGGGGTCCAGATCCCAGCATTTACCATGGTACTCCAAAAAGCTTTTGGTTCTTCTACGAAAAGGAGGAAGTTGTGATTTGTCTTTCCCAAACTCTAGCCAATCTGACGTAGGATTATTGAAGAGATCATTGTGAATTTTGTCCACAGTATTGGCCCTGCTCAGCTGTAGCTGCTGGCTCTCAGCTCGCCTCTGCATGTTGGCTCCATTTTTGGCCAGTTTGGGGTTAGTTGTGTTAAAGGAGGAGGATGAAGTTGAGGAGGAGTAGAGGGCAGAACTGGATGAGGACTTGGTTGGGAGACCCCTGCCTCTGGTTACAGTTTGGTACTTAGAGGACAAAGCCAGGTTGTCACTTATACCCATGGCGCTCCGCACACTGGTCATTGCATACCTCTGACGGCTCTTGGGCAAGGTGGCCGAGCTCCCGGTTTCCATCGACTCCTTGATGACGTCGCGGCCAAGCAGCTGGTTGTAAGATGAACGAAGACTAAGGGAAGTGGGAGGGGTGGCTGAGGGTGTACTGCGATTCGCCAGACCAACAGTGGAGGGGGAGGAGCCAGAACGAGAGAGGGGAGGGGTTTGTACTGACATCATGTCTGAATAGAAATATACAGCAAAAGTGAAGCTGTTGGGAGAGGAAAAGCAGAAATAGGAGTGTCAACTGAGTTTAAGCACCAACTTTTATTCAAGATGAAGATATTTATGTCTCAAAAACATTTTTAAATTACCATATTAAAAAAATATAAATATCATATACGGGTCAACTTAAAGGTCATCTTTAGTCCTGTTTCACTGCAGACCTGTGTAATGCAGAGTACTCTAATCCTAACACATGGTGTGACGATTTAGAAAAATATAAATTGGCTAAAATTTACATTGGCAGGTTAGAGCTTTCCAAAATCGGTGGTTGGTAATTAGCCATAACATCTCTTATCGGTACATCTTCAATTATTAATTCAGTTCTTGATTTTGCATCTAACTGACTGCAGCTTGAATATTCTTCAAAAGGCTTTATCAAGAGACTGCAGCTAAGAGCCTGTAAAAAAAGAAGTGTTAGAAAAAACAGCATCAAAGTCACAAAGTTAAAATAGACATAAATGATAACCAGAATGAGTCAGACCCTCGATCCATTCAATCAGAACTCACTTTCAAAGTGGGAGCTGAGGTGTAAAGCTGGTCTGTAGAGAAAAGAGGTGCCAGCCAGCTCCTGCTAACTAGCTGTCTCTTTTATCTCTGGGTGGATCAGCTCTGCCATGCGGACTACAGATGGATTTAAATCAACAAAGAGAGTGACAGAAAATCATTCCAGTCAAAGATGTGACACATACAGAATGGGTTGTATCATTAACTAACCCTCCGGTAACCCCATTGAAAAGAAGACAGGTGAACATGTCCGGGCACGCAAGCCAAACGGATAAATATCCTTCCACCTAATCACAAACAACCCCGCCTCGAACATTGCTGCAGTCATCATGGCCATTTTGACTTCGAGAAATGGAAAACTCAAACACAGCAGATTTTAAAGCATGATATAGTCATGGGAAAAGAGCAGGGGGAGAATTTAAACAAGCGCAGAATATCTACACAGTGCATTATGCTGCTGCGGGCCCTCTATCTGCTCCTGTCTGCCAGGGTGGTGGCCCTGTTGTCCCCCTCAGCCACACAACAACCTGTTAGTGCTGAATCTGTGTTCATCTGCAGGTCTGTGTATCTGTGCCTCAAACATAAAGTCAACAGGTTCAAACTACCTGCACCGAGGTGTCCTATGTCAGAACAAAACCATTATTGTAATGCAACATTAAATACTAATTAAGTCAGCAGGCCAACTCTTGACTCTAGACTTAAACATAATATGTAAATGTTTTACACAATGATACACAAAGAATAAAAAGCTTTAATACTCTAAATCTGGCTGTTCTGTGAAAGTCTCAGCGTATTTTCAGAGAATATTAGTGACCAGACAGTGTCATGAAGACCAAGGAACACAGCAGAAAGGTCAGGAATAAAGTCATGGAGAAGATTAAAGTAAAGTCGGTTTACGAAACAATTTCCCAAGTTTTCAACTCCCATGGAGCACTGTTTATACCATGACCTGAAATGGGAAAGAGTATGGCTAAAATGCAAACGTACCACAACATGGCCATTCATCTAAACTGACAGGCTAGATAAGGCCAGATAATCAGAGAAGCAGCCAAGAGGCCGATGGTAACTCTAGAGGAGCTGCAGAGATCTATTGACAGGACACAAATCTGATCTTTATATGTGTGGCACGAAAAAAGCTATTGTTGAAACAAAGCCATAAGAAGTCCTGTTAGGAGCTTGCTTCAAGCTATGCAGAGGATTCAGCAAACGTGAGAGATTGTCTGGTCAGATGAGACCAACACTGAACTGTTACTGCCTGCACGTGAGCAGGAAAACAAACACTGCACTTCACCCTCACCCCAACTGATCAATGTTAACGGCAAAATGGATGAAACTAAATACAAGTCGATCCTAAAAGAAACCCTGTTAGAGGCTGCAAGACACTTCACACAGGGGTGTAGGTTCTCCTTCTAGCAGGACAACCCTAAACATACAAGCAGAGTATTGACTCTGGGGTCTGACAACAAATGTGAAATCATGGAAGTATTTTCTGATTTTTATTTGCAGGTGAATTTAAAAACCCTATTTTCTTTCCACTTTACAATTATGCCCTGTTTTGTGTTGGTCTATCAGTTAAAATCCCAAGAAATTACATAGAGTTTTTGGTTTCAGCTCAAATTTTTTTTTTAAGTTCAAGAGGTATGTTCAAGAGGCCTTGTGTTTAGTAAATTACACAAATCCATAAAATAAAAAAGGATATGTGATTAGTAAAAACTCTTTCAACTTCGCATTGTTACTGATCAGGCAGACAAACAGCATCGTCAACACACAGACAGCAGCCTATTCCACCTGAAGCCCTCCCCTCAGCGATGCAACCAGGCCTCTGGTAGCTATGGGCAAAGTGGGGCAGAAACAGGATGCAGGGGGAGAGGGGAGAGGAAGAGAAAGGATGGTTATTAGAGGGAGAAAGAGAGCAGAATGACACAGCAGTTTGCAGGACAGTGGGACACAGTCAACACAATGAGGCTGTTATGTTTCCTGCAAAGTCGTCCTAAATAAATCTGCTGTGCATCGTGACAGGGGAAGTTATTCAGGAGAGAGGAAAGATGTTACCAGCAGAATCATTGAATATTATCTCTCAGTCTAAGTTTTAATGCTTTCAGAGTGCAACTTCCATTCGAATTTAAGTGTAAAAGGAAAATTTCCCATTGGTCATCATGACCCTTCTCACAAATTTACATGAAAAGCAATATCTATGCAAACTCTATAATATTCCCAATAATTGTGGAGAAAAACATCAAAATCTGCTGTTGTTGCTTATGACGCCTGATCAATTTGCACACGCACGGGTGTTTTCACCTGAAGATTTTATGAGCTCATTTCAGAACCAGGCTTCACGGATTAGTCATGATACATTTTACAGGAAACCAGCTGGTAATTATGTGTCTCCTCCCTAAACTCTGCTTCTGGAAGAAAAACAAATGCAACAGATGAAAGCACAAGCTGGGGAGAAATTGAACTTGCAAAAGTCGATGATGTCATGGGTGGAGTATTCCTGCGCCTGGTTTTCTTGCAGCCTCCACAAACTCCCTCCTTGATAAACCAGAGACAGCCTCATCTTATCTGATCTACCTAAGACGTCAATGATGGACAAGTGGAGGTGGTGTTTTAGCGAAATCTAATCTGTTTTTATTGGAGCAGACGTAGCAGGTCTTTCGCATCTCTTCTCTCTCCAGCCCCATCACCACCGCCGCACTGGGAGGGGAACGCATCCCAGTTAGAGCATCTATTTACATCCACTCACCGCTTCTCTCAGCTGTCCGCGCCTCCCTTTCCTTCTCACGACGACAAGACACAAAGTAGTGAGCGGGGCAGGAGTCGAGCGCTGCTTTTAAGTGCCAGCCCTGCCCGTAGCTTTGAGCCGGGCCGCCCGCATCAGATCGCATCACATCATCCCTCCGTCCTCACCAGCCCCGCGGCTCGCTGCGCTGCTGGCGGCCAAGCTGTGCGCTCTCTCTCTGCGCCAGAAAATCCCCGGAGCGGCGCGGCGTGGCGCTGTGGAGCTCTCTCTGTCGTCCTCTCTCTCTCTGAGCCAATCGGCCAATAAGAGCCGTGGAAGGAGGACGCTATGAGCACCAGGCGGAGGGACGCAGTCGTAATAATAAATCTACCGGAGTTAGTTTGCAACTCAGGTAATGAAATCACACATCATCGCGATTACATCACGCAGGACACCAAACACACACGGCTGATTTTAAAGGGCCAGGCTCGCATGAAACTCTTCTTGCTCCAAGGTTTCAACACATTTTCGTTTTTAGATTTCCATCCTTCTCCATACCTAGTTTAAAAACTTCTCAGATATTTTGAATAAATTTTTACAGCACATATACAAATGTTTTCATTTAATATGCGGCAGATGGATGGATAGATGGAACGAAGGATGGACATGCATGGTAAATGTGTTGTCCATCGTCATATGCAAAGTTTAGATCAAGGTCAGATTGTAAGGCCTAGGTTATCCATCCATCCCAAATGGATAGATACATGCAACACAACACAGAGACACACATGACAGACAACCATACACATAGGCTTAGTTTAGTACATGTTAAACTCAATTAGAAATAGAGTTTTCACAGAAATTACAAAGTAACTCAAACTCGGCTGTATTTTTTATTTTTACTTTGAAATGTGCGCTTCACAGAGGAACATCCTCCTCAAAATTCACACTGGCATGGCTGGTTAACAGTTTGGCTGAGAGAACAGTTCTTAAATGGTTATTATACAATAAGAGACACTACTTAATCACAAAGGTTATTGGTTGAAATATGACAGTGATACAAAAAAATTTGAAAACTTTCTGGATTTGTAGTTCTTTTGAAATGAATCCTCCATACTTGTGCGGGAATATAATAAAGACCTTAAAAGTTTTCAAATAACAATTAAAAGTTTTTTTTCTTGTCAGACTATTTTCTAGACATCTTTCAGACATAAAATAAAAAAAACACGCCTTCAGACCTCACGCTATTTGCAGACACAACACACTGACCCTTTAATTTGAGTGACGTTACACTCAAACCCAAAAAATACATTCCTTGTACATGTCGTTTGGCTTTGTTTTGGCTACTGCTGCCTATCCTATCCCTACAGTCCACTGACAGACTCCCCTTTCTGTGCCGGGGGGTTGGAGATGAAGAGGTGTTGAGGACAGTGACGGAGGTGCACACAAGCTGCCCGTGCTCCAGGAGTGAGGGAGGAGAGGAAGAGTAGCAGAGGGGGACCGGACACGACTGGCCAGAGAAGAGAGCGGCTGGAGCCAGCTGTCGAACGAAGAGAAGCATGGAGCTGAACGGATGGAGCGCATCGCTACATCTGGGTTATCAAAAAAAAAATATATACATATCATTTACAACACATATACATAAACAAGGGCTAATGCAAATATTTCCTACAGAGCAGCTGGAACCTACCCTTGAGCGAATTATCAGGAGGCGTCAGTAAGCTCTTTGCTTGCTTGTTTCCAGCTTGTGCGGCTCGTGTGTAGAACTCAATTGCTGTCTTTAAATTCTGCTGCACCCCGATGCCGTTTTCATAACAATGACCCAATAAGAACAAGGCAGAGTTGTCCTGAGCACAAAAACAATCAATCACAAAGTTAAAGTTTTAAAATTAATAATACTCATAATAATTATACTAATAGTAGAAAGTGGCACAAAAGCCTTAAAAAAGTAACATACAGTACAGACCAAAAGTTTGGACACACCTTCTCATTCAAAGAGTTTTCTTTATTTTCATGACTATGAATATTATAGCTTCACACTGAAGGCATCAAAACTATGAATTAACACATGTGGAATTATATACTGAACAAAAAAGTGTGAAACAATCGAAAATATGTCTTATATTCTGGCATTCTGTCGATGAGCTTCAAGAGGAAGTCACCTGAAATGGTTTTCACTTCACAGGTGTGCCCTGTCAGGTTTAATAAGTGGGATTTCAAGCCTTATTAATGGGGTTGGGACCATCAGTTGTGTTGTGCAGGAGGTGGATACAGTACACAGCTGATAGTCCTACTGAATAGACTGTTATAATTTGTATTATGGAAAGAAAAAAGCAGCTAAGTAAAGAAAAACGAGTGGCCATCATTACTTTAAGAAATGAAGGTCAGTCAGTCCGAACAATTGGGAAAACTTTGAAAGTGTCCCCAAGTGCAGTCGCAAAAACCATCAAGCGCTACAAAGAAACTGGCTCACATGAGGACCGCCCCAGGAAAGGAAGACCAAGAGTCACCTCTGCAGCGGACGATAAGTTCATCCGAGTCACCAGCCTCAGAAATCGCAGGTTAACAGCAGCTCAGATTAGAGAACAGGTCAATGCCACACAGAGTTCTAGCAGCAGACACATCTCTAGAACAACTGTTAAGAGGAGACTGTGTGAATCAGGCCTTCATGGTAAAATAGCTGCTAGGAAACCACTGCTGAGGACAGGCAACAAGCAGAAGAGACTTGTTTGGGCTAAAGAAAACAAGGAATGGACATTAGACCAGTGGATATCTGTGCTTTGGTCTGATGAGTCCAAGTTTGAGATCTTTGGTTTAACCACAGTGTCTTTGTGTGGAGCAGAAGAGGTGAACGGATGGACTCTACATGCCTGGTTCCCACCGTGAAGCATGGAGGAGGAGGTGTGATGGTGTGGGGGTGCTTTGCTGGTGACACTGTTGGGGATTTATTCAAAATTGAAGGCATACTGAACCAGCATGGCTACCACAGCATCTTGCAGTGGCATGCTATTCCATCCGGTTTGCTTTTAGTTGGACCATCATTTATTTTTCAACAGGACAATAACCCCAAACACACCTCCAGGCTGTGTAAGGGCTATTTGACCAAGAAGGAGAGTGATGGGGTGCTGCGCCAGATGACCTGGCCTCCACAGTCACCGGACCTGAACCCAATCGAGATGGTTTGGGGTGAGCTGGACCGCAGAGTGAAGGCAAAAGGGCCAACAAGTGCTAAGCATCTCTGGGAAGTCCTTCAAGACTGTTGGAAAACCATTTCAGGTGACTACCTCTTGAAGCTCATCAACAGAATGCCAAGAGTGTGCGGAGCAGTAATCAAAGCAAAATGTGGCTACTTTGAAGAACCTAGAATATAAGACATAGTTTCAGTTGTTTCACACTTTTTTGTTCAGTATATAATTCCACATGTGTTAATTCATAGTTTTGATGCCTTCAGTGTGAAGCTACAATATTCAGTCATGAAAATAAGGACAACTCTTTGAATGAGAAGGTGTGTCCAAACTTTTGGTCTGTACTGTATTTCTGTAGTAAACTTTTCTAATGCAGCCTTGTTCTGATAATACTCCAGGATGGGGAGGGAGACGTCTGACACAAAACACTGATAAACATCTAGAAGTATCTAGAAGGGGACTCACTCTGTTCTCTGCTGCCATCTTCAGATACTGAACGGACTTGCACCAATTTTTGACAGGATCCTGAGAGTAGAAAGAAGCCAGGCACATCTGAGCCTGAACAGGAGAAAGAAAAAAGTTGTTTCATTCAGTTAGATCGCACTAAAATTTGGCTTCCAACTGTAGACTCTTTGTGCAGACTAAAAATAGAAAATGTGTTAGAATGACAACGACAGAAGATCTTAAAGAATAAACCAGCTCAGGTTTAATATTTTCATACGCTCAAATCTAATTAAGAGAAAGATCCTTTACAGACAATAAGAGTATTCACTTGTTTTAAGTAATTTGCTTCTGTGAATAAGTTAAACATTTGTGTTAAAGAGCTCTTGTCTATACATCAATATTATGTTAATGAGGGGGGGGGGCATTTACCTCCACACAAGAGGTCCCTGTGATCCTAACATTTTTCTTAATTATTCAAACTTAAATTATAAGCATATTATGATTCATTGCTGTGTTTATAATTATTTTTGTAAAATTAGACAACATTTTAGGCTTTTCTATGTAGAAACGTAACCAAATGATTGTAAACAAAGAAAACCAGTGCTTATAAGTTTAATATAAGCTGTTTTTTCACAGTAGAAAAACCAAAACTGTCCAACCTGCTACAACAGTGGGACAGAGTCAGCATTAACCCAACCTAAAACCAAATAACTCAGTTGTTTGTCTTAGTCATGTTATCTACAGCCGTGCTGCTCTAAATAAGGCATACTTTTAATGAAAAAGATGCATGTTTAAATGATTAAAGTCCAGTAAATCGACTACAAAAGTACAAAGCAGGTTATTCATTAAACACTTAACAGTATTTCAACACTGTACTGCGTGCTGTAGCTACAAAGGTTATCACAGAGAGGCTCTGAACATTTAAAGAAACAACGTCATAATTTGTACCTTGGTGAGCCCATCTGAAGCTGCTTCCTCCAGGAACCTAATGGCTGTGTTCAACTCCTCCATACTCTGATGCCCCCTGCTGGTCAGCAGCAGCTTTGCATAGCGATACTGAGCTTGTTTATGGCCACTGATGGCTGCAAGCTTGTAGTAATGCAGAGCCTTACGGAGCAGAGGGAAAACACTTAAAATGTTAAAAATTATGTTTAAAATAAAATTTTTAATACTAAATTAATACAATCATATACATACATAGGGTCACATAAAATGTTATAAAAAGTATCAAAACAAACAAAAATTAAGAGCTGAACTGACTCAAACTCATCTAAAAGGTTTCTAAATAAAACCCATATCATTTTGATGTTTATGTAGTTTTTAAGGAATAGAAGAATTTGTAAGCCTTCAGATCCTGCAGATTAATAACATGCATCCAGCTAAAAGACACTGTGCGATGGATGAGGGAGATGAAAGGTCAAATTTTACCCAAATTTTGCATGTGCATCCGAATCAGTTGCTGTGACTGGCCTCTGCAGGATAGATAGAGTGAAAACCCATTGGCTTTGCAATAAATACGTTTAATATTCACTCATCTGGTATATTTTTATCTTCAGAAATGTATTTCTAGTATTTCCCGTGGCTATCTCTGTGGCATAGGCATGACTTAAATGAGATCATGAACAATTGTTATTTTTAATCCTATGGCGTCAAAATCAGCAAGAACCATAAAAAACAACAATGGTCCCACCTTCTCCTTGTCCATGATGACTCCTCTTCCTTTCTCGAAGCACACCCCCGAGTTAAACTGCGCCTTGTTGTAGCCATGCTGAGCTGAAGCTAGAAAGCAGCAGAAAGCTTCCTCATAGTTCTCACTCTTGGCACTTTCTAGACCTGTTGGAAACACAAAGACAAAGATGTTCACTTTGAACACAGAAAAAAAGCCTAAGGAATAGACAAAGGTTTCTAAATATGAAGGTTTATATGATATCCTGAGGTGAATTTTCTCAGAATATCCCTACCTATTATGTTGAGGATTACAGGAACACTGGTGTCTCCGACATTTCTGAGGTTGAGTGCTGCTTCTGTCAGCCTCTCTGTATCTGAGACTTCCTGAAAAAAAAAATCAAAATATGTATACATCAATGTCAACACGAATGGATCTGGTTATTCCTAAGTTTTACCTTGTCTTTGTTTTCTGTGCAGAACTCAGTCTGCAGGGGAGGACTCAAAAATGGCTCCTCTGTGTGGAAAAGGGATAAAATGTGTTAAACTCCACCATCTTCAAATATTGTGCCAAAACATCAAGAGTGGCATTATTTTACAGAATGTGACATTAAAGCACAGAACAAACCAGATGTCAGTGAACTGTTGCCCAGGAGCTCCACCTGGTGGTCAGAGAGCGAATTTTCAGGGGCGTCGCTGCTGCTGCTCTGAGATGGGGGCTGATCGTGATTCTGTCTCTCTGGCACAGCCTGCAGACACAAGACATTTCTTCCTCGGGGCAGGACGTCACGTCTCGATACTGATGACAACAAACAACATTGCTGTGTTGGAATACTGATCACACAAGGGTATAGGAAAAAGGACTATGGGATGAAGATTGTTAAACATCTCATGAATTTGGCAGTGATTTTGAAGCGGTAATATCAGACTTTAGTTACTGTTGGTGTACTATTGCAATGGTGCCAGAAAGACTCACAAATTTCCAGCAGGATGTAGTATCCGCATTTCTGCAGAGATGAGGGAGCTGTCAGGGTTCCAGGACTGGGACTGGGCTCGGTGCCTGAAGAAAACCTGGAGTGGATCCTTCTGCAGATCTGCATGAACAGCACCGCCGCTGCTCCCTGTGGAGAAACCTTACCGTCACAAGAATATCTCGACTGCATCTTTGCCAATAATTCCTGACAGTATGCCAGGAGCGGTCGGCTGTGTGGCAGTAAGCTCTGGGGCTTTTTGATTTCTGGTTTTAGGCTGATTTCTGTCAAACTGCTAGCCAGACTTTCAGTGTGAACACCTCCTACATCTTCCTAAGAAATTATTGCAAGCCACGTTTTCACAAACCCAATAGAGAATGTATTAAAAAAATTCAAACATACAAACGCACACTCGACATTTTTATTATTTTATTATATCATTTCATGGGACAACACTGAAGATACAACACTTTCATACAATGTACAGTAGTCAGTGTACAGCTTGTATAATAGTGTCAATTTGCTGCCCTCTCAAAATAACTCAACACAGCCATTAATGTCTAAACCACTGGTAACGAAAGTGAGTACACCCTGTAGTGATAGTGTCCAAATTGTGGCCATTTTCCCCCCACGGTGTCATGTGACTTGTTAGTATTACAAAGTGTCAGCTGCGAATGGGGAGCAGGTGTGTTAGATTTGGTGTTTCTTTGGGTAAATACTGATATTTTCACACACAGCATCTGAAGACCTACCCATCCCACGGCATCCAGAGCTGTGTAACTGGGAAGTTCGGCATACCCAAACTGAAACGTCCTTTCTTTCTTCCTCCTCTCCCCATCATCCTCCCGGGATCTTCAAATTAACAGCACAAAGAAAAAAGATTCAAATAAATCTGTCTCTAACTTAATCTAACAGCATATAAAGTCAGACACTATCAGTTTAAATTAGCTCATTTGTTTCTGTTTCCTGTTAACACTGAATATAGAAAAAAAAAAATCACACAGAAGCAGATGCTGCCGGATGATGCAAGCAGCTGAAAACGAAGCAGCACAGATGCAACAGGTTCAAACAGGGGGTAAAAGAGGTGTAACAGACAGGGAGACGAGTTCTGTCTGAAGTTTAAATTTATTCAGACATCCTCCTTGAATTAAATGATAACAGTACCGGCAACTGAAAGAAAGAAGCGATGAAGGGGAGGGCACCTGTTGTCGAAGGAGTTTCGGGAAGTGGAGAGAGAAGCTGAGCCGCTGATGACCTCGTCCTCCACGTGGTGGTTCTGGGGGAGTCGCAGAGTACTGCTGCCATGGTACCGATGGAGAACTGAGTGGAGGCAGAAGAGTGGGAAGAACAGCAGGAATAACTCAGTTAAACACAGGTTTTTATTTCTCAGAGAAACATTAGTAAAAACATTAATACATGTGGATTTAGATGTAAGCTGAATTTTAGTAATTATCGTTTTTTATTTTGACTTTAAATATATTGTAACCATAGTTCTACTTCACTTTTAGTTTGACTTTAAAATGATTTAAAATAGGTTTATTAACTTTAAACTGATTTAAAATAGGTTTATTAACTGTTATTCTTTATTTTGTTTTTTTTGCAGTGCTTATCAAAATTTTATAGCAGTTGTTGGAAGTAAATGTCGATTTTACGTTTCTTTGAACTATTTGTTGCTTCTGCTCAAAATCGTTATAAGATTTTAGCATGAATGCTTGTTAAAAATAACATCGTCTACCTTTGGTGTTTCCTCATCATTACCATCTCCATTTAAACAATCCTTCAAACCAATGTTACCTCTGTTCACTACATATTTCTGAACACATCAGAGTGCCATGCCCAATATTTATCCTTGGTTAGCT
The DNA here is from genome assembly GCA_036173005.1 of Crenichthys baileyi. Lineage (NCBI taxonomy): Eukaryota > Metazoa > Chordata > Actinopteri > Cyprinodontiformes > Goodeidae > Crenichthys > Crenichthys baileyi. Next base: position 146,348 of record JAHHUM010000621.1, on the reverse strand, counting down.
CATGAGATTGTTATGGTTTGTTTTTATTTGCCTTCTTGTTGTTTTGTCTGATAAAAAGCATTTGTGTTGTCCTTGCTGGGAATGTATGTATAACGACTGACTAATTAACAGATAATAAACTCTACATTGTTGAATCTGTCATAAATGCGCAATTATTTTTGTCAGTTTAAAAATAATACTGGAATAAAACATTTAGAGAGCCAGAAAACCGACTCAAGGACAGAAGGGATGAAATCAGGCTAAGGCAGGAAGTCAGCTTCACTGAACCAAAATAAAAACCTGCCCAGGCAGCTTTAGCGCAAAGTAGTGCAAGCTAACGTTATAATAAATGGTACATATGAACTCTAATTATTACGAGTATACCTCTGAATTGCTAACAATAAAAAAAATAAATAAATAAGTACACTAGAAAATTAGGAAATAAATACTTTCATTTCTCAATGACGTTTCTCTCACCTCTTCCGACAAAGCCTTGAACTCTCCACATGCCGGTTAAACCGATGTTGCAGCTTTACCTACTGACTTATTACCAAAAATACATGTTTAAAAATAAAGAAGGGATTGTCTGGATCCATAAGGAGAAAGCAGTCGCTGTTTATCCCTCGCAGGTTGTCTGGTGGTGAAAAAAATAAACAACAATCTGTCACGGGATGTGTCGGAAGACCAGCAAACCGGAAAGACCGCAGGTGACGCAACTGGGAAAGTTTGAGAAAGTGGTGCAATGCAGCAGCATTGCGCCACTCATCGGTAAATTCAGGAATTTCAGCAGATTTCTTTGACGAGGAGAGAAAAGACTTGAGATAGCAAAAAACAAACAAACAAAAAAAAACACCAGACGTAATATATACAAGGTGCAATTTAGTCAACAAAATTAGTTACACAGTGTTATAAAAACAAGATAATTTGGCAAGAGAAAGACAACAGAAGTGTGCATAAAATCCTTTTTACTGCAACATCTTAAAGCCTAGTTCTTAAAAACAGCCCTGTCACAACACCTGAGAAACCCTCAGGTGTTGTGCTGTAAAGGTGCTGTAAAGCAATGCAACAGAAGGTTTCCTCATTCTGCTCTTCAGAAATCCACTTTTCTTTGAATATTTTTGCCAAGTTAAAGCAGCAGCTTTCTAAATATCTTTCAAAAGTTTTTCTTGATTGGGGACTGAACTAAAAAATCTGTAAAAATATATTTACACAAACAAAATATGAATTTGTAAGAATAAAAAAAAGTGAAAGAAAAAATATCTTTTAATTTTTTTTTTTACTAATAAGGACCATGAAGTGTATAAAAACGAGTAGAGTTAAATGACTAGAGTTAATCAAATGTTTGATAAGCATTGCCAATATATTGAGTTTCTTTTTTGCTTTGTATTTTAATTCAAAATTAGAAAACAATCCTAAAGCAGGTGTTTTTGCTGTGAAATAAAAGACATAAATCTGGAGAGATCCTTATGTGAAGTAACTATATTACAAATACAAACTCACACATAGACAGGTATAGGCATTTTGAGTCCCTTGTTTTATCACCAAATGTTCAGTAGTTAATAGATGGGCAAAATTTTTTAAAATACTTTAAAAACCTGTATGCTAGTCAGCATCGGTAGCAAAGAAAGCTTCTGATCATAATGAAGACAGATTTTCAGTTTAAATAAAGTTACTAAATTATTAGAAATTCCTTTGGGCACCAAATTTTAAATAACAGTGTGATTAGGAATAAAACCCCCTTTGGCTTTAAAGGTCTTGAACTTTGCTTCTGAATTTGCTGACTCACAGATCCTCAGGATGCAATGATGCTTGTTTCCAAAACATACCTAATCAACTAAAAGAGAGGTGAACTGGGAGCATAAGTAGAAATGGTCTGATTCATTTATGGGTTAAGGCTCACCAGCTTTTTCTTTCTCTGCCCACCCAGGTGATTAAATATATGACGCAGTCTCCAACGCCTTACTGGAACCACAGCTTCTTCCAGTAAGATGGGTCTGAACAAAGCAGGGGGGCACAAAGGAGGAGATGTGCACTTGTGATGTCAGGTCCAACTTGGAGTGATTCACTCCTTGCCCTGTTGCTATGGGGACACAATCATCAGGTCTTTCACTTCCTTCTCGGGCAAATTGCCTGCAGTATAATGTAATGTTAGCAGTGTCTCTGCACAGCAAAAACTGTTTTACTGGTCTACCTAAGGCTATATTTGTCAGAGCAGTATGGAAAACTTCAGGCTGAGGTGGAAAGGGACTCCCACCAGAACAGACTAATTGAGCAGTTTGTTTTTGCTCACACTTCAGTTTGCTTTTGAGACTGAACATTTCTACAAATTTAAAGCAGCATTGGGAATCAGAAGGCATTAAGGTATTTCTGAAATCTTGTTTTGCTTTTCTGCAGAACCAGTTGATCAACACAGTCATGACTTTGACATTTTCAGTTTTGTCAACAAAGAAGTAACTTGACTAACAAAATAGTACCGTATATTGAAACCACAACTTTTTCCAGGCACATTTCAAAGTTTCAAAAAGCTGCAGGTGAAAAGGCAAATGTCCCCAGGATTCCCTCCTGACTTCTTGCAGGATATTTTCAGGTAGTTACAGTCTGGTAAATATATTTTTTAAATAAATGTTGTAAATTTAGGAGTATTAAAACAGAGGTATCATGTCATTTGTTTTTCCTGTTTAGCCCCTGATTGTAGGAAGGTGGGGCTGAGGACACTGCAGCTGGTGCTCCTGTTTCCCATCAGACTCATCCAGAGCCTCCAATTATACATCTAGACTAGGAATCATGCCCATCATCCTCTGCACAACAGGATTAAATGCAGTCCAATTTGAGTGATTGTGTCCATTATTTATTTATTTCAATTCACTAAGTGACTCCTAAAGTCAACACCTTACTGGAGCTAATGAATCACTCTGCATTTTATTTTGGAACATCGGAGTGAAGGGGAATGAATAAAATACTTTACATACTTTTAAGATTTTTATTAGTAAAACATTAATATTAATAAATACCTTTTAGTTATGCACACGTTGTTTTGGCCTGTAATATTAATTTCTAATAAAATACAACAAAATTTCTGCTTGAAACGTAACAAAAATGTAACATGTTTAGGGAGAATACTCTTGCAAAGGACTATGCTGTATGGTCGACCAAAGAGTTGAGTTTGAGAAGACTCAATATAAGAATGAGTAGTTACTGAACAGCACCATTTTCCATTACTTACCTGACTAATAAGATCAGACTGACTCGCATAGCGGACCTTGTCTTTGGTTTTGTAAATTATTTTCATTGTATTGATTTCCCACAAAATATTAACAGAAGGTGAAAGACTTGAATTTAAAATCACTGCCTTCTATTCTACTGCAAAATAGTTTCCCACTCAGCCATAATAAAAACATTTTTAACAGACGGCATTATTAGTAACAGCATTTCTTTAGTATTAATACCCCTTTCATTTTTCACATTTCGACAAATTACAATTATGCAATTTTAACCTTTTCTTTTTTTTTTACAAATAATAAATCTGAAACGTTTGACATGTATTTGTATTCAGCTTCCTATTACTTTGTAGAAACAACATTTTGGGAAGTGTCTCTATCAGCTTTGCACATCTGAAAATTTTCACTGATCTTTTGCTAAATTCTTTCAGCTGAGTCAAATAGAATTGACAGCATCTGTGAACAATTTTGTTGTGGTTTGCTGTGTACAAATGCATGGCATACTTTCCAGATTTCTAATAGGAACACATTTTGAAATTATTATCATTATATACCTTTGCAATTATGTACTACTTTGTATTTAAACGTCACCAAATGTGAAATACCTTAAAATGTATAAAGTATTATGTGTTGTGTTAGTGAATTTTAAGGTACTCTGTTGTCACTGCTACAGTGCAACTCTTTGCTCCTCTTTGTTCAGACTTCTGAGATCTGTGGTTTGCTGGATGCCCTGTTTGTTTTGTTAGCTGTGTGCGCTGCTGTGAAGATGGTTTTCATGTGTGTGTGTGTTTGGCTCCGTGAGCTGGAACCTCAGTATATACTCAGATCCTCTGTTCCCTGAGCCCTGGGTCATTTTGGATTTGTCGAGAACTAACTCTAGAGTTGTCAATTTTGGAGGAGAAGTTATATTAACCATCCTTGCAATTACAAACATGGCAACAAATTACCAAATGCCTTAAACAGTTTGAAAGGGGAGAGAAAGACTTACATTTGTCCACTAAATTGAGGGGAAGTAGGCGGTTGTTAAAGAAAAGGCGAGGGGTGGGGGGGGGGTCTTGGTTTTGATTCCGGCCCCTCTTCCCCTTTTTCTCGCCCTCTGGCTGTCTCCTTGGTCACACACATGCACAAACACCGACAAGGGCTAAGTCCTGCTACAGCTACCACCAACATCATGGAGAAGAGCTCCTCAGTTTCTTTGGACATCGCAGGGCCCCAGCAGCCTGAACTGGAAACTAGCTTACAACTGGACATAGCAGCAAAGACTGATCCCGGACAAGATAAGGAGGATGAGGGAGAGGAGAAAGAAGGAGAAAGCTGTGCTGGAGAGGATGCCAAAGGGCAAAGCTTGGATCCAGAGTGGGTGGAGGAGAGGTTCAGGATTGACAGGAAGAAGCTTGAAACCATGCTGTATGGTGAGTGGGATGGCTTTCCTGGTTCTCTCTTAATCTTTACATCTTCATGTTTTGTCTTAAGAGCAACAGGTTGTTCCTTTTGATGCCTGTCATGATCCTCGTGTGTTGGCCTCTGTTATCTCTGTTATCTACAACTCCTGTTGCTGTAGCTTTGTGATTTATAACCTACGTTGGCTGATGCATTCAGATGTTCCGGTTAGGTTTTTATCCTCTCTGTCTGGGAAGCAGAGGTAACTGCCGCTGTTAGTTATCACCTCTTGGCAGCTTTATGACGAATGCCTCCCTCACATCACTGGGGATCTCAACGACTTGTGTGTGGCTGCTGGAAATTATGTTTGCTCATGATGGTGCAGCGGTTAAACCAATTCAGATCCAATTACGGTTGCTTGATTTTAAAATGTTTGCAGCGTTGATTGTGTCTGACAGCATTGGCCCGGCTGTGAATGATGCTTCCTCAAATTTTCTGTCACATTGAAATTCACTTTGAATGTGAGTGTTTTGTTTCACAATAATTTTTTTTAAAACTAGGAGGTCTTTACGTAAGCAGCCATTAATGTGATTTGCTTTCTCAAATCTGATCGGTGGTCGTCTTCCTGATCGATGGTTGTCTTCCTGATGTGCCACTTTGTTGCTCCACCTCACTCTGTTCTCTTCCCATTCCTCAGCTCTGGCCTGTGTAACCCATAGTGATGACGGGGAGGGGGACTGTTTGTGAGGCTCCCCTTCAATCCTGTAAATGTCACCATGGAGCGATGGCCTTTTATACTTGAATATGTTTCCAGCAACCCCTTGTTCCACTTGCTTGGCATAGTTTCAACTATGTTGACTTTGCACACATGTTATTTCTTCTGAAAAATGCCTTGTGAACAGAACAACAAAGAGATGATCCCAAATTCTCCCTGCAGTGTTTAAAATCCTCAACTTGTCAAGTTTCTTCTGTATAACGCAGCCGCATTATGCAGAATAAACTATATTTCAAATATTAATTGATTTCCTTAATTTGATTTAAAAAGTGGATCTCATATAATGTAGCTCCTTTGTCCACAGAGTGATACATTTTCAGTGTTTATACTGTTAATACAATAAATATTTCACAAGGCCAATGGAAAAAAGAAACATTTTATACAGAAATGTTATGACCTGCACAATCATAGCTGCACAATAATGCTGTTGACTTGACAGTTGTACAACAGATAGTAATAGACACCCTTCACAATGTGGGTAAGCCACAAAAAGAAATAGCTAAAGAAGCCAGCTCTGCACACAGTGCAGTGTCCAAACTTATTAAAAAGTTAAGTGGAAGGAAAAGTTTTGTGTAATAAAAGGTGAATGATTTTAAAGCAAACTCCAATCGAACATTTGGGGGAGATTCTGAAAATATGGACTGCACTGAATTATATAAAAAAAGATAAATTAAACAATTATATTCTAAATTAACAACATCCATCTGCATGCTCTCATGGTTGGGTTTGTATTTTAGAAACCCAACAAATGTATATCCTTCTCAATAATAATTATCGTTTTTTGGGATTAAAGCGCTCAAACCCTTCTTATTTTTTGCTGACAAGCTTTTTGCATATGTTAAGTGGTATTTTAATGATTTCTCTTTGATGAGTCGTAAGTCGTTGGGGTTGGAAGGACTTCTTTCCATTATGATCTATTTTTCTCCCTCCACAGATTCAAATCGGGACTCTGGCTTGGCCACACCATAATGTTAATATTCATTCCAGTCAGAAGTAACATGTTGTTAAAATTGAAGGATTCCTTTAAACCTAAATCTGCCAAAGGTATGACTAACACAGGTGTGCTTCTGTAGTCATACTGACAACTGAAGTACTTTTGCTCTAGAGCCACATTTACCTAGCACAGTCACAACACACAAAAATTCATACACTGATACACTGATCAGCAGGCAGCCTTGCCCATGGGCACATCAACATGTGGAGTAGAACCCTAAGGTTTCCAATTACAGGATAACCACTCTCCCCACTGAGTTAGGGCCACTCAAAGTCTGGAGGCAAAATATACTGTACCATAAAGGAATTATGTGTGAGTTTTGGAAACTATTTGTGAAAGAAATCATGCAAACTTAAAATGTCTGTGTTTTTTTCAGCACCAGAAGAAAGAGGTGAGACAGGAGAGAAGTTTTTCCAGCGAGTGAGTCAATCTTCTTTGGAAACCTTTTATCATCAAACCTATAGAAACACTCACCAGCTCACAGATCACTGTAGCTATCGAATTTCAATATTTGCTTCAAACTCTGCATCCAGTCTGTACACTTTTTTATGGAGGTGATAATTGCAGCCTTTGAAATGCAAATGTTCCTTTGTATCCTCAGAACAGAGTGATCTTCTGCCTGTCTGGTGACTGTGTGTAGGTGTGTTTCCTAATTGTGCATACAATGAGAGTGTCTGCTTTGCTTCTCGTGTAATCTCTCACAGGTAATGAGAGAAACTAGCACCCAGGTGAAATGGCCATCCAAACTAAAGATTGGAGCCAAGTCAAAGAAAGGTGCCAAAGCCTTTATACTACGTTCAAACCAGTGATTTATTTCTCCTCTCATGTTCTTTACTCCTCCACTCTAATCACCGTTACCTATTTACCACAGAAAAAGCAGATGTTTGAGAATAGTTTGCTATTTCCAAATAGACCCCCATGTGAAGGTGGAAGGGAAGAGAACCAATGTTATGGAAGCCAAAAGGAAGATACTAGAAGTACTGGAAACCAAGGTAAGAGCTGTCAACAGTATACAGATAAACACACAGATGAGCATTACATTATGACCACATGCCTAATTGTGTTACTGTGCAGTGAAAAGACACCCTCGACTCCTCAAAGAATAGACCTAAACTAATAAACTAAACATCTGAAGGTTTGCTGTGGTAATTAATGGTGAAGTATATGAGACTGAATTATTTTAATCATACAGTAGTATCATTTAATGTAGCACTAATATACACCACGCAAAGGTAAGTGGTACGTGTCATAGTAACGTCCATCTGAGTGACAGGACCCATGTTCTTCCAGGAGAATATTGCCCAAAGCTTTGTACTGCTTAGACCAGCTTGAATTCTTCCAACAGTCCCTCTTGGTGCCGCATTTTCCCCAGGCGAGGGAGGCACATGCACCCAGCCATCCATGTGAAGTAAAAGAAAATCTGATTAATCAGACTTTGCAACCTTCCTTAATTGTTCCATGATTTGATGTTATTGCTCATGTTCTAATTTTTGATGCTTTTGGAAGTGGACAGAGGTCAGCATAGCCTCTCTGACTGGTCTGTCGCTCCATATGCAATAAACTGTGACGCACTCTGTATTTTGACACCTTTCTATCAGATGCAGCATTAACTTCCTCAGCAGTCTGAGCTAAAGTAGCTTGTCTGTTGGATCAGACTAAATGGGATTCCTTCCTTGGACCCGTTTTGACAGATACTTACATCTGAAGACCAGAAAAGCCCACATGATCTGTTGTTTTGGAAAAGGCTCTGACCCCATGATCCTGTCATTACAGCTTGACCTATATCAAACCTCCTCAAATCATTCATGCTTGCTCATTTTTCTGCTTCTAACAAATTTACTTCAAGGACAACATGCTCACTTAATGCCTATTATACTCCACCTACTAACAACAGATAATCAGTGTTATTCACTTCACTTGTCAGTGATCATACTGTTATGCTCGATTGGTGTAAATGCGTTCATTTGTTAAACTAAAGTGAAAGTTACAACATTTTCTGCTACAAAGTGAGTATGCAGTCCTTCATTTGTGTGACCAACAGCTGAGCAAGGTGACTCTGAAGATGGATGTGGCCTTCACAGAGCACTCCCATGTCATCGGAAAAGGTGGTGGGAACATAAAGAAGGTGATGGAGGTCACATGCTGTCATATCCACTTCCCTGACTCCAATCGTCACAACGCTGCTGGAGAGAAGAGCAATCAGGTTGAAAGCTAGTATCTACAGTCATATTCATCAAATTAGAAAGTTATTGAAAAGTTCATTTTATTTCAGTAACTCAGTTCTCTAAGTGAAAAACAATTTATAGCTTATTTATACACAGACTGATGATTTCAAGCATTTATTTCTGTTAATTCTGATGATTTCCTGCTCACAGCTAATGAAAAGAAACCAAAACAAATTTTCAATACAGAAATGTGGTAATGCGTTAATACCGTCTTAAAGGTTATTTTCACAAGATACGTTTAATTTGACAAACGAGCCTCATCGGAACATATATTTAAATTTATTGAATATTGTAAAAGTGAGACCACTGGCATACAGGTTAAAGATTAAAATATTCAGTTTTATCTATTGGTCTTATTTTTTTCAGGTCTCTATTGCTGGGCCCATAGAAGGGGTGGAAGAAGCCAGGAGGAGGATAAGAGTAAGCAGTCAATCTGAACGGGAACTTTATTTCAACACTGCAGTTCTTCACTGCAGTCAGATATATAGATCAACACTCCGATCAATGGAATGAAAAGAAAAAAATAACACTGCTTATTTTCAAAATGCCAGGATTTTCTGCAGTCTGTCAGCAGCTTTGGGTGACACTGATTTTTTTTGTCTTCATCACACTGTAGGCCCTCCAGCCGCTGTCACTGTCATTTGAGCTGCCGGTCAGCCTGGTACCCCAGGCTCTGCCAGATGCAGGCTCTCCACTTATCCAGCAGGTGGCCCAGACTTTGGGGGTCAGTGTGAGCTTCAGGGCTGTGCCGCCACTGCCTCAAGCCCAGTCACCATTTTATGGAAGCTCCTGCACAGTTTGGGGGCTGCAGGGCAATGCAGCTGCTGTCAAGGTTATTTTCACCGAGAGCACAGTTCACACACATTCGAAATCTTGTATCAGTAATATCATATTGCAACTCTTGTTTATATATATATTATCACCTGACAGAAGGCGATATGCATCCTGATGGAGCTTCTTCTTGGGTCAGAGGTCACTGGGGGAATGGTGAGCAGCCAGCTGGATGTCACTGCCCAGCAGCATCTCTTCCTGCTGGGGCAGAATGGTGCTAATTTTCTGAGCGTTATGCACAAGACCCAGACCCAGATCATCCTTCCAGACCTTACTGCTCCACAAAGTCCACCCTCACTGCTCATTCAGGGCAGCCCTGATGGAGTGTGTCTAGCTCGACAACAGCTCATGGTGCACGCACACCTTTCTTTTTTTGTGTTTGTGTCGTGTTGCTTCTGCAACAGCCCCCTAGAAAATCACTATTGTTTCTGTATTTTGTTTTTTTTATTTACTGTAAAATACATGTGCACACATCTAGGACTGCTTGCCAGTGTGTTTGATGTTTGACATGCGTGAAGATGGGGAGGAAGATCCTTGCAAACTGGCTCAGATGATGCAAAACCTCGGAGTCTTCATTAGTGTCAAACCCAAAGTGAAACAGACCAGCAAGGTGAGTGTCATCCAAAAAACATATGCTCTATTTACATGAGACACCATTAAAAATAATAAAAGAAAATAATTCAGTGGGTTTGTTGGCTCTTGGCTCAATCTCTTTAAATTTACATTCAGTTTGGCAGCAGACTGTAGGTCTTGTGATTGCTTATTTCGCAAGAATTCTGATAAAAAAAAGAAAATTTTTTTATAAATTCACTTTACTTTAAAATTGTAAATTCATTCACTGTTTAAGATCATTCTGCTGCAGTGGGCTGAATACTAATGGGGAAAAAAATCTGTGTTGATGTATATTTATCAGTCAGTGGTGGTGAAGGGTCTGGAAAAGAACATCTCCTGCATTTATGAAGCCCGCCGTCTGCTCCTAGGACTCGATTCCTGCGAGACTGCAAAGATAACCACAGTAAACCCTGACCTTATGTCACCTGGCAGCGGGCTGGCAAACTGTTGGCTCGACAGTTTGCTGCAGCAGCTTCGCTTCTCTGAACAGGGTAAATTTACACAAATATGTGTAGCTGTACAGCCATCCAAATATAATAAAGGTTTAAACGCTTCAGCTGCATATTTTTACACTTCTGTTTCTACATACATGTTTGCACCTGCAAACATGTATGCCTTCTGCACAAAGCCCTCACTAAGGAATTCTGTGTGCACTGCCGTAGCTTGGCCACACTGAAATAATGTACTATGCATGTTTCTCACCTTCCTGATCAGGCTCTGCACCACCTCAAACTAAAGAGGTGCTGACTGGTACTAAACCCCACCCTTCACCTCCACCAGGCCTCATTTCTCCAACTGACGAGGGCAGGACAGGGCCGAAGGGAACAGACAGTCGCCAGCTGGAAAAGGTGAGTCATTGTTCATGTTAAAAAGGTTCAAGGCTAAAAACCGACTGCAAAATCTATACAGAATCCAAAATGTGTTTCTAACCTCTTCCATAGATCCTTGAAAATGAGTATCAGTCTGACCAATCAGAGGAAGAGACCGTTGAGGTTGCAGGGATGTCACCATCTGAGGTGTGCGAAGCGGTAAACAACAACATCAGCAGGGTGGGTCTAAATGGTAGAAGGGGGAGTCTCCAAGGTCCAGAAATCAGCAAACTGCACAGCCAGGGCAGACGCCATTCCACAGGGCAGGCGCTAACATACAGGTGAGTTCTCATCGATCTTGTGCCAGCTTCTATTTCATATAATCCTCCAAATTTTTTAACCAAGTTTAAATAAGGTGGAACTCTAATTAGCATTTTAAGCAGAGTCACAAATTAAAGGGTCAACCTTATTGAAAACCAAGATGTTGTATCCAGATGGAAGATGAGTCATCACTGAAAGGATTTATTTTACCCACGACAGAATAATTTATATAAACACACAGTCTCAGATAAAAACACCTGCATGAGCCAGATCCGTTCAAAAAGTCTGATTCTTGCGGTAATCAGTAAGTGAAACCTCTTTATTTAACATGTTGTGCTGAGTCTTTTAATATGTGGAATACATTTGTTTTCTGTTCCCCTTTATTCTGATTCATTAAACATGTTGGCAACATCATGCCGTAGGCCCGCTTTTCTTCAATGGGGACAAGAGAGCTGAATCTTTTGAGTGGTAGATGGAGTTAATTACAGCGCAACACATTTGGGAGATTTACCTTCCAGTTGAACATTGACCCTTAATATCCATTTAGATATTATGGACCTTTGATGGAAATTGGTTGCACTGGATTTCATTTAGGGGTTTCAAAGTAAAGCCTGAAAAAACGTATTCTCACCCTTTTTAGATTTTTATTTGTAAAGAATTCTTGAAACCATGTATAATTTCCACTTCACTATTGTGTATTGTTTTGTGTTGGTCTATCACACCAAATCCCAATTGAAGTGTCAAGAAGTTCAAGTGGTATGAATACTTGTGCAATACAATATAAATGAATAACAAGCCTTCAGATGTTGCATATATTTTCACTCATCCCACCATGTGTGTGTGTGTCCTGAATGTGTCAGGTTGCTGAACACAGAGACAGAGGGAGGGGGTAGCGAGCGGAGGAACAGCCTGAGGAGAGATGTTCCTCGGGCCCAAAATGTTCACGCTGACTCATCTAAGGCTAAGGTGAGGAAAAGCAGAAACTGCAGCCTTTTTTCAGTACCAACCTGATTAAAAGTAATTCTCTGTGGACCAGCAATGAAATCTGCCTCATCCCCGTGGCACAGAGGATGAAAAAGAGGACACTTTATGCCAACACAAGTTGACGAGATAAACTGAAAATAACAACATTTCATCCAGTCTGTTATGCCATTTATTGGTTTTTCCATCCTTGATCAGGTTGGAATTTGATTTGAGAATTGATTTTTGTGCTTGTTTCCTTCCACCCCTGTTTGTCTTCTCTCTTGCAAATGTTACAGTGTGGTGGATTAACAAGTTTAGTGTCACAACAGCAGGACGTTTCATGCGAGTGGTTATTTCTCTAGTAAATAAGGTTCCTGCAGCACACCCTGGGCAAACAAAGGGAAAAAAATCTATTTCATTGCATTTTTTATTTGCTTTTTGCTTTGTAGGATTATGACTATGAGAAGAAGAAACTGCTGGCAACAAGAGGTTGGTGCTTTTAAATGCTCAAACATTTTGGGTTTGATTACTCAGAAACATGCAGCTAGACAACAGACAGTTTTAATATTTAACGTACAGTTTAAAGAATTGTGCACAGAGTGAAAGCCAAAGATGCACCAATCAGGTAACATTTCATTGCAAGTCTTAGGAGGAGGAATTTCTGTAAAAAAGGGTTTTACTCATTCAAAACTAAAATAAAATCACTTGAAGATTTATTAGCAATTATTAGACGAAGTTAGCATTATTAACTGCAAAAAATTCTCTCTCTCTCTATGTATTCCCTAGAAAATGTAGACCCTTACCTTGTATCTGTGATTTTAAAAAGGTTCCTGACAAAAGCTGACAAAAATAAAACAGTCAATAACTGGCAGTCCCCACATTTTCATTCCTGAAAAAGTAGTGCAAAAAACAACAAAAAAAGTATGAAATAGCAAAGTGGCTAAATTGCTTAGTTTTTTTTTTACACACGTCACTGATTTTGAAAAAACCTAACTTTGAGTCTTCTTCTTCCACACCGGACCTTGCGAACGGCATGATGGATGTAAACAATTATCAGGAAAGCTTGAAAGAAAATCTCATTCTGTCTCTGAGAAAGCTGCGGCTTTGGCCTCACTGGATAGGACAATGATCCCAACCACACCTCAAAGTCCACCAAGGCTTGGTTTCAGAAGATGTTCTGGAAGGTACTAGAGTGGCCATCATTGTTGCATGAGTTAAACTCTATTGACAGTCTTGGGTAGGATTTGAAAATAGAAGATGCAGCACACAAACTCAAGAATATTAATGAATAGGAGGCTTGTGCCATAGGAGGTGGACTTACCTCAGCGCTAGAACCTGGTGACTTGCTATGAATCACTTGCAGCAAGTCAGAAAAGCAAAGGGTTCTCTCCTAAGTGCTAAAGATCTTTGTCATGAAGGAGTTGATCAACAATTCTGACACTGCAGTAGTCGTTGAAAACAAGATTTTTGTCTTTCATTTGGAGAAACCACTTGTAGTAGTGGTGGTGATGAGTGATTTGAATCGTTCTTGTTTAATTTATTTGTTGCAAACAGCTGATTGTTATTTTTTGCAGTTGATGTTGAATAATTTAAGGTTAAGTTGTAAGAAACAAAGCTGTTAATTCTGGGTGTTGAGGACAAAGCAGAATATTTTCTATTTTCTGTACAAATCTTGATGTTAGCATTGCTTTACAGGGTTTGGTGATTCATGTTTAAGAAAAAAAAAGTACTTTTTTCTTCGTTTTTTCCCCGGAATAAAATTAAACCAAAACGGGGGGAATATTCGGGCCAGGAACAGTGATTTCATAGAGGAGGCTCATTTCAGTGTTGCTCACTGCCAGGACAACTGATAAAGGGGACCAGTTTATAGGCTGCACTCTGCCAAAGTTATAATAGAGAGGTATTGGCCCTCCTACCAAATTCACACAAGCTGGGTACACAACCCAGACGCAACACACGGATCCAGTCACTCTTGCATATACACACAACCGTACACACCAGTAAAGAGATGCATTGCCTCATCTTTCATGGTGAATGAGAAATCCCATGGAGATCTGAAGCCAAATGGCACCAAATTCCATCTGTATTGTTTTATGGGAAAATGAATTAGCAGTTTGAATGGACCATCTGCCTTACAATCATTAGGAACTCCCATATGCTGGTGCATGAATGGGGCATTTACTCACACAGATACACTAGTGCACATGCAAATACTGTACCAACAGTCATAATCATGTTAATATTTCGCTTTGTGCGAAGTGCTGTTGCTGTTTATGAAACGCATTCACACGTTGAGGAAACCCACTGCTTGTCACAGGCAATCTTAGCAAAAACTATGTGTGACTGATTTTGTTCAATCCAAAGGAAGAGAATACATATTTCCATGATAGTTATACATATTTATGATATTGAGTGCCATTTCTTTACAGCTGCACAGCTTTCTGCAAATGTTATCGTATTAAATTCACCTATTAACATTATAAATAATATCTTAACTTCACCATGTGACAAATTACATCCCTTTCATCAAATCACTGGATGACAAAGACACTAATGTTATACACAGCTGCATTTTATCTTTGGCAAAGTAGTCTAATTTTTCTCTCATGGATTTTGTGTTACACTGGGTGAACAGCCATGCAGAGGAAGCCTGTGGTCACAGAAGTCCGGACCCCTACAGACACCTGGAGTGGCCTCGGATTTTCCAAGTCTATGCCGGCTGAGGCTATCAAGGAGCTCCGTAGCATCAGCCGGCACAGCTACAAACCTTACCTGAGCGCTAACACCAATCAGCAGCAGGTGCAAAAAGAGATTACAGCTGACTATCATAAATGGAAATATATTAAAAGCACTGTGCCTTTAGCTTAGTGCAATATTGGTTCAAAAAGTAGATGTTGTTGGACCCCCTTTAGGTTTGATTATGTCATATCACAACTTTTATTGTATTCAGTGTTCCATGATTCAGTGTTATTGGCAGGAGACTCAGTCTCTCATACAAAGACAAACATATGATTAAGAGCTAGACCCTATGGAGATAAATCGAGATCACAGCCCTGCTAAACCCTCCTTTCAAAATGTGAATTTAATGATCATTGTCAAAAAAAAATTGGATTATTATTTATTGATGTATTTTTTGTACAGGTAATGTTAAATTAGTTACTTTTGTTGGATGTGATCTAGAAGGAGTCTTTTGTACTAGTTTCACTTCACTGCAGTTTTCATTTGTTTTCATTTATCTCTCTGTGTGAGTAAGCACTGCCAATTTGGACGCTAAATTACATGAAATCTTATATTACCACCAAGGCTAGCACAGCATTTTCTTTCCAGCTTGTTTATCTGATCTGTTTTACCTTATGTTCTTGTGTTTTTTAAATAAAAAAACAGGGCACCAAAAACAGGGCACCAGCTAGAAGTCTCCAGCTAGAAGTCACCAGCTAGATGGTTCTTCCTTTCAAGCAAGGAAGAACCATCCTTTCTTGAAATACAAATAAATAAAAATAAAAATAAATAAAATACAAATAAAATCAGAAGTTTACATACACTCATCATGGGAATGAAAGTTACATTAATTTTGCCTTTTATTATTTATTTGAACCTTTTTTGAACACCGCAGTTTTGGTAAAAAAACCCAGAAATTTCTACATATGCATTTAAACATATACATATACCCCTATTAATATTGGTAACTGTCCCTTTCGAAGGACCTCAAAGAAATGCATTTGTAGGTATTTACAACATTGTGGCCGCATAAGTAAACTCTCTTCTTGGCAGAATTGAAAGAGCTCTTTTAAACAGTTTGGTTTCCTGTCAAAGGCTTAATCTACACATTTTCAAAAAAGTTGAGGTCAGGGCTTTGAGGAGCCTGCCCAGAGAGTTTAATGCAAGCCTCCCAAAACCAATTTTAAAGTGTGTTTCAGATCATTTTCCCTCTTGTGTCCAAGTTTTAACCATCTGACCCAAACGGTCCAGGAAACACCAACGTTATAAAGCCAGTCATTGAGTGGGAGCTGCTTGAAAATAAGTGTCACTGTCAACTGTGACTTGAGCTTTACTTCAAAATGGACAGAGGAGGTGAATACCAGGAAAGAAGTGTCTTCTCCATAATCCTCCCTGTTAAGGTTACCTAAAATAAGCAGCTGTCTACGTTAAAAAAGCCAAATGCTTTCTGGAGAAGTGTTTTATGCTCAGATGACACTAGACAAAAAGTATGTTAGGAGCAGTTAAGGTAAGGCTTTCAAGCCAAACAACACAGCAGCAGCACTCAAGCAGGGTGGTGACAGCTTCATGCTGAGGGTCTGTTTCGGTGTCAGCACCAGTATATAGTATATTACACATATTGGGTGGAATAACAAAGATGGAAAATTAAAAAAACTTCCAACTTGAACAACCTGATCAATGATCCTAAACACACATACAAACTGGATTTGAAAACGAATAAAGAAAGCTATTATAAAACCTGTGGAATGGCTCCAGACTAAACCCTGATGAAAAATCCTTGACTATGCTGTTTTTTTCTTCAACTTACAAAGGGATCTTAATCTAGTGGCTGTGTAATTAAACATTAGTGAGCGTGTATTTTTATATTTGAGCCTGGATGTATAATCAAACCCGTGCAGCCAATCCATGTTTTTAAAATTCGTTGCAGTTGTATGTTATATTAGCACTGAAGCCAGAAAAAGAATTCAATTCAATTAAATGATAGAGTTTCGAAAATTATTATAATATCCATGATCATGATAATTGGACGTAACCTTCTGATCAGAGATGAACATTAAGTTTTTGATTAGCTTTTTCTTTGATAGGTCAGGCATTGGGAGCTGACTGGTTATAAACTGGTTCAGTTGCTGTTTTTGAAAATTATGTCAAGTTTGTGAGAGGGCACAACCATTTATTACTGTAATTTGAAAACAAAAAGACAGAAACAGCAGACATGACTCATTAATGCCAATGTTTCTTTTCATGCAGTGTTGGGCTGCTCAGATGGGGAAGGCGTGTATCGGCAGTGACTCTGAGAACTGGAGGGACAGACGTGGATCCACATCTCAGCTCGTCTCTTCCTCCTCCCCCTCTTCCTCATCCCCATCCTCCCCCTCCACAACTCCACCTTCCTTTCCTCCCTCCAAAGCCTCCTTCTCTGCGTTTTCATCCTCAGTGAACAGAAACAGAAATGACAAGTCATGTAAATCACGCTTGCTTTTAAAGTTTGCCTTATTTGACTGACACTTTTTCCCCTCCTTAATTTCTAACCATTCAAAATCTACTCTCGATGTCTAGTGGAAAACTATGCCGGTGGCTGCTTTTTCGAAGGCGCGTGCTCTACAAGGAGGGAGTCAACCTGCAGTCAGTGGAGCCCGCCCCCCCTTATGACGGATGACCTACCCGAGCTGCTCAGCCAACTTGGGTTAATCAAATACATCGACCTGTTTGAACAACAGGAGGTAAGGCGCATGCAGAGACTTACAACAAGAATCACATTTCATCGTCAGCTCGTTAGCACGCTGGTTTGAGAAGTTACTGCAAAGCCTGACACAAATGTGCATACTCATTTCTGACCACCTGCCAAAATCTTTTTGGATTGGCTTCTTGATTTAAAGTTCTTCTATTCCTTACACAGATCGACTACCAGACATTTCTCACCCTGTCTGATGAGGACCTGAAAGAAGTAGGGGTCTCCACTTTCGGAGCTAGACGCAAGATGTTATTAGCTATCTCAGGTGAGGAACTGCTAAAGCTGTCAGTCAAAAACAGAAGATTTTCTTTGCTTCATTTTTGAGAAATAATTTTTTTTCTCATCCAGATCTGAACAAGAGTGAAAGGAGGCTGTCGGATGCACAACCTGTAAAGCCCGGCTACCTGGAAGGTGGCGCGAGTGGCAGACTTCCACGCATCTTGGATGTGGATGTTGCAGCTCAGAGTAACCGCTGGTGAGAAGAGACACCAAACGGATCTGAGCTTTTAATTACACAGCAATGCTGCCAGAGAAAAAAGGTCTTTACTGCTGTTCATTTACAAGAAACTGAGAAGCAAAAAACTCAATATAAAGATTTATATCCAGTGCCTTATATCAAGAGCCATATTCCAAAGCTTTTTGTTTTATACGACTCAAGAGAAGGATGCATTCCCTTCCAAAGCTGGGACTTCACAAGAGCCTTTTGAGTATCTGGGGCGGCTGCGGCTCAGGTGGTAAGAGTTTGTCCTCTAACCGGTGGGTTGCTGGTTTGAATCCCCGTTCTGTCTGTCTCAGTCATGGCGTCTTTGGGCAAGACACTCCATCTGAGTTGCCTGCTGATGGTGGTCAGAGGGCTCGAGGGCGCCTGTGTTTGGCAGCCATCACATTGTAGCTCACCACTGTCTGTGTGTGAATGTGTATGTGAATGACTCATTTAGTGTAAAGTGCTTTGGGGTCTCTGGGAACTTAATAAAGCAATATACAAGTTCAGGCCATTTACCATTTATTTAGGGTGTTATTTTTACACACTTTTGTATGTAGCTGTAAATAAAAATTTTGTTTAAGATAAAAAAAGTCTTTTAGTTAAAGCTTATGAATCACGACAGTGCATTTATGCTTTTATTGGAGCGCAGACACACAAAAAAATATTGTGAATGAAATGCAAAGTTTAGCTTCATTTATTTCTTGGGCATTCTGGTTAAATGACTAGTGCTCTGTGGGGGCTAAGAAATTAAAGCATGCACTAGAGGGCAGTGGTGCCCCACTGTCTTAAATATCTGTGTTGTATGAAAAATTATGGATTTGTTTCACATCGACAACAGCCTTACAATCCCTGGTGGATAAGGTGTTGTTAATTTTGAAATGTACATCAGTAACAATGAGACCAAGAAAAACAAATCTAAAACCTCAGCTACTCTATGCTCAGTTACTCTCATTGGTCACTAAGCTGATTTAATGTTCATTTACCATTAGTTATATATCAGCAAACCATTGTACCCATGAACATAGTGGTGCTTAATCAAACTAGTGTAATTTTCAAATTTGAAATACTTTTTCTTGGATTATTTTGGATCCCTCTGCTAGCAGGCAAAAGGATGTCTTGATTTGCTGAGAGGCTTCACAAGTTGGCTTGTTCAGCGGCAGCCAAGCATGAAACACAGAGAGTGACAGGAAGTGCTGTGCTGTGACAGATTAGGTAGAAATGATCCCTACTTATTACAATGTCTATGCCAATTACATAGGCAGACTTTAAAGTGCTGATCCTCAAATCTGGTCCTTGGGCTCTGGAGAACAGCTGAATTTCTATCCTGCTGGGTAGTTAATTGCATTCCCCTGAGGTCACAGGTCTAAATAGGTTGGTGATCGAGCGGCTAGAATGAAAACTACCAAGAAAAAAAAAAAGAGCAGTGCTTTGAACCTCCACAAGTGAGCCACTTGCACATTTCACTTGCGAAGTGGCAAATTTTTGGGAACGGGGAAAAAGGTTGCTTTGGTTTGGGAAATGAAAAAGCATAAACCCGAGGGGAAGAGTCGCGGGGCTTCTGTTGAGTTTTAAACGGGAAGGTCTATTTTTGTTACCCCTTTTTTAAAAAATTTTTTTTTATTTGGGGTTTAATGTGATTTTCCAAAAACCCTTTTCGGGGGCGGGGGGCGGAAGTTTTTCCCATAAAACAAAAATTATACAATAGGGATGATTTTCATATGCATTGTCTAAACATGTCAAAACTTTCATGAGCTGAACTATAATTTAGTGATGAAGAGTTTTAAGATATAATCCACTCATTAGTCGAAATGCCCATTTACGTCCCTCTTGTAAAACCCAAATGTATACATTAAAATAAAAAATTCAATTAACTGAAAATGTTTCATTCGCTTCTAAGAGCCGACTGGCACTGAACAAAAAATTTCGGGGGTTGGGACAAATGTATAAAAACCCTAGCATTTTAAAAATTTTACACAAACTTTAACTCGGGAAAAAAACCAGCTTTTTTTAAAAGGGGCCCCTGAAAACAAGTAAAATTAAAAAAAATTTGTGGTACACACAACACTGTGTTCATGATAAAAATTATATTTTAAATGAACATGCCTATTAAAGGTGACATTTGGACAAATGTGATACATAGTCTTCTCTTCAAGGGAAGGAGCAAGAGGTTGGGAATAAGAGCATACCTCACAGTTCATGTACGACCATGAGAGACGTCTTGAGTAGGTCAACAGCCAGACCATTTAGACGACCACTCTTGTCAGAGATCAGGAATCTTAAAGTTTCAAAAGGTCCTTGATGTGGTTTATTATGAGAATAAATGCCACAATCTAATGGTAATCAGCAGCTGCAAATTAGACTTTTTTTTTTAAAGGTAAACTTTAGCTTTTTCATGCAGAAAACAATCGGGTCAGTTTTTGTTTTGTGTTGTGGGGAGTGTTCTATTTTGGGGTTAAATTTTGGGTGGGGAACTCTTTTGGAGTTTTTTATAAATCACTTCCCTTTAAATTGTAAAAAAAAAACCAAATTAAAAAACCTAAAAACCATTTTTGTGAATTATATCTCCATGTACATTTCTGCATGAAATTTCTTCGAGCCCAAAGTGAGTCTCGGGATGAAATTTGAAAAAAAAAAAAGGTTTTGTAAATTCCCCTGGAGATAAAAGTAGTTAGACTTTCTGGTATTTAAGTTTTTGCTCCCCTACGAAAGGGAAAATGGGGGGCCCCAAGTGCTAATTTTTTTACATTTTTAAAGGGGGCCTTCAACCCCCACGGAAAAAAATCATTCCAAAAATTCTTCCTCTTACGGGGGAAAAATAATCCAAAAACCAAAGGTCTCATATATATTAAGATAATAAAATTATTTTATATATATTTTTTATTTTTATATGACACATATGAGTTCTTATTGAAGATAGAGACTTCACAATCATTGCTTTCTTGGCTACTTTTCTTGGCTACTTTTATTCAATGTTTTTTTTTTTTCTTTTACATTTTTCTCAATGTCAGACAAATGAATATAACTCTTGTGAGTCCACCATGACTTAAAGGCAAATGCTTTAAAAATGATCATATGGGCTCTTTAAAGGGCCAAATCTTCTTAAAGGAGCAATAACCAATAACAAAATTAATAACAAAATTAAAAAAGAAGACCCACTCCCATTAATATTAATACCGCTTTGCTCAAGAATCATCTGTCTCCATGGGTTTTTGGATTGTTTGGAGGATCCACCCAGCATGTAGGCCATCTGTGGACAATAACGAAGGAACTAATAGAGAAATGAAACAGAACAATGGGAAGCGCCCTGAGGATAAAACATAGCCACACACTCCCCTTACAGTGATGAAGATGGAACCCTCACTCCAGGAAAGTGAGAAGGAGACCAGAAAAAGAAAATAGAAACTGTAATAAGAGTGTGTGAGAAGGAATGTGTGTGTCAGAGTTTGTGTGAAAACAAAATGAAGAATATGAACACTGCAACAGAAGTGCTGCTAACCCAAAAATAATAACAATATGATCAAAAAAGGGTTTAAATTATTAGTCCCAACTTTGGGGAAATAGTCTGCTTTAAAAAACAGAAACCTAAAGCAAGGGGGGGTAAAGTTTTTTTAAGGGACGGCAGCTGTACTTCCCCCTTTTGGGACTTTTCTTTAGAAACAAACAATGTGTGTTTAGAACCAAAGACTATCCTTGAGAAAGAGCACATCTCTGGCTGTCGAGAAAAACAGATAGAGGGACTGAGGTATCTATAATGCTATCAGAGTGAGTTTAGTATTACACAATCAAAATACCCATGTGGGTAATGCAATACTGATGGAACATTGTTTGGTATTTACCGGTTTGTATATGGCATTGATTATATATTTTTTATTGGACTCAAAATCTATAGCTGCAAATTCCAATTCTTAAATGGCTCAGATCAGTATTGGGGGAAAATGAATCCAAATTTGAACTGTTATAATATAAATTACACTTTTCTAAACAGACATCTAAAGTGATTACTGCATGCAATGTTAGTTAATAATGGGTAGAACACTTAGTCTGAATTTGCAGACAGCCTCTGTTGTAAAGCTTGCTGTCCTTTGTATGTTGGAAGAAGCCTGACTTTAAATCCGGTCCTAACTTTGTGCTTTGTCCAGCTTCCCAGTTGCTGCACTTAGTACACCAGCTTATTCCCAGAATCTGTCAAAAATAATGTATTTTAATATTTGTTTGAAATACCTTCTTTACCATGCATTAAGTTGTACTTTTTCCATCAAGTATATAATTGGATCCAAACAAACCACTGACTGAATATTTAAATTACTAACTCCTACTAAGTTGAAAAACAATCAAGCTTATTCATAAGTCTGGAGACGCAAGTGGAATAGGTAAGGTCACAGGGTTGATGCACCCTTTACATCCCCATGTGAAGCGAATTACTAATTCACTCCGACAGTGACTGTAGTGGACTGCTGACTAAGCCTGTCCAGGCAAAAAGATTCAGCTGTCCTTTTAGCCTCTGATTGTTGGTATGATGTCTTTTCAAAGTGCTGAGCATGGTTTCAGTGTAGCGAGGTCAGCTGTCCCATTAGCCAACGACATTACAAAAACACTCATTAAGCCTCCGTGTTCTTTTTGGTACCTACGGACTTTGTCATTCTCCTCTTTCAAAGAGGCGCGTGATAAGAGTAGTTTAATTCACTACCATTTATCTATGGCTCTAAAAGCGGATGCTGCTTTCTCAAGGCTGGAAAAGTCAGAGCTGATAGAGGGCTTTGATTGGTCGACTGCACAGAAATCTAGGCATTAGGAAAAGAAAAAAAGGACAAGAAAGACAAACTTGTGTGAATATATTTGGGATTTCAAAGTGAGCTAAAGGATGTGTTTTTATTCATGATTTCCTTATGACTTTGGATGTAATATATGAGGTAACATGTTGAAAAGAAGAGACAAGTGGACATTGGCACGTATGGTTCAAAAGACACTCAAGGTGTCACTTTACTTAAATTTTAAAATAAATAAAAGTTCACGCAGTTGATTTCAATTCACTGAACATATCCAATATTGGGAGGCAGAGCAGACTCTCGTCTCCGCTGGATGTCATATGTCCTCCCAGCTCAGGAGCCGCTACCTCATCCAGTGTCCATGCACAGTCAAAAGGCCTCAGCAGCCCTATTCACCACTTAGCAAAATACCAGTAGGCCAAGGCATACAGATTTGCACTCCATGCCTTCTATCTCTCTACAATACAAATTCATACCTCCTGAGATTGGGAGAAGAACCGAAAGGACACTAGACAGCATCAACATAGCAACAGCGAAGTATTGTAGCAGCCAAAATAGGCATCACTTTCAGTTTGAGATGCATAGAGCTGGACCTGGCCAGGTAAATCTCTCTTTTACAGATACAAGATGAGAAACATGCAACGACAACAACAATACATCATTAATCTCATTGTTTCCTGGGCTTTCTGGACACATTCAAAAAACAAAAAAGAAATCAACAAATAATTTACAATCCTCCAGGAAATAACAGAGAGAGAGAGAGAAGGGGGCAGGGGCGGTGTTGGTGGTGGGGGGAGGGCATCTCCGAGCTTTAAACTGTGGCAGCTTTTGCAGAAAACAATGGAGGGAACCCGTGGTGGAACAAAGAAAACAAAAATCAGCTGTGTACAAACAACAGGGAAGGGAATCCACAATCAAGCCTTCTTTGAGGAAACATATTTACATCCAATATATCAGCTAATGTATCTGGGCTTACCGACTGACCAGCGACACTTATACTCACAACAACAGGAGAGAAAGAGGACGAGAACAGAAAAAAAAGAAGTATCTATATTTGAAGAGTTTAGAGTTTGGAGGATTTTTTTGGGGGAGTAAAAGCAGGGAGTGGACAAAATTCTTAGAGGGTCTTGACCGTTTTGCTTAAATGTTATAAGGTCTGTTTTACTTCTCAGACAAAAGAGTGGAACTTGAAGATAAAAAGTTTATATGAGATTCACTGAAGAAAACGATTGGGTAAATTGCAGGGATTACAAGAGCAGGTTTAGAGTCAAAAGATGGAACGCTGCCAAGGAAACTGGAGAAAGAGATGTCGGAATGGCTTCAGATCTGTGCCGAGTTATCAGAGTTTTCTGATCAGCTGATGGCAAAAAGTAAAATTATGTAGTGGAGCTACCAGATATAGCCAGTTTCATCATCCTTGTCCTCAGCCTCGTCCTCGTCGTCCTCGATAGTTCCCCGGGGTTGGATCCGGCCCCGTCTCTTCTTCTGCCTGCTACGTTCACTCTGTGCTGGCTCCTCCTCCTGGTCATCAAGGAGAATAACAGCGCCACCGCTACCATAATCCCCCGATGTCTCCGGGTCCTCATCTGTGAATGGATTACCAATAAATAAAGACAAGTACAAGTCAAGAACAACTTACATAGTGGATTAAAATAAAAATGCAGATCTTATTTCTTTTTATTTAATTTACAAGAAAACAGACTTTCTTGAAACCCTTAGAAAAAACAATATACAGCAGATAAAATGTATCTGAAAGTAATATAATCAGTATCAAAATCAAATGAAAGACCTGAGAAGATCTGGGAGATGTATCAACCTTCTGTACCAAGTTTTTCTTCAGGTCAGAAGAGAATATCATTCTAAAGTAAAATTTAATGGAAAGTTATGCATTTCAAGTGCTTGTAATTAATGTGCATGCACTGTACAGTATACTGCAAGCACTCAATACTGGGCTTCTTTTGCATGGACTACTGCATCAAGTGACATGGAGGTGAACAGCCTATGGTTCTGCTGAGGTGTTAAGGAAACCCAGGTTGCTTCAAAAGCTCATCCAAAGTGTTGGGCCTAGTGTCTCTAGTGTAATCCTCCTACTCGTACTCGTCGTCTTCCGCTTTATCCGGGACCGGGTCGCGGGAGGGCAGCAGACTCAGCAGAGACACCCAGAGGTCCCTCTCCCCAGACACCTCCTCCAGCTCCTCCGGGGGGAGCCCAAGGCGTTCCCAGGCCAGCCAAGAGACATATTCCCTCCAGCGTGTCCTGGGCCGTGTCCTGGGCCTCCTCCCGGTGGGACGTGCTTGGAACACCTCCCGAGGAAGGCGTCCAGGAGGCATCCGGTATAGATGCCCGAGCCACCTCAACTGGCTCCTCTTGATGAGGAGGAGCAGCGGCTCTACTCCGACCCCCTCCCGAATGGCCGTGCTCCTCACCCTATCTCTAAGGGAGTGCCCGGCCACCCTACAGAGGAAGCTAATTTCAGCCTCTTGTATCCGGGATCTCGTTCTTTCGGTCATGACCCAAAGTTCATGGCCATAGGTGAGGGTAGGAACGTAGACCGACCGGTAAATCGAGAGCTTCACTTTTCGGCTCAGCTCTCTCTTCACCACAACGGACCGGCACAGCGCCCTCATTACTGCGGCAGCCGCACCGATCCGTCTGTCAATCTCCCGCTCCATTCTTCCCTCACTCGTGAACAAGACCCCGAGATACTTGAACTCCTCCGCTTGAGACTAGTGTAATCCTTCTCTTAATAATACCCATAGATTATCTGTTGGCTTTAGGCCAGGCTAGTTTGATGGCCAACCAAGCACATTAATACCATGTTCAATAAACCAGGTATTGATACTTTTGGCACTCTGGGCAGATGCCAAGTCCTACTGGAAAATGAAATCAGAATCTCCATAACGCTTCTATGCAGGTGGAAGCACGAGGTTCTCTAAAGTTTCCTGTTTGATGGTTGTGCTGACTTTGGACTTAATAAACACAGTGGACCAACCCGAGTAGCTGACATGGCTCTTTAAATCATCACGTTGACTGTCAGAACATCACGTTAGACTTTTAAAAATTTGGACACTGTCCCTCTCCATTCATCCCCTATAACTTGAATTGGACTTAATAAACACAGTGGACCAACCCGAGTAGCTGACATGGCTCTTTAAATCATCAC
Organism: Crenichthys baileyi; assembly: GCA_036173005.1. Lineage (NCBI taxonomy): Eukaryota > Metazoa > Chordata > Actinopteri > Cyprinodontiformes > Goodeidae > Crenichthys > Crenichthys baileyi. Next base: position 120,379 of record JAHHUM010000621.1, on the reverse strand, counting down.
GTTGACTGTCAGAACATCACGTTAGACTTTTAAAAATTTGGACACTGTCCCTCTCCATTCATCCCCTATACCTTGAATTGGACCGCTAAGAAACACTAAGAACGGTCCAGAGTTTTTTCTCTCTCAGTCCAGATAAGTTGGTCCTGGAATAGCCCCTGGTTCTTGTCCTGGATACGTCCTTGTTGCTTGTGCAGCTTTTTTTCACCCAACTTTTTCCTTCTGCTCAACTTTCCATTAATATGCTTGGAGACAATACTCACAATATAACTTTTCTGAACTGAAATCGTTTTTTTAAATAATTGGTCCTATGTTATATCTAGATTTCCTGAGAAACTGATTTTTGTTCTTTCAGTACCTGCAAGCTCCACTCATCAAAATTAACTAAAATAAACCCTTGAAATATGCTCTGTTTGTAATGAATCTATATAATATATGATACATATTACTTTCTGAATTAAATTATCTTAATAAATGTACTTTATTATGATATCTTAAAATATACCAGTTACTCTTTGTAAATCTCCTTGGTTTTGTAAAACTACAATTTTATCTGTCCAACTGTCTTTGTTTGACATCTCAGGAAGATTTCTTAGATTCATTTAAAGAAATGGGAAGAAATTGCATCTTTGAAACAGTTTGATGGTTGCAAAATGCTTTTCTGACATGTGATATGTGCAGACATGATATTGGTTTATTATTGAGTTAGGAGCCTTTTTTGCCATAATGATTCAGAAATCAGAGTTAAGGGGTCCTGGAAAAACAAAAAAAAAAACACTGAACTGGAATTGGTTAGAAACTGAACTCAGGCAGCCGAAATCCCAAATTAAACTAAAAGTGCTTGAGAAAGCCTTGAGAACTGTCGATTCAGAGCACTTTAAAAGACTACTAGAAAGCCTGTCTTCTTGAAAGGAAAAAAATGAACTGAGGGATGAATCAAGAATTTTGCACAACATGGCATTTTTCACTGATGTTCCAAAAATAGTTGCCTCACAGGTTGGTATGTACACACACACACTCCCATTGTTTCCACCCCATCATTTCTTGTATTTAAGCCAACTGAGTGGTGAGCTGTGAGGGTCGCTGTATGCATAAGGGAATGGGAGAACTCCAAGCTGCACCAGCCTGAGGCCATTCAAGCCAAGTCTGATGGGCTTGTTACACCAAAGACAAAAGGAGTGCTGTTGTCTGTGTTTGTCTATGTGTGCATCTGTGTGTGAGTGTGTGTCTGATGACTGGATAAACACCTTATCAATATTGGAAGCTGCAATTACTGGCTTTAGACCAGGCTAGCATTCGACTGAGCTGTAATGTGTGCTTCTGAGTCGGTTGTTTAATCGGTAATCGCTATGTCTGCCTGGATTTTTGCTGGCTAATTATTGTTCTGTTTTGTTCACAGTGAAATCCCTCTGCAATTGATTAACACCAAAGTGTTTGTTTTTTGACCATTTTCTTTGAATCCCAGATGCTGCCATGCAACGTCTGGTGGTAACGTCTTACTGTTTTTATTTCACTCTGATTGCTCTCCTCCACAAAGTCTGACTCGGTTTCCGTTTCTAAATTGCATTTCTAAGACTTTCCTTTTGACATTACTATCTCCTGTAAGTGACAAATATTTCTATATGACTTGCAAGATGAAAGTGGGAAAGATTTAAGAAGTAGATAAAATGGGACATAGAAGAAACTGTCAGCATGGATCTAGAGGAATGCCCAATATTTATTTCTTACATGATAAACTGAGTCTTTCTAAACAATTAAGCAAAGCACATCTACAGAAGCTTCTGTCTATATTTCCATATATTTTTTGACTTTATTGAGACACTTCACAGTCTATTCTTTATCCTAGTATGGGTAAAGAGTAGAGTGGCCTGCCTTTCTTTAATTATAAACCTGTGTTAACTGCTTTTCTCCAGGTCACACACAATCTTCCCAAAAAGCCACAGATCTAATCAAAACAACACATTTTCTGCAAAAGGCTCCTCAAGTTTGCTAGGTTGTTATAGTAAAATTATATATCTGAATGCCTGTCAGAATCTGTTATGGTCTTATAAATGGAACCTAAAAAATGTTTTATTAAAGTTTTACGTGTTGTGTACCTAATTTAAAAATGTATTAATGGAGTTATTATTGAGTAGTTGTTTTTTGATAATTGATGGTGTTAATCTCAATCAAAATATACCTGTTTTTTGTCCAATACATGTTTGAAATGATTAAATATGAAGGCAACCAGTTAGGAGATGCCTACAGCAACAGCTTGTTGATATTTTTGGAACTTAGAGTAGTCTTTCTGTTGTTTAAAATAGGTGTTTAAATAAATTAACCAAATTTATCATTGGCTACACAATTCAGAGCTCACACTGCTCAATGTCTGCTTCTGTTTGGTTGATCAGTCCTACGTGATGATTCCTCCCCTAAATGTTCCCTTTATGCAGCTGAGTTTTGTGCCTCAGACCGAACTTAAGAATCTATCAAGAAGACACACTAGACAGCAGTCTAGTCTATTTCTGTGAAAGGTTCCTGCAAGATTATCGTTTTGTTTTTCATCTATACACACTCTACAGAACATCATCTTAACCTTCAACTTAAACCTTTAAAGAGAAACCCGATTCATTATGATCCAGAGTGGAGGACCTTCATACATCCCAAGTCCAGTACCATCTGCTTGCCTCGGAGCGAGATTCTGAATCAAACAGGTGCTTGTGCCAAGATTTTCACTAAGGTTAAGCTGGGGGACAGGAAGTCAGATCTGCACACATGCGGAAATCCAGCCGGTTTTGTAAGTGGTGCAAGAACCCAGTTCCAACCAAAGTAAAGGCCTTCAATTCCTGTTCTATTGTGGCAGTTTTCATGCTGAAAGCTGACAGAACAAAGCTGGAAGAGTTTCATCTCCCCTTCTTTGTTTTCCTCCTTTCTAAGCACAAAGTTAGATAATTAAACTCAGAATTATGTAATAAAATAATCTTCTTTTAGGCTTAGTTACTAGCTCCTGTTGATCCTTCTCATAATCATTGGTAAAAGTGGCAGTTTTAGTGTGGATTCAGAATAAAGAGAAATATACAGAAATTGACTTAAACTGTTTTACATAATACAAATTACTCCCCAGAAAGGTAGGATATATCCTTTCAGTTTGATTGTTGATAGATTGTGAGACTGATTCATTTTTGAACATTAATACAGTTCAAAGTAGTTTAATATTACTGCAAAATGAGAAGTGAAGACAGATGTTTGGTGTCTACCTGAGTCTGACCACCAACACAACTAAAGTGAGATAAACAGAGGTCCAATCAGGAAGACACAACACAATCATGATGTATTTCTGCTTCTGAATTTTTAATAGTGTGCATATGTTAGTGTCATTTATTTGGTTTTACCGCAGCTAGGGTTGCCCTGTTTTCTGGATCCAGCGATCTCGTTGCCATATTTGTCCACACACCAGCACTGGCCGGTGCTGCTATGACACTGGGTTGGTTTGTAGTAGCCCTCCTCAGTGCAGCGAGGAATATAGGAGCCTATGAACGTTTGAAAAGGAAATGAAAATGAAACAAGAGAAGAAAAATGTGAAAGAAAAGGTAAGGAAGAAAGAAAGAAAAGGTTAAGAACATTAAGTTTGTAAAAATGGAACATATAATCCAGCTGCTGCCCAGGAGAGGCTACGTGTTTTTGTCCGGAAGTAGGAACTAAAGTTCTTGTGTATTCACAAGGGGAGTTTAACAATCAATTACTGCTGTGAAGGTTGCAGGACAAAAACCATACATCCTGCTTAAGTGGAGGCAGTCACTCTCGATAGCACAGACGCAAACAAGCATCCACACTCACACGCTTATTTTCCATTACCTTCATTTGACCCAGTCGGGGCTTATTTTTCAGGTCGTTTTGCTGTGAGCAGAAACAATATAAAATCTGCCCAATGGTGACAGGGACATTTATACAAAATGCTTGTTGATTTACATTGTATAGTTTGCTTTTAAATGCCATCACCAAGTTTCCCCATTTCGAAATATTAAAGATGGAGAAACTATATTTTTAGTGTTCTAGTGTGTGCATGTGTGTGTGTTTTAATGAAGGACATCAAAAGGTGAACGCCAGCTATCATTTTGTCAGACTGACCTATGAGGCTCTTTTTTCGACTCTGATTCTGGATCCTGCTTTTCTCAGTTTGACAAGGAAGTCCTGCAATGAAAGATGATACAAAATGGCTTCATTCATTCAATTCATAACAATACAGAAACAGATTCATCAGATTTTACAAACTTCCCTTGTCAATCCTTTTTGTTTCTACAGTTATCCCTGTCTCCCACCTCCACTGAACCATCCTCATACTGTCACCACACTCACAAGCTACCCCCTGGGATCCTCAGTGTTCGTATGATTTTTTTTCACAACTCACCCAGTCCAATCATACAGACTTGGAACTTCCAGGGTTATGATGGCCTTTCAACTTGTCCAAGTTTTCATCTGCAGATGCAGTAACTTTCTTTTTTAATTTTTTGGAAACATGTGAAAATGCTGTTTCGTCCTCTACACTGGGCGGTGCTCCCAGCTGCACATGAAGACGTAGTTTCCTGACGGTTTTAAGCATGCACAATTATCCCTGTAGTGAGCTCATTATTATGTGCTACCAGTGGAATGGGGGTGGGGGTGGGGGGGTGGGGTATAAACACCTCCAAAATGTACATAAAAGTAGGTTGCTGGTGGAACAAAGGATATTGTGTGTTTTTTTTTTTTAAAAAACATCAACATAAATGTGTATTCTAATTATTTTTCTGAGGAAAACGTTAGGACACCCAAACACCTAATAGATAGTCTTAAGCCCTGTGGCTGAAATATCTTCAGTTCAGGCCTTTAAGTTCTGCTTTGGTTTTAATTTGTTACAGATGTTCCCACATTTTTTCCTATCCTCATATACACATTAGTATTCATGGTGAATGCTATGATAGAGCTGACCAGGTCCTGTTACAGAAAAGGACCCCCTAACCAAGACACTTTGAGCTCTATGCTTTACGTGTACAATCCTCCTAAAATTTATATGTGTACAGTCTCCCTTTTTGTGGAGTAGGAGGGGCCTGCCTTAAGTCACCAGGAATTGCATTCTTTTACATAAAGAAATTACACAGACTGTAAGGAAACATCCTAGTGCAGATGTGAGACCTGAGAGAGTGGCATTGTGGTAGAAGGCCCAAGAAAGGAGCGAGGAAAAAACTATTTGATAAGTATTAAGAGTGCAACAGCATCACAATTGCCTTCACATTGAAAATAGGCTTTTAGGCTTTTCAGGTTTGGGGCAATTTATCAACATTTGAACGTTCTGGTATGAAGTAGTCTGACTAGTGAGAGGTTTTTAAAGAAGTGTCAATAAAAAAATTACAAAAAAACTTCAAGTAAACCTCTTCAGAGTAACTTAAGACTCCGTTTCTCCTTTGATTTCTGTCTGTGCCTTTACTTGCAGCAGTCTCCATGCTCCCCTCTAGTTGTCCTTCCCCTCCTTTACCTTCAGGCTTTTGGAAACAGTAGCACCACTCGTTGTTGGATAGCTTGCCGTCCTTAAATGAGTCACAGGAGTTGAAGAGAGGCTTCATGCACAGCTCATACTTGTCTAAGTAGATGGCATTCAGCTCTGATTGGTCTAGCAGCAGGTCAAAGTTCATGTCTAGCTTGTTGAACATCCAGCCCAGTGAGTCCTTACAAATGGGCAAGATGCTGGTGTCAAAATCTAGAGGAGGAAACAAAAAACAAATAAAAAAAAAAATATATATATATATATATATTTTAAGTACAAAAACATGTCTGCATTATCATTATATCATTATAATCTTTTTACAGCAGCATAGTGAGATCTGAGTGAATGCAAGTGTTGACAGTGACAGAGATAAAATGTGTTGAGACATGTTGACATAACAGGGAACAGAGAAGGGTCACTGTCGACATCAACATCATCTCTAGTGTGCTGAAGAAGCCTGTGAGTGTGTTCGGCAGAAATACATGGAACAGATACCCACAAAGAGAGAAAAAAATACCACACAGGGGAAGTAAAGCACTCACGTCCGGTGGTGGAGTCAAAACTGTCAGAGGATATGAGGTCTCTGTTGGCATCGAGGTGGAGAACTCCAAACCAGTCCTTCAGTCTGGCAGCCAGACTGTGCAGCTCTGTGTCTGAGCAGCCTGCACACAAAATACCACAAAAACAACAAATAATAAGAACGGATGCAGCCACTCTGCTTCTGTTATCACCGCAGAAAAAAACAGATCTTTACTTGCTTCTTATCAGAGTTTCACTTTATGAATGCTTTCTTTCTTTTGTTCTTTCTCCCTGAGCAAACACAGAGGCCTGATAACACATACTAAGCTTCTGTTATCTCGTGACTGTTACGCACACAAAACCAGTGAGTCTTTTGTTGTTTCCTTGTCTGCTTTCATTTTCACCCAACAAATAATTTTATGGGAAACCGAGATGATCACACAGATATTAATATAACAAATATTTATTTGTCCTTTTGGTAAGTAAATGTCTTTGGTGGCTATTGCATTTTCTTAGATAAATGTGTGTCTGTAAATTTATCCTAGATTTCATTCCTTCATGCAACCATAAAGAAGGCTGTGGCAGCAGGGACACGCATGATGATGTTTCTGTTCATCATCCTACCCACACGGAGAACCAGGCGAACCATATATTTAATGACATCTCATTAAATAAGCCCTGGTAGTTCCAGTTAGACAGACATAGCCTGCCTACAAATCAAGGAGACTTCTGCGTTGTTTTTCAGTCCCTGTCTTCTTCTCTCCAAATCCTGTGTGTGATTGACAGAACTTTCCCCTTATTCTTTTTCTTTTTAGAGCTTGATAGATGAGTCCAAAGGGTGGACTCATTCTCTAGCTTGTACTGAGCCTGACCGTCTTACCTCTGCAAGTTTGTCATGCAGTACAGTGCAAAAGGAAAAGATGGTCAGGATCTGGGTTTTCTATAAAAATAATTCTATTCTTAATAATTACATCCCAATATACAGTAAGTAAGTAATATTTTCTTAAGAATATCAGTTGTTTAGCAATTCAGAACACCTGTATTCAGTCAACCCAAGTCAAAACTTTGACTTTGTAGAACTACTTTTACACTATTTGCATTTGCAAAATAGCTCAAGCTCAGTCAGATTGGATGAACATTGACTATAAACGTAATTTATATTTAAGTATTTTCACGGATTTCCAATTTAAGTCTGGACTTTTACTAGGCCATTCTAACAAATGTCACCATCCTTTGTTACTATGGAAATAGTGTATCCAGTGTGATGTGCAGTTATTGTTTTTTCCACAATGGCCAGAGCTGAGTAGTGGATTTGTAGCTTTTCTGTTGGCAGATTCTCCAACCTGCGCTGTTGATTACTACAGCTCCTCCAGGACTACCATGAACCTCTTAGATGTTGTCTAATTAATGCTCTCCTAGTCCGCCTGATCAGTTTAGGTGGACGAACACATCTTGGTGGGTTTGCAGTTGTGCTATATTCTTTTCATTTTAGGTGAATGGTCCGAACAGTGCTCTATGAGATGTTGAAAGCTTGTGTGCATAAAATGTCTCCACATCTTGATCCCTGAAATGCCCTGTGTGTTTGTTTTTGTGATGCTGTTTGTTCTCTTACAAATATCTGAAACCTTCACAAAATGGATGCATATATAAATTACACACTGGTGATCTTTCTTAGATTTTTATCTGTAAAAGAAAAATGAATATCATTTATCTTTTTTTCTTCTACTACACAATCCCACAGTCCTTTGCATCAGTCTAATAAATACATTTCCAGGTAAATGCATTAATGTTTGTTATTGGAATGTGATTTGTTATTTGTTAAAAAGTTTTGATGTATGAACATTGTTGCAAGCCACTGTATCTATCAGGATTATAATCTGCAAACACACACAGAGACCACACCAATTTATACCAAAGATATGATCAGATAAGACCAGAGCAGGGATTATCTACATAAAGACCTGGATAGCAGCTTTCTGAGAGAGGATCAAAACATCTACACAGTATGACAAGAAAGATAACATTACTATGGCACACAAACATACCCAGAGCCAGACTAAAAAAAATGCTCATTACGGGTACAGCAGTCCTACTCCTAATCCTGTTTTTATATCAAGTCCTGCATACACACATGGTATTTCTCAGTAATAGTTTGAACCTCTCCACGATTGCTTCTATAAAACAGCGAGTGCCCGAGGTAACAGACAGGAGCTGCATCAGAGGACAGATAACATTTATCTCGCAGGTGCTCAGAGTGACATTACCTCTAGAATTACAAGGTGGGCTCTGTGTATGTGTGTGTCTGTGTATGTTTGAGTGTATTATAATCCTTCAAGAACATCCAAATAAAATGTAAACTTTATTATATGTAAACTTATTATATTCATGTCTTTATTTCCACTCTCCAGAACAGAGTACAAAATATCAAAAAATAATTAAATGGTTCCTTGTGTTTCTTTTTGAATTTCCATATCATTATTGAATAGAACAATATTCTATTAATCCCAAAGGGAAATTAATTGTTGTTGTAGCTCATATTATGCAGGTTTCTTCAAAGAGCCGTTGTAGATGATGATGACTGTGGGCAGGAAGGATCTGTTTAGAAATCAGAGTTGAAGCTTTTAAGTTCCTTTTATTTGACACTGTAAAAATGTATTGGAAATGAATCAAGTAAAAAGTAAGAATGCATTAACATAAGTAAATGCACTTAACACTTACTACATAATTTCTATGGTTTAACTTAAAAAATAACAAGAAATCTTCTTATGGATCATTATGGTTTAAATTAAGCCACTTGCCCCAAATCATTAGAGGTTTAAATATTTGCCTTTTGCTTTATTGTTTAATATGTAAGTTGAAGAGATACCTTTACAGTATGGAAAACAAGTACTGCATATGTGTCTAATGAGGCCATTGATCTAAAATTCACACCATCACTCAGTGATGACCCAAGTTTCCCCTAACACAAAAAGAAAGCGATAGAAATTAGACCATAAATTAGGTTATGTGTAATTAAGTGAAATGGAACAGGGAATAAATATTGAACACATTTCCTGAAATTTATTAAATGATTAGCAGATATGCCTTTTTTGGTCAAGACAAATTCAAGAGGTCTTCTGGATTAAGAAACTAGTTACATAAATAGAATAGAATAGAATAGAACAGGTGCTAGGAGGAAGGAACTGCAATAACGCTCCCTTGTGCACCTAGGATGAAGAAGTATGCAACAGCTTCATGCATGGGGGTGGGAGACATTGTCCAACAGTGATTTTTGCTAGAGTCCTTTCTGTAAGCTAAAGATAAGATGCTGCTCCAACAAACACCACAGAAGATGGCTGATGCCACCACAGAGTCAAATAAATGTATTCAGGAGCATGACCTGCACTCCAAAAGCGATGTGGTGACATCATACATCAGTTTCTGTGAGGACATGTGTGTGTAGACCAAGACATTCTGCACCTTTGGGAATAACAAGCTTTAGTTTACTCCACATCTCAGGATCCTGCGCAGGGATAAGGAAGAAGCTCACAGCAGTGGAGATTGGGCGCGGTACAGGCAGGCCAGGAACAAACTAACAAAGGAGATCAAAGCAGCCAAGAGAAACTACAGTGAGAAGCTAAAGAACAGCCTTTCTACTGGTGATGCTTTGGCTGTATGGACCGGTCTGAGAAACCTGACTGCCTATAGGAGCCCCCCCACCCATCCTGAACAGAATCCTCACCTGGCTAACCGTCTGAATGGCTTCTACTGCAGACATGACAGGAAGTGACGGTCCGTCATATTTTCACCTTTCTGCCAAGGAGGCCGAAAAGGACGAAGACAACACATGGTCCAAAGAAGACAGACCGATCTCCTGAGTTACCCAAGGACGCCCATCCCCCCACCCCCCCCGCCCTTTCACTCTGCTCAGAGGAGACAACATCAAGTAAAATCCGTTCTTTTATTTTTATTTCTTTATTAGAAATAGCTTGGGATGGATACAGTAGGATTTTAGGGCGATTTAGAATAGCCACTTGTAGTCTAATGCGTTCGAAGTGTATTTGCATGCCAAGTGTTATTGTATGTTGATTATCGCTGGACTCTGAAGCCGCCGAGCTTCTCAAGTTGTGTTTTACTGTGTGACACCTGGCGCAGGTGCGCTGTAAAACTGAACTGCAATAATAACCTCATGGTGAAATTCACCATTTACTTTGTCTTTAACTTTACTGGTTTTACTGGTTTGCCGCCGAAAAGTTTATGATCCTTTGTCCACTGAATTTACAACTTTGGGGAGGGTTTATGACCCTGTGTGTGTGTTACTCTGAGCTACATTCTGGCAGGCCGCTCCCAAAGCTTCATTCAACACCATATTCCTCTTGTATTTTTGCCATAACTGCCATTACTGCTCGTTTGATTTCATACACACGCAATGCTGTTTTTATTTTGTTTAGTTAGATATTTTACCCTTTTGTGTAGAACTTTGCATGTTTGATTAGGTGAAGATTATTGAATCGGAAGAGCGAGTTGTATCAGGGCTGTTGATTTAATAAATATTGACATAGATAAAGATAAGGCATTTGTGTTTATTTTGTGCAAGAGTGATTTGTCAGTCAAAATAAGGTTAAAGTTCCCCACGTTTCGGCAGAGAAACGGTTTGATTAAAAAAGTGACATCTAATAATAGTTTATCAACTATTACTGAGAAATCCTAAATAATTGTAATTATTAGGGCTTTGAGCCACAATTACAACACCAGAGGACATCTCTGGTTTCGATTCATAAATGAGGATTTTTGGTTAAGAAATTAATTTTCTCAAATTATGATTTTTAATTATAATTCTTGATAAATATTAATTAATCAATAATCATAATCCCAACACTATTCACACCTCAAACCATCTCCTCCACATCCCATTCAGGAACAAATTCTTTCCATAAAGCAACCAACCCCCTACCTTCAGATCCTCTGCCTGCACTAAAGATCTCTGAGGAAGATGTAAATAGGCTTTTTCAGCGCATGAAAACAAAGAAAGCTGGAGGACCTGATAACGTCTCCCCATCATGCCTGAAAGCCTGTGGAAATCAACTCGCCCCGATCTTCACCCGGATCTTCAACAAGTCACTGGAGACGTGTGAGGTCCCCTCCTGCTTCAAACGATCCACCATTATCCCAGTGCCCAAGAAACCCACCGTCCTAGGATTAAATGACTACAGACCTGTAGCCCTGACGTCTGTGGTCATGAAATCCTTTGAGCGGCTGGTGTTGAAGCACCTGAAAGACATCACAGGCCCCCTGCTGGACCCCCTGCAGTTTGCTTACCAAGCAAACAGGTCAGCAGATGATGCTGTTGACTTAGGTCTACACTTCATCCTGCAACACCTTGACCACCCAGGGACCTACGCCAGGATCCTCTTTGTAGACTTCAGCTTGGCCTTCAACACCATCATACCAGACATCCTCCACCAGAAGCTCACCCAGCTCAACGTCCCAGCCTCCACTTGTCAGTGAATCAACAGCTTCCTGACGGACCGACAGCAGTAGGTGAGACTGGGGAGCATCTTCTCCCGCAGCAGATCAATAAGTACTGGTGCCCCCCAGGTTTTTTTTTCTATCCCCACTCCTCTTCTCCCTGTACACAAATGACTGCACCTCAGCGGACTCGTCCGTGAAACTCCTGAAGTTTGCAGATGACACCACTGTCATTGGTCTGATCCAGGAGGGTGTTGAGTCTAAATACAGAAAGGTGGTGGATCGGCTGGTACACTGGTGTTGTCAGAACTACCTTGAACTCAACCCACTCAAGAAATGGAAATGGTGGTGGACTTTCGGAGAACACCACCCCCCTCATCATCCTCAACAACACCGTGTCAGCTGTATACCACTTCAGGTTTCAGATGGAACCACCATCTCTGAGGACCTGAGATGGTCCTCACACATAGACACTGTTCGGAAGAAGGCCCAGTAGAAGGCCCAGCAGAGACTGTACTCAAGAAGTACAACCTTTCACAGGAGCTGCTGGTCATCTTCTACACTGCCATCATTCAGCCTGTCCTGTCTTCATCCATCTCAGTGTGGTTTGGCTCATCCACAAAACAGGACAGGTCCAGACAGCAACGAATAATCAGGACTGCAGAGAGAATAATCAGGGCTGACCTTCCCTCCATTCAGGACTTATACAGGTCTAGGGTCAGAAAAAGAGCTGCAGACCCCTCACACCCTGCACATAAACTGTTTAGAGTTGTACCTTCAGGCCGCCGCTACAGAGCGCTGTTTACTAAAACCAGCCGCCACAGAGACAGTTTCTTCCCCCAGGTGGTTTCTCTGATGAACATTTAATAGAGTACCAAACAACTGCATACTGAAGTCGCAAATGCACCTTTGTATATGTGTATAGTTGTATATATGTATATTGAAGGACATAAAGATATATGTATAATATATCTGATAACGCATTGAAAAAAAAAAACAAAAAAAAAAAAAAAACAAACCCAGAGAGCAAAGTTTACCGGAGTCAAATTCCTTGTTTTTATGTACAAACTTGGCAATAAAGCTGATTCTGATTCTGAAAAAGATCTCAGCTTCCTTAGCAGGTAGAGTCTGCTCTGGCCCTTCCTGTAAAGAGGATCAGTGTTGTGACTCCAGTCCAGTTTATTGTTCAGGTGAACAACACCCTGGCATTTATAATTGTCCACAATCTCAATGTCAGATCCCTGGATGTTCACTGGTGTCAGTGTAGTGGTTTTGCACCTGTTGAAATCCACTTTGGTTTTCTCTGTGTTGATCAGGAAGTGGTTCTGCTGGCACCAGTCCACAAAGTCCTGTGTCCACTGTCTGTAGTCATTCTCACCTATGATGAGACTATGGGAAAGTCACTGGAGAACCTCTGAAGATGGCCGCCAGGGGAGTAGATGAAGAAGTATGCAGTGTAGAGGGTGAAGAAGAATGGTGCGTACTGCCCGTACTGCAGACTGGCCTGTCAGAGACACAGCCCCGTGCCCTCATATACTGCGGGTAGACAGTGTAGTAGTCCAGTATCCACTGGGACAGGTGGCGGTCCTCTCATGACAGCTCCAGCTTATCCCTCAGAAGTCTGGGCTCAATAGTATTAAAAGCACTAGAGAAATCAAAATAAAATATCTTCACAGTGCTTACAATCTAGTATTCTCTTTATCCTTCTTTCTCTTCTCTATTCTTTCCGCCTTCTCTCCCTTTTACCTTTTTGCCCCACCTCTCTCTCTTTCAAGCTTCTTTGTTTCCCTTTTGTTTCTGTTTCCGTGTCCTTCGCATTGGAAATAATCCCAAAGCAGTTTCTAATAAAGGTATTTTATATACATCAAGCGGAGCATTATTGCGTTAGCCGTAATTCTCCACTTGTGAAAAAAAATCTGTTGAGCTTCTTCTTGGCACACAATTCTGAGTGGTACTCTGCCGGACAGGATGCGTAAAAAAAAAAAAAATCTGGATATCACAAACAGTTGCTGCATTAGCAGAGGGTGGGTGACACTGTTATCAACTTAACAGCAAATAATATGGCCTCATGCCAACAGCTAGAAACTCAAAATCTTTACTGCAGAGCCTCTCTTTAATAGTTAAATGACCAGAGTTGCACCATCTATCATTCACAAGCACAGCCAGACCCTCTTTCTTACTGCTGTCCTTGGTTCTGTCTTTCCAGGTTAAATGAAAGCTGTCCATGTTTCTGTGTGTGTCAAAAGTTATCACAGTTAGCCATCAGCACGACCAAGCTGTTCTCCCTGTAAACACTTTGAAGCCAGGTTGGAGCTGCCAATTCATCCACTTTGTTGGGAAGGGATCTCACATTTCCCATAATAATGGATGGGATAATGGATCTGTACCTTCAGTTCTCCGCCGGTTGCGATGCCCAATGCCGGCGTAGATCGAACATCTCTTCCTCCTCAGCTCGCTGGGAAATTAGGGTTGCCTGGTGGGAGGCGGTGCAGTGTAGCTACCGAGAGCTTACAGCTGAATTCTGGTGTACAAGTTTGGAGCATTGTTACTCCCGCGGTCTCCGAAAACAAATGCCATAAAAAACTAAATACAAAAAATTTTGTCCACATAACAGTCAGCACCATAACGTCTACAACAAGGCAGAAAACTAGGAACACACAATTTAGGAAAAAATGGGAGCTGTTGAAACAGGCTGCCAGCTCCTCATGGGGCCTGAAGTAATTTTTGAGCGGTCCATCCAAACAAACTGTCTGTCAAATCTTGAGGTTTCTGGGATTTATGCACTCTGACCATATAGTTTTTTCCACTGATTTTTAATTGTATTAAAGTTGGGTGATTTACTGGGCCATTCTGAAAGCTTTTTTTCTTTCTGTGAAACCAACTTACAGTTTCTTTGGCTGTGTTTGGGATCATTGTTTTGTTGATAAATCCAACCTCATTTAATCTTTAAATTCTTACCAAGAATGACCAACCTCATCCTCTTTTCAGTTATATGATATCTGTCAGTACCAAATGCTGTAATACAGCCCACACCATGATATTCCCATCTTCAAACTTCCCTGTGGGCCTGGTGCAGTGTCTTTCCTCCTCAAATTTTCCTCCAGTGCATGCAATAACATCCAAAGCAATCAATCTGTCTAGACTATGTAAATTAATATTTTGTTCACCTTTTCTGAAGAAAATATGAACTGAGCTTTAAAATTGTATTTTCATCTGCAGTGGAGTCTTGTGCAGTGAAAGAAAGTATCTTCTAATTTTGCTTTTTATATAGCTCTCTGCAAGCAGTCCTTTGTTATTGGAAAACCCTTCTGATTATTTTTTATGCCTGTTAGAAATCTGGAAGGGAGCACCTGGTCGTAATAGAGAAAAATCTTTCAACTTCCAAAATATGGCAGAAACTGTGGTCACCAGAACATTTGGAAGTTTAGAAATACATCTGTAACTGACACCTTTAAAATCTCAAGAGCTCCTTGGTTTTACCCCTGGAGAGATGCTTCTTGTGTGCCACCTTGGTCATGATAAACATTTCTCAAAATGTTGTTAAAACTCATTTAGTTAAACTCTAACTTTAACTCTAAGTAAGTTTTCCATGTATTTAAAGCAATAATTGGATCCTATTTCAACCATTACTGTGGTTACATTTCAAAAAAGCACTAAAAATATATATAATGAAACCAAAATTAAATCAACCCTCGTGGTGCTGGAAAACTGTGATGAGTTATTGACATGAAACATAGCAGGCTCAACTGGGGTGTGAATTTCTGACCAGTTCACTATGGCAACCAGCAGCAGTGTAAGCAATGGCTGTGCAGTGGTTGATATCCAAAGGTGATGAAACACAATGTTAAAAAGTTTATACCCTGTTGTGAAAAAATGTAGGAATTTTTTATTTCTATTTTTTGACCTTCATGTTTTTAGCCAGTAGTTTCAATGTTACTCCTCACAAATCTGGAATAGAGTGAAGAACAACAGGAGAAGAAGGAAAAACAACTACAATCCTTTGCCTAGGAAGGTGACTACTGATACTGCTACTTCAAACAACTGCATTTTGTTTCTTTTAGTATTGAGGTGACAGGATGTGTAAGTCCACCTACTATCTTACTGGAACTGACCAAAGAAGATCTGAAATCTGAAATGTGGGCTGTATTACAGTATATGGTACTTTTAGCACTTTAATTTAGCCTCAAGGGTAGGCTGACAATCATCATGCTTTCAGTTGAGATTAGCCATGAGCTGTTTTCCAGATTCAACACAATTTTGAGGTTTTCTGTTATTTCCATCAAAATGCTTGACATTTACTTTGAGTAATTTTTAACCTCAATCTTTAAAACATCAAAGCTGAGAGATAGACATCAGCTCCTCTGAACAGGGTTAAACTGTTTTAGAACACAGATGTATGGATACAAGCAGCTTATGATGTTACACTTTTGTTTAAAATGTTTGTTTTATCACAGTAATAGAATAAAAACAATGTTATATTTCGTCAAGGGTGTCATAAGTTGAATTTCATATTGGCTCATTCAGGTAAAAAGACAATTTATCAGAATTTTACCTTTAAGTCAGATATTAAACAATCATAAATGGGATGGTTCTTCTATCCTTCCTTCTTATCATCACATCTGCAAATGTGCTCACTTTTACGTCTGCAGGCTGGGATCCATGGGCAAAGCAGAGGGCTGAAAGGGTTTGTATCTTGCCAATCCATGAAATTCGGGACTATTTTGAGATGCTGAAGTGTTCCAGTTGCTTTCCATGCTGCTAAACAGGTCAAACGACAGGACAGACTACGGCAGCCAAAATTGCATCATCCCTAGTCACATCAATCATTTATATGTTCAACTTTGTGGAAGGCTTTTTTAGTTCAGTCATCCAGGCTCGGTAAAGTCTAGAGATAAATCTGTGCCCACGACATTTTCGAATAGACCATTAAGCATCAGGAGACAGGCCTTGAATTCCTCTGTGGTGTTTTTGTCATGTATAAGTAATCAACAAAGTTTGTAATAGAAAAAAACAAAGAGGGGCTCTATTCTAAACTAAAAAAAGTGGGAGGTAATCACCTTGAGACTTCAATAGTCTGGTAAAATCAAAATGAAAGAGGGAGAGAGATCAGACGATAGGACGCAGAGATACAGGATGACACTTTTTAACAAGGTAACAGAAGGAGAAAGAAAAATGAACTGCAAAAGTCAGGTAGGAGATATGAAGAGGATAGAAGGTCAGATTCATTAAAAAGATACAAGGGAATGTCTGATTTTTTTTTTCTGTGCCCGAAGCTATCAACCTCCCAGAGCAATCCCCCAGGCAGTGAGTTAAGGTTAGTCCAGATAATGATCAGTAATACACTCTGTGCTCAGTCTCAGAGACAGGTAGAGATAAATATGATAGGGACAGAGGAAAGTCAGTTGAAGTTTCAACCTTTAAAAGGATACTGTTTTTTGTAACGTTCTCACATCAGAATACGCTCCACATGTTGGTTAAAGATTCTTGTGACGGCATTTAAATTCCGTTTACAATCTGACAGAATTGTGTTGCAGATGTCAGGGGATGGTAGGATAGATAGGAAGAGAGGAAAGTGTTCTAAAAAAGTTCTGTTTCAGTTATTTTTGGCTTAAACCTAACCAACAAAAAATGTGTAAAAGGGCAACCAAACTAGGTTTTTATACAGACCTAGTGACTGGAGGTCCCACAACTTCAATCTCAACCACTTTAGCAGTGTTCGTATGGGTTTAAATGCATCTTCACTGACAGGAACATATACAATGATACTACCCTCCGAAAGGATCCTCGATGTGTTAACCTTTTTCATTGAAGGTTAGGATGTGTTGAGCTCGGTGATGACTGGTCATTGAGACAGGCTTCTATGAAAAAGCAGCTAATGGTTGTCTTCCAGGCGAGAAAGCCTTTTTTTAACCCCTGCTTTTTGTGGAAGCTAATGCTGGGTTCAGAACTATATATATAGATTTGTGATGTCTTTCAGTGGATTATTAAGCAAGACAGCAGCGTGATGTATCTAGATAACCGTTGCACAAGGGGAAGGTGAATTTCTTAGCCCAATGAATGGTGCATAGTGCCACAATTGGTTTCTATTTAAATGATCTGAGGTGTTTGTATTGTATGTGGGTTTGGATGAGTATTGTACTTTTAACTTTACCCATGTCTTAATCAATTTCTTACTCTGGCACATGTACAAGCATTTTTGTAAGTTTCTATTTAAATTATACAAATTATGAGTCAGCATTTACAGCATAAGGCAGTGGTGTCCAAACGTTTTGCTATGTGGGCAAAAAATTCTCAGTTGAAAGTACTTATGAGAGTAAAAAAAAAAAGAAACAATTAAAACAATTATTCAGGTAATTTTCTTAAACAGATTTGCAATTTTAAAAGAAAGGTATTCAGTTTACATAAAGTTTTCTGAACAATTGTTTTAGTTCATCTATCTATTCTTATCAACAAGAAAGGAATATGTGTCCCTCTGGGTGATCCTATTTTTGAAGAAAAAACTGAGAATAAAATGGTTAATAAAAGACAAAAACTTTGTGTTGTACCAAACAACTTACATTTTAAGAAGATTTCAATGTGTCAGTGAATATCTTACTTTAAATAAATACAAAAAGCCTATCTGTATCAGCCCGTGTGCTGAGAGGATTTCTACCATTATTGAATCAAGGTCATTCATTCCAAGGCCTGCAAATGACCCTCGGGTCACACTTTGTAAATCCCTGGTGTAAATTATAAGCAGCCCACCATTTATGATGGAATAAAAACACAACAAGTTGAGGCAGGAGTAATAATGTGTTGAAGTTTGCTCTTTGGGGGGTTGTGGGATTCCTAGCGGAAACATTTATTTGAGTTAACATGCAGTATCAGTTTTTGATACAGGCGAGGTGGCTCACCCCCCAGAGTAGCATGGCACAGGAGAAGCCGAGAGCCCTGAGAGAAAACTTTGTTGGGCACATTGTAAGCAATGCAAGACAATACTGGTACTTCAGCATCATTTGCAGCAGCTAATAATGCAAATTTGATTCACATGCTCTGATTCAATTAAATTAAAGGGTATGCTTGAGGAAGGCTAGCTGGCATTTGATCTTTTAGTAAATATAAAATATGTATATATTATAAATTTAAACAAATTTAAACAATAAAATCAGCCCAAACTGAACTGCAATATTCTACACTGTTGGATCTCGGTCTGCCAGTTATGGCCAGATGAATGGGTTGATTGTAGACATTCGTGAAATGATTACAAATGGCTCTTGATTTACAGAGAAAGCGAAAGAAGCAAAGGAAAACTCCAACACACCTTCCTCCTCATAGACTAGGACTTTCTGATTTGTTTCATTTGTTTTTGTCTCAAGTATCACTATTTCTGATAAAGATGCACTGTTGTATAAAAAATATAATTGCATAGCAGTCCCAGGTGAAAAACTACTTACAGCATGGTGGAACACTTTTATGTCTAAGCTTCACTCTACATTGACAACTATTAATCAAACTAGAATCGAAAACAACAATTTACATATTGATTTAATACTAATTCAGTAATGACATAGTAGTTTTTTTAAACATCACTGCAAGTGCCAAATAACGAAACATTTGTGTGCTTTCTTAAATCACATAAACTCAGTTTCTGTGAAAAAACATGACCTAAATGTGACCCATGAAGCAAATAACAAATTTAAGTGACAAATGTTCTGACACAGTGTGAGAGTGCGTATTGAATTTTGCTGACTTCTGCAGACCAAGCACTGTATTCCTGTATATAAACGCTGGCGGCAGACCCAACATTGACAACTATTAAACAAACTACAATCCCAAACAAGAATTAAAATGTAGAGTTTATATAATATCAGATGTCACTGCATATTCCCATGGCAAAAATAATGATTTATGCTGAAAATTTTGGATTTTCTTGTGTTTCAATTTAGTCAAACTGTTGTAAAATAAAGAAATAAGAGCGACCAGAACACTGGTATAAATGCAAAAGTATGTGTTCTAAGAGCAGAAAAGAAGGAAAAGCAGTCTCTTTAAGACATATTACAACTGATCTACAAGGACTCCTCACACTGGTGAGGGCTCAAAGTAAATCTCTACACAACTGGCTTGTGTTGGTAGGGTATAGGAAGTGTGGAGGCAAGAAAGAGGAGAGCACAGTCTGTACTCATGTGTGCTGCCTGTGGAGCTGAGAGACAGAAATGCCAGAAAAAAAAATCTAATTTAGTTATTGGATTTATCACTTTCAGGCTCTAACGGCTCTCTTTGTTTTTTTCTTTCGATGTCTTCGTTTCACAGAAGCTGACACAAAAAGAAGTATTTGCACTTTAAAAATCTCACTGACCAAAATCTGCACAGACGTAAGACGTTACACATTTTCGCCTGCTGAATCTCTGTGTGCCAGCTTGAGTCAGTGTTTTACATGGGAAAGTGTTGATGTTTGCTGTGACAGCAGTGCTGCAGCAGAGGAGATAAGAGATCAAATTACATCTCAGTGTTGCTGTGACAATTCACTAACCTTTGCTGACAGCTAAAAAAAAAAACATCTGCGGTGGATTACAAACATGCAAATTAATGATTTATAAATACATTTAACTGACAAATATGATTTCATATTTGACATTCATCGAAAGTCTCCGTTTCTGACACTTTTTGGATTAGTCCAGAACAAATCCTAACTCTTGAGGAATAGTTACATTTTGGCTAATTAACTAGTGAACTCACAACAGATTTTGCCAAATCTTCCTGATTAATGAGGAAGTAACAAGATTTGTTTCTAGCACCCCCACAGCAGCTGTGAATTATATGATTGAGGACTGATTTAACGGTTTTAATTCTGTAAATCCACTGTGAGAGCATTGTGTGTGTGCTAGTGCGCACCAATGTTACTAAATACAGTCACTAAAAAGGTTTAATTTTCCAACCAAGTTAACACAATAAGTTTATTACTAATAAATTCTGAACAATACTAATAATTTATTTGGTAAGATCTGTGGCCTTGTCAGAGGCACTTAATGAATCTATTCTTTAGTAAGCTGGGGACACAGAATCTGTTATCAACACAGTTTCTCTTTGTTATCATTTCATGTATTACTATGTATAGCAGACTTAATAATCAAACATACAACATTAAATAAAATATATCTTTTTCAGTTTTCAGAAGTAAAGTACTACTACTAATACAAGTTTGGGAAATATCTAGTTTTTACTGCCGTAAGCATTCCTAACAATATACTGGAGTTTTTTTTACTGCCCATCTACATAGACTTGCTGTTTAAGAACTACATCTAATTCATGGCATTCCAAGGTTTTCTGGTTGACTTTAATTTTATTTTTCTTAGATGAAAGACATTACAAACAACATCACGGAATAAAGTGATCCAAGCAAGAAACGAAGACATAAGCACTTAAACAACATATTTACTTTAAAGTAACTTTCAGAATCAGGACATTACCTCTAAAGATTGCTTTTGTAAGGTCACACGAGGGGTTCCAGCAGGCTTTAAACTTTCCAACCAAGCATTCTTTGCAAATATATGTTTTCAGCATAGGAACAGTATTGTTATATTTGTGTAATCTGAATGAATCACAGAATCTCAACAATATCTAGACACCTCTGATTTTACATTAATTTTTGATTAACTGCCCTGTAGTTTTGTTTTATCACAGAGGTCTGCTTTACTTAAACTTTTATTCTGCCGTAGTTAGCTAATCAACATCCTCCTTCTCTTCAGTTAGAAGCAAACTTTTTAGCTGATAGAAAAAAAGCTTCCGTTTAATCCCAATGTAGGCTCTCCTCAAAATATTTTCCTCCCTTTTTTATTGTTTGTCTTTCTGCCTCTGCAGCATTATTGTTTTGTTGTTAAACGGCAGTTTAACCATATTTCATTTGGGCGTTTAGCTTAAAAAACAGCAACATATTCATATTCTGATAGACTAGATTTATGTAATTTCTACACATTCTTTCAAAATGGACACTTTTAAATCCTAATCCAATTAAAAATAAACAGCTTAAGGTAGCTGCACATTGGTAAATATAGCACGAGTTATACTGCAATCATAGCAGAACTGGCTGTTTATACTTGTGAATAACATGTATTGCAGTCACTCCACTAAACTCAATGAATCACTGTTCAGTAAATAATGCTGCTATATAGGAGAAATGGTTGCAGAGGAAGCGTTACCAAGTACAGTTATTTGAACTTCTCTTTGCACCAACATCAAATTTGCGGCAGTTTTTATAGAAATTTAAGACCACAGATATCTTTGTACACCCTAGATTACCCTACTACAATTGTTCTAAAACATTGTACTTTAGAAGTTTAACTTTTACATATTCCTGCATCATAGTGTTATTTCCAAAAAAAAAAACCCACTGAACCATATACTGAGAGCTTAAAAAAACTTGATGTTTAAATTAATGTTTATGAAGCTAAAGGTTCAGGTGAGATATTTGCAAGCCTGCTGTAAATGTCCAAAATCAGCTTGAACCTGTGGCTATCAGTAAACCCAGAGAATTGACTGCACATATTACACTGCAGCAATCGTTAAACTGTTTCCATGGGACTGCAATATGACACATAGAGCTTTTTTCACTTACTGCTCTCTCTATCTGTTTACCATTTTGCCTTGTTGATCTAATGTGAAACAGCAAAATCATAGCCACCTCATAGCCACCTACAAATGCACAAAACCTGCTGTGTGGTGGATAGTGTAGGGAGCAGCTGCTCTGAAAAGTGCAGAATGAGTTGAGAATTTGAAATATGAAGGGAATAAAAAACACTTGAGTGTAATCAAGGACTAAAGAGGTACAAAAAAAGTCTAATCATTGGCTAAGATTTATAAATAGACTTTCTTTCTCCTGACAAAACCTCTTGAACACTGTTTACTCCCAGAACCAGGCTCTCAGCAAACTGATCACATAATTATAGTTTAATCTGAGCAAAGACAGGTAGGAATTAATGTGACAGAAGTCTAGCAGGTAAAACGTTTTTCTGTAACCGCATCAATCCTAGTTCTATTAGTAGAGAATGGAAGACAAAGTCAGTATTACACTTAATTATGAGATAGTTTTAGTTGCATTGAAATGTGCCTGCGCACTCTTATAAATACCCCCTAATCTGAGGCTGATCAGAATAAATCTGCGAGGGAAGGCTGGGACAGACAGACGGATGGAGGGGCAAACAGATATTCATAACAAATTCAGTAACACCACCTCACCACCTCCCTGCTCGAGATAAAGGAAGCCTGTAAAAATAACAATCCATCCTTTTCTGTGCTGCTTTCTTTTAGATTGCATTTCTCCACCACAATCCCTCTATCCATCTGCCAAAATCCCATTTTCATGACAAACAATAACACACACACACTCACTCCATCACCAATTCCAGCAGCTGTCACATAATGGGGGCGAGAAGTGGGGTGGGGTGGAGATGGGAGAGGAAGAAAACAAAACAAGTAAGAGGAAGGATGACAGGGGAGAAAAAAATGAAAACATTGAGAATTACCAATGAGTTTGAAGAAGAACCAGTAAAAAGGTTTTAGTGGGTGGGGAGTGAGTCACAATGGTGAGCTTCTGAGCCTTAAAGTGATAAATTTTCTTCAGTCATCTCTTTGTCTGCTTACCCCAATTTCCCACAAAATCTTGAATCATCTACATGTTCAAAGCACTCATTAAATCACATGCAGAGACAAAAGAAGACAGATATGGAACAGCTTAATTGACCTACTTATGTTTCTAACTTAGAGTGTTGGGGATGCTTTGTACTTACCAGCCTTCTCTGTATTATGTGATGGTTTGCTGAACTCCTGACCAGGTAAGCAGGGGCACTGTCCATCACATTTAACTGAGATCGTCTTCCCAGACAAACAGCTCTGAAACTCCAACTTACACTGGAATGACAAGATGAATGACAAGAAGAAAGGAACTTTTTATTCACCCTGGAAGATTAAGCAAATTTTGTTGTAAAGGCATCTCACTCAGCTCCTGAACAATAATTATAGGGAAATAGTGTTCATTTTGAGGAAATATTGTCTTGCAAAGCACTATCCAATTCTTATCAGCATGTGACTTATCTGAAGAAGTAAATTAATACCACCCCAGATATTGAGATAAGTGCTGAAAGCTCAACACCCTGTGATTATGTTTGAGACACTTATTTTAAAGTATAAAAAGGAGGTAATTCTTGTGTTGACAGAGTTAAATGGTAGAGACTGCTGGGAACTTTCAGTTAACCTCAATCATTTTGTTTTTAGTTGTGTGGTAGCTTTTTAGGGTAATTGGAATGTAAAAAAGAAAGACTACATACAAATAAGAAGACAAATATTTGGAGGAGTCAGGCTTCTAAACCAGAGAAGACTCTTCTAACCATCAAGCATGGTGGTTATGGTGTTATGTTGAGGATCTATTTGGGGCCAGTGTTACTAGTGCTCTGCTCAAAGTGGGTGGAATAAGGCAAACATAGAACTACCAAAAAATGCAATATTCATCTCAAATAAACTAGATGACTGACACTTGAAAACAACTGGGTATTTCAACAGGACAATGTCTGATAATAGGAGAGGTAAAATATTCGACCAAATATATGCAACAAACGTGATGGTTATAAAGAGGATGTGTTTTTATCTAAATATGTGTAGAGTTGTATGCTTGTTAGAGCATGTACTCTGTATTTCCAAAAGTATTAGCCCATCCGTCTAACTTCAAGTGTTCCTTTCCTTGACCACAGGTGTATGAAACCAAGCACCTAGGCAAGCAGACTACTTTTACAAATGTGTGAAAAAATGCTTCACTTAGGTCATTAAACTCCACTGTGGTACCATGATAGGAGCCACCTACAGAAGAAGTCTAGTCGTGAATTTTCTCACTGCTAAATATTCCACCGTCAGTTGTTAGTTTCTTATAAAAAAGTGGAAATGAATAGGAGAGTCAGCAACTCAGACACAATGTGATAGGACATGTAAAATAACTGAGGTCGGGGTATACAGACAGACAAAGTGTGCAGAGGTTGCTACTTTGTGTGGTCTTCAGAGTAGTTCAAGAAGAGTGTGTAAAAAGCTTCAGGGAATGGGTTACTGTGGCTGAGCAGCTACATCCAATCCTTACATGTGCACTGCACGTGTTGCACGGCTGCATTGTGCCAAGCATAAAGTTTGGTGCATGGCGCAGAGGGAATTGGACGGTGCCTTAGTTCCAATGAAAGAAACTCTCAATGCTCCAACATACCAAGACATACTGGAAAGATTTCTACCATGCTCCCACCTTTGTGGGAGCAGTTCGGGGATGACCCCTCACTGTTTCAACATGACAGTGTATAAGTGGAGTGAAGACACAGAGGACAAAGTTTGGTGAAGAAGAACTTGACAGTTCTGCACTCAACCAGATACAACACCTTTGCGATGAATTAGTCTGGAGACTCAAGCCAGTCCCCAACTCAGTGTCTGACCTCAGTGTCTGACCTCACAAATGCTCTTATAAAAAGAATTCCTCAAAACATACTCCTAAATCTTGTGGGAAGTCTTTCCAAAAGAGTTGAAGCTGTTAAAACTGCAAAGAGTGTGCTCAACCTATGGATTCGGAGTTGGATGCCATTCCACGTCATGTCTATTTGAAGGTAGACAAGCAAATATTGTCAATGTATGACTTTGACCTTATGCGGTTTAGAAAGAGTCCCAATAAATTAAAATTTGTGCACCCAGTTTTTGTTTTTAAAGATCATTGACACCATATGTTGTAATGTTATTTAAACATTCTACCTTGGAAAAGGAATAATCAATTAACAGTTAGAAAGATAATTAAAAGCCAAGATGAACATGACATTTATGTCCGTGATAAATGCATATACGTGTGCTGAATGCAAATGTAATGCTACTTGCTTCAAGTTTCCTAATTCCACTCTTCCAAGCCAAATGTTAGCTCATATTTATCCCTCAAAAAATTGGTAATGGCAAAAACTCATATGTACAGCCAGTGAAACTGGTTATTTACTGAACATTTGTAAAGCAGTTTTTATCATTTTAGCACATGAATTTTAATAATCCACTAGTGTTCTTTCTGTGTAGAGAAGCTCCAACATTCAATTTTTAGAACAATATGGAACAAACTAATCTTTGAATGATTACAAGTAGAATAAAGTTCTCACTCTGATGAAAATAAATGTAATGAATTCTGGAGAGCTAATTTACCAGGCAGAACTGTTCATAACTACTCAATATATTTGACTAGAAGATAGCAAAGACTTCAATATTGAACGTTTTGCTGATTAACGGGAATATTGGCTAAATCAGAAAAAGTCATTTATCTTCGATGAACAGATGTGTCCATTAGTCAGCCATGTAGAAGCACGCGAAGACGAAGAGATGCCTAGTGACATTTTATAATTTATTGCAGTACAAACCTAATGCAAAGAAAGAGGAAAAGATTGAGCACTTCTGAATGTAATTTAACAGTACAAATCTTATTTCAGGTAAGCGGAGGGAAAGAAATTGTTTGGACATGTTGAAGAAAAAAAAAAATCTAATTACAAGACCCTTCCAAAAGGAAAAAATGAAAAATGAAATGAGTTATGTAAATTCTGTTTGCAAGACGATGACGAGGAGATTTGTAAGTGTGAAACCATGATTGTGCATGAACCTCCATGCATGTACCACGCCTCAGCGTTATCCTGAGTGCTCTCATTTCTAACATTCTAATTTTAAATCCATAATTTCCTCCCTGCCACCTCTTTGCTTCTAATGTTGCTTAATGTAATTTGTTGACAAAGGAGCCGTGCTTTATTCTGCCTCTAACATATTGAATTAGCTGTTGGGAGAGGGAGACTGAGAAACAGTGAGAAAGTCCTGGAAATGAACGACCTCCCGTAATCACTGTCAGCACAAAGACATGCCCGATGAATCTTTATGTTTGTCTTTCTCCACAGGTTAATGTGGTTTTGATGAAAGAGTATTTTAACACCTAATGTGGTTGAAAAGAAAAAGGAAAAAAAGAGAGAAGAGAAAATGAAGGGGAGAGGAGAAAAGATGATTTAGGAGGAGGGAAGTAATGGATTTAACTGAAGCCTCTCAGGAGATAAGAGCCCCGTTCACTTAATAGGATACTGAGTGTGCATGAGAGTGTGTGGTTGTGACAAAGGATGCATGTAATGTAATAATAAAACATGAATAAGCTTTAGACCAGCGGCCCAACAGTGAACAGAGTTTAAGTTGGGCACCAGGGACTCATCACTTCACCAACCAGCTGAACCCCTCCACCTAAATTGCCACAGAGAGCAGAGGGATTTCCTAGCCCTCCTGCCTTTGTTGCTTCTCAGTTCTCAGACAGACAGGTCATTAAGGAGGCCTACATCTTGACTTTCCTCAAACACAAAGGATAAGTCATTCTCCGGTGGTTTTTACTTCTAAGATGAAGAATGTGAGAAGGATGTCAGCTGGTATGAAAAACAGTAAAGTCAGTGTGAAGAGGAGTCCTGGGTGGGTGGATAGGCCATCCAGCCTCCATGAGGCCACATTATTTTTATTTTTTCAAAGCAGTAACACCAGTGGCTTACTAAAGTAAACCTTAAGAGCAATTGAGCCCATGTTTGCTGCAGTTTCAATACAGTCATCTGATAAAACAATTCATTAGTTATTATAGTTGCAAAGCTTAGTGGTAACATGGAATTATTAAAAAAAAAAAAAGTGAAGGTGTAGGTGGAGGTAAGAACACTTTTAAAACTAGAAGGTGTTGCAGAGTCTATTTAAATCTGCACAGAAAGTGACAAAACTAGACAGTGTGGTGAATAGCCAGAACAATAACTTTAAAATGTGTGATAAATAATAAATTGGAATCTGATCTAATGAGTAACAGGCAGAAGAAAGAGAAAAGAGGTTGTGCATCAGCGTAACTCATAGAGCTCTTAAGGAGAGCAATTTGGACCTTGATTTGCGATGCCAGGCAAAAAATGTCTTTGAGTGTAGTTGCAGTTAGTACGCATTTAACTGAGGTACAAAGCATGAATTTAGAGAAAGTCACCTATGTAAACCAGCGCTGTTTGCAAAACACATTTTACATTTACCACCTCCTGAAAGCAGTAAACAGAAAAAAATTGAAAAATAAGTAATCTGCTTCCATGTAACCATTAAAACAGAGGAGGGAAATGTCTAAGAAAATATAATTCATCACATTTTCAACTGAAGGGTGTCTGTTGCAAGTAAAGTTTACAATCCATAAATCTATTTTTAAACTAGTGCATGAAATGTTGATTTTTTATTTGCAGGTTATAAATTATTACGATGTTGCAACATTAGAACAACTTCAAATTCAAATATTCTGAAATATTGTTTAGATAAATTAAATCTGTAAAAAACACCTAAGACTCGAGGTCTGTTTGTCCTCTCACCAATTCCTATCCATATTTTATGCCTGCATACTTCCATTTTGCACCCATATAATTAAAATCGTTGTATATCAGTTAATATTTTATTTTTAAAGTGATTTATAGGTATACATAATCATTCATAATATCTAATATCACATTGAATTTACCTTAACCATATATAACATATTAGAACGATGTGACACAGATGGCTCTGTTTCTTACCTGAAAAATATGGTATGACGCAAAACTACCAAAACTACTAAAGTATAAAATAGTGAACGGGTAAAATGTCCATCACCTGTATTGAGCAACACTCTGTCCTCATTCAAAAGAGTGCCATCTATGAAAAGTGAAGGCCTTATCTGCACCAATACATCATAAGAGATATTAGCTTTGTGAAACAGATATTAAGATGTAGCAGATATTAGGAACAAACACAAATGGTGTCATTTTCATAGTTCATGTCTAAATGTCTAAGTTTGTCCTTACATTTAGGCAATGTCTGTGAATAAACTACATGAATGACTGAGTAAAACTGAAGCAGGGACAGCAGCTTGCACTACTCTGACCCTTTTCAAGTTCCAGTATGACTGATTTAGCTGTGTACAGCACTTCGGTGAAGTCTAATATTGCTCACTTGTATGGCTTCACTCCTTCTATCCAAATGGCTGAATACAAGGACAATACGGAGACATAAAAGCTGATGTCAATAATAATTTACGCAGTGTTACATCAAGGACAAAGCTGCTCTTTTACAGTGCCTTGCGAAAGTACTCGGCCCCCTTGAACTTCGCAACCTCTTGCCACATTTCAGGCTTCAAACATAAAGATATAAAATTCAAATGTTTTGTGAAGAATCAACAACAAGTGGGACACAATCGTGAAGTGGAATGAAATTTATTGGATATGTCAAACTTTTTTAACAAATAAAAAACTGAAAAGTGGGGCGTGCAATATTATTCGGCCCCCTTGCGTTAATACTTTGTAGCACCACCCTTTGCTGCAATTACAGCTGCAAGTCGCTTGAGGTATGTCTCTATCCATAGACCGTGGAACGCACTTGAAATTGGTCGGGCCCATCATATACCTTGCCACCCAACACACGCTGACACATAAAGCACCACCATTCCCCTGATTAGGGGCGCCTGCAGGATTTTATCAGTGTAGGCAAAAGACAAAAAGTAAATTACGGTTCAGGACTGTATATCTACTGCCGATGTTGACACAAAAGACTGTTTGTTATTGTATTTTGTTAATAATTTAGACCAAATTTAAGAATAAAATTTAGTCGAATAATTAAAATAATTTATTTTTTTTATCAAAGCAAGGTACGCAGTCCGCACAGCCTTACAGCTGTACTGCCCCTGATCATACAACTGAGTAATTAAACGTCGGACACTGAATATCTATTTTTATGTTCCATGTTTAAACACGCCGTTATTTTTCTCGCCAGTGATCGTAATATTAGGCTACACAAAAAGTGTATTAACACTCAAAATAAAAATCAAAATAAAAAGTCAAACTCACTCCAGTTCTAAATATTTCCGAAGAAGTGTGTCCGTCTGTCATTATGCTGGATAAAGTCTCTGGCTATCCTCAAAGCATCCACTGTGGTCAAAACCTCCCTGTGTGTGTGGGCGCACATCAAGCTATTCAGTCTTCTCTGGGTCATTGTTGATCTTAAATACGTCTTGATACGACAAAGGGATGAGAAACACCTCTCAGCACTGGCAGTGGACACGGGTATGGTGTAGAATAATTTCAACAGTTTGTGCACCTCTGGGAGTAGATTTTTTGCCACAGGAGTTGCATTCATTGCCGACGCTACTGAGGCTATTGTTGGGCCTCCCTCAATCCCAGAAGTCTGAATCGCGTCCGGCAACTTTCCCAGCTGCGCACGGAGAGTGTCACTGTCAAAATAACTCTTGTAGAGATCCATTATTAGAGAAGGGGAAGATGGAGTCTTTTTTAGCGGCGGAAATAATCATGTGCTCCAGAGCAGCTGGGACATGCAAGTCTCTCTGTTCAAAACGCCGCTCCAATTCACCATCAAGTAGATCCAGGACCTCAAAGTATATTTTTCTATAATAATCCACTGGGTTCTGGAATGTGTGTGCAGACTCTCTTCCTGAATCTAGTCTAGCATGGCGTTTCTGTTGCCGGGGCAACACTGGGGCGTCTGTGAGACCTTGCGAGTGTTCCAAAACGTTTTTGTAAAACTCCTCAAAAACGTGATCTGATCTCTTTCTCTGAATGAAGGTCATTGTCAAAGCTACAGCCTTCTGTGCATCCTGTAATGATATGTTTACAGTTTGTAAGGTTCTAGACAGCTGCTCAGTCGGAGAAAAACACATGAGCGCCAGATGCAGACCAAAAAATGTGCTAAATTTGTCCAGCTCAGCCAAAATTCCCCAGCTTTCCTACCAGCGTCGCTGTATGATTCTTCATTTATTTCAGTCATCAGCGTGGAAAGTAAAGCGTAGTTATCAAGGACAGATTTCACTGCACCTGTGCGCACTGTCCATCTCGTTAGGCAAAGAGTGCGCAGGTTACTATTACCGGGGGCCATTTCATGTTTTAAGACTTTAAACTTGTTGCTCTTTTTGGGGGATTGTTTCACAATATGTGCAACTTCTTGCACAAAATCCAGCGCATCTCTCATGACTTTACATTTTTCCCTGTTTCTTGCAAACATAAATTAAGACAATGCGCAAAGCAATGCACATAAACAGCTGCGCATTGTCCCGTTTGAAGCTTGCTGCAACTCCATTCAAATGTCCAGACATACTTGCTGCCCCATCATATGCCTGTCCACGGCACATACTGGGCAAAATGTTGCAGCGGACAAGAATGTGTTTAGTGCAGTGAGGATGTCGAATAGGCCAATAAAGTCCTTGTGAGGGACATAACTGTCGTCAACCCAGCGGAAAAGAACCACAAACTGCTCTATGTTTGAAATGTCTCCAGTTTCATCTGCTAATATTGCATACAACTCCCCACGAATAGGAGAAATAATCTGGGACAGTACTGAATGAGAAACTGAATGAATCAGTTCATTTATTACGTCATGGCTCATATAGTTTCTGTCTGCCAACCACTAGTACATTTCAGGACAATCCTGTGCGCATATAATTCCAACAGCTTGTAAAGGTTGCTGTTTGTTGGATTATTACTATCTAGTGCCATGCCCTGACCCATGAGATACATGATGGAAGTTATCTCCTTAACTAGCATGTCGCGTCTGTGCTGTTGTTTAACTTTGAGCTGGGCGTCAAGCTGGGACAAAATAGTCTGCTCTTGGGATGAATATATGTTGTAATAAGCTACAGCCGCTCTATGATATTTGCTGCTTTCATGTTTTCGAAAAGAGCACACAGAATTTTTCCAGTTTTGGAATCCAAGCACAGAGAAAGCGTTTTCATTAGTTTTGCTTAATCCCGAACCCAGTCCTTTGATGGTCCAAAGGCGACACTGAGTGCAGAATATTTTTGCCGGTGTTTGACACAGCATTGGCCACAAATCTTTAAACCACTGTGGTTGAACAGACCGGCTTTTCTGTGTTACACCTTGTACCCATCTTGTCCCAGAGAGAATTGCTGGGTTGTCTGGTTGGTGAGACTTTGTCAGATCCCTGCAACAGTCGCTGGAGCAGTGAACTTCAGCCTGGCTTGTAGAAGAAGAAGATGTGGAAGCTGGGAGCTCTGGAGCAATGGAGGATTCTACAGTCGGGACGGAAGGCGGCAAACATTTTTCTGGAGGAGCGGCTATCACGGCGACAGAACAGAGTGACCAAATTAACAAAGGCAGATAGATTAACATGTGCTGTAGATTAAATTGCTCGCTGGATGACACCCACCAGATATAGTATGGACAGCTGAGGCAGCAGCGGCACACCCAGGGTTATCCTCGATGTCTGCTGTGGCAACAAACAAGCCAGGGGAAGCAGCAGACCCATCTGCTGAAGCATCCCCACAGGTTAAAGTACAATATACCACAGGTGGAATATCTGCAGCCGAAATTCCCTTCACTTTCGGTGGCATTGTGCCAAAAAAATCTGTTATTTTACGTTTCATCAGAAACAATAACAATGGACACTAACGAGGATTTTAAACTGATACCGATCAGAAGCAATGCTAAGTGGTTAACGTTTGTGTGGGAAAAGTTTTGTTCACATCAAATGACACAAAGAGCCAACAAATCTTTAGATAGAATCATATATCGC
Organism: Crenichthys baileyi; assembly: GCA_036173005.1. Lineage (NCBI taxonomy): Eukaryota > Metazoa > Chordata > Actinopteri > Cyprinodontiformes > Goodeidae > Crenichthys > Crenichthys baileyi. The sequence goes on along the minus strand of JAHHUM010000621.1, from coordinate 88,350 downwards.
TCTCTTTGGAGAATCATGCTGATCTGAATTTAAAAAAGCCTACCTATTGAAGAGTTCCATTTTATTTGTGTAACTTTTTCTAATTATTTTACATCTTTGATGACCAAAAGTAGGTAGGGCCCTAGCCCTACCGGTTCCGCGGTCCTTGTCTCTATCAGTTTTGCACATCGAGAGACTGAAATTCTTGCCCATTCTTCCTTGCAAAACAGCTCGAGCTCAGTGAGGTTGGATGGAGAGCGTTCGTGAACAGCAGTCTTCAGCTCTTTCCACAGATTCTTGATTGGATTCAGGTCTGGACTTTGACTTGGCCATTCCAACACCTGGATACGTTTATTTGTGAACCATTCCATTGTAGATTTGGCTTTATGTTTTGGATCATTGTCTTGTTGGAAGATAAATCTCCGTCCCAGTCTCAGGTCTCTTGCAGACTCCAACAGGTTTTCTTCCAGAATGGTCCTGTGTTTGGCCCCATCCATCTTCCCATCAATTTTGACCATCTTCCCTGTCCCTGCTGACGAAAAGCAGGCCCAAACCATGATGCTGCCACCACCATGTTTGACAGTGGGGATGGTGTGTTCAGGGTGATGAGAATTGTTGCTTTTACGCCAAATATATCGTTTTGCATTGTGGCCAAACAGTTCGATTTTGGTTTCATCTGATCAGAGCACCTTCTTCCACATGTTTGGTGTGTCTCCCAGGTGGCTTGTGGCAAAATTTAAATAAGACTTTTATGGATATCTTTGAGAAATGGCTTTCTTCTTGCCACTCTTCCATAAAGGCCAGATTTGTGCAGTGTACGACTGATTGTTGTCTTATGGACAGTCTCTCCCACCTCAGCTGTAGACCTCTGCAGTTCATCCAGAGTGATCATGGGCCTCTTGGCTGCATCTCTGATCAGTCTTCTCCTTGTTCGAGATGAAAGTTTAGAGGGACGGCCGGGTCTTGGTAGATTAGCAGTGGTCTGATACTCCTTTCATTTCAATATTCATTTCAATATTGCTTGCACAGTGCTCCTTGGGATGTTTAAAGCTTGGGAAATCTTTTTGTAGGAAATCTTTTTGTATTCAAATCCGGCTTTAAACTTCTTCACAACAGTATCTCGGACCTGCCTGGTGTGTTCCTTCATCTTCATGATGCTCTCTGCTCTTTGAACAGCGCCCTGAGACTATCACAGAGCAGGGGCATTTATACGAAGACTTGATTACACTCAGGTGGATTCTATTTATCATCATCAGTCATTTGGGACAACATTGCATCATTCAGAGAGCCTCACTGAACTTCTGGAGTAAGTTTGCTGCACTGAAAGTAAAGGGGCCGAATAATATTACACGCCCCACTTTTCAGTTTTTTATTTGTTAAAAAAGTTTGACACATCCAATAAATTTCATTCCACTTCGCAATTGTGTCCCACTTGTTGTTGATTCTTCACAAAAAATTAGAATTTTATATATTTATGTTTGAAGCCTGAAATGTGGCAAAAGGTTGACAAGTTCAAGGGGGCCGAGTACTTTCGCAAGGCACTGTATGTATAACCTTTACATTCACTATTGGCTATCACACTAATTCTGATCTCCCTCTGTTCATGACTTCTTGACTCATCACCAAGGTTAAACTTTGACTTTTCTCTTGCATTATGAAATTGTGAGTCTGTGGTTTGTTGTTCGGGGGAGATCATGAGCTACGACTTAGAGCTTAGCAATAAGAGTCAGATGGGAAGATGGGGATTTGGGAGCTTTTCTAAACTGTCTAAATGTGACTTCTTGCAGATGAAAAGACCTCTTAGAATTGTCTCTGTACTCAGTTATTTATCAGACTAGAAAGAGCTGTTATGTTAAAGTCAACTTAGTATGGAGAGATCTTAGACAAAGAGGGGAATCAGATTTTGAAGCACAAACATCCATGAAAGCAGGACGAAGAAAGAAGCAGAAACAAGATGCGCTCATGGCTTTACATACATTTTCCGATTACCTTTTTACTCATCAGTAGCTTTTTAAGTATTGTTAGATTTTCTGAAATTGATTTTTGAAGAACTAGAACAAGAAGAAAGTAAAAGGTAAAGTTAAACAAAAAAAGATGAATGGCAAACTCACTTTAGTTGAGTAGGTGTGTCCATCAGAGCCACATACAGGAGATGACTGGATTGCTGAGCAGAGCCTACATTTCCCATGAGATCCAGGTTCAAGCCTGTGCTTGTGTCCTCCGCTGCCTTTCCTGGCTTTCACACTGTGGAGGAGAGAACCAGAAAAACGTATTTTACAAGTAAATGAGTCTGAAAGTTTCTTTATAAGAGGTTGCCTGAATGTACATGAAACCATAGAACAAGAATATTACAGTGCCAAAGGCCAAACGCTTCAGAATAAATACATTAAATATATACTTATGTGTGTGTGTGAAAATAATTTTACAGGCATTAAAAGTTGTCAAACAGAATCACATCTCTACTGAGCAAAAAATGTCTTAGGTTGTCAGGGTCAGATGAGGCAGCTCCTGATTGGTCCAAGGAGTCCTCTTCAACGACCACTATAATTATGTGTGATTCAAATTTTGTTGCAATTTTCTATCTAAGTGCTCTACTGAACACCCTGGTGCCTGATCTGTTCAGCACAGATGAAATTAGAGGCAAACAGACTCTTTTACAGAGAAACGAATGCGATGACAACGAATGTGGGATAGTGAACATTAAACACTGCAGTTGGTGAAGATGTCTCAGTAATAGGTCAATTATTTTGAAAATCTGTGACAGGTTAACAACATGCATGCATATTTGATATAATTTTGTATGGATATGCTTAAAACAGTGTCTGAGAGATACATACTGTAGAGTGCCTTGCATAACTATTCATATTCCTTGAACCTTTTTCAACCAAAACCCTCAAGGTGTTTTATCGGGATTTATGTGATACATAAAAACAGTGTGGTACATAAATGTAAAGTGGAAGACAAAAAACATGGTTTTAAATTTTTTTCTCCATACAACTATTTGTTTCATCATAACTCTGACCACTTTCCCTGTCCCTGCAGAAGAAAAGCATTTCCCTAGCCTGATGCTGCCACCACCACTGGACATTGTTTTATAACCATGTCCTGCTTTACATTCTCCGCAACTTTATCCCTGACCCTATCCCTGGTGTTCTCCTTGGTCTTCGTGATGCCTTAAGGTCACTAATGTTTTCTAAGAAGCCTCAGAGGCCTTCACAGAACAGCTGCTTTTAGGTGACCTCTAAAGGCAACTGTCTTGAAATTGAGTTTATTTAGGGATTTCAGGGTAAATAAACACAAATACCAAAGCACATCACATTTATCAGTTTTTTATTTGGACTTTTATTTGGACATTCCACTTAAAAATTGCATCTCAGCTGCACTACATTATCTATTAATATGTCTCAATAAAGTTTGTATTTGTAATGTAATGACTTATGGAAATGTCGAAGGAATCTGATTACTCTTGCAAACCATAACCCTGCACAGCATAACAGGGGCGCACTGAATTAATTCTTTGAACTTCCGGGTCATTAGGTTACACCTCGCTGCTAATGCAAATGACCGGAACATGAAATATCTAGTTCTATTTCCAGAACAAGTAAATCTGCCTTTTCCCTGTGTGTGGACTTCTATTTAAAAAAAAGACCAAAATTAATTTGGGCATGGATTTGGGTGCAATTACAAAAGTAAGCAGGGTATGCATAAATGCCTTTAAGCAGTGAATAACATCCAAATAAACAGTACATGAGCCACCAGGGTGCAAACCCATTGCGTGCCACAATATCTCTGCAAATATTTGCAGAGAGACTAAGTTCAGATTTGTCTTCTGGGAGGACAATAAATAAGTGTCATGCTAATTACTACAAATAATTTGGCTCATGGAGAAAAAATATATATACTTCAAGCTTCAGTGAACAATACTATTGGGAAAACGCCAATTCCAGATGAATAATCTAACATATTAACCAGCAAATAGGTCTTGTAATGAATGCAACAGCAAGAAAAAGATTAAAACCAACATTCTTGTGAGCTAATGACTTCAGGAAATCAATTACATTCAATTCAGAGAGAGAGAAGAAATAAATAAAAAACATGCTCCAATATTTTTTGGGAGAAAATGCTTGTTGAACTGAAAAATTGAAAATCCTTAAAAATTAACAATGGTTGAAAGCACAAACAAATTGGGTGGTGATGGAGCAAGTGTGATTAAAATTAATTGGTAAGAAGAATATGCATGTGTATATCTGTCAGCAGAATACATGGGACTCTCAAAAGATTTCAACAGAAAATACTGTTATATTTCACACTTTTGTGAAAAACCTCTGTGACCCAGACGTGTTTAGGATGATGAGCTTCAACTTTTTTGCAATATGTCTGAGCAATTTATTTTACTCCAACTTTTTAGAATGAGAAAAATAAATTTTACTCAATTTATCTGACTTCTATACAAACCTCAAAATAAAGTTTGCCTAGTGAATTTTTTTTAAAGGTTTCAAAAGGTCTTGTAAACCAAAAAATAATTTTGTATTTTTAAAAGTGTTAACCCCTGTCCTTTCATTTGGGAAGGTACAGATATAGGGAAATAAAAGTACATACAAAATAAGCAAATAACATGTAATGGTTTTAATTGGTTTGAGGAAGGTGGATGGACAAAAAGGTGACATGATCATGTCATGACCAACAAAAACTGGAACAATTGTGCAGCATTTAAAAAATAACTGGTGGTAATTCTTTTATATACCAGATCATTAATATCATTTGGTATAAATTACTTACATCCCAATAACAAATAATGATGGGCTTTTAGAAGTATGTGAAAAAGGGCAAAAATAAGAGGAAGAATATGTTGCCCTTAAAACCCTTTTAATTGGAAACCTGGGAAGGGTGGCAAAAAGGGAAAAATCTTTGTGGACTAATTTAATTTTGCAACCCTCATGACTGGAAAAGTAACAAACTGATTTGTGGGGAAAATAACAAAATAGTTGATTTTTAAAGTTTGATGGGTTTGCACGGGAAATGTTTTGAGGAACATAAAATTTTTAAGGGGGACTAACTACAAACGTTTGCCACCATTTTCAGATTTTAATTTTAAAAAGAAAAAGAAAAATATGTTATTTATTCTCCACTTTGTTAAATGCATTTCTATCTTTAGCTCTGTAACACCAGTTTCTTGTAAAATACAAAAGGATTGGTGATTGTAACATGACATAATGTTAAAAAGTGCATAACACTGTAAAAAGTCTATTTTTTTCGTTGCCTATTAACTTTGTTTCAGGTTCTTTAGAAGCAGAGTGCGTTTCTCATTCACCCGTTCAATTACTTACAGTTCTTATAAAAGAAATTGGACTGCATGTATGCCAAGCCCTTTCTTCTAAATCAATACATCGACAAATGAAAGAGGAGAATCATGCATTCACTCAAAGCTGGTAATGTAACTTTGGACATTTTTAGGTGAGACCACCTTTGTGATTTACTCGCATTAAGTGGAAGATGGTCCTGGTCTGAAACGTCTTCCATTTTTGCATATAATGGGCTGAAAAGGATACAGTTGCCACAATTATGTCTTTGACCTTGACTCTTTTCTAGACAAGGCCACTAAAGAAGCCAATGATGTGACTAAGTATGCTCTCTCTGTTTGTCATCCCATAGATCTACTCACCCAGCGATTCTCTGTCTAACTATTTTTCTATTCTGGACAGGTCCACTAATGGAGCTGCAGTGACCATAAACTCTATGTACTTGCATTTTCTCTCCCATAGAAAAGCGTTCCTGGGCCAGGGTTTTTTGTTTTTTTCTGTGCTTGCTCTCTGCCTGCGACAGAAAAACCCTCAGTTGGTCATAGAAAATGTCCGCTCCCACCGACCATGGTCCAGGAGAACCAGGCTTACACTGATAAATCGCCATCGTTTGTTTACACTGTTGCCACATAATTGCTCAGTAAGAGGGTTTACTACAATGTCAACTTGATTATCTGTACACTGTCGCCACATGCTTTCTCAGGGGAAGAGACTGCTGAAAAATCTGTCACTCAAGGCAAATGACTGGGATTCTTTACATAGATAACTTTTAATCAACTGGCATTATAATTTTAATTAGACCGACTTGTGTTACATTTAGATTTACATTCGGACTAGACTATGTGTTACTGAATCTAATTTATACGACTGTATTAAATTGGTATGAATTTGATTATGATTTGATTGATTGTGAATTTTCTGTATAACTGTAATTGGAACTGTAATACATTTTTTCCTTGTAAAGTGACTTAAGAGTAGATTTTTTTGTGAATTAAAGCAACGAATATAAGCTGAATTGAGATGAATATGGTTTAGATGAACAGCATTTAAAAATCTAGAACCTGGTTCTGGGGTGATTTAGTGTTATGCACTGCCACTTGTATCCCGGACTGGCATCATGATAAACTTAACCCTGTTCATTTTCCAAAAAAAAAACAAACAAAAAACTGTAGGATTTGCTATCTGTTGAGCACAGCTGCTTTGCTAACGGCCATTAGCAACACAGGCCAATAAAAACGTATTAAGATGCATGTTCACATTCAATCCCAAAATAAAACAAATAGAACCATGTTCCCCATCAGGGTTTTATAGTACTATGTGTGCAATGTATACAAGAAACAGAATAAAATATGTTTATCAATTATTGCAGCTTCCCTACTTTATACGGTATGTGTGAGGCAGTCATATCTGTTTTTTTAGGTTGGATTTGGTGGGAAACCTTCAACCTTCTTTATCAGAATTTTGACTGTTAACTTTGCCAACTTGTGGCTTAAAACTATTAGAAAATCAAACATCCTATATGTGTTTATAGATAAAATCTTTTAAAAAATTTACAGCAAAAATGTTCTGTTTTAAAATGGCCCACTCGCTCTTACCTGTGTGCAGGTTGCTTGTGATTGGTGCAGATGGCCGTCTGGAAGTCATGGCTGATGCACACCTTGTGAGGAGGACAGCGAACTCTCAGACATGGGTCCTTGGTGGCATCAGGGCCTAACGAGAAACAGCAGGGACAAACTTAATTTCTAAGCTGCAAAAGTAAGTTCACAGAAACACCCAGAGCAGGAGAATCAGCACATTGTGGTGCCAGAGTTAATAGTTGATGCAGCGAAACATCAAGCTGTTCTCCTGGTTTTACAGCTCGCAGAGTCTAACCTTCGACTAACTGAAGCAGGCAGAAAAATAATGAGTCGGAGGGAACAACAGGGAAGGAGAATGGTGAAAGGTATGAACTAAATGCTCTGCTTTCTGTGTTGTGAGCTGCTTAATGAGGACTATTTTCTCAGAATGTTAATCTCATCCTGCAAATCAATCTCTAGTGTGACATAAAAACCATAGCCGGCAAGAACAACTGGCTCGTGTTCAAAATGACAAAAGATTAAAACAGCTCACTGACTCTGAGAATAGTGGGTAACAGCAAAAAACGTACTTTTATTTGACTGCCAAGCAAAAAGCTTACATTTATTTGACTGCAAATATGTAAAAAAAGGGAAGGGTGAAAAACGAGTAAAAGCAAGAAACAAAGTATTCCAACATTTGGTGGTTAAATGTACACTAGAGGTCATAGTGATTTTATCAGAAATGTCTATAGTCTATATATGTCTAGATGCAGCCAAGGGCCAGAGGGGGTCTGATTTGGGGACCAGTGGATTTCGTCTCTTCTTTTTGCAGATGATGTGGTCCTGCTGGCCCCCCCTAGCCAAGACCTACAGCATGCGCTGGGGCGGTTCGCAGCCGAGTGTAAAGCGGCTGGGATGAAGATCAGCTCCTCCAAATCCGAGGCCATGGTTCTCGACCGGAAAAGGTTGGCTTGTCCTCTTGAGGTTGTGGGGGAGTTCCTGCCTCAAGTGGAGGAGTTCAAGTATCTGGGGTCGTGTTCACGAGTGAGGGAAGAATGGAGCGGGAGATCGACAGACGGATCGGTGCGGCTGCCGCAGTAATGGGGGCACTGTGCCGGTCCGTTGTGGTGAAGAGAGAACTGAGCTGAAAAGCGAAGCTCTCGATTTACCGGTCGGTCTACGTTCCTACCCTCACCTATAGCCATGAACTTTGGGTCATGACCGTAAGAACGAGATCCTGGATACAAGCGGCTGAAATGAGCTTCCTCCGTAGGGTGGCCAGGCACTCCCTTAGAGATAGGGTGAGAAGTTCGGACATCAGGGAGGGGCTCGGAGTAAAGCCGCTGCTCCTGCACATCGAGAGGAGCCAGTTGAGGTGGCTCGGGCATCTATACCGGATGCCTCCTGGATGCCTTCCTCGGGAGGTGTTCCAGGCACGTCCCACCGGGAGAAGGCCCAGGGGAAGGCCTAGGACACGCTTGAGGGACTATGTCTCTCAGCTGGCCTGGGAACGCCTTGGGCTCCCCCCGGAGGAGCTGGAAGATGTGTCTGGGGAGAGGGACGTCTGGGTGTCTCTGCAGAGTCTTCTACCCCTGCGACCCGATCCCGAATAAGCAGAGGACGACGAGTACGAGTCTATAGCAAATATGTGTTACAGAAGGACAAAAGCCTGAGTAAAACAACAATAGTGGTAAAATTAGACCAAAGACAAAGTGAGTTTTAAACCGTGTCCAGAGACGACAAGCTGAATGGGCTAAATAATTTCAGTCGGCCAAGTTAAATGAGACTGAGTACAGAGTTTAAAGATCAAAGACGTGTGTTATGTACGAGTCATTATTTTCTGACTCATACCATCAGACAATGAGACCTGCCTTGACATCATTAGGGACCTAATGGGATGTGTTTGAGCTGCCGCAGGTGGCAGATGTGAACATCAACTGGTTTCCGACCTGATCACACAACCTGCTTATGATTACAAACTATTTCATTAGAGTCAAACTGGCCAGCAACAGACTTGAGAGAATTTTGTGCTAATTTTCATATTTCGCCTTAGAGATGAAGCCTGCATGTTGACATCCTGTATCAATTGTGATGGAAAGCAAGCATTAACGGAGTGAAAATGGTGAAAAGGAGACTTGGTTGTTTACATTTATCACAACCGAACAAGTCATTTTCTCTTTACAGTCTGCACAAACGTGTAAAAGCACATCTGCAAGGCTGTTTGCTCCGTCATATTCCCTTGAAGCATAGAGAAGATAAGTCTGCGGTGCAGTGTGCTTCAATTGCCTGCTGATTTGGACCTGTCCTCACCTCCATCTGTCTAGCACTTGAGGAAGCCCATCTCATTTCACTTAGCTGAAAAATGGCATTACTGCTGTGAGGAAATGAGAGTTGAAGACAACTAGGAGCCAAAGTGAGAGCACAGAGATTGTGAAAAAAGAGGAGGATTGTATCTGGTTAAAGGGGGATTGGAGGACAAGTCAGGATTACTGCAAGTGCTCCCCTCTCTTTCAAACTTAAAATAAGCTGCACAATGGTGCAAGTACTCAAATTCAGAGATTTTGAGTAGATCTGTTGGGTTTTAGGGAAACCCTTAAGATGAGCATTACATGGATTTTGTATTTAATCAAGGCTTTTTGTTAGGTTGTCTTTTAAGACTTTATCATTACTAAATAAACCCATCAAAAACATAAAAAATGACCTAAACCTGCTGTTGTGTCCACTGATTAAACAGGATCTTTATGAACTTTCTTAGCTGTAACATGATAAAATAAAATGAATAATTTGTTAATTTTTCTCTAGTTCAATCTAGACATGCTAGTATGAGATTTTTGCAGTATTTTAACCTTGAATAATATAATATCCAACCTTCATGGTGTCTTGATATTTACAGTAAAATCTTAAACATGGGCCAACTGATTTGGTTCCGACTGAACAGAAGATAATGCTAAAATAAATAATAATGAAATATTATATTAATTATTTCAGTTAGTAAATTGCTATCTATCACATGTGTTTATTGTTAATTAAAATTGAACATATGGGCAAGAACATGGAAAAAGCAGCCATTTAAGAATTTTTTTTCTTATTTGCAAAATAAAGATATATTTGCTTTGTTTCAGCCAGCTCATTGGCAGTGCACATCAACATGCAAAATAAATACAAGCCTGGCAAAGTAAAGAAGGATAAACTCAAGAATGCCATATCACAAGTACTGGCTGCTTTTCGGTAATTTCTAGTTTTTCAGTTTCCAAAACTCAAATCATTTGAATTGAATTAAATAGATGATTTTATTTTTCAGGAAAAGAAAAACAATCCAAACAAACCCGGCTTTATGTGAAAAAATAAATTGTCCCTTAACCTAATAGATGGTTGAAGCAACATTGGTTGCAAAAACTGCCATCAAGGGAAAACTTACAATGACTCTTTAACACCACTGTGGAGGAATTTCAGCCCACTGATTGCAGTTATTTTATGTTATTTTTTTGAATTTTTTCAGGACTAGAGGCCTTTATTTTTGATAGTAGGCAGACAGGAAGGAGGGGCAAAGAGATGGGGAGACATTTGGCAAAGGTCGTCGGGTCCAGGACTCGAACCCAGGACGGCTGCTTTGAGGACTATAGCCTCTATATGTGCTTGCGCGCTAACCCTTACACCACCAGCGCCGTTTCCTGTTTGCAGTTATTTTAATGAAGTCTCTGATTTAAGCCTGGACTTTGACTAGTTCATCACAAAAAAAAAACATAATTGTGTTTTTTTGAGCCATTGTGGGGTGGACTTGCTGATGTGCTAAGGATCAACATTTGGTGCATGACATAAACTAATGGCAGGACATTTTACTAGTCAAGTCAAGTCAAGTCAAGGCAAGTTTATTTATATAGCGCTTTTCAGCAACAGGGCACTCAAAGTGCTGTACATGAGGAAAAACATTACAATGATACAGAACACAGAAAAACAAATCAAAAGACACTAATAATCCTTGGGAGTAATAATAATTAATAATCCTTCCGGCTTTACTGGTAGAAATGTGTTCCAAGCCACTCTTAATAATAAAGCATCTTATGCTAAAAGAAGATGATAATATTGATAGTCTCATCATTCCACTGAATTCTAACTAGGGAAGCTGAGTCAATGGTACAAAACAGCTTTAATCCAAATTTTCAGGTGCTAATAATATATTGCTTTTACTGGTACTGAAGTTGAACTAAGTAATAACAGTCCATTGAAGTCTAACTAAGAAAGCTGGGTCATTGGTGTAAGAGCAGCTATAGTCCAAATTTTCTATGCCTAATAATGTTTGGTTTTCGCTGGTAATCCTTCTGATAAAACTAAAAATCTATGAAAAAGTAATGAAATCACGCAATTAGGTGCAGAGCTAAGCAACACACAAGAAGAAAAGATTTTGCAAGAGTGCGGTGGAATCATGGGGGTGCGAATATATAACGGAGTGTGTGTGCAAGAATTAGACTGTCAACACAGATAGAGCGCCATTGTCCTTGAGGAGAGAGACGGAAGTTTTCTCAATCGGCCGCTAAGTTTTATCTGGGTCACAGCTGTTCGGGGGTGCTGGGAAAGAGCGTCATGTTTACATAACATCCAGAAGATATTTTGTCGATAGCCACTCAATATTTTGTCGATAGCAGAAGTTGCCAAGGCCACGTTGGGGCACCAGATTTAGAAAAACAGTAAGTGTTCTGGTTCAAGCAGTTGTGTGGATTTCCAACCACTTTAAGAGTTTTTATTGTTATCTCTCAATTGCAAATCCAAATATCTGGGACATTCCCATAGTTCTGGAGCGAACAACCTTCTCCATGATTAAATCCTTTCACCTCTGAGTCCAAAAGCCTCTTCCAGGTTACGATTCTGTTCAAGAACCGTATCCAGCTTGCGGCTTAGCTCTCTTAACAATTCAGTCTGAGCATTGATCGCTCTGCAGATTCCATCCAGCATCGCAGGCAGCTTTGGGATGCTTTGAACAGCGGCCCACGTTTTGCTACTCACTCGATAAGTCAGGTAACCGCCGGCTCCAAAAAGCAGAAATCCTGTTATCAAAATTCCAAATATATAAACGTCTTCAGCGTCCTCAACCGACATTGTAGTCAAGAACACAATCTTCCACTGTTGCCAGGAATACATTGTGTATCTAGAGAAGAATGTACCGGCTGGGCAAGAGGGTCCTCCTTTACCCTGTCTTCCCGTGGAAAAAAATTTATCAATTGCGTTGAGAGACCAGCAAACCAAATCCATAATTTGCAAGTTCGGAAGATATGTAAAGTGAGGCTCTGAGAAAAACACAGACAAAAGCAGATGCAGAAGCAGGCAAGCGGGAGGGAGAGAAAATGCGTGCGTCCTCCACCGAGAGCAGAGCAAGCAAGCTACTAGTGACAGTACAGTGCAGTGCAGGTACATTTGGTTCATATGTCATTTGGTAAAAAGCAGTTTATTCAAGGAAACCCAGTCAACTTGGCAGCAACCCTTCCTCCTGAACAAGCATGTGGCGACAGTGGCAAGCAATGACTCCCTTGCCAGAACCAGGCTGAATATAAGTGGTCATCAACTCAACTTAAAAACAGGAGCTGAAAGTGAAAGCTAATATTTAAACATCTTTGAAAAACTGTTAAGGCCCTATAAAAAGACCAAGATAAATAGAAATAAGTGGAAATGAAGTGTAAGAAAAGAAAAGAGGAGAGGAAAATGAGACATATGTGGAGTCAGGAAGAATAATTAGCACTGATGACAAGAGAGTGCAGAGGAGATAAACGAAACAGGAAACAGGAGTAAAAAGCAGGGCCAATAAAGAAGAAGAGAAAAGGAAGATTAGGTGAATGTGAAAGGATGAGGAGGGCATCAAGGAGGCAGGGAGAAGTGAACAACAGAGAGCTGGGTAAAGAAAAGTTTTATCCATCTATTTAAAGCTTCAGTGAGCAGCACTGGTGGTTAAAGCAGCCAATCAATTGTAATGCAGGAGCACTGCAGCACATGCTGCCACCCCTCTTTCACTCTCCTTAATACGATTCTCTCATCTGCTTTCATTCCCCTCTCACCCTTCTAATCTAAAGCATCAATTTATTCTCATCTGCGTGATTGTGCATCAATCAATATGCGCAAGCAATGTAGCTTGTCTTACTGCATAGTAAATTTGATTGTAAGTGACAGGGAAAACTTTGTCTCTAAGACTCACCTAAATGTTTTAAAGTCGTATTAATTTTTGTAAAAACTTCATCTGCTACTAGTCAAATTTTCCAAGATCAACAGAAGTATGGATGAGTTTTGACCTACACTTTTTTATAAAGCACAAATTTTTATCCTAGGAGTAAGTACTTATTTTCTTCTGACTGCTCGACACGTGCTTGTCTGGTTGACTTTAGAGAAATAGCAATGTAGGCTGGTGCCTCCTTCTTAATTAGCGTTTTCTTAATTTTAAGGACCATAAAACCTATTTGCAATAACAGTCAAACCATTTTCAGATCTGTTGCTTCTTTGATGTGTAAACATAAAGTGCAGTGATTGTGTTGTTGGTGCTGAGAGCAATTTGATACATTTTATATGGGATCCAGAATAATCAACAACTCTGTCATTACTTTTATGAGTATGACTAAATCCAGCAATGCTGGCAGCATTTTCTTGTCTAGTAAACCCAACTCTATAACTGGTGGAAATGACAGTACAGCTCCTATAACTATGCCTCTTTGTGCTAATGATACAAGCACAGGCCAAAATGCAATAGAAGCTATTTGGTAAAACTTCCTCTACTAGTAAGTTAAAGTACTTTTAACACCACTTTAAAAACACAAATCAAAAGCTGTACAACCAATAAAGGCGAATAAAATGAACACAACTCAGTGTTAAATGTTCAAAACAGACCCAAATGTTTGAACAAATAAACAAATACTTTTCATAGCCACATTTGTGTCTTTGGACATGCCCTAAAATGGTTCAATGGGTAGTGCTAATTTTACTGAGAGCAGATAAAATGAAATGATTTCATGCAGCCACAACAAAGTCCCATATCCTGCATAAACTTACCTTTATCAAAAAACAGCTACAAACAAATCTTCTGCTAAGTACTCAGGAGTACGGTAAAGCTCTACAAACAGCAAACACATAAAAGATAGTGGCGTTACTTGAAACAAGCAGAAGGGTGCTAAAACTTGAAGCCTTGTGCCTATTGTTGCAGTAATAAGAGTGGTTTCATTGCAACGCTTATAACTATTAACAAACAGCACATCAGTGCTATTTTCATTGTATTTATTAATTTAACCTTTTTTTTAGGAAGTGATTACCACTCTTTTTCAAGGAAGATCTTGAAAAGTTTGACATTTTTGTTAAATTACATGAACAAAATAAAACAGATCAGACTTATGATGAGAGTACAAGGTCCAAGTTAAGAATAGCAGTTGCACTCTTCAGTTACAGAAAATGTTAAACTCTCCGCAAGTTCTTTTTTCCTGACTGATACATTAAGATGGCCATATTTTAAATGATTTAAGCCCTCTCTAAATTATAGCTTCTTCACTAAATGCTCATTACACATTCTTAAAAAAATGCAATCATCCAGCCACTTGTTTGTAGAGTGATTCTTTGTCAATGCGATCACCCCATGATAATTTGTGGAACAGTTTGGAGAATGATGGGAAGATCAAGCCTTGTACTCCTCTTCCTCCTACACTGGCCTGAATGCATTTGTTTAGCAGAGCAGAAAACCTCCTGTTTGTGTAGCTTCCACCGTGCTTGTAGTTAGATGAGGAAAACAATTTTCAAAAACCATAATTTGTAGCTGATAAAAAACACAGTCAATGATGAGGCAAATCATGCATGCTCTATATAGCGCTACAGCAAGTTTCAGCAAAGAGAAATGGCCTCATTCACACACACCACCACCAACTTGTGCATGCCAGATAGACACACGTTCAGAGCTGAAATTGACAAGAGCAAATGACACAAGCAGATGATTAAAAAGGGGCAGATATATTCTTTACATGAATTTAAGCTGAGTGAATTCCAAAAAATGTGTTTAGTTGGCTGAGCTTATCAACTTCACATCTATGAGCCATCCTTTTATGACCCCCAGCCTAATGTTGAGTAAGTGCTTGTTCTGCCTCCAGGAGCAGATTGAAGCTAAGCTCTTTGGTTGGACTGCACAATGTGTGACTTATTCAGTCTGGAGGGCTGGATAAACACCTTAAGACTTTGTGATATTTTTTGCACTCTCCTGTGGCAGTTTATTTAGTGACCCGATGCTTCAGAGTTTAAGACGTTTGCATGTTCAGTGTTGCCACATAGTTAGGAGGTTGGACTGCTGGCAAAGTCATGATTTGATGAAATCAGTAGGGATTTTTAGATCTTTTTCTACTAAGATAAATAAAGATAAAGATTTTATGATCGCTTGCTCACTTTTATTGTATTGTTAGAAGATCAGGATCAAATTGAGCTGGATGATGGGGTTGCATTGGAATGAACTGAATCTCTCTGAAACCTGTGATGGAGTGTTGACCTTTCCAGGGTGTACCCCACCGGTTACCTTAATGACCTTTGAACTTGGGCACCAGCCCTCAGGCAACCCTCCAAGGAAGTATGGGTATCGAAAAATCAATTGATGGATTGATATTATGTTTGGTTCGAACTGAATTCTATTTAGCTGTATATGATCTGTTTGTCCTTTAAAGTGCTATAATGAATTGGTGCTATATAAATAAACTGTATTAAACTGATGCACTTCAACCGTTGTAACAAGATGAGCAGTATTGTTCTTCTCTGTCAGCTGTCATATTGTTAGGGTCTTTCATTGTACACACTCATTGTCAAACTACATGACTTTCACAATCTGACCTTAAGATTTAGTTAGCTTTGACTTGGCATGTCGGATGTCCTTTCACTGCTGTAATAATATTTGCTTTGAACACTCTGCTGTTGCTGTCAGCCCAGCTTCCATCTGGACAGATTTCTTTTTATAATGCCATGAGGAGGGATCAATATACTTCTTGGATGGTAGCTCATGCTAGGAGAAAACGGGAAACACAAGAGAAAATACATTTGCTGCCGACATCCAATGTTCTGCTGGATTGCAGTGAGAAAAATAAGATTCATCTGACTGAACAAGATGATTAAAAATAGAGCCTTCAATCTAATGTCCAGTTAAAGTATATGTGTAAATATGTAAGGTTTCCAAAATGTCTCTCTGTCTCTCTGAACATTATTATGTAATAGTCATGAACACCAAGTTTTTATTTAATATAAACCCTTTCATACAAGGATTACTATAGTTTCACTCTATATCTCTATGTTTTCACTTGTTCTTAGACATAAAAAAATAATAATTTTTAATTGGAATCAGCATCAATTTTATCTGTCAAGTTTGTATGCACAAACAAAGAATTTGACTTCGGTTTCCATTGCTCTCACCCAATATCAACATTCCATTCAATTCAAAATACTTAATTAATCCCAAAGGGAAATTAAATGTTGTTGTAGCTCATTATGAAGGTTTCTTCAAAGAGCCGTTGTAGATGCTAATGGCTGTGGGCAGGAAGGATCTCCTGTAGCGTCTGTCTTACAGCACATCTGAAGAAGCCTCTGACTGAAGACACTCTGTTGTTGTCGTACAGTCTCATGAAGAGGATGCTCAGGGTTCTCCATAATGTTCTTCATTTTATGAAGAATCCTTCTTTTCACAATGATCTGAAGAGGTTCCAGAGGAGTCCCCAGAACAGAACCAGCCTTCTTTATCAGCTTGCTGAGCTTTTTTAGGTCCCTGGCTCTGATGCTGCTTCCCCAGCAGATTATGGCAGAAGAGATCATACTCTCCACAACAGACTTATAGAAGATATGCAGCATCTTGCTGCAAACACCAAAGGACCTAAGCTTCCTCAAGAAGTACAGTCTGCTCTGTCCCTTCTTGTAGATGGATTCACAGTTGCATCTCCACTCCAGTATGTTGTCCAGGTGAACACCGAGGTATTTATACTCCTGCAACACCTCGACCTCTTCTCCCATGATGGAAATAGTTTTTGACTTATTCCTGTTTCTCTTAAAATCTAAAATCATCTCCTTTGTTTTAGTCACGTTCAAGATGAGATGATTGTTTCTACACCATGCCACAAAGCGGTCCACCACCTTCCTGTACTCAGCTTCTTGTCCATCTCTGACTCTGACTCTAGACATGTACACGTCCTGGATGGACTTAAACATGCATCTTTCACAAATCTACTACTATACTAAACAATAAGTATAGATTTAATACGGTATGTATCTAAAACGTATGTATGTAACAAACAAATGAATAATAAAACATAATGAGTGAAAACCATGTAATATAAGAAAATAAAAAATATATTACTGTTAAATTATTGTTGCTACATATTTTACCATTTTCCAATATTGTTTAGTGTAATGAAAAAAAACAAAAACAAATAACATTGACTCCTTTCATTCCGCCCTACTAGGTGGGTGATCCTCTGTAATGCCTGTTAAAATGTAGCCAGTGACGCATAATGGCCACTTGAAAAGACAAATAATTTGTTCCTCCCAAAAAAAAAAAAAAAAATCAATACATTAATGCTTAGTTGTAAATTATTGTCATCAATAGTTTTTTTCACCTGTAAGAGTGTCATACTGTAGAGAGACAAGCAAGATATTCCTGGGGTCCTGGCAGAGAAACACATTATGCTTGTCCGAAACAATGTTTATAATGTTACAGTTAGCAGTAAATTAGCCCTTTAATTTGCTTTTCTTTTTTAACCTTTCTCTAGCCATTATGTACTTAAGAAACAAAAAAATGAGGCAATAGGATGGAGAGTATTACCCTTTTCTGTGCTCTCGAACATACAGATAACAAGATGACACAAAGTGATTTGTGGTAAAGATAGTATGAGAGGCTGAACAACCAAGAAGCTCTGTCAGAGAGTAGTTACTAAGCTCAAATTAGTTGATGCTAAGCTGGAAATAAGTCATTGGGGTGCCTTAATAACGTGTTAATAAAGCACCCTACATACAGAATGTGTGTAGGTGTACGTTCTGTATTGTCCCCTCTGAACTATTGCTCTCCACTGTTTGCTCTCCGTGCTGCTTGTCTTGATAGTAAACAAACAAGTCTGAGATTAAATAAACAAAAGCTTTGACAAACATCCCCAAAGGACAAATTCTAAACTGGTATTAGAAAAAAGAACTTTGCTTTCAGGCTCTTACAAACTAATTAAAAAAGGTGTTGCTTCTTTTACCTGGGGGGCTACTGAGGAAACCCATATGGAGGGAAGGCAACTAGAAGACAAACAGATCAAGAGGAGATTAAAATCCACTTCACTCCTTGCTTTGTGAGCACTCCTCAGGGTCTGGCTGTTTGGCCCTAGAATGGCACTGAGGCGAGGTATGTCAGAGACAAATGATGGAGGGATGAGAGCACAGACAGGGCCTCTGGGAGGATGTGGTGATGGAACAGATTCACCATCCAGAAAATTAATTATTGAAACCATCAGCAAATCATTTTATTGTGGATGTAACTGAGGAACTGGGAAGATAAACAGCCTGTTCCATTTTGAATGTCAGGGAAGAAACCACAGTGGCTTAGGGGAGAAACATATTTGGAGGGAGACACTATTGACTCTCGGTTATAAGCAGAATATTCATCACTGCCACACAGCCAATATGCACACACAGCTGCACACTCACACTTTATTGTGTCAATTCCTGAAAGAGGACCCTTTGTGCGGCTACTGCTAGCAGCGGACCAATTTTAATAGGACACCATGTCAGCAAATAATCGAGAGGTCTTTGAAGACGGCTTCAAAGCAAAAGAGCAAAGATGCTTTTAAGGACAACATGCCTGGCAGAGGAAACTCATTTTAGGTGCAAGCTGGTATTTGTAACGGTTTAAACAAAGGTAACCTGTGCCGCCAGAAGTGAGCTCACAATTTCATACTGGAGAAAAGAAAAAGTATAAATAAAACAAGAAATGCATGAAATAGGGTGGGTTAGGTAAAAACATGTACACACTGATAACAGCAGGGTAATGCAGACTGCAAGGTGGTCACAGGGTGCATGGGCATAAAGTAGAAAGGGTTTAATTTCGAGGCATGTTGCTGCTGGCCAACCTGAAAACTGTATGACATTAATTCTCCAGGAAGGCTCTTTCCTTTCATTTGTTTCTGATAAGTTCAAGAGCTCCAAAATAAATTTGGTTTAAGCAGAGGAAGGTTTTGGGTCTGGTGAGAATGTGTTAGGATCCCTCAGGTCACAAATCAATGCAAAGTAAAACTTCCAACAGCCACTTTTTATGCACTGGGTAAACAGTAGGGTATACTGGCGTTGGAAGAAATAATGGAAACAGTCCGGAATTAAATAAAGTAATTTATCCAATTATGGGTTTGGCCTACCCTGGCAGCTATAACTGCTTCCATACTATGAGGTGTTGAAGTTTCTCTGCTCAAGCAGAAACTTTCGCATTTGCTTCAGAGTTGTTTCATTAAGATCTGGAGATGGTGAGCCCACTCTGGGGATCATTTGATCTATAGTTAACAGGTTGACAGTAAAGATGTGAGATGCTATTTAAGAAAAAACAGGTGTAAAGCACACAATTCTCTCTCTCTCTCCTGAATTGAAACGTTGGCAGCCTTTTGGAAATCTCTGAGTTAAGGTAAAGGTTTACAATCTGTAGGAAATGCATGCTTTTCTATAAGGTAACATGGGCTTAGACAAAATGCAAGTATTGATGGCCAACACAACAGATTGTGCATTATGGTCAAACATTTCTGTCTGTCTTGTCTGATAAATAGATGTTCTTTTAGAAGTGTTGTTTAGAAAGAACTTTGCCAGCCTAAGGTGAGCTTTTGTAATCATTTTTAAGAGGAGAGGCTTTCATTTGGTATCCAAACAAGCTGTAAAATTTGACCATAAACATCTACTTTCAACATGCTAATGTCTGGCAATTCCAAGATCTCTCTTACAGGTTTTGCCAGTTTTTCATAAACATTTCAGGTATACTTTGGCTGTCCACACATCATTCAAAGTTTCCACAAAATTATGTTTGAAATTAGCCATATAACGGCTGATGTCCAGATCCAATCCCAAGTATGGCTTCAGGGTTCCAGTCAGAAATTACTTGTTAATACTGATCAAGGATCAGTATTAGAAATCCTTCGAAAAACTTGGCTCTTTATACTTAATGCTGGTTTAATGTCCAGAATCATGTCAGTCCACCCTCAGCAAGACGTGCTGTGATAGTTTAGCACAGCCAGGAAACCTGTGATACACACTGCTAAGAAAAATAAAAGGAACTCTTTTTAATCAGAGTATAATATCAAGTAAGTTAAACTTCTGGAATATTTATCTGGTCAGTTCAGTAGTAGAGGGGGTTGTTAATCACTATCAATTGTTTTGGTGTTAATGAAAATAACAAAAGCTGCACTAAAGAGGCAACAACAAGACAACCCCAAAAACATAAATTGTTTTGCAAGTGGAAGCCACAGACATTTTTCCCTCTCCATTTTCTGCTTTTTAGCATTTTTGCATTTGACCAGGGTCAGTGTCACTACTGGTATCATTGGGCGATACCTGGGCCCTACAGAGGTATCACAGGCAGTCCAACTCCACCAGGATGGTACATTAATATGTGCCACTGCCTGAAGATTCACTGTCTTCCAGTACAGTCTCAAAGAGCATGGAGGAGATTCCAGGAAACAGGCTCTAGGAGAGCTGGACATGTGCTTAACCCATCAGCATCACCAGTATCTGCTCCTTTGTGCAAGGAGGAACCTGATGAGTACTGCCAAAGCCCTACAAAGTGACTTCCAGCAGGACACTGGTGTAAATGTCTCTGACCAAACCAAAACAGAACTCATGAGGGAGGTCTGAGGGCATGACGGTGGGGCCAGTCCTCACTGCCCGGCACCGTGGAGCTCGACTGGCATTAGCCAGAGAACACCAGAAATGGCAGGCGCCCTGTTCTTTTCACAGATGAGAGCAGGTACACTCTGAGCTCATGTGGCAGGCGTGGAAGAGTCTGTAGACGATGTGGTGAACAGTTTGCTGCCTGTAACATTGTTCAACATGATTGGTTTGGTGGTGGGTCAGTGTTGGCCTGGGAGACATATCCATGGGGAACGCACAGACCTGTACTAGGTAAATGATGGCACCCTGACTGTCATTAGGTGTCAGGATGAAATCCTTTGACCCAAGTCTTCATGTGGCAAGAGTATGCAGGCAGTTCCTGGAGGATGAAGGAACTGATACCAATGATTGGCCTCCACGCTCCCCTGACCTAAATCCAATCCAACAGATAAGCTCATTAGGAAGCCCAGCTCTGTCCTTGGATGCCCCAAGCACACACTACAGGTGCTGGGAGAAAGAAGGACTCTAGCAAAAATAACATCACTGTAGGACAATGTCTCCCACCTCATGCATGAAGCTGTTGCAGAACTGGAGAGCTCCATCAATGAAAGACTGCTGCACCCTAGATGCAAAAAGAAGCATTATCACAGATCCTTCCTCCCAGCAGCTGTTGGAATTTATAACCACTGCTGCTCTCAGCAAGCTCAACAGTGTTAACATCCCTGCTGTTATTTGCACAGTTCTTTTTTCCATTTTTGGTAGATTACAGTTTTTTATGCACATTTATAAATGCACATTTTGTAAATTTTTTAAATCACCCTACTCCATGCACATTTAATCCGAGTATGCCATTTTTAATAATTGTATAGGATTTTCTTCTTCTGTTGTATTTCACTAACGGTATTCTTATTTTATTTTATTTTTTTTTTTAAGTTTTTACATTTGTCTGTACCTGCATGCTTCCATTTGCCTTTTATTTTGCTGTTGATACACCTGAATTTCCCCATTGTGGGACAATAAAAGTTTGTTTCTACTTCTCTCTCTAAGACATCATGTTTAGGTCCATCTGACACCACCAGGTTTTACCTCAGACTGTCCAGGAGCTCCTGGTTAGAATCTGGGAGGAGATACCCTTGAACACCATCCATCATCTTATAAGGAACACGTCCCATTGTTGTCAGGCATGCATACAAGCAAGTGGGGGCAATACAAACTATTGACCATTTTTAGTTGCTGCAATGACATTTCAGCAAATTGGACTAGCCTGCTGCATTGATGATGATTCATTGTCAGAAAATGTAGCTTTCTTAACAGAGTTAACCCATGCTGGAGCAGCCAACTGAAGCTGACCTGCAGAAACTTGGGACAAAATAGGTGTAGCTATCAAAAACAATAGAAAGTAGAGACCACAACCTGAATTAAGTGTAATTTTGATTAAATGTAAAGTGTTGCACTTTGTTACTTTGTGCTTTAAAGCTACTCTGTTAGAAAGCACATAAACAGGACTGATATTATTTTTAATGAATCAAAGCAGGGACTCAGTATTGGCCTTTTTTTTTATTTTTTGTCACTAACATTAAGCACATTGAACAACTTAATGTTGAATAAACAATAACATGGTTAATATTTGTTATATATAACATATGCTATTAGTTTTTGCACATTTGAGGAACCCTTAAAGTTATAAATACTTTGCTTAATTTTGAAACGATATTTATGCTAAAATATCTGAAATGGTATTTAAATAATTAGTACGAGAGGAGTGATAGAGGGCATGTTATTTTTGGCATCATATTAACACAGTCAGAAGTAAAAGGGTAGTAGCTGTACAGCAAGTGAAGGTTTTCTTCTTAATTACCCTGAAAATCTTCTACTCGCTCTTTTCACAGACTTGTACAACAGGAAGCAGTCTCCTTCTGTCACAACGCCCAAGACCTGTTGCTGACCATGTGTTGTTGCCTGACAAAGAGTTTGTGTCAGTTTAACCTTTAGTCAGTTTCCAGTCAGGTCACAGACCACAAGGTTGACAAGCTGAATGAATCTTTACGGCTCACAGATCTGGCTTATTGCCTCACCCTCCAATGTTGGAGATAATGAAATGTTTTTACACTTTGTGGCAGTCATTAATTACACACATGTGATCTTATCCATGTGTCAACCCCCCCTGTTTCTCCCCAACTTAAACTTACTTCTGTGTTATAAAGACCATATCCAGCATTAATCTGACTGCAACATTTGCATAAAATCTGCGAATATATTAAGTTTCCATTTAATTATTTACATATTTAGAGTTTAAGAGTTTTGCAATTTGGTGCCCTAGAGGGATAACTAAAGTTTTTTAATTAACAAATTTAGTAGCAGGATGATGGAAGTGAAAAAAAAAATACTACTACTACTACTTTGAAATAATTAAATGAAATTCAACATTTTCAATGAAATTTTTCAACAGATTTAGTGAAAAAAAACATATTTAAGGTTTTCTGGAGCAAGAATACGTTTTTCTTTATTCAGTGTAAGTCTTTCTGAGGTTCTGATACTTGATAAGCTGCTACAAGGAGCTACAATCAGACATTTTTACATTTGTATTTTGAATTCACCAATTGGTTTTCTATTTACTTATCCTATTTATTAACCACCAGCAATTTGAGCAGTCCCGAAAAAAATATATATTCTGCACATATAAAGTATTTTACATATTCTATGTTTCAGAGTGACTATTCTAATGTTGATTACTAGAGATTACTAGTGGCAAAGGAGATCACTAATCATCCTGAACATCTTCGCTATGATGTACAATATCAGTTACAGACATGAAAACAAATTTGAATAAATGCATTTAACACAATCCAACTGTGTAACTAGCTGTTGTGTCTATGACAACCTCAAGAAAGATGCTGTGCTTATTACTCAAGCAAATTTAATATTATACTGAAGAACATTGTTCCCATGGATGGTTTTATATACCTCATAAATAACCACTGCTGTGAGTGGATTCGGGGTTATTGCCATTTATTTAGTAATTCTGCCTCTGTGGGTACTTCCTAACATGCAAAATTGTCTCCCAGTTGGTTGCTTGATGTAATACTAATAGGCTAATTAAACTTTATTAAAGAGGAGGAGAGTCATTTTATCCTAACTCACTAAGACACAGATAATAACCTTACTTCTGCACATTGGCACTTATACCAATGATGTCTTAGAGATAGCTTTTTAAAAGCATGTTTTATCATTCTAAAAGGTTTTGCTGATATGAGCATAGTTTATTTCTACAGAAAATATATTAATACTTGCTGAAATATATTTAGTATATATTTAGCTAGTATTGTTAAGATGCTTGCATGAAGTACTGACTATCTTCTGTTTTTTAGGATAGGAAATGAAACAACAGCTAAACATTTAAAACAAATAGAGGTAGGTGACAAAGCATTGTTCAAAACAATAGCATTAGGAAATTATTCTGTTGTGAAATTATCTGTCAACAAAAACAAAACATGTACAGTTCTTGTCCAAATCCAAAGTCATCCCCAAGATTTAACAAAGAAGGACTATTGGATAATTACTGTATGGATAATTATGTTTCAACTCACAACAACGTATATTTAACTAAGACAAGTTATTTAGCTTCTCATAAAAAAAAAACTGTGGCGGAAGACAGATTTTGAGTAGGTGGAAAAGATGTTAATTTAAGGAGGTCTAAAGAGCCAACAAGGTTGCCAAAACTACTATAATTGGGTTGAGAACCGTTGAATGTATTATTAAAACCTGGAAGGATAGTGAGGAACCATCATCTTAAAGCAGTGTTTGTCAAACTTTTTCAGGCTGAGGACCACTTAACCATTCACGGACCACCTAACTTCAACATCAACACTTTAATATTTACAACCTGAAATAAAAATATAAGTCTCTTAACTTACTCATTGTTTTCTTCTGTTCTTCAACATTTTTTTCTGGGATATGACTGAATAAATGTCTGGCTCCAAACTGGATAGTTTTAGTCTCATGTCGTAGTCCACACTAATCCAGTTGCGCTGCTTTGTTTTCAGGCCAACAAGTGTAAAAAATCCCCCTTCACAATTGTTGGTGGGTGGAAATGGTGGAAATGCTCAGGTTGAATGTGGAGCCGGAGGTCTGTTAAAACCTTCTCCCTGAAAGTTGTCTTCAGTGTCCCAACTGATGCAATGTCAACAAGGCTGTCCACCTGTCTTGGTGAAAGCTTAGAACTGACTTGCTCAATATGCATTATATTCCCAAAGGGATATCTAATTCACTCAAAGCTTGTGTCTAAATCTGGGAAATACAGGGGTTGGACAATGAAACTGAAACACCTGTCATTTTAGTGTGGGAGGTTTCATGGCTAAATTGGACTAGCCTGGTAGCCAGTCTTCACTGATTGCACATTGCGCCAGTAAGAGCAGAGTGTGAAGTTTCAATTAGCAGGGTAAGAGCACAGTTTTGCTCAAAATATTGAAATGCACACAACATTATGGGTGACATACCAGAGCTCAAAAGAGGACAAATTGTTGGTGAACGTCTTGCTGGCACATCGGTGACCAAGACATCAAGTCTTTGTGATGTATCAAGAGCCACGGTATCCAGGGTAATGTCAGCATACCACGAAGAAGGACGAACCACATCCAACAGGATTAACTGTGAACGCAAGAGGAAGCTGTCTGAAAGGGATGTTCGGGTGCTAACCCGGATTGTATCCAAAAAACATAAAACCACGGCTGCCCAAATCACGGCAGAATTAAATGTGCACCTCAACTCTCCTGTTTCCACCAGAACTGTCCGTCGGGAGCTCCACAGGGTCAATATACACGGCCGGGCTGCTATAGCCAAACCTTTGGTCACTCATGCCAATGCCAAACATCGGTTTCAATGGTGCAAGGAGCGCAAATCTTGGGCTGTGGACAATGTGAAACATGTATTGTTCTCTGATGAGTCCACCTTTGCTGTTTTCCCCACATCCGGGAGAGTTACAGTGTGGAGAAGCCCCAAAGAAGCGTACCACCCAGACTGTTGCATGCCCAGAGTGAAGCATGGGGGTGGATCATTGATGCCATATCATGGCATTCCCTTGGCCCAATACTTGTGCTAGATGGGCGCGTCACTGCCAAGGACTACCGACCCATTCTTGAGGACCATGTGCATCCGATGGTTCAAACATTGTATCCTGAAGGCGGTGCCGTGTATCAGGATGAGAATGCACCAATACACACAGCAAGACTGGTGAAAGATTGGTTTGATGAACATGAAAGTGAAGTTGAACATCTCCCATGGCCTGCACAGTCACCAGATCTACATATTATTGAGCCACTTTGGGGTGTTTTTGAGGAGCGAGTCAGGAAACATTTTCCTCCACCAGTATCACGTAGTGACCTGGCCACTATCCTGCAAGAAGAATGGCTTAAAATCCCTCTGACCACTGTGCAGGACTTGTATATGTCATTCCCAAGACGAATTGACGCTGTATTGGCCGCAAAAGGAGGCCCTACACCATACTACTAAATTATTGTGGTCTAAAACCAGGTGTTTCAGTTTCATTGTCCAACCCCTGTATATTCTCAGCTGTGAGTGGAGGTCTTACAAATGTTGCTTTAAGGTGAACTGTGCTCCCATCCATGTCCTCTCCAAGGATAAAGTCTGCGAGTGTTGGAAAACTATCAAGTTCTCTGCGATCAACATGGCTGCACCACAATTCCATCTTATGGCATGTGGCTTTAATTTTGTCCAGGACATTGAATATGGTGACAGCCTTCCTTTGTAGAGCCACATTTCAGAGTGCTGAAAATATCAGCTAAGTATGCCAATTTAGCGAGCCACTGGAAATCATGCACCTTGTCATACAGTTCGTCAGTATGGTCTAGGAAGAGTTTTACCCCGAAGTTCAAACAGACAGGTAAGAACTTTTCTGTATGATAACCACCAAATCTCTGTGTGAAAGAAAGGTTTGATTCTATTCGCTTCCCATTTCCTCAAGCAGTGCCTGAAAAAGATATGTGTTCAGCGGCTTTCCATTAACCTTGTTAACTATTTTCACAGACTTATCCAGAACAGATTTTAGGCACCGCAACATTTTTTTCACAGTCAGTTGTTCTCTGTGGAGGCAACAGTGTGTTGCAACAGCACATGGTGCAATTGCACGAACACACGCTACCAATCCTTTTTGTTTTCCATTCATGGGAGTTGCTCCATCAGTGCAAATCCAGACACATCTTGATCAGTCCAGGTTATTTTTAACAAAAAACTCATTAAGTGAATGGAAAATTGCTTCTCCTGTGGCGTTAGTTGGCAGGGAATGACAGGAGAGAAAGTCATCATGCACTCCACCGACATAAAGGTATCTTACATAGCTCAGCAGATTTGCCTCATTCCCAATGTCGGTAGATTCATCCAACTGTAGTGAGAAGAATCGGCTTTGGCGTAAACGTGTCACCAGCTGCTCTTCAACACTTTCAGCCATGGATTTTATGTGCTGTCGAACGATGTCATTGGAGAGAGGAATTCTGTCAATTCCATTGTTAGCTTTCTTACCAAGCATTTTGTTAGCCATCACTTATGCAGCTGGTTTAATTAAAGTCTCACCTATTGAATGAGGCTTTCCTGCTTTGGTGATCAAGAGGGATACCTCATATGAAGCCTCTGTAGCTTTTGCGTTTTCCCCGGGTGAAAAAAACTCGGAAGTCTCCTTCATCATATGCTTTTTTAGGTTATCGCGTTTTCTTTCAAAAAATCCGATAGGTTTCCCCACATACTCTTTGTGTTTAGTTTCCAAGTGTCGTTTTAACTTTGCAGGTTTAATAGCCTCATTAGCCAACATTTCATGACACAGAACACAATGTGGTTTTGGGTAATCCTCATGGCCAGTCCAAAAAAATCCAAATTGTATGTACTTGTGGTATTTTCTTCTTACCGTGGCAGTGGATTTTTTGCATATCAAATTTTCGCTGGGGTAGTTTTTGAAGACGTTGCTGAAGTTAAACCGGGGTCCTCCTGAGACTCAATAGCAATGCTTGAAAGGATACTGCTTGCATTAGCTTCCAGATTTTGCACTTTCCCTGTAATGTCGGATGTTTCTTCACTTTTTCTTTTGAGCAACCCAGTCCTAAGCCACTTCATTATTATTTTTAAACACAATCCTTTGGTGGGCTAACTGCACACGTCGCACTTTCTTGAGTTCACGGCAAAAAAACAGAACTAGCTTGGGGACCACTAGGGGGCGTTCGTGGACCACCAGTGGTCCGGAGACCACAGTTTGAGAAAGACTGTCTTAAAGGATGAAATGTGGTCGGAACAAAATGCCATATCATACCAATTTTATTTATAAAGCACTTTAAACACCCACAGGACCAAAGTGCTATACACATCATGAAATACAATTGATCAATCATAAAACAATAAACAATGTGGTATATATAAGTAGTAATAAAATAATGAAATAAAACACCGTAAGACAAAGTCAACTTCGCAGACTGTGTCAAAAGCCAAGGAAAAGAAATAGGTCTTAAGAAGGGATTTTAAATCAGAAAGTGACAAGACCTGTCTAATGCCCAAGGGAAGGTCATTCCACAGCTTGGGAGCTACTACAGAAAAAGCACGGTTACCTCTGAGTTGTGCATTGTCTTTGGCACCCTCAGTAACAACTGGTCAGCTGATCTAAGGGAACAGAAGGGTGTGTAGGGATGTAGCCGCTCGGAGAGGTAGGGCGGGGCAAGGCCATTGAGAGCTTTATAAGCAAATATAAGGATTTAAAAGTAATCCTAAAATGTACTGGTAGCCAGTGTAAAGAGGCTAAATTGGGGAAATATTATCACATGTTCTTGTACATGTTAAGAGACGTGCAGCAGCACACAGCACAGCACAGTTCACAGCTCAAAGCTACTAAAAGACAACTACTGTATTTACAGGTAAAACAACTTTTAAAAACAGTCACTATTCCTCTTCCTCGACCTGACATCCGTGGATAGTTAAAATAGCAGAGGTTCTGCAGTAAAAGTTCAATACAAATGCTGGACTCACCTAAGCCACTTGTCCACGATTCCGTTATGCATAAGAAATCTAATCCTTGAGAGGAGAAGAAATCCTTAATGACGAAGGTTTCATTTGCCAGTGACCTAGCATTTATCAAACCAATCCTGGCAGAGACCGGCGGGTCCACGCCTTCCACTGCTGTCTGGGACTCCCGACACAGAGGCCGTAGGCTATGATGATTCATCCTGCGTCTACAGGGGGGAAGAGAGCACTCCATTTTGGCCACCACCAACAGGCACCAGATAGGCATCCACTGGGTCCAATACAAGTAATGGAAAAAAGAGGCGAGGCACCAACCCGTACATCTTGAGGGAGGCTGGAGAACAGCACCTTAAAGCAGCCTTTAATCTTACCAGCCGACGGCTGCGTTTGCCACGGCAGCAGGCTCGCTTTCGACGGAAAGGTGGAGTCTAGATGCGACATAGGTTAGCTGGGATGCCCAATAACGAGGTCGAGGTTTTATGTCTAGGGAAGTTTCAGTTTACATTTTCAGTAAAAGTTCCAATGTCCAGCAAGGTTTGGCAATCATACACAATCAGAGAGTTGACATTTGTAATAAAGTTAAAAACAGGCAGCAGAAAGAAACAAAACAAGGGGAGCGTCAGACAGCAAGCTTCAAACACTGGCGCCATCTTGCTCCACAACATGTTATGTGTAAAACAGTGCTGGAAGTCTGATATTCCTCCTGAATGATTCTGATCAATGATCACTTTAACGCTTAGTAAAACCAGGTTTTGGAAAGAACAACAGCAGAACTCATGGCTAGGTTCAATAGTAAAACTAAGAACATTTCCACACAAACAATATTGAGAGAATTCAAGGGATTGTGACAAAACAGCTGTGTGTTCTTAAGAAAACCGCTGATGAGTGAGGGTAAACAGGAAAAAGGCTTCAATTTGCATTGAAGCATGAAAATTGGACAGTGGAGAAGAAGTTGCTGATGAGTCTAGATTAACTCTGTTCGGAGTGATGGGCAGATGATGCAACCATCACGCTTCGTGCCCACTGTATAAGCCTTTGGGGGCAATGTTGTGATCTGAGGTCGCAGCAGTTGGTCTAGCTTAGGTTCTGCAAAGTTTTATGTCCAAAGAATGTGGTTAGCTGACTACCATTTTAACACACTGAATGACCATGTTACTTCATCAATATCTTCTTCCCTGATGGCACGGACATATTTTAAGGTGACAATATCAGGATTATTCTGGCTCAAATTGTGCAAGAGTGGTTTAAGTACCATGAAGTGAATATGACCATAGACTGGCCACCACAGAGTTCAGACATAAACCCCACTGAGAATATTTTGGATGTGCTAAGAATAACTGGCACAGAGGTCCAACTCTCCCATCATCTCTAGAAGATCTTACCAAAAAGGTAATGCAACCTTGGACAGAAAAGCATGCCGTGACAATGTAGAACCTTACAGAAAGAAGGTCACAGTGATTGGTGCCATAATCAAAGATAAAGTTGGTGCTTCAAAGCAATTTCAGAGTGTGTTGCTTTTTTTTGGACAGGTAGTGCATATTCTTATTTTAGGTATAATGTAAAACATATTTATGGTTGTGAGTTCACAGATACTACAAGTATGACCTATGTGAGCTTTGGACATGATGAAAGGATGAATGCCCGCAACAACCATAACTGAAGTGGACTAAACTCACCATTCTGACCAGAGTTCTTGGCAGAGTGGGTTCGAATTCCTTCGTCTCTGATTCTGGCAGGTTCAGCCACTCGCTCTTTATCAAAAAACAATAAATACAACAAATTAGTTGCAGTTCAGGCATATCTCAACGGAATGTTGAAAACATTGTTAGACAGAAAAGAAAACTAAGACCACAGAAATGTTTTCGCAAATAAAGTCGCTTTATTCATTTATATTTTTCTATAGACCACACGATTTACAAGGTTTCCATGAAATAGCTGAGCTTGGAACTTTATTTGGGCTTGCTCCTTTATGCTATAAAAACTATAACATCAAACTAATGATAAGATCAGTTAGAGAGCTGAAAAAAAAAATGTTTTTTTTGGAACATTTTTTTATTTTCTAGTTATCTACTATTCCATATTTCACAGATTTTATCGATCACTCACTGCCCACTTCTGATATCAGGTTGGACCCCCTTTTGTCTTCAGACCTGCCAGCACATAGCACAGATTTACTAGATATTTTGGCCTATGTTGACATGCATCATGCTGCAGATTTGTCAGCTGCACATCTACTATAATAATGTGCATTATTGAAATGTCCGATTCATATTGTGTTACCCCATCTAATATTTATGATTCCACATGGTAATGTGATCATTTGTAGAGAATGTGGATCTAAAATGAGTCAGAAAAAAACATGAACTATGGTAGATACATAAAAACTAAAATATTGTGTAGACAATAGAAGGCAAACTAAACCAAAAAACTGTTGTAATCTGAAGTTAGAAGAGAGATTTAAATATGTAGAATCTTCAACCAACTCTCCCAATCAGACTGTGATATCACTGTAACAGGGAGTAATCCCTGCACCATCCTAGGTTATTCACTGCATTTGAAAATACTACATTAACATTAACCAGTATCTGAGTCCTGGGAATAAAGTGCTCAGTAGACTATGACATTGTCATAGTCTACTTCATACATAGTCTACTTCATACATAGTCTATCTCCTGTATTTATAAGCATGGAAGGCCCCTGACCATGGAGTGTCTATGAAGAGCAGAAAAAAGCGTTTGTGACCCAAAAAGTTCATCCAACTTTTGCCAATGTGTCCTCCATTCATTACCATCCACTCTCC
This sequence comes from Crenichthys baileyi, assembly GCA_036173005.1. Lineage (NCBI taxonomy): Eukaryota > Metazoa > Chordata > Actinopteri > Cyprinodontiformes > Goodeidae > Crenichthys > Crenichthys baileyi. The sequence continues at coordinate 56,881 of JAHHUM010000621.1, read as the reverse complement.
TTTCTCTCCCTCTCGCCAGGCAGACCTCTTTTCTCCTCGTTACTGGATGACTCTCTTATCTCTGAGTTACCCTCTCTAGAGGCAATCTCTCTCAAGTGCTCTCTGTGGGCCTTGTGTCTATATATCTTTGTATCTCCCTCTGCCTTCCTCCCCCGGGACACTCCTCTGATGCCACTGTCGCTTTCTCAGGCCACCATTTAGCCCACAGGATCGCAAACTACCGCCGTCTGTTCGCCACCCTCGGAAGTTAATTTATCCTAATTTACGATGTTCAGAGTCTGCAATGGAAAAAAGGGCAGAATCAAAATTCTTTCCCTGTTTTGTTTTGTGAGCTGTTGTTGAGTGTAAATCCCAAAGGAAACAGCTTGTTCAGCACTGTTCACACACTGCAGCTTATTGATTCGACACTTTATTTTGTCTTGTGCTTGCTTTGGACCCGTCTTTGTAAATTGAAGGTGCAGGACTCTAACAATTCACTATGCTCACTGTAGTCCTGGCAGCCAAAAGTTACCCTTTCCTGACCCTTTGTTTACCTGGTATTCCTCACTGAAGCATCCTCTTTTTTCCCTTAATGGCTGCACAGATATTTACTGCCTTTCTGAATAAACTTATCAGTTTATTGAATGCACTACACCGTTGGATGGGGCAGTATTTATTTCTCTCCTTTCCAGGTATTATTTACAGCCACTTCTGTGAGGGTGTGTGAGTTTGACTGGTTAATTTACTTTTGAATGCCTGATATCACTGTAGAGTGTAAGCGTAGGTTTCAGAAGATAATCCTGTTTATGTGCTCCGACTTAACACTGTAAGCACTCACCCCTCTGAAAAAGAAAGATAAGGCTGAGCTGAGGGTCATGGATATCGAGTCACTCTTTCTGATGTGGCCAACAAGCCATTAAAATCAGAGCTGAAAACAATGCTTTAAAGAATGCCTAAAGCAAGAGATAGAGAGTTGTGAACCCTCACCACATTACTCTGAAATGGGATATTTGTTCTCACACTCCATTTCACACAGACCTGAGGTGCTCAATGTTGTTTTGGAGTCCTCCCTGTCTCAATTCTTATCTTGCTAACTCTCCCAACTTCTAAAGGGGCAGATCAAACATAGTTTTATGAGGCCGTATTAGGGAAGCGGTGACGGAGTTGGGAGAGATTAAAGATGGACCGATGAGAAATATGAGCAGACAGAAGGCATATCTTCTAAGAGACGGAGGCTTAGTGAGCTGGAAAAAAAGCTGACGAAATACATAGAGCGACGACAAACGCTCTTCTGGGAAAACACAATGTCGAGTCTAATCAGGCTGATTGGCAATTTGAAAGCCACAGATTTTCAAGGCTTTGTTTGTTGCTGGTGTGGCCAAACAAGAGCGCGTCACAACTAATTTTGATTTCTGCTGCCAGAAGTGTTCCCATAACAACCCCTATTCATTGTGTAACCTGCTAGGACAAATATTGGGGGAAAACAGGGGTCAACATAACTTTCGAAATATTGTTTACTCTCCGTCTCCATGTGTATTCTGCCCATCAGTATTGTGCCCTTTTCTTGTTTCTTGATGCCAGTTAGACTCTCCTGTGTCTTCTGGACTGGCTGTGATAATGTGGTCCTTGTAATCCCCTCTTTGACTTCCCTCTTTTGACAATGCATTGCAATCACAAGGCCACAATCCTGCAGGGCATGGCTGTCTACAGGAAGCCAGACCCAAATAGCTTGAATAAGGTTTTAGTCATTGGTCTTGCTGACGGCATAGTTTTATCTGCTCACTCCTCCCTGCCTTGCTCACTCTAAAGCCCTGCTCAGCGCAACTCTCAAAGCATCACTGACAGGAATGAACAGAAATTAATAGAAATGCAGAAAGTAGAGAATAAAAAGTTTGACTTTGGAAGAAGGCTAAGCTGACCTGCAGGACATCAGCGATTTTGCCTTAAACTTGATTGATGCTGAAATCTAAATAACAGGAGCACAGAGGAGGAAAATGTTTATGGGTTGGAAAGAATCGCCTATAGCACGATAAGCAGAGATAAGCTTTTAATAAAAAATTATGAAAAGCTGTTTTAAATGCATCCAAAAGATCCAATGTGCAATCAGTAAAATCCTGGCATTATATCGTGTAAGTAAATGTGACTGGGCATCCCCTAATTAATTAAGTAAAGAATAAAATGCAAAAAAAATAAGAATAAAGAAACTAACAATAATTCTATAGATTATTACTGTAGGGCAGTGGTTTTCAACCCTGGTCCTCAGGACATGTTTTAGTTGTTTCCCTTCTGCCACACACCTGACTTAAATCAATGGCTGATTAACAGGCTTCTGCAGCACTTTATGACATACTGAGGAAATAATGCAATCATTAGGTGTGCTGGAAGAGAGACACGTCCAAAACATTAACGACATTGGGCACCAAGGACCAGGGTTGAGAACCACTGCTAAAGGAGGAAGAGACTTCTGAATAAGAAATTAATGTGTAAAATATTAGCTAGACTGCTGAAAGGTTTTACGTTTATCAAAGGTTTACTAGCCTCTCTCAAGTGTTTAAAGGAAGGCATTAAAGGCTTAACTTGGAGTTCTAATGCCTAATAACTATTTGAGGGAAAATAATTAGAAGAAAAATAGAAAAAAGTTTAAATTTTAGAACCTGGACATCTAATAAACTGAACCGTAAAAAAACAGGAATAAAGTATTCCCTACTGTGGGTCACTCAAGGCTGTTTACTTTATAACCACTAATAGTTTCCACTGTGCTGTTCAGTTTATCTTAATGAAAACTGAGGGAAAGTGGCAGAGGTTTTCTCTGATTGTATATAGTAGGTTAGAGTTATGCTCTTTCACCTGTTGCTCTTAGTCATCTGGTAAAAAAATATTTCCAGTACAAGAAAATCTGTATAGTTGTGGTTTTGACACTAGACCAAAGCCCTTGGAACTAAGCCCAAGTCTCAAATCGAGGCTTATTTTTCTCCAAACTGACGAATCTCTAAATGTTAAAAAAATGTCTACAGCAGATAAGAGGGTAACTTCTGATACCTACCCCAAAATATCCCCCTGAAAAAACTATTACTTTAAGAATTAAGGCAAAAGTGGTTCAAAATACTCAAGTATTTATTTTGATGATTTTGTCATTTGTTGAGCAAACAGGTTTACATTTTGCTTGTTCCATCCTGTTGTTTGTAGGTACAGTTTTGGGAAAAGGTTAGAACATTCCAATAATGGTGCTTTATTGATAATGTTCCTGTATTATTTAATCTTGTTTTTTTATTTATCTCTGGAAAGGAGAGTGATTTAATTGCACGTAAACATCAAAGAAGTATTTAGTCTTACTCATTAAAAAGACGACAGAATATACAGTATTTGCAAATGTTTGGGCTTACATTTTAGGCTTACTAAAAAAAGGGTTAATGGCTAAAAAACTTGATTTTTAAGAGTAAACTCAATAAAATTAACTATATGCTACACAGCTAAGTACATATGATAAGCAACTCCTTCATAACTGTTGTGTTTAATTCAATTCAATTCAGTTTATTTAGTCAGTCAGTCAGTCATTTTCTACCGCCTATTCCATAGTGGGTCGCGGGGGAGCTGGTGCCTATCTCCAGCAGTCTAAGGGCGAGAGGCGGGGTACACCCTGGACAGGTCGCCAGTCCATCGCAGGGCAACACACAAACAACCATGCACACACTCATTCATACATCTAAGGGCAATTTAGAGTGACCAATTAACCTAACAGGCATGTCTTTGGACTGTGGGAGGAAGCCGGAGTACCCGGTGAGAACCCACGCACGTGGGTTCAGTTTATTTATATAGCGCCAATTCACAACACATGTTGTCTCAAGGCACTTCACAAAACTCAGGTACATACATTCCAATTAATCCTAACCATTGAACAGTGCAGTCAGATTCAGTTATTTCTTCAAATTGGATAAAAAGTTTTTCCATCTAAGGAAACCCAGCAGATTACATCCAGTCAGTGACTTGCAGCATTCGCTCCTCCCGGATGAGCATGTAGAGACAGTGGACAGTCACTGGTGTTGACTTTGCAGCAATCCCTCATACTGAGCATGCATGTAGCGACAGTGGAGAGGAAAACTCCCTTTTAACAGGAAGAAACCTCCAGCAGAACCAGGCTCAGTGTGAGCGGCCATCTGCCATGACTGTCTGGGGGTTAGAGAGAACAGAGCAGAGACACAAAGAGAACAAAGAAGCACTGATCCAGGAGTACTTTCTATGGGAAGGAAAAGTAAATTTTAATGGATGTAGCTCCTTTAGTCGTTTCACCTAGAAAGAAAGAACAGATAAACTGAGCCAGTTTTCAAGGTTAGAGTCTGAAAGAGAGCACATAGAGTTAGTTACAGTAAAAGCTCAGTCAATTGCCATGTCTAGGAGAGAGAAAGGGTTAAACATTTTATTTCTACTGCTGTCTTGTAAAATGAGGCAATGTGTATTTGCTCATGTTCTTAAATTTCAAACAGAAAGGTTCGGTTTTCTTCCATTCTGTTAAATGATTCGTGACAGGAATCCTGAGAGACATCCTCTCTTTTATCCAGGTTAATTAAGAATGTATTATTGAGTAACTTATCTTCATGAGTTTGTCTCGCTAAGGGAAATATTATTGTGGCAAATGAGAATAGGCCTAGATGACTGTGGGAGCAGAGAGCTGAATATATAGAATTTGATAATAAGCCAACAAATGGAGCATAAAAACCATTATTGGGCAAGTTTGATACAAGAGTCATGTTAGTGTGCCTGTTCTGTACACTGCTAATGAAAAGGGTAAAGGTTTAGAGTTATTGGCTTTTTTTTTCATGCAGTTTTTTCTGTGACAATCTTACTACGGGTGCTTTGGCCAAAATTGATACCCCTGTTTTTTGAAAGCACAATCCTATTTATTTTCTATTAAAACATATTAGCTTAATTATTCAGAGAATTGAACACCCTACCAATACTGGCAGTATATGACTTGATGCTAAAGGAACTTTTCTCACAGAGCTGAAAAATGTCCAATCTTAAAACAAGGTCCTCAGCATCAGGTGCATTAAAACTACTGAAACCAGCAAGTATAATAATGATTTGCTTAAATGGTTGATACATGGACCAATCAGTCCAAACAGTCCTGGTTTTGAAGCAAAGCCTCATGAGAGTTTTTAACTGATACTCTTGTAATGTCCTGCAGCAGCTAGCTATTTACATTACCTTGCAAGTAATATAATACATTGTAGAGCTCTGTTGATGGGTAAACATTTTGTCCTCCTCAGTGTGACAGCTAGCAGCATTATTTTAGCATCTTCACTAATTAAAAAAATTGTTTGTATCTGTACCTCTGACTTCCTAAAGGAAGAATACCAAAAACAAATAATTAGTGGCTTTTTTTGAAATAGGTAATAGTGCTTTTTACCCACCACACCGTTACCCGCTCTGGGTAATGCCATTGGGAGCTTACCCAGGACACTGCCATACAATTTCTACAAACTACAATATTTAATTTATTAGTGTTTTTTATCTACAGATTACTCTGCCTGGTAATGTAAATGATAACCCTTTTCTTTTGTATCTATTATTATGAAATCAGAGTAATACTGTACAACATTTCGTGGTGTAAACAAAAACATAATTAGAGCTGAATAAGTATATTTTTGCTTTTGATACTTCAATAAATCTATCCAAGTATGCAAAATCCAAAATATTAATTTGAATTCATACAGTTTATGAATCCATAATAACTTGAGACAACATTTTAACATTATAATTTTAAATTAACATTGGATAATTGCTGGTTAACAAATGCATTAATTGTAAAAGCAGCAAATAATGCTTGTAAGGCTCGATTTCACAGACGGGTTCTCCTCCCCTTTAAAAGTTAATAAGTTGTATTTGATGCATCAGAGGAGTAACTGACAAAAAACACCAACATAATCATTAGCTCCATCCCAGGTAACAAATGTTACACATATACTAGCAAAAGAAAATAAGCTTTTCAATTTTAATTTTCATTATTTCTGATTCAATTAAATTTTACTTCAGCTTTTACAAATAAACATCCCACTCTGATTACTGAATACTGTCATTACATTGCAACCCTGAGAAAGTGTGAAAAACTAATTTATCAAAGCAATAATTAATTGCTAGGTTTCTGTAAGAAATCGTTTGTGATACCATTGAATTCATTTATGCAAGTAAGGAAAGCATGAACTGCGGAGGGATTGATCAGTGGACTGGATTTCCACCGTCAACTGTCATGCAGCTGTTGATTAGTCTCCAAGGACAACCGGGGATTCATTAATCAGACTTAAATCAGCAGCTGCTGATTAATGCCAGCATCCTTGGACCCCTTTACAGACTTCAAATCAAAGTGTTGTTGTCACACTTGTCAATGCAGTTTGGAATCAGACCAAATAACAGATCAAATTTTAAGAAATTGCAAACGTCTGCATGTATAGTATGGTGCATCCTTATATTGACTTAACTTACTTAAAACTTCAAAGTTGTGAAGCCAGAGTACCATCATTTCGAGAAACTCAGCTCTTGTTTTTTAGGCTTTCAGCTTGACTAAAATGGTCCAGAGGATATTTGGAGTTTAAAGAAAAAAAAAAGGACAAAAAAATGAATCCCCAGTTTTGGTAAAAGCATTCTGACATTATCCACATCGTGAATCATTTTAAATTCAAAAAGCGGATGCATGTTGATTTTAAAAAGCTGGAGAGTGACGCCTGCAGTACCACTTGACTGATAATGGAAACCACTGTAAAAGCAGTTCAGACCCAGGATACCAGGAAAAGATTGCATAGGGGGACCAGATTGTCTAACTGATGTCTATAACTTATTCGAAGTCTAATTGTTTTGCCATCCATTACGCCCAGCTGTGTCGTTTGTGTGGGAGGCAGTGACTGCAGAGCGTGCTTTCAGCTCTGCAGCAGTCATGTTCTGGGGTGCAGCACAAACAGCACAGCAAACAGCGGATTGAGAAGATGATTGTAAGCCTTATGTTACTATCTATATATTTGGCACCAAGTTATGCATGGACAGACTCATTAGATGGATGTACAGATGTCTCCGTCTCGTCTCACTACATCATGACAAATTGTCACAGTTACTCATGTGCATGTAATGCATCGTATGGCGTGGGCTGTTTAGACGCTGAGGAGTTGTATGTGTGACAGAACTTTCAGTAATAATTTGAAACGATCTGTAGAAACCATTACAACATGTAAAAATGATGGATTAAGCTGTCACAACAAGAAAGTTCTAAAACGAAATATTTACTGTCTCCTTCAACTGTTAAATGAAGACTAATGTTTATTGCTCCTTGGTTTTTGTCTAGCAAAACTGTCTCATGATCTCGCCAATATAATATTACTGAACTCTCAAATAATTAATAACATCTCAAAGTGCTGGATCATTTTTGAAAACGACAGCAATTTAAGAAGCAAGGCAGAAAAAACAAGCGCTAAAATTGACGCATTGGCAATGTTTGCTGCTCTATTGGATATGACTGGAAAAAGGCTGCATGAACAAACACAAATAAAAAATATTGTCAATACTTTGGCTAGCCCATGGTTTGAACAAAATATCAGCAGGAGTTATGAAACAGCAGAGAGATTTTGTTTATTTGTTCGTCATGTTTTCTCAGTTCCATCAGCCTTCTGCCTGCTGAGTTTTGCATATTACTTTGAATTTTGTGTGCAATACTTTGTCATTATCACAGGCCCTTTAAACAGTAACCATGAGACTTTGCACATGTGCAGTGTTACTCTTGTGGGTAATGATTTAGATAAAGGTTGTATGCTATGTGAGTAAATAAATAGGACAGTTCTGTCAACTGGCAGTGAAGTTAGAACTAAATGAGAATGTTGCACTGTTTTAATCAAGATGATCAGATCGGAAGATGTCCAATGTTAGTGTTAGAGTGCAGTCAATATGTACAATAATAAAGCTAGTGCCCCATCTGTGCCAGGATTCTGTCCCTGCAGAAAAACTTAAGTAAAGCAGCTTGTGTTTTGTCTTAAACTTAAGAAAATAGCAAAATACTGCTTCTACAGTCACAAATATTCGGTAATAAGGGATTTTTTAAGCTTCTATATCAGACCTAACACCTCATGGACTTTGGCAGATAGGATTTATTCTTTTCTCATGTGTATTTAGAACCCGGTTAAGAGGATGGTGTGCTTGTTACCTTTTCCTTTCAGTCATCTCTAAGAGCAACACCGGATTTTGACGCACCAAGGCAAGGCTGTTCTCATTAGTCTGAGTATCCGTGAGGAGCTGGCCCAGATAAACCTGCTCAGCAAGTCTTTCCCTGAAGAGTTGCAGTTAGTGTGCTAGATATGCAAAAGCAAGCCAGCAAAGAACAGAGTGAGCTCAGTGGTGGGTGGATTTAAAGTCTGGAATGCTCTTCAGAGAGCTGCAGTTCAATTAAAGCCTCAACAAACCACCAAACTGTGAGTGTGAAGATGAGATTGAGAGTTGGGGTGTGAGGGAGTTCATGTTTGCAATCACTACGTTTAGTTGAGAGTTACTGTGGATCTAAGAACATTACATACTTGAGAGTCACTTACAAAGCAGGCTGGGTATTTCTTTCATTCACCAACATGATAAGCAAAGCATACACATGCAAACAAAGCTAGGTAAAGGTTGCAAAAGAAAGAAGCAGCCTATTTTTACTAGTCAATACAAACTGTTTCAATTTGTACTTACATGTACTAATCATTAACATGGATTTTATTAAGTCCACAATATTTTAAAATAGGAATTTAGGTGATACTTGGTGGATTTCCTTTAATCCAGGCATTGGACAAAACTTGAAAAGAAGGCTCAAATATGTAGGCTGCATACACCGCCCCATTAATATTTTGTTAAATATTTGTTGGACCTTGACCACATACTTTTTAGAGCCATCAGCAAGTTTCTGGTGTAATTTCGAAAGTATTTTAACTACTCCGCTTTGCAGAATAGGTAGAGTTGATTTGTTGGCACAGTAATAAGGATGACAGCTGGCAATGTCCATTCAAGAAAAAAATTGGATTTGAATTTGGAACTTGCCTTGATAGAAAAAACATCTGTGTCCAAGTTTTAATAATCTGCAGTAAATGTTAATTTCAGGTGAAGATAGCCCCACAGAATGATGCTACAGTCACCATGCTATATAGTTGGTGCAGTGTTCTTAGGTTTTTAAACCTGGTCTCACAACCTCTAACCATACTTGTAGCCATTGAGGCCAAATAGCTCAATATTTGTTCAGTCTGACTGTAAAACCTTCTTTCAGGTAGGTATTTTGCTTGTCCACTTGGGCAGCTGACAATTTCAGTCAAGCCTACAGGCATCAAATTTGGAACAGGGACTTCTTTCATGTTTAATTCAGTTTTATTTATATAGCGCCAATTCACAACACATGTCATCTCAAGGCACTTCACTAAGTCAATTCAATCAAATCATACCGATTTCAAGTCAGGTTCAAGAGGTTCAGAACCCTCTTTGTCCATCCCAGTGGAAAACTGGCTTCACTGTGGACAGTTTTTGCAAACTTGAGCCTTGGTACATCATGGGCTGTTTCTTAATATAAGCAATCTATTTTCATCTGAGAGTGGCAGGTTTGATCTTTAATTTGACCTTGGTAATCTGATGACACATACATTTTTATAGGTGTCATTTACAGAAATGTATCAAACTTTCATAATGTCAAGATTTTATGATCCATCCAACAAAGAGCAATTGGGTGAGAGGCCGGGTACATCACAGGGCGACCATAGAGACATACAACCATGCACACACCTCCAGCCTAAGGACAGTTTAGAGAGATCAGTTACCTAATATGCATATTCTTTTAGCTTCAGGAGGAAGCTACGGTTCCCAGAGAGAACCCATGCATGTAACACTCCATGCAGAAAGAGCCCAGGCCACCCTTGAACCCAAGACCTTCTTGCTTGAAGGCAGCAGTGATAACAACTGTCCCAATGGAAAGTACCATTTTCTGATTTACTCTCTTATTTACATTTTTCAAATTGAAATAATTATCAAGTTTTTTTTATTCTTTACATACACTGAGTCTCACAGTAAGTGTAAATTGCACAAAAAGACCAACTCACCTTGGTCCAGAGACTTGGCAGGAGCCCAGCTTTTGAAGTAGTCATCCTGAATGAAACACAAGAAACTGGGCTATAACAATGTCTAGTATGAACACAGTGACAATGCAGGGTCTTAAGAGAAGATGAAACTGTACAAACCCAGTACTAGGAACAACTCTCAGCAAGAAACAAAAGTGATTTAGTTGTTCTTTAAAAACAGATATAATTTGTGTTTCATTACTGTCATTGCATTTGTGCTTATGTAAAGAGAACAAATCAGATAAATTAACTGAAAAAGAAAACAATAACAGGCTCCTTTTAATTAAACCCAACTGAAAACAGATTTGGATTTCTTAAGATAAAAGCTCTTTGATTTAGTAAATTCATTCAGAGGGGATTTTCTGCCCTCTTAGATATGGTTCGTCTTGTGCAAATTAATTCAAAACATCTCTCAGAAAATAAAGCGTTGTTTAAATGTTACTATTAAGCCTAAAATATTTCACAAATGTGACAAGATCAGTTAACAGTCTAACATACAGAACAGTCTAACCTATTGATGGAAGCATAAGAGTTAAATATGATGCTTTATGAAGATTTAGTCATACGTAGACAACCTGCTGTAGAAACAAATGCACACCTCTAGGGTATCTTGCCATATAAACAGATTACAAAGCTTTTTAAATAGCCTGGGCTTGTGTTTTTTAAAAATATGAGGTTTAAAGAGTATATTTTTTAAATGTGGCTTAAAAAGCCCCCCCCCCCTGGTTTTCATGGTCTCCAGTGACCTAAGAAAACAAGGTCAATGTTTCTGATAAAAAAAGATCACAAAGTGGTTAAAATAAGAAGTGTGAGTGCACAGATACAGCACACTCCTAGACTTGAAGCGGCAGTGTCTGAAGTTCAACTATATCCCAGGGCGAACCATATGTTTATCAGTGGGGCGTCAACCAGTGTCAGTGACACGATGTGATGAAGGCAGAGAAGCCCGCTGGGTTTCAAAGTAGGATCTCTATCTCCTTCATTACTGAATAAGAGAGATGGCGGTGCTGTGGGAGTAGGGGGTCTGTGTATTGAGATGGATGGCTGGATTCTAAAGTTTAAAGAATGAATGTAACAATTCTAATAAAAACTGTCATACACCAAGTGCTTACTATATGAATGACATTTTCAAACACTGAACGTAAAAGGTTTCAAGCTGAAAAGTTTAAATCTAATTAGCCCTGGGACTCAACTAATGCTCCCAGTTTTGTTCAAATCTTATTTTATGTGCATTTCTTTAGCTCTGATGTAATTAAAAACAATGGTTTCTTACTATTTAAATCTGCAAAAAAAAAAAATCTAAATCAAGGTCCTATTTAGACTACTTATATGTTTCTATTGGTAATTTCAGTGAAAATTGTTTCCACATAATCATCAATAAAGTTCACCAAGAACAATTTGGCGACACAGCCTAGGTTAGCTATAGCATGCAGGCTATGCACAAATATACATGCACATTCTGGGTCCCCTACATGGCTTGTTTGCTACTACAAGTGACTTCTTACAGCTTGCTTTTATCAAAGGGTTTATTTCTTGACGTTCTTCTATAAAGGCCATATTTATGGAGATGCAGAGGGTGACTTATAGTTGTCTTGTCAACAGATTTTTTTAACCGTAGCTTCAAAGTTACCACAGGCCTTTTGGTTGCTTCTCTGAATAATGCTCTTCTTGTCTGCTAGTTTAGGTGGACAGAAATGCCTTGGTATGTTTCAAGTTCTGCCATACTCCATTTCCCAATGATGGATTGCACAGTGCTCTGTGAGATGTCCAAGGCTTTGCATAACGTTTTCTAGCATAACCCTTCCTAAAACTTCTCCACAGCTTTATTTCTGCTTCTGTCTGACCCGGCAGTGTTACTTCGTCTTCATTAAGCTGTTTGTTCACTAATATTCTGAAACAAACCTCTTAGGGCAGCACATAACTGTTTAATTTATACTAAAATGAACTTTGGACACAAGTCAGTTACTTACTAAATAGGTGTCTTCTTTAGGCAATTGTTTTGCACTGAATTCCATTAAGGGGTATCAGAGTAAATGGGCCAAATGCAAATGAATGAGATTTTTGCTAGCAAAAAAAAAAAAAAAATTGGAAAACATGAACTTTTACTTTTCTCTTTATAATTCAGTGCAATGGCATGCTCTTCAGTCACATAAAATCTCAATAAAACACGTTGAGTTTTGTGGTTTAATGTGACAAATTGGGAAAAGGTTAAAGGGGTATAAATACCTTTCCAAAGCACAGCCCTCAAAAGGTGTACACACCTTCATAGAAAGCTTAGATGTCAGATTTCATAGTACTGGGAGCTTGTTTTTTTTTACGCAGACTCACTTAAACAAGGCTCTGAAATCCCTCAGCTTTACCTTTCTTCACACAGGGTTCCTAAATTTCCTTTGGACAAATGGGAATAATTCGATCACGCTTCGGTTTCCTTTATGCCTTAGGTATACATTTTCTTCAAAGAAAATCTGTAAAACCAATGAAGTAAGATTTGTATATGCTAAACTATGCCCAGGTCTGCCTGACCAGATATTAAATGTGCATTTCAATAAGCAATTTTAAAGTGTCAGACAGACCCTCAAATGTCTGAGGCTACTGGGAAAGTAAAAAAAAACAACCGTTAGGTTAAACAAACAAAGACAATACTTACCTCTGCTTCCTTTAAATAATTGAAGAGGGCAGAGCAGGAGAGGAGGGAAAGAGAAAAGAAAGAAAGAAAGGTTAGTAATCATGGTTCAGTGTGCCATGTAACAGATTTATTACAAGCCTGTGTTACTCATTCTGAATACTGAGCTTAACCCAAATATCCATTTAATGCAAACCTGATTCAGAAGGGGGTAAAATACCAGGACTCTTACACTGCCAACCTCATGAGGCGGCCTTATTTGATGTGGCATGTAATTTGAGACACAATCAGGGCAAATTGTACAGGCAGAGCAGCAACACACCATAAAGCACAAAAAGAGAGGAAAAAGAGTTGAGAGAAGCATCAGAGTTGTGTGAAAAGTAAGGCAGGAGTTTAATGGTGTGTAGTTGTATTGTCTATTTGTTAGAAGAAGAATGAACATCTAGGCTTCCATATATTCATGCAACAATCCATCCATCCACCTATTAATCCAACATCACTGCACATATAAATATATTTAAATATATTTATACACTGAAATGATGAGGACTTCATAGGGACAATGCAAACAAAATACAAAAAGGTATGTAATAATAAAGAGAATTCAGTCACAGGTTGATGTATTTCAGTGTCTGTTGGCATCAGAACTAAGCTGCATGCTGATATAATGTGCATGCACCTTGTCACTGGATTGAATGCCAGTATCTAGGCATGTGCAATCTTTTTCCACAGCTGGAAAATCAGAACACTCTAGAAGAAGATAAAACTATGTTGTTGCATCGGGGAAAACATCTGAATAATGTCATAATGCACTGATCCGATGAGGTCAGACATGACTGTTTACAGTAGTGTTTCGCTACAATGGGCACACAGTGATAGTAAGCTTTAAATTCCAGATACAGCACAACATACCCTACTTCTCTTCAAAAGCCAGGAGTGTCTGACATTAAACTTTGATTTTATGTCCCGCACATGTCCGGCCCGAGACAATGAGAAATACAGGTACATCTCAGTACATTGGAACATGCCTTGCGATGAGACTCATTTGTCAAGTTAAAAGTGCCTTTTAAAAAGAGCAACCTTTAAGCAGGTATTAAGCATACTTTTCAATAAAGTCACATTTTGGTATGAAAAATTATTTTTTATTGGTCTGATGTAATGTTCTAATCTTAAATGTTGTGTTTTCATTATCTGTAAGTGAAAAATCATAATTAACACATTTTATACATTATCTAACAGCAAACTAAATCAATAAATATTTTACAATCGGCCCCTCCTTCCCACTACACTGAAATATTCAGACATGATGGCACGGCCAAATAAATAAGTCACAGAAATAACCTTATTTCTACAATTGACTTGCTCCTATGCATTTAATAAATAATGTGAAGCGGAATTGGGGCACCAAATTGAATCCAACAATGTTATCTAGTAAACACGTGTGTTTGTTTTGTTGTCTTTCTGCTGCGCATTCAGTCATTAAATGTCACTTTGGAGGAAAGTAGTAATGTAGCCTGCAATTCTTTTTACTTAAATCTCAGTAGCAAAGGGCCTTTGCTTTGCTTGGTAAAAGTGCATAGAAATACTTAAGATTGTTGAATTTACTTCTCCTGACAGAATTATCAGTGGTGATGAAGCCATTAGGAAAATGTTCATATTCACAAATTCAATAAAAGCTGCTGGTCCAGATGGCTGCAGTGCTTTTCTCCTGAAGAACCTTATGGATGAATTATCACCAGCGTGGCAACCAATATTCCAGTCTTCCGTTGATCTGTACTTAGTACCTATTATGGAAAACTTGGCTTTTGTCCTATACTCTGACCTCTGTGTTAGTGAAGGCTCTAGAGATGATTTTCCTTCATCATCTTGTCAGTGTACCTCAGGGCAAACTTAATCCTTATTAGGCAGGGACAAGGAGCAGAAGATGCTGCTGCCACCCTGGTTCCTATCACTATCAAACACTTAGATAAGCATCACACATATGCGAGAGCACTTTTTTATCTGCATTTAATTTTTGATTCACTGGTTTGCATCTTTCCTGGCAAACAGGTTCCAGATTGTTAAAATTAACAAAACTATATGATCTGCTGTCACAACCAATGTTGCTCTACAGGGACGTGTGAATTCAGTTGTTTTGTTCATGTTTTACATCAATTATTGCCGTATAATTCACAAAATCAATACATATTGAAACAGTTTTACTTACTTTACTTGCCTCAGACAACCTGGGGTTTAATCAACATGGTGTTGATGAAGCTGCTTAATGGACTGATGAAACTGCTCATTATAAATACAAAAAAATGTATACAAAAAGAATTATAATAATAATATTTAAGAAATTGTTTTTTGATTGCTATCTGATTATCATAAAATTCCCATTACCATCCATAATGAAGAAATCAATCAGATATTGTTCTATAAATACTTAGGAGTCACGATTGACCCTCTGCAGTCTTATAAAAGCCATAAGTATTTCCTTTGATGCCTGAGATCCTAAAGAAGTAAAAAAGTTATTTTTTGTTTAATACCTCAGAAGATTATAGACCAGCCAGACGAAAAACTTTCGGAATCTCCCTACTATAATAATGTGGTGACATTAGCTTATAACATCGTCTCTAAGCCCGACCACGCTCTGCATCATGAATACAGACTCATACCATCAGGTCGAAGATACAGGGTTCCTCATTTTAATAAGGTTAAACAAAAATATTTAATGACATTTTTAGTTTCAATACTTTAATTATTAATTTCTGGTTGTTGCAAGACCTGTCAACCAATTCACACATTACTCCAAACATGGTGCTATGTTTGCTTAACGTAGTAATCTTAGATTTCTGTGTGCTAGTTTGAAGCTGTAAGGGTTACATACTGCTTGGCTCCTCATTTATTAATAATGTGCGTTAATTTTAAATTGCGCTTAAAAGGTACATTTGTGACGGCATGGTTCTGGAATAGCAAACAGAACTAAACAAACCCAGTGCAGTAAGAAGACATGAAATGGGCTGGCCCAGCATTTCATTTAAAATAGGCTCAACTGAAAAGATATACGTAGTCAGTGCACCGAAGAGTTGCTGGATGTGTTTCGGAAAAATCTGACCTCCTAAAATCATGTCAACATGTAAAAAAAAAAAAAAGCATATTTCTTTTCTAATGTGTTGTCTTTTTGTAAAAGCTTTTCTGACCCGATTTTAGATCAGCTTGGTAGAAATGAGGAAGCCTCCATATGCTTAGAGGCGTATTTAACATTTCAACGTTCCCACTTATCGTTTGCCTGACCGTTTGATTGTACCACTAGGTTTGAAATTTTCATTTATGTGCTTTTGTCTGTTAGCTGACAGTAGCATATGGGGCAGGATTAGTACATTTTATATATTTTGACATTCATGTATAAATAATATAAAAAACATGCTAGTGGCCACAAACACCCTGGTCATTTTCATATTTGGCTTTATTGGAACTTAACTTGAACCCAAACTTTCCAAGTCTGGACAGCGAAAAGAAGAATCTGTGTTCATAGAAAATATTGTGTAAAAAGGACAAAGTGTGTAAAAGCATGGGTTTGTTTGGTAAAAGCCTGTTTCCCTAAAGGGCCCCTAAGGCTAGTGTGCAGTACTTAAAATTCCTCTGGGTCCTGTGGGCTACGGGAAAACTTTAACTGTCCATTTGCCTCAATTTCTATGCTTTCTGCCACTGTACAACAGTGTTGTACAGACTGCTACTCTTTCTCAGGGTATTTTTTTTCGATTTATAATTTTGAACAATGCAAATAAAATTCAATAGAGTAAACAGACTGTTAGAAATTTTTTTTACATATGTCCTTTTCTTTCCTGTTGAAAATCACATGTGTTTTAGCTCATTTGCACTGCTTGCTTGTTTACAGCCTGATGATTTACAGAAAATAACATCGCCTGTATGGGATATCTGGCTTATATCTTATAGAAGGGAGACTTTTAATGTCTTGTTTATTCCTCAACCATCTGCACAGCCTGTAATTTGTTGGCATCTTTTGCTAAGTTAATTCTGACCTGCAGCCACAAGGATGTTGCATTCATGGCATCCAGCTGCACCATCCAACAGAAAAGGTTGTACTGTAGACAAGCTACTGTTACTTGGAGATCAAACAACTGCTGGTGACCCCATTACTATTCAGCTGAAGACATAGGGATGACCTTTCCTCACAAAAACCCCCTATTAATATTTGAATGTGCACATCTCTGAAGCATTAATAGCCTGCTTAGCTCACTGCGACACTGTCCCAATGTCATTCAAACATTTTAAAGAGATTACAAGGAGATAAAACTGTGCCTTTATTATCATATAATCTTTGATGGAGGTGGAACTGCTACGTTCAGCAGCGGGAGTCAAACTGATCAAAGTGTTTCTGTTCAAAGTAAGGAACACTCTGCTGGAGCTATTGCCGAGCAAAACATTTGAATGACTTGATAAATTAATTTAAGCATTTAATTAAAAACTATTTAAAATGCATTAATGCAGTGTGAATGGGATTCCTCACACATAAAACTGCATGAGTTTATTTAACAATGCCATGTTTTAATTGGTGTTAAATGCATGTCTGTATTTAAACAGCTCTGAGTTAAAGTGAGCATTATTATTAGACACTGCTGTTTGGTAACTATAGTTAAACTAGGTTGCAATGTTCAATCAATAAAACAAATAGAAGTAAAAGCAGGCAACATGGAAATGCAAGTGCCAAACAGTAAACTCAATTTTTGCTCACTTAATGTTAAAGCTTCACTGTATTGTAAAACTTTCTGCATGGTTTGCAATATGAGCAGATGAAAAGGTCACTTTTTTCAGTCTCATGGCAGTTTTAATCCGAAATAAGCTACTTGCTGTGAGGCAACAGGTATGGTTATTATTTTTTAAACTTGAGTAATATTGAGCAACAATAACAAAATACCTAAAAAAATATTTATGATCATACTTATCCATCAGGGGTTATTAGGAATGCAGTAATGCGAAACAGCAGACATCACACCAGTCTTAGTTGGGTAGATTAACAATTAGAAGTCAGTGCTGGCCACTCAGAAACCTGTGTATCATTTTGTTCTCTGTATTCCAGTAGTTTTTAAAGATGCATTGTTCAAGGCTTAATTTCACATCTGTTTTTATATATTAATGAATCCCCTGCTAATAATGATAAAAAATGTACACAGATCAGGCATACCTTAATGACAATGTGGCTGAGCCTGACACCGTCAATCTCAACTATCTCAACTAGCCAAAGCAGCCCTCACCTATCAAAGTATGAATTTCATTTGGCCCCTGAAGATGTTCTGTGGTGTCTCTCACTAAGATGTTCAGATCTTTCAAATGTTTTAAGGTTTTGTCCTCCACAGATGCACCTCGGACTAAGATCCAGGGAATTTGGAGACCAAGTCAACAACTCAAACTCATTGTTGTATTTGTCAAACCGATTCCTGAACCATTTTTGCTTTGTGGTAGTGCATATTATCCTGCCAAAAAAGGCCACAGCAATAAGGGAAAACCAATTCCATAAAAGGGTGTACATGGTCTTCAACTGTGTTTAGCTGGGTGGTATGCTTCACAGTACATCTACAGGGATAGAAGAACACAAGGTATTCCAGCAGAACATTGCCCAAAGCATCCCACTGCCTCTGCTGGCTTGCCTTCTTCCCATAGTACATCCTGGTGCCAAGTGTTCCTCAATAAGTTGAGAGGACGGGATTCATCAGAGCAGGCCACTCTGTTCTATTGTCCTGTGGTGCAGTTCTGATGCTCATATGCCCATTGTTAGTGTTTCCTTGCACCACTTTTGTGGATACTGACCATTACAGATGTGGCCTACCCTACAAGGGTAGAGTTTTGGAGATGCTCAGAGCCAGTCGTCCAGCCATCACAATTCAGCCATTGTCATACCCACTCAGATCTGTGTGCAACCCCATTTTTACCTGCTTCCAATACAAAAACTTTGATGACAAAACATTTATATGCAGGGCTGCACGGTGGCGCAGTTGGTAGCACTGTTGCCTTGCAGCAAGAAGGTCCTGGGTCTTTCTGCATGGAGTTTGCATGTTTTCCCCGTGCATGCGTGGGTTCTCACTGGGTACTCCGGCTTCCTCCCACAGTCCAAAGATATGCCTGTTAGGTTAATTGGTCACTCTAAATTGCCCTTAGGTGTATGAATGAGTGTGTGCATGGTTGTTTGTGTGTTGCCCTGCGATGGACTGGCGACCTGTCCAGGGTGTACCCCGCCTCTCGCCCATAGACTGCTGCAGATAGGCACCAGCTCCCCCGCGACCCACTATGGAAGAAGCGGTAGAAAATGATCTGTATGCATGATCTGTGTACCCCGCCTCTCGCCTATAGACTGCTGGAGATAGCCACCAGCTCCCCCGCGACCCACTATGGAAGAAGCGGTAGAAAATGACTGACTGACTGACATTTATATGCATTCTACCCACTAAAAGATTTCATAATCAGTGTTATTTAATTCACCTTTCAATGGTCATGTTATGGCTAATTGATGTATTTTCCTGCTGTCCTAAAGTTTTAAGTTTTAACATCAACTAAAATTGTCCAGCCAACACTGGCATAATTTTAAATAGGACTTCAGGCACACAACATTTAACTGTCTGTAGTTATTACCAGAAACTAAGTAAAAGATTTAAATCCATGGACAGTTTTTCTCCTTGGTGTTGAATTAATGTACACCTGAATTCTCCAGACTTGTAGCAGGCTGCCACATGCTTTTACATTTTCTTAAGGATTTTTTAAAAAAAGAAGACAGAATGTAATAATATTTTGTTCATCTGATTGTTGTATTTACATGAATTTAAACCCGATCACAAGTAAAATACAGTTTATTATGCCATGACATAAAATATTAGAAATAAAAAAGAATTAACTTTATTTTTTTAGAATAGATTATATGTTGTTGCTAGGCACTGGGAAGGTATTCTAAGGTTTTAAAATCAATCACTAAAACTTTCCATCTTATTATTTTCTCTGAGTTTAGGGAGCAACAGTGTAACACATAACCGTCCCTCCCCCACTTGTGGCTGTACACTGCTGGTCAGCTGGCTGAAAGAAATGTCCCAGATGTTTAATTTGCTTTGAAGAAAACCCTTTTAGCAGTTTGGAAATATTTTTGATCACCAAAAACATGGCCATGCATTGTGGTTAAACTAGAGAGCCACCAACTATCACTACTATTAAAAGGTAACACTGTTTCAAAACTACAATTGGCAAGCTATCAGCAGAAAGTCTGTTAAACAAATGACAGCAGGCTCTACTCGAGCAGTAATATGAATATTCTTTTTATTGCTTAAGGTTTTCATGCTCATCAGCTCATGCCCAATTGTGTCAGAACTTCTTAAGCAAAGCAATGAAAGAACAAAGAGCTGATTGCACAAATAAATAAAAGTAATACTCAGTCTACGTTGCTGCCCAAGCTAAAAAAAAGTAATAATAATACAGCTGCATCAGTAGGGACCTGCACCCACATCGGAAGAGTTACCTTAATCTAAATCATGAATTCTGGCTGAAACTATTTATTGCACTACATTAAAACCATAACACACCCAATTAAATCAGGCATACAGTTTCTTTGTGGAGCTTGTGAATGGTAAGTGGTACATATTAAATGCCAGTGTGTAAACAGGAAAAAATAAACGATCATCAGGAAGTGCTCTGAAGTATACAAACCTATTAATAATTCTCCCTCCAAATATGTATGTGTGTCTTTTGTACACAGCAATCATTAAGACATAATAAAGTAATCTCCCATCTTATCTCCATTAAACTGATCTATGCCAATATTACTGCACTCTTAGATTTTGTTTACAACGCATCATATGATACAATGCACTGGTTGCTCTGTTTTTACAGCCAAAGATTTAATGGCTTCATGTCACTGTACATTACATACTTTGATGTTTACAAGCTTTAAAGTAAGTATGTTATTGCATAAAAGGAGGAAGGTCAGTGTAAACTGACCATTGAAGCTGCACTGATGTACCTTTGCTTTCCATAAGATGGTGAAGACTAAAATGTATTTAATTTCTATGAAAATCACAAAGTCATCAAGCATGTTGGTTCAGTCCTTTTTCCATTTTTAATGTGATAGGCATACAATCTACTATGAAAGGGGATCCCTAAAAAGTTTGTGACAGAAAAATGGAGAAGGAGCAATGATCCATTGGGGACCTAAAGCAGGACTGGCTCTAATCTAATTAGCTTCTCTCAGCAGAAATAACATTCATAAAATGTGTGTGTTTGTGTGTGTGTTCCCTGACAAACGGGTGATTCTGAGCCTGTGCAAATACTCACATTAACATTACAAAAGTAAAATCCAAGCCTGCAGTGCTGACCGTAGATGTCATAATAAAGGGATGAGGATGCAAATCTGGCCTTTCTGAGGAAACTAAACACCATTAAAATTTTACAGTGTGCTTTATACGTTTTATTCATGACTCTGGAAGATTCCCCGAGTTCCTTTCCTTCCTTAACCCCCCACAGTCTATTAAACTACCCCTCTCCATCTATGTCTTCCCTTTTCCTCCTCTCCGAAGATCTTAACGCCTCTCCTTAGGCTACATCGTCTGATCTGATCAGCAGCCGCTGAAACTGATATATGAGCTTTGTGAGCAGGTTGCACAGTGGAAAAGAGAGTGGCTTCGGGAAATACACTGCATCAGATTACTCTACTGTTAGGCATCAGAAGAAACAAAGCATGCTGAACAGAAATACGTGAATGCATGACTCACCTGTTTTTATCGTCATAGTTTGGTTTTGGTGTGAATGTTTGGTTTAGAGGTTTATATTCCCCTGTTTGGTTTTATTATGAGTTTTTGCTATTTAGTTGAGTTAGTTTTTTGGTTTTTATTTGCAGTTTTGTATCAGCCACTAGATGTCCTCATTTGCTCCTCTTCCTAGCTTCTTATTAACCATCTGCTTCTCATTTCTAATCCCTGATTTAAAATGACCATTATTCAATTGAATAGCAGCATAGATTCCTATTGACGTCCTTTTTCAGCCAATCATATTTTGATTCACAGTCAATGGGAATTTTCTTCACCATCCCAGTGTATTCTTGCTTGCTTAATGACGATAATCGTAGGTGACAGAGCTGTTGATGATCATAGATGTTTCAGAACTATTTGAAGTCCCACTCTTTTTGAGAACCTGAATGAACTGCAAATATTTCTCTGCATGCAAAAAAAATAAAATCGTACCTTAGGGACCGCGTGCAGTGCATTAAGATCAACAATAAGCTCTTAACACCAAAGGCTTTTGATATGGGTGTTCCACAGGGCTCCAGCTTTGGGCCTTTATTGTTTACGTTCTACATTAATGATCTCCCTTCAGTGTGTGGTGAGGTAGAGGTACAAATGTACCGTCATCTACGTCCACGGAAAGGATCCCATAAGTGTAGCCAACAAACTAACTAAAGTAATGGACAATGTCGCAGACTGGCTTACCTCATCCTGTCTAACACTGAATGTTAACGCAACTGATGCAATGTATTTTACCAAGTCTAGGAAACATAGTCCAAGTGTCATATTTTTGTAAAATATCAAAAAATTAATACTGTGGAAAAATTCTAATATCTCGGTGCCGTTTTAGATCCAATATTTGGATTTAAAAAGCATATTAAGAAAATGTGTTTTTAGGCAAATCAGAAATATGTTCACCCAAGGCTGCACAAATTTATTTAAATTCAATTATCGTTTCTTATATTAATTATTGTATCTCTTCTTGGTCCCAATCAAATATCACTCTATAATTAGGCTTTAAAGATACTCGATAAAAAGCCTTTAAGGCATCATCATTGTTAAATCCTTAGTAAATATAACATATTAAGTTTTGATAATTTAATCGTATAATCAGATGTGCGACTAATTTTGAAGATTTTAAACAAGGCCCCACCACCACTGAAGAGATTTGTACAGCTTTGCTCTGAGCAGACAACTAGGTCTACAGCCTGTGATGATTGTAGTCCTTTGCACAGACTGCCTTTTCATATAGAGCCATCAAAGAGTGGAACAAACTCCCAGGTAGTCTGAAATTATGCTCTGACCTGCATGACATCTCACGAAATGTTAGAGAGGAACTACTGGGAAACCAGCATTGTCAACATTAACTATGGTTGTGTTTTTTTTATAAATTTATGTACTTATTTTAAATTGTAAATTTACGTTTTATGTAAATGGCCATAAATGGACTAAATTGTTTAGTTTGAATGGCTGTAGATGCAGTGTACGGCGGGATGTACTGTTTGCATGTTGAATATATTTTACAGTTGTGACCTGGCCAGGGACTGCAGATGGAAATTAGCTATAGCTAAATCTGGTAAGGCATCTCTTCTGTTATTAAGATTAAAGTGTTTACATATTGTTCCTGTGAAATAAATAACAAAAACAAAACAAACTAAAAATGGCTTACACTGTATCTCTTTCAGTAGCACCACCTACACCAAGGAGTGTTGTTGTCACCACAGCATAGGTCGACAGTTAGGGCCAATCAAGCAATAATTTGTCCCATTTCGGTTAATTGATGATTGCTCATGCATATCTGACTCTCAGTATTTTGACCATAAAGAACCGTAAGAGCAGAAAGAAATACTTTGCTGCTACCACCGACACTAAATATAGAATTGAATGTGTTTACACATACAGTGAAAAGCAGATTAACACTCCAGCAGTTGCCTCATTAATTAAAAACAGAAGGTATTCTCTTCAAATGGTGGAAAATGTCTTTAGCACACTAAAACAGTCTGAAAAGGAATACTGGCAGAACTTTTGTCCAGCCAACACAAAACATAGACTTTAAAAACAAATATTTGTTAATGTGCAAATAGATAAAGTCTACATTTACCTATTTTATTCAACACAAACATTTTTGGTACATTTCAAGGCTAAAGTATTTCACATTTTGCTTATTTTTTGTCTACATAGCAGAAGTAAATGCAATTTTCTTTCAGAGTAGATCTGTCTGCTATCTCTGTTCTAGGTCTTTATCTTCTGTATTTTACATAGAGGATAAGGGTGAAAAAGATTTAAAGAGGGATGACTAAGGGTGTTTCTAAAGGACTAGGATTGAAGACAGCAGGAGCAGTCTTTTAATACTGTTATTGTTCTGTAAGTTATGTAAGAATCTGGTAAACCAATGGCAATATGAACACCCAGAGTCAAACAAGCCTCTCTAAAGACAGATTATTTTCTTTCTGCTTACTTCCCCACTCTTCTCCCAATGACTCTCTATTTTTAAAACCTCCTTTATTCATCAGTTTCTCTCTCTGCTACTCTTCCCTGAACACGTCCCCCAGCAGTAATAATAATGCCAATAATGTGGCTCAAAGACAGCGTCAAAAAATGTGCTTCCTCTTCATTCTGTCCTTTTCTTTTCAAGGTAATGAGGGGGGAAATCTTCACTGGACAGTCTGTTAATCAAAATATTGTGCCATTTTTCACACTATCTTCTTTTTCTAACAGGCTTTCCAAAATGGTTTTCTTTCATTTATTTCCTGTCCATTTTTCTGTCAGGATATTGAACACAAAATCAAGGAATTGAAAAAGTGGTGGAAAATACGTTGAGGAGAGCAGAGCAAAGAAACTGAAGATTTTGAAGAAACAAAAGGACAAGAAAATTGAAAGCCTCCTTGTGAAATTCTAGGAAACAAAAATCTATTTGAATACTAAGTAAATCAACAGCTACAAGCAGTTAATAACAGAAGCAACAGAGTGACAAAGAGAACAGGCAAAAATGACAGGAGCAATTGGTGTGGAGAGAAAAAGAGTCGACATAGTGGAATGACAGTTGTATTTCTATTCAAATGTCAACTGATTTTGTTGCTTCAGGAATTCTGCGAAGCGAAACATTAAAATTATTCAAACAATAAATAATCAACTGTACTGTGCATGAGTTTGTAGATGTAGATGTCTACAAGCCTGTTCAAGAGAGAAAAAAATATATACCTTTTTGGACTTGCATATAGAGATAAAACAATTATGCTCTAAAATCTAAAATATTATGCTCTTACAGAAGCTTTAAAACACTTTTGTTAACTCTCGCAACAAGTACAAGTGGTCTTAGATGCATTTAAAGACCCTGTTTATAGTAGACATGACCGCATACCATCAGAGACACGCAGTGAGAAGTTGGCCTTATGTTTGTTAGATCTTTGCGACTGTGGACTTGTTGACATTTCACAGCAAATGACAAACAAGTACATTTAATTACATCACAACTGTCAGTGACCTCCTCCCATTGGCCTGTGCATGCTGGCTCAGTGTCTTGGCTTACTGGGACAACTTAATCAGCTGTGTGACAAGCACTTTGGTCTGGTAACACGGGCACCTTTAGCCCTCGCCATTTATTAAACCTGTGCAGCAGCTTTCTAACAGACAGGTAATGTAAAAATTTAGCAAAGAGATTTCACATTAACTTTCTGTCCTGTTTTTAATGTCTATTTAGACTTTAAAAAACGTATGGAAGTTAACATTTTCTCTTCCTTTCAGCCTGACCCAAGATCTGCAATATAATGTATGTAGTTCCTTCCAAAAGTACCGATACTACCTGTGTCACATTTTGTCAAATTACAACTATGAACTTCAATGTATTTCATTTAGGTATTGTGTGAAAGTGAAAAACAAAATAACAAGTGAAGTGGAAGGAAATCTAAACAGCTTTACATTTTTTTTACAAATGTGGAGAAATTTAAAGCAGAATTGGGTTGTAAAACTAAAATATCCCAAGATTTGAACATCTCACAGAGCATCATCTGAAAATGGAAAGTGGATGGTACAGCAGCAAACCTACCACCTAAACTGACAGGACAGACAAGGAGAACAGTGAAGCAGAAAAGTGTCCCAAGGTAACTTTGGAAGAGCTCTGCTGCTCCTCCAAAGGAGCACAGTAGATATGTCAGGGATAAAGTTGTGGAGACGTTTAAAGCAGAATTAGGTTAGCATCACAACTATTAGTTGTAAACTTTATAGAAGAGTGCCAAGAAGAAACTGTTATAAAAGCCACAAAAATCCAGTGAACACATCATCACAGGTTATGCAGGGTACACAGCAAACACGTGTCGAACAATGCGGATCACCCTGAAAAAGAACATCATCCTATTGTGCCATATGGTGATAATAATACAATGACACATGGTGACGGCAGCATCATGCTGTGGAGATAATTTTCTCCATCAGCGACAGGAAAGGTGGTCAAAGTTGATGGAAAGACGAATCCTCAAAGAAAACCTTTTAGAGGCTGTAAAGACTGTGGACTACAGCAGAAGTTCACCTTCCACCGAGACAAGAACCCTTAACATATAACCAGAGAAACAATTGCACAGATTGGATCAAGATATATTTTTGTGTTAGAATAATCCTGTCAGGGGCATCCTGTGGCTCAGTTGTGCAGCAGGCGCAACATGTGCTTCAGTTGTCGGCACAGCCATTCCAAGTTCAATTCTCAGTCCCTGGCCATGTCTTCCCTTTCTCTCTCTGCCCTACTTCACGTCCAACTACTAATGAATAAAGGCCACTAGTGCCAGAAAACAAAAAAAAAAGAATGGTCCTGTCAGTCCTGACTAAGGAAGAAAACTGCTGTTCACATAGCATTGCCATACAATCTGATGGAGCTGTTTTGTAAAGCAGAATGGGCAAAAATGTCTGTCTTTAGATCTAAAAAGCAAATTTAGACATACCCCAAAAGAATCGCAGCTGTAATTGCAGTGAAAGAATTTTACAAAGCATTGTCTCAGGGAAAAGTAAATAAAAATGCATGCAAGACTTCTAAGATTTTTAACTGCATAAAATGTAGAAAACAACGTATTCTTATCCCAGCATGTTACCACTATGCATTACTTGGTCAGTCACCCAAAATAAAATAAAATACTTTTGGTTTTGGTTGTAACAGGACAAAATGTAGAAAAGTTCAAGGGGGAACAGAGTATTTTTTCAAGGCACTCTGTAACAAGGGAGATAAATCCCTGCCCTATAAATGCTATAAACATTAAGCAGGAATATTCCATCTTCTTATAAGTGGGTTCGAAATGTTATTAAGAATCTTGCTTCCATGTGTCTAATATTAAATTTATTTTGTCACAACCCAGTGCTATGATGAATGCATTAAAGCTAGTTGGTTCCACTTTGGGAAATACTGCAATACAAAGCGTATATAAGTTGAACCTTTTCTACTTGTTTCTCTATAGAAACATATTTACTTGGGGCCTTTCACCTTACTAAGTGTAATCCTGACTCATCTTGATATTTATGACTACATTGTTCACTATGTGATTATGTAACTAGAGTCCAGGTTAACATGGCTTAATAGTTTTCACAAGAGAGAAGTAGAGTCTTGATGGATGTTAAACTAATTCAAGAGATTCCAGCATTCATCTGTCATCTTTCACTAATGTTGCCTAATGATCTCCACAGTTCTAAGGCACTATTTCTTAATTTCCAAATTTGCTCTCACAATTTATTCTTTGTGTGGAGCTTTGTGAAGTAGCAATGAGCAGTCAGTATCTTATCGGTGGTACATGTTAGTCAGGGAGTTCATGTTATATCCACAGAGCTGTGTGCAGGTTGATGTGTGTATTGTCCCTTTTCCACTGGCTCTATTTAGGCCTGCTCCACTTCACTCGGCCCGCTTTGCGAGCATTTCCCTTACTGTTTTTTCCGTAGCAGTACCTACTTTTTTGTCCGTGCTCCTGCTCTTGGGCTATTGGTCATATGTACATTATTGATAGAGTCATGCGAACTAACAAAACGGATTTCAGTAGAAAGTGAAGCCTTCATAGTAAATAAAATAAAACTGAATGTTTTGTTTCTCCCTTATGTCATTTTAGTAGAATGCGTATTCTGTCTGATTGAACTAATGCCCCTTTTCCACTAGTACCGACTCAGAGTAGTTTGCTACAAGTCAACTCACTTTTTCGGCTTCTCCTATTGGTTAATATTTGGTGGAACCATTACTATTTTTATCACCTACTTGCTTGAGGGTGCAACCGTTCCGAGACGCATGGCGTCACTAGTCATAGCATATTTCAACAACTCTCTCTCTCCCTCTCTCCTTCCCGTGGGGCCGCCTTCCTATTAATGATCCCGCCCCCATTAGGATGGTAGTCAATTGTACAATTGTAATGGAAAATAAATCAAACCGACCTGAATAGGTATTAATGGAAAATGGGCACAAATCTGTTCTGCCATCAGCATAGAAACGTCAGGAGACTGGCTGTGTGGGTGTGCTGTCAGTTTACCACGCTTCTGATGCTAACTACTTGGTTAACTTTGTAAAGTTATGCTGCCTTATTTAGTTTAAAAGGTTTGCAGCTATAACTGCGACCTGTTTATTTACATACTTGTGTCAGTGGTGATGGTGGGAGTATATGGTTTTGGGTATCGCCCATGTAAAGAGGGCCCAGCTGTGAGAGGCATGAATCGCCACTTTCAATAAGCATAATATTTCGCATAATATGCACTTTAAAAACTACTACTAAATTATCATCTATGCATGAAAATTACAATAAATATTATAGATACCATTAGTTTAACTTTAATAATAATTATGTTGTTGTCATAATCCACAGGTGTTTGTGTTTTGGTTCTGATCGTTTCCAGGTTTTATTATTAATTAGGTCTTGCTATATTCTGTTCATTTTGTAGTTTAGATCTTGCCATTTTCAGGTCTTGCCTTTGTGTTTAGTTTCTTAGTTATGTCTTGTCCTCTTCCCTCTGTGTATTTTGATTTATTCTCTAAGGGTATTCATTTTCCCGCTTGGTTTGAATTTCCTTTTGTGTTATCTGTGTTTATTGGTCTTCTTCTGTCAGTTTTGCTGCTCTGTACCCTCTCTCAGCTGACCACCATTCCCCTGATTAGACTCACCTGGTTTCTATGTTGATATTGATCTCCTCTGTAAATAAGCCCTATTGCTTGCACTGTTCCTAGCTGGATTCTTCTATTAATCGCTCTCTGCTTTCATGTCCTGTTCTCTTCGTGCCATAATATGTTAGCCCTTTTATTTCATGATTAAACTTTTCACTTTACCTCTCTGGCTCTGGTCTGCCTGCATTTGGGTCAAACAAAATGCCGTTCCTGACAGTTGTCATTTACGCTGCATTATTTTAATTTTTTTGTAAGTACCATAACACTTTAAAATCATTATCATACTGTGTGAATCGCATGCCTTTTGTGTCTACTACTAGGTAATGCACACTGCCCCACCTTATAAAAAAATAAACTACTCCGTAATAGCTGAGGTTAGTAGTTTAAGTACATCGTTAGGTGTTTGAAATAATGCACAAAATTTTAATTAAATGTTAAAAAGGTGATAGTGATAGAAAGTAGGTTATTACAGCTTCCACTCATTTCCACCAATGCTGCCAAAATACCAGCATTCACATATGTTGATTCAACAATTCCTGACCTAGCTTTGTAACACTACATTTTATCCCACCCCTGCACAAAGCTGTTGCAGGATTGGAGAGCTCCTTCAGTGACAGACCGCTGCATCCTAGGTGCACAAAGGAGCGTTATGCCAGATCCTTCCTACCAGCAGCTGTTTGACTTAATAACCATCAATGCACCCAACAAACTCAATAAGTGTTTACATCCATGCTGTTTTTGCAGTTTTTCAATTTCTGGTAAATAGTCTGTTGTGCATGCACATTTTGAACTTTTTAAAGTTGCACAATTCATTTAATCACAGTATACTTTTTCTTATGTTGTATATTCTCCCATGCTGTACAGTCTCCTATTCTTATTTTATGTTTTTTTTTAAACTTCTGTGTGTATCTGCATGCTTCTATTTGCCTTTCACGTTGCTGCTGATACACCTGAATTTCCCCGCTGTGGGACAATAAAGGATATTTCTATTCTGTTATATTTTTAAGACTTTTCAATACAAATTTTCTCAGAAGCCTCATCTGTTTGTCAGAATTGTACATCCCCCCATCACTGCTACAGATGAACAGCTGACTGACTACCTGAAATAGTGAAGGAGTCAGAAAGTGACAAGGGTAAAGAGAAAAAAGGTGAGCCCACGTCAGCCTCACACAGAGTGACAAAAAAAAAAAAACATGGGGAATGAAATCAATGGACACGGAAGGAAACTGGCAAGCTTTGATTCTGACATCCTTGCCACACATCTCGCTCATGTTAGAAACTGTTTGCTGTCAGAGCTGCATTTCTTAACTACATAAGCCTTTCAGCAGCTCCCAAGCGTATTGAGATCAGCGTAGATTCAACACTCTCAGAGATAACAGAACAGAGCAGTTAGTGTAATAACTACTAGATACGACAACATGTCACTAGCTTAGCATGACAAAGATACAGGTCTGCTCCCCCATGGCTGTTTGTTTTTTGTCTGCAGCGCTTGACCACGTCACTTACTGCGTGTCCTTCATTTTCTTATCAGTAAAGAGGGTTTCACCGATTATGTGTGCAGCCACATGGGAGATGATGATAAACTCAATCTGATGCTGCTGTCTGCAGATGGCCAGTTGTGCTTCCGTAACCTTTCTTTGGTGTGAAATACAAAGCTAAAGCCGTTTCTTCACTCAGCCTTCAAGAGCTTGCTGTGAACATTTTCAGTTCCTCTTCTGATAGCTGTTGCCTCCACATCGCTGTAGGAGGATGCGCATCTACAGAGTGGAAATTGCAGAGAGTTAATAGCCCACCTGTTTTCATTGGAATGTTTGACCACGGCTAAACCTCTAATCCTGAATAATTTATGTGGAAGAGATACAGAAGGTGATATCTGCATGGAGAGGCAGAACGTGGAGAGATAGGAAATTCAGCTGACCATGTCTCTCATTTGTTTCCCACAAACCAATACAGTACATCTGACAAAAGTATTCAGACCTCTTCGACTTTTTTACATTTTGTCATATTACAACCACAAACATTTATGTGTTTTATTGGGATTTTATGTGACAGACCAACATTATATAGTGCATAATTGTGAAGTGAAAAGAAAATCATACATAGTTATTGTTTTTCACAAATAAAAATCTGAAAAATGTGACATGGATTTTTATTCCACCCCTTTACCCCATCTTCAGAAATCACCTATGTAACCATGTATAAATATAGCTGTTCTGTTTAGATTTGTTAGAGAATATTAGCAAACAACATCATTAAGTCTAAGGAACACAACCACACAGGTCATGAATCAAGTTAAGGAGAGGTTTTAGGGAGGGTTATGTTATAAAACAATCTCCCAAGCTTTGACCATCTCATAGAACACCGTTCAATCCATCATCCCAAAAGGGAAAGAATATAGCACACCTGCAAACCTACCAAGGCATGGCCATCCAATTAATATCAGAGGCCAAACAATGAGAGTATTAATTAGAGCAGCAGTCCAGAGGTTCTTTGGTGATTCTGGAGAAGATGTAGGGATCCACAGCTTAGGTGGGAGAAACTGTCAACAGGACACAGCAAACACATGAAAGATGATTTTCTGGTTAGATAGAGAAAGAATTTAACTTCTGGCATATGTGTGGAGGAATATCCACACTACATAATACTCTGAACTCACCACACTATACAGAAAAGTGTAAAAACTGTTAAATAAAACAGGAAAGCTCTGATGTCACTGGAAGTGAGCTTTATAAGGGCTCGCAAAATGCACCGCCCTTGCTATTTCCGCTGGAGTTGAGAC
The DNA here is from genome assembly GCA_036173005.1 of Crenichthys baileyi. Taxonomy (NCBI): domain Eukaryota; kingdom Metazoa; phylum Chordata; class Actinopteri; order Cyprinodontiformes; family Goodeidae; genus Crenichthys; species Crenichthys baileyi. Next base: position 25,521 of record JAHHUM010000621.1, on the reverse strand, counting down.
CGGTTACCATTCAACGGTGGCACATCTCTGGAGAATCAGAGGCTTGCAGGCGGGTTTTCACTCGATTCTCCATTACTGGTCAACCTCAAGAGAAGCTTGACAAAGCTAGAAATCTTGCTGGGATAAAAAGACCAGGAGATTTACTTTACAGATCGAAGGTATGTCTATAGCACGTTATTCAAGTAAGGAAATGTAAAGATTTTCCAAGGAGATAATTTTTCTCTTTGTTTTTGTTCAAGTCGACTGTCAACGGTCCATCATATTTTCCCCTTTTGCCAAAGTTGGACAAGTTGACCATTCTTGAGTTTGTCACGGATGCGTGACAAACAAGCCCCGCCCTTTCCTACTTGCTGCTCAAAAGAAGACGACACCAAAGTAATTTTGTTCTTTTTCTGTTGGTACTGTAGAAATAGCCTGGGCGGGATAAAGTAGAATACTTTAAGGTGATTTAGAATCGCCATTCATTTAACCTAAGGTGTTTTTAAGTTGTATGTTATATGCAATGTTTATGCTGAACTGTGATTGCTTTTGAATACTATTGGACTCTGAAGAGTGGCTGCACTTTTCCAAGTTTGAATGCTGATGTGTGTGTACAGTGTTTTGATAAACTGACCACTGACTCACTTTGGAGTTAAAGTGGACTTTATAGCAGACCAAGGCTGTGAACTGAGCCTCCATTGTTTCACAGTTTATGGCCTTTGTGTTTTTCCACTGGGTTCCCGCCTTTGAGTTTTATGACCCTTTGTTTCGAGACTAGTCTGCTATTAGCTGTTAGTGGCTAAGGGGCTGGCGGGTAGGTGCTTTACCGCGTTTGAGCTGGCCTGGCTGTCCCGTATAACAGCTGACAGCCGCTATCGAGACGCATCAACGGACCCAAGAAGGCTTCAACGTGTATTAATTCTGCTCCACTTTCCAAGTCAACCCAAATTATTATTTATTTCCATTCTGTCCATAAACTGCTGGTTTGATCGCCATCTACACTCAGTATGGATTTTCAGTTTTGGTTATTCATTTACTTCCCTATGTAGAATAGTGAATGCTTAATTATGTGAAGGTTGTTGGACCAGAATAGTGAATTGTAATAGTGGACTATTGGTTTAATAAATTTTCACATAGATAAAGAGACAGCGTTTGGGTTTATTTTGTACAAGAGTGATTTGTCTGTCAACTAAGGTTAGTGTTTCCCACCATTCGCTAAAACGACTGGTAACACAGTGACATTTAGCATAGTTTTGGTTAATAATTATCAGTTATTAATGACAATTGTATTGTTTTTTTTATGTATGTAATTATGTAATTGTAATTGCTAAGTGATGTGAGCCCAATAATTACAACACCAGAGTGTATCTCTGCTTTCTATTCGTAAGAAATTATTTTTGGTTAGAATTTATTTAGTCTGAATTATTACTTTTTATTTTAATTTTTGATAAATATTTATAATCAATAATCAATCTTTTACAGGATAATGCTGAAAAAAAACAGTTAGAGGCTGCAAAACACTTGAGAGTGGGATGGAGGTTCACCTAGCAAGACAAGGACCTTGAATACACAGCCCAGGGCACATTAAAATGTTTTAGATTAAGGGAAATTCATGTACTAGAATGATCCCATTAAAGTCCAGAGATAACTTCAATTGAATACATGTGGTACTTAAAAGTGTATATTTACAGATGGTTTCCATTCAACCTGATTCAGTTCAGAAGACTTGAAGCTGTTTGCAGCAATGGTGGTTGTACAGACTATTAACTCAGATGGCCTCAGTTCAAATGTATGCCACACTTGTATATTTTTCTATCCACATCACAATGTTGCAGTGTTTTGTGTTTGTTTAAAACTTATAATCCCTATTAACATCCATTTAAGTTTTTTAACTTTTTAACTTTTAAGGTTCAGGGAATATGAATATGTTTGCAAGGCACAGTAAACAGACCTTTTAATTGAATCATAGGGTGCTCAGTACAATAAAAAGAAACAGAAAGTATCTGCATTCATACATTTGCATTCATGAGCTATTGGAAGGCTTCTGAGATAGAAAAAAAACACATAAAACACATAAGTACAGAGGAAATGAAGGAAAAGCTGTACTTTATCTTGGTCAGAGTTAGAATATATCTTTTGAGCTCCACTGTTAAAATAGGACTCAAAATATGTACTCTGCAACTGATACAATCAGGGGAAATTATGTGAGGGGCATGTAAGAGAGTGGTTTGCAGCTGAATTTTGGACAGTCCTTGTTTTAGCTCACAAGCAGAATTCAAATATACTGATTGGAATTCATGAAGCTGACTTCATGTACAAAACTATTCAATCTTGTCTAAATACCATCAAATCTGACAGAATCCCTCAGCACCAGTCAGTATTCCACAGCGATGGAGCAGCGGTGGCAGTGAGCCAAGAGTTAAGCCAATCATGCACAGGCTCTCTCTTATCTATCTGCTCCACTGGGAAAACAAGGCAGCAGCTCAGGAGGACAGAGAGATAAATGTCCTTTCTTTACTCTAAGTGCATTACTCTGCTCCGCATAATCCCTTCCTCCTGTTCCTCTTCCCCCTCATTTCCCCTCACCAAGTTTGCAGAGGTTGCTCCTCCTTCAGAATGTTGCAGCTGTCCTGAACTCAATGAGTCCTGTGATCAGCATCTTCTGACTTCTTTTTAAGCAGGCCCACCTCATTTGCCTTCACTCTCCACCAGCATCGAATAGTCAATGTGTTATAATTTGCCTGTCTGTTTGTACAAGCTAGACAGTTCAAAGGTTACCTAAAAAAAGAAGGATCACAGATCCTCCAGTGTGTGCATCGGTGTTCGTGCTTATCACCCTGTCTTTAAGGCTTAGTCAAATTAATGCAAGATAAAGAAATACATAAAAAATGTATGCACACTCTAACCTCCAATATGCAAATTGTCAGACTTTCTACAGTGTATTTTTCATGAACTCTTTACAGTAAAAGCTGAGCTTTTCCCAAATGCAAACATATATTCAAGCCTGCAGTCAGTGTGAAAAGGAAGTACAACCTCTTTCAATTCCAATGGCTGCTTCCCTATGATTTACGTAGGAGGGTAGCAGCAAGATACAGCTGATTAAATACACTTCATTTATTGATTATCAGTAGGTGTTACTATCACTATAAAAGGCAGGAATGCTTGCTGGTCCAAGGCATACATTACCAAAATGTAGTAACATCAGCAGTGACCCCTACAGAAGCAATTGTTGCAATATCTGTCAATCTGGAAGGTGACAGCCAGAGGTTCATTCTGCAGTGAGAAAGATTACTAATGATGGGGAAACAATTAGGATAGTTGCGAATCCTTCCTGGAGTGGACACATTGGATATTTCACCCTAAGGTCAGACCGTGCAATGCTCAAGAAAATGGCAAAAACACAAGCGAGTTACAGACTGGCACTTCAAATGCTTTCAAACAAGCCAAACAACTATGGCTTGTTTAAAAGGGGTGCTAAGAGAAGGCCTATGATAAAGCCTCTTGTTTCTAAAAAGAATATGGCAGCATGACTTAAGTTTGCAAATTTGCTTCTGAATAAACAACAAGATATTTGGAACAGATGAGACCAATCTACAGACATTTACCAAGAATTCCCAGTGCTGTGTTTGGTGAAAACCAGCACAGCATGCCTGCTCAAACACCTCATACAGATTTGTCAAGCACAGTGTTGGAAGGGTTAAAGATGTACACTTTTTAAATACCAACGTATTCTAGAGTTAAGTGTGAAGACATATGTCCAACAGCAAAAGACTGGCCAAAATGATCTTGCAACAAGACCATGCATATCTACACTCAAATGTCACGTTTCACAGGTATGTAGGTTTTCATTTGTGTTTTGATCACTTCTAAATTCTTTTCTAAATTGTTTTTAAGGACTTGCTGGATTCAAATATTTTCTCTGTGTCCATTAAGTGTGTTAGTTCTTAACTCATTAGTTAATTTCCTTGTATTTACTTTCTTAGTATATTCATGTGTTCTGTTCCCTGTGTGTTCAAATTTATTCCCCTTAGGTTGGTATTTGTCTTTCTCCCTGGTTAAGTGTTGTCTTGTGTCTTAGTTCGGCTTCTCGGTGGTAATTAGTCTCCCTTCCTCAGCCTCTCTGCTTACCTTCTGCCTCAGCTGCTCCACATATCTCCTGATTGACACACATTAATCTAATGTCATTCTTCACCACCTCCCTCAGTATATAAACTATCTGGTTGTAATTCTTTACTATCAGGATGTCCAGAAAATGCAGTTAAAAGCCTTCAGCTGATTCAAAATGATGCAGCAAGAGTTCTGATGAAAATTAAAAAGAGAGATCATATTTCCCCTACTTTAGCTTACCTTCATTGGCTCCCTGTTAAATCCAGAATAGAATTTAAAATTCTCCTTCTCAAATATAAAGCCCTTAATGATCTAGCTACCATCAAACATCAGAGATCTGATTGTTCCATACGTTCCTAACATAGCACTTAGTTCTAAGACTGCAGGTTTACTGGTGGTTCCTAGAGTCTCTAGAAGTAGAATGGGAGGCAGATCCTTTAGTTATCGAGCTCCTTTCCTGTGGAACCAGCTCCCAGTTTTAGTCCGTGAGGCAGACACCCTGTCTACTTTTAAGGCTAGGCTTAAAACTTTCCTTTTTGATAAAGCTTATAGTTAGAGTAGCTTAGGTTATCCTGAGCTATCTCCTTATTTTTACCACCGTCTTCTTTCCTCCCTGTTGGATGGAGTAAGGGGGAGTCAGGTTTAGTCTTAACCGGCTCAGTTATGGTTGACGTGCAAACACACCCTCCATTTCTGCTACCTGTATGACCCCCTCTCTTTTCCAATAGTTATAATCAATCTGAAAGAGAGAGGTATCCCAATTGTTGTGGTTTTTAGTATAACAATGGCCATCAGTGGGCTCTAGATGGACCAACTGTAAGCTTATAGTTAGAGTGGCTTAAGTTATCCTGAGCTATCTCTGTAGTTATGCTGCTATAGGCTTAGGCTGCTGGAGGACATAATGACCACTTTCACCCTCTTTGCTACATTCTCACACTACTCTACAATTTTGCATTATTTGCTGATATTTCAGCTTTTAACTTAGTTCTCTCTCTTTTCTCTTCCTAGAAGCTACACCTGGCCTGACTCTGTGTCTACCTGTGACACATTTCTGGAGAGGGGCATCGTCCAAGCTTCTGCTGGCAACAACTTAATGCTCACCCTCTACCGATGATCCACATGGCCCTGTCTTTTAGTGTTTAACCCTTTCTCTCTCCTAGACATGGCAATTGACTGAGCTTTTACTGTAACTAACTCTATGTGCTCTCTTTCAGACTCTAACCTTGAAAACTGGCTCAGAGTTTATCTGTTCTTTCTTTCTAGGTGAAACGACTAAAGGAGCTACATCCATTAACATTTACTTTTCCTTCCCATAGAAAGTACTCCTGGATCAGTGCTTCTTTGTTCTCTTTGTGTCTCTGCTCTGTTCTCTCAAACCTCCAGTCGGTCGTGGCAGATGGCCGCTCACACTGAGCCTGGTTCTGCTGGAGGTTTCTTCCTGTTAAAAGGGAGTTTTTCCTCTCCACTGTCGCTACATGCATGCTCAGTATGAGGGATTGCTGCAAAGTCAACGCCAGTGACTGTCCACTGTCTCTACATGCTCATCCGGGAGGAGTGAATGCTGCAAGTCACTGACTGGATGCAATCTGCTGGGTTTCCTTAGATAGAAAAACTTTTTATCCAATTTGAATAAATAACTGAATCTGACTGCACTGTTCAATGATTAGGATTAATTGGAATGTATGTACCTGAGTTTTGTGAAGTGCCTTGAGACGACATGTGTTGTGAATTGGCGCTATATAAATAAACTGAATTGAATTGGTTCTCATTGTTCTCCACTTGATTGTTCCGTTCAACGTCAATGTACTACGTTATCTGATTGTTTCTTTCCTGCTCTCATGTCCTGCTGTTTTTTTTTTCGTCTCATGGTCAACACCCTGTTCTCTTTGTCCTGCCTTTTGTAAGTTCTCTTTTTGTTTTTTAATAAACTATCACCCAGCTCATCTCATGTTCCTGTCTGCACTACTTCAAAAGCCATACTTTACGGACACTAGAACTGCTGAAATAGAAAAGAAACCAAGTGTTGCAATGACCTGGCCAAAGTTCTGACCTCAATCTGATAGAAATGTAGTGTTAGGACCTTAAAAGAGCTATGCATAACCAAGGCTTAAACTTTAATAAAGCAATGTTGGAACTTTCCTCCACAGCAATGTGAGAAAATAACAAGTTTGACCATTTTTGAGATGTTTTCAATAGTTATTGTTTCAAACGTGGTTCTACAAGTTGTTGAATTTTAATAATTTGATTTTCACACATTTTTCCTTTCATCTAAGTTTTTGTGTAGATTAACATGGCGGAATCTATCATAATTTTAGAACCCAGGAAAGACCAGAAAATGTTTGTTATGTCCTGACACAAAATATCCTAGAATTAAAAGAGGATCCATTTTCCTTTTTGTCATTATTGTTAAATATTCTTAATACTTAAGCTTGTGTGAGTTAACCAAACATATAACATGTTATCTCCGCATTTCTGTTGAAACTAACTGCACAACCACATACATTGTGCTTGACGCAGACTAAATTCTAAGTGGCAATAAACACTTTTCTCTATACTCATCATTATGAGGTAAATGTTGTTTGCACAGTGTAATGACAACAGAATAAAGACACATCAGCATTTAGATTGGTTCCCTTAAGCTAGCAATGTAATTTACTACAGTATGCAATTCCATCTGCCATGGGGTGCGAAAAATCTCCCAGGAAAATGTGGGTTTCATTTACCAAAAAAAAGAAGATAGTACTTCTCATTTTGCCAGTAGCAATCACTTACTTCCCCCCCTGAAAATAGCAGAAGGCACAACTGCAGTAACTTTGACACTAACTGCTGTGGAGCAGTTTTAAAGTTGTCTTTACATTTTTTTTACCTAACTAAATGTGTTATTGCTAAATAATATAATCAAAATATATAAAAACTATTATTTTAATATTGTAGAAACTGGCATTATTATGTCTTTACTTTTTCCATTCCTGTAACGTTTAGCTAACACTTCTAACCACTGTTATGCATAGAAATTAATTAATTATTAAATAAATCTTAATTAAATTAAGACAAATTAAGCATTTTGTGATTTATTGTAGGATTGGCAATTATTGTATTGTGTATAGTTATCAGGAAGAAAATTACAGTGATTTATCAGAATGACAAAAAAACTAATCGATGTTTCCAAACCCCGAAAACTGACAGCATGGCTTGGATGGTTGTTTTGCTTCCAGGAGAGCATTAATAAATATTAAAAACATTTAAAGAATAGTTGAATTCAATTATTGTAATGTTTTAAAGGTACAATTGCACTACTTAATCAACTAGTGCACAGAATAACCCTATTTGATCATGAGTAGATTTTCATTTTAGACCAGTATTTGGGTCTGTGAGGCTCTGAACTCATGACCTGATTTTTTTTATTAAATAAATACTTTAAATATGGTGATAAAATGTAGGTCTATTTTGCCTGCCCTTAATTGTAGGTCAAAACAAAATATTCCCAGATTATTGTTACTGGGAAAAATATAAAACAACACTGTGTGTAATATGAATTATATAAAGAATGTGCTTTAATTGTTTTTGTGTTTTTTGTTTTTAACTAAGGTCTGTTGTTTGAGAGGGATAGTGTGCTGAGAGTATTCAGTCCAACCTTAAGCTGCAGCCAGAAAATCTGTACAATCCAATTTCTTTGTTTCTATATCAGGGAAAGTCCAATAAACATGAAAAGGTCAAAGCTTGTAAAAAAAAACTGAATTAAGCAAAAGTCATGGTCTGAGCCACAGCGAGCCAGTGAAGCAATGCAAAAAAGAAAACACAAATCCATGAGAAATGTCCGAGCGCTTGATAGAAACATAAAATAAATGCATTTCTTTTTTCATTTTAGGATTATAGGTAAAACCAACATAAAATCCATAATAAGGTTGCTCCTAAATAGGACAGCGATGATAGATATTGTACATCTTTTCTATTACTTTGAAACAGAAACCCCAACTACTGTATATATTTTCAAAGTTTGTAGTTAAGATTGCAAAGACTGCTTATACCACCTCGCACACACAAACTCACAAATCTCTATGGCCCACAGGAGCCAGGAGCTAATTTCACACCGTCTTGTGGGAATTTAAAAGGCTTACTCAGGAACAGAAACAAAGTCTGTGAGGCAAACAAAAGAAACAGAGGGAAAGGTGCTGATGTAGGAAAATGAAAATGTGACTCAAATGGAAAGTTAAATGCTGAACAAAAACCTACAGAGAACAAGGAGAGAATCGGAGCAGTATAAACAGAGAGAGGGCAAACACAGATTTAGGATGTTGTAATGCATACTGCAATTTGAGTTTAAGCCACAGAGTGCAAAGTTTTTTATGTCAATAAAAATATACACCAGAAAAAGTGTCATACCTGAAGGTAGAACACACTTAATTAAATGACCTGCCATTTTGAGGATGAATGCTGCAGTCATTGTTGTATCTTGATTGTTAAGGCATCTTTCCACTGTGCTCTTTCATGAAGAATTGTTTGCAAAAGTTGGACAAAGAAATACATGGTAAATGACTCAAACTAAGGAAGCAAAGACTATAAATTATAATAAAACACAATTTTGGAAACATTAGCTCCTCATTAGTTGTGACTCCGGCCTTACTTTGTATGGAAATTTGATGTCAAACACACATAATAACTAAAATGGAAAAATTAGGCTAATGCTTTTTACCATGGCGTGAACCTATCCCAGACCCTGAAACAGGCCAGAGAACCACACCCTCGGCATGGTTTATACGGACCCTGGAGTGGTTCTCTTGCTGTGTGAATACGTGCCATTCCCAGCTGCCATATGATGTGATGTAAGAGCAGTGCATTTGAGTAGAAGATGAAAATCAGAAAGAATGCGAAGACGAAAACTAAAGAGTTTTAAAATGTGCTACGTGGAGTGGTGAAGAGATGCAGGCACACAACTACATTTGAACAACAAAGTAGCGACATAAACCCCGATGCAACTGAGAGTGAACAAAGTAATAAGTTACTTGAACTGATCCATCAGCAAAATCAATAAAATGACGTGGCTTGATTGTAAGAGGTAATTTAAAAATCTTCTCGTACTCAATCATGTCCCTGTATAATTGATATTTCCACTTACATATTGTACAAAACATTAGCATTTTACAAAATTTGACACATAAGCAACAATAAGGGAAAACCTGCTTTATGTAAACAATATAAAACTAGTATTAGTTCTGAAAGGTCTCAACTAAACAACTGTGGGTATGTCTTTTAAAAAGGAAGCTTGAATATCTACATCAAGCAAGCAGGTGGAGATAATGTCTACATTAACAACACTAAAATAAAAAGAACATCATTCTGAGGATAGCTTGTTGATTTGCCTCAACCACAGGGTTCTTGCTTTGTTCTATTACATTGTCCGACAAATCCTCTAAATCATTAACCTTTAACACACAACCAAAGCTTAATGATGACAGAGTTAGGGAAAATCTTGACACATAGAGAAAAATATAAGATGTTGTGGTTTTCATGCACATCCTCAACACACAAAGCAATAAAGAGCATGCATGAAGCTGTTTGTGACTTCTTTGTTCTTTCTACCTCTCTGTGAAGTGTAATTTTTTAAGATATTAGTTTTATTCACAAAAAATACTTTGTGCATGTGAAAAGAAGTTGCAGACACAGTAGAGAAAGTCAATGTGGCCAAATTTCAGTGTAGATACGGCATTAGTATCCTTCTTTTAAAAACCAAGTGCTGATGTTTGACAGTAAATAAGGTAGTTATGTTTTTAACTGTTCCTTTAGAAGCCTCACAAGAAATTTGATTATTATAACTGCCATCAATGCTGAGGCAAGACATTGTTGCTTTCGAAGAGTACTGTTGGCATGGAAAGGGGATGTTACATATCCAGATCTTCATCAATTCTGCTGACAGTACCAATACTGATCAGTGTGAAAATTTAAAGATAATATGCCTTATTTGCTAGTAATTGTATGCAAGTGAGTCATTTATCATTCTTATATATTACATAAAAATTACATATTACATACAATAAAGTCTCAAGCATATTATTGCATCCACATTTTGTTCAGATATGCACCACAGCACTGGGGTATTCTGGTTTTGCAGCAGAACTACTGCTTCATCATCTGCAAAAAAACATGTTGGGTGCCGTCACCGGTAATATGTTCAGCTAGGTTACAGAGTCAGGTTCATTGATACAGCATGATCAAAAACAAAAATACAGCAACTGATCATTTTTTAAGGGAAATTTACAAAACAAGTCCACTTTGCGGTCTGAGGACTAGTCCAAGGGGGGTTGATTCACCCTTTGAAGGATGCAGCCCAAATTGCAGACGAAATTTTGACAAAGATCATATATTTAGGCCAATTACATCATAGTGAAGCAACGAAGGCTGTCAAAATTCGAAGGTTCCTCCAAATGCAGCGTCCTTCTTGTCCCCAGATTTGAAGGATGCATCCAGTGTATCTTTGGGGGCCACCCTATCCCATGATTCATTGCAGGTCGAAGTGTAGAACAGGTCCATCGAAGGATCCAGTCCCTGAATCTGGACTCTGCTAAGCTGTGCTTACTATTAATTATCTACCAAACCCACCAAACAAAGCATTCCACAACATGGACCCTCAAAAAAAGACAACTGCGCTTTCAAAAAAAAAAAAGAAAAACAAAAACTATTCTGTGTCAGAAGGTTCTTTTTTGATCGGAACCTAGCATGCAGACTGGCAGGAAGCGGCGAGATGAATATAAAAAATAGGTTTTAATAAATAACCAAAAACGAAAAACTGACAGCAGGCTGGATCTAACAGAAGCGGGCAAGAACATGGATAGGCTTGGCAAAACTCAAATACCTTAGAAATCATGACACTGCTCATTTTGTTTGTATCCACCTAATGTTATTGAACCAAAAACCAAACTGTTTGTTCAGATACTAGAAGAACAGCACCCAGATAGCAGGTTATTTTACTCTAACCTGCTACTATGTCAGCTCATTCTCTTTCCACAAACAAACATCAGGTCGCTAACAAGCCCACATGGGGACTGGTCCTTCAGTAATCACTGCACTGATTGGGTGAAGGCTGTTGCTCCTTTGCAGGAATAATACAAGGATATACTGCAATTATTACAGTAGATTCTATCAGACCATCAGTGCTGCGTGACTGTAGAGAGAGGATTGTGTCACTCTTACTTCAATCTTATTAAACTCTGAAATGACACTAAGAGGTTCTAAACTTTGAATTGAAAAGGAGCAAAATAAGATTTAATGAGCCCTCATGAGAAAAGCTCCATTCCATTTCTTGTCTTATACAGACTGTATCTTACCTTCACAGGTCAGCATTTAAAACAGTTTTTAATTATATGCAAATTGCATCCTTTCATTTGTCCCTTCGTGATAATATGAGCAGATTCAGAACATGCACATATAGAAATCATCACAGGAATCATTGATTTTAAGTAACAATACCTGCAGTCATCATCCTTATTTATTGTTTGGGTGTTCAGTGTCAGGCACATATTTTATTAGCAAGACCTTCACTTTTAGGCAGATGGACAAAGCAAACAGAGCAGTGCCCATGATTGAACATGTAACTCAACTGAGCATAATACAGTTGGAATGATTTAATACTGTAAATGTAATCTATGTAAACTGATAAATAGCCGTTGTTTAATTGGCACTTTGAATCATAACAGTACAACAAAATTCATTTAGTTGAATTTATATAAAAATCTACTTGATCCATACTTTTCACACTGGACACAAGAGTATATGGTGCTTTATGTTGTGCAGGTATGTTTTTACAGGATTCTGATTCCTTGTAGGAATCACATGTAACATGAGTAGAGCACAGCTTTTTTATGCCTGTCTAATGGTTATACTTAATTTAAACTCAAGCTTGTGTTTATCATTGTGTCTTAAATAACGTTTCATATATTAACTATTATAAGCATGCAACACTGCATCATGTTTACTGTAGGTTGTAATGTTGAGCCTTCTTTGGTGCTACTTTGGAGAATTAGATTTATCAAAAAGTACACTTACCAGATGCACCAGAGCTACATGGTGAAGCTTTGTAAAATACGCTTATTTGCAATTTGCAGTCTAAGGGCCAATCATTTGTGAAATAGCACTCTGCCAGTTTAGCATCATTTTCACTATCTGCATAGAAATAGTGGTACAAATTGCTTATGTGAAAAAGGTCCCTGGGTGTTAAATCCTGCTCAGTTTTACCTTGAACCACCGCCATCATCCATTTTCTCTTCATCCATCCTTCAGTGAATCGAATAAATTGTCAAGATTGCTTTTCTTGATGTTGTGTTTATATTTGCACCCTGCCGCAATACCGACAGAGCCACTCCAACCTACAGCTTTTTGACTGGGTCAGTGGTTTTTCTCGTATGAGCATTAAAATTATTGTAATCCCTAAACTGTTTGGTCATACTTGGCATATTCAGCACAGTGTTGCTTCAGTTTAGGATGTTTTACAAAAGAATTAGATAAAAGTTATAATAACACACAATGCATTGCGATCAAAACATGACATGATAAGATACAAGATATTATTAAATATATATTAAATATGATAAGAAGAAAAAACATTAAAATATGATTCAATAACATAAATTAATCCAGTTCAGCCCGAAGTTATTCATACCCCGGGCAAGTAATCTTTTAAAGTAATCATTTTGATATATGATATGATCCAATACCATTTAATAGAATAGAATACAATGCGAAGATACATTATGATGCTATAAGATACAACATGCCACAATAAGATCAGGTAAGTAAAGATAAAGTTTGTGTTACAAAATATGTCATCTAACAAGCTCTTAAACCTCACTGGGCAATACATTAAACTAATCAGGAACTTGGAAATTTCAAACCAAAGGGATACCAAATGTGACACTGACATAGTATTCTTAGAAGCACCAGCAGCTCTTTTACATCCTCAGATGGATAGAAATACTGGTCATGTTGTGATGGACACTAAAGACTAACTGACTAGTATGACGCTGTGTTTTGGTTTTTTCCTTTCAGATCATTTCTGTTTCAAACGATGTGATAAGACATCTGGTTTCTGAGATTTTCTCTCACATTCTAGTCATGTGTTATCCATGTATCCAAACAGAAGATATATTTCAAACACAGATGATGGATTTGCAAGAAGTCCATGTGCTTTGATCTAAACATACATGGTCAAATGTGTCTGCCTGTGAAAAAAAAAGTGAATTTTACATCACTTTCAATACAGAGCAGCCTTTCCAAGGTAAGTCTAAGCTTTAAGCCATCTATTTTTTTTTTAAACACGGCATGAATCTAGCCACCTATTATTCAGTGCTTCAGAGGTCATGATTTTGCACACCTTGTATCATCACCCTGAACTTCTCCAGCAGCTCTCAAGAAAAATTTATTTTTCTCTGATTTTCTGCCTACTTCAATAGCCTATTAATCGTCTTATAGTCACTTGCATCAGAAAAGTTTCAGTATTTCTAATTAGAATCCTTCATTCTCACTATGTAACCACCAAATGTGTATAATTAGACTGAAAACATGACAGTCATGCCAAAAATGCAGGAAGATAGAAAGGCTTAAAAAAAGTCTTATTCTCTGAAAAGCACTCCATGAATCTTTGTAGTCATCTTTAGCTCAACAAAATTTCTCTGGATTGAGTGTGTGGAGCATATGATAAAACTCCAACAGCCCTCACACACTTCTTCCGTCATGCTGTTCAAACAGTAATTCAGTAAGGGTGATGGAAGGTCTTAATAACGTTACCAGACGCCCTGCTGTAAATGCAGATTTGTTTAGGGTGTAGCTCTCAGAGTCTAAGCCCTTCTGTGAGGTCTTTTTGTGTTTTGCGAGCAGCTCTGAATAATAAAAGGAGATCTACATCCTTCACCGAGACAGACAGCTGGTTTGCTATTCAATAAACGCTCTGAAAACTGCTGCGTAAAGCTGACAGGTGGGCTATCTGCAGAATCTTCATCAAACAAGGTATACGAAGACTGCATAATGAGTTGCTGTCTGCTTTTCATAATTTTCATTTAGAAAGTTTTAAATTATTCAGTGAGAAAGGAAAATTAAAACAATTACAGAATTATTTTTCAAAACTCATCATCATTGCTAAGATGAATTCTCAATTTTTTTTTTCTTTTCATTTCTTTTCTCTCGTTAAAAGTCATCTAACATGCTCAAATGGATCTACTTATCATGTCTTATTTTTTGTTACATTCTTAATTTCTTCTGAAACTGAAGGTAACAGTTCCCCACTTTGCTTTTCCTCTCATTTGTTCTACTCTTTCCATAAACGAACAGTTGTGAAAATAGCTCTTTATCTGTTTCTATGTGTTTATGTGTTACTTTAAAGCTAAAAACCACTTCTTTCTGAATGCACTTAAAGCTGTTGCCAACCATTTCACAAAGGCATCAGGTGTGAAAGGAGAGTATCAACTGTGAAGGAGGTGATATTCCTTACAGGGACCCTTTCATCGGTTTTCCTTTTTTTGTAAAACATTTCTTCTGGTCTGAACAATAAACTCAATGGCAAACATAAAATCTTACTATATAACCTGAAAGGAGGGATAAAATTTAACTTGCTCCAACTGACGGCAGCCTGACATGCTTTCAGATGAAGTCAGATAAATAATTTGACCACAACGGGGGCAATGGACTATGAGTGTGAATATTCATCCACAGATGACAATCCTGATACAGCATAACTCTGCATTAAGGCAGCCCACATACTTTGTAGACAAGACAGAACTTGATACTACACATAATATTCCTCACATAATATTCTTCACATTTAGACCAACATAAAACTTATTTTAGATAAATCTTCAGCTTACTGAACAATGATGAAGACTTGAACTTCTTTACATCTTTCAGTAATAATAGTACATTAAATGTAAATTAGCCAAGCAACGTGCCCTAATGCACCTCCAACAGAAGTGAGTGCTGAAAATTGGTAACATAACTTCTTTTTCTCATTTGGCTTAAAGAATAACTTGGCCAAAATGTCCCAAAAATATTTCGAATCATCTTATATTGGATACCATAAGTTGGTTGAAAAGTGTTACTGGAGTAATTTTATTCACAACATAAACCAGATGTCTGAGAGTTGAACCATCACAGACGGGCTAATCATGCGGGGCTCAACAAAGCCCAATCAAAGCTCTTTTTGACCTGAGAAAGGCTGAACTGATTCATTCTTTACCATGATCTCCAGGATGTCCAATGTTTGGAGGGCGCTTTTAATCGCAAGTTGTACTGGAAATAATTTAGCAAAGGTAAAAAAAAAAAAGACATGTTCCCCTTCTCTGTTTTTAATGTTTCCAATGTGACACATTTCCAGGGTACAAAATGTCATCCGATAAACAACATGACGACAACATGACATCAGTCTAACCTCTGATCAACTTTTTTACAATTTTTCATTATTTTATACTAGTTCACAGGGGAAAACTGAAAAACTAATTTCCAACTTAGCTTAACAATGTAAAGCAGGTTAATCTCCACTTGAAAGAGTACATGAAAGATTGCACCAAAAACAAAGTAACAGTCAATAACAAATCTAATCACAGACGCAATCATCATCCCAACAGTTGTGTTCAACACAATTAATTTCATAATCATAAGGTTGACAGGCTGCTAATCAAAATGCTGATGATAAAGTGGTAAAGTAATTGAAATGAGTGCAATGGTATTAATCTTTATTGTAAATATAGATGGTTTTCTGCTCAAATTTAAACCATGGGGTAGTGAGGGGAGCAAAGGAGGCAGTTTTACATTTCTCTGCTTTGTGACTGTACATTTGCTGTGATGTTTGTAACTGGGAATATGTGTGTCAGAACAGTTCAAGGAGCTGAAAAGATAAGAGGAAGGGATGTGTTCTGCATACTTAAATAATCATATCATCTCTGAGGGTAAAGGGAGGTGAAAAGTTGAAAATGCAAAGTGAGGTTAAAGGGCGAAGTTTTATCTTTGTCAAAGTGTGTTTGTATTAAGTTCAGGAAACGCTTAAAAGGCACCCAGCTTTTACAATACAGAAATAAAAATGACACATCAATGATCTTGCTATATTTTTTTGTGTTTATTTTAACAAAAAACAAATCTTATACAATAACGTTCCTCATGGCATGCCCATATTCATCCAACATTGCATTTAATGTATTTTGAAGCAAGCAAAGCTGATCTACAAACGAGGTGCTAATCGGTTTGCGTGTGTAAAATCAGCGGAACAGCGGGCACAAACTTTTTAGAGTGTTTGCCTTCATAAATATGTAAAACATAGATTGCAGAGCAATTGCAGTTGGATCAGTTTGATTACGTCTTTTTGAATGTGAACATATGCCAGGGGAGGGTTTATATAGTAAAAAAATGATGCAACAAGCCCGAACAAAGTACAGTTAAGTTGCTCAGTTCTATAGTCTTGAGTTTTCAAACGATATTCAAACATGCTAGATTTGGAAAAACGTTTTTATATCTCCGAGTTTAGGTAAGGGTCTGCACTCTCTAGGAAACACACACAGGAATGATTTTACTGTTGCTTATAACTTGGAATATAAAATCTTTAGGGACAATTCAGAATGTCAACTGTGAATAATTCTCTCTTAAAAATAGTACAAATGTGCTTTCAATGGCTGCTTAGACAAACAAGGTGAGATATCAACTCTGTTCCTAATTTAGATAATAAATGGCCACTTACACCAGGAGGTTTAGAAAAAATCTTGTATTATATTTCTTAAAGAGAAAATTAGAATCAGTTAAGCTCTGTTTCAGAAGGTGTTATATTTACTAAAAACAAGGGTCGCAAATCAACCAAAGGTTCTGATAGATATATCTCTTCTTACAGTCCCCTCCAACAGCACAAAAGCCAGTAATGGGCCAAGGAGTGTTATCCTAATCTACAGCTTAGTTATTTGAGATCTTGATTACAATAACTCCCCTCTAGTTGCACTGCCAACAAGCCTTACATCCATCATATTCATGTCTGAAATATACAGCAAGCCTGATATTGTTTTAGTCCAGGTTGGCAGTGTAAAGCAAAATGCCTATGTACCAAGATGAAAAAATTCACCTTTAACCACCTTTAAGGATAGAAGGAAAAGTACATTTCTTCTGAATTAAAACACAGAAAAACAGTGCGACAATACATTAGGCTCAGTGTGGCTGCAGGTTAATGAAAGCATGTTTGTCTCTCACACCATCCCTCAATAACAGACCATTATCTACCCCCGGTTAAGCCTGCTTCAGTTTCATGCAGTCACTGCAACTTGTGTCTAAAACAACTGCAATTAACCCTAAGACACTCTAAATAGAATACTCCATCAAGCACAACCCTCTCTTAAAAGCTGCTATGACTCAATTGCATTCATTTAGTTTTTTTATTAAGCTTGGAGAACATCCAAGCCAGAATAGCATCGTCTGGCCCAGAATGGCTGTCAGGATGACAAGTTTTTGTTCTTCTCTTTTTATTGTCTGGAAACCCAAGAACCTTCTCTTGCTGTTAGCGTTCCGGGAGGGTCTTATATAACAATGTAATTTCTGCAAAATCTTTTCATAAAATGGGGAACAAATTTAAAGTTTCATGTAACTTTACTAGTGATAATTAATTCCTGTATTATTGATAATTAGTGCTATTTAAAAGTTTGAACAAACCTGCTCTTTAGTCTCATGAGGGTTCCGGGTCACTATGCCCATTGATAATCCGTAACCCAGTTTTATACCTACATGGGGCCTTTGCACCCCTTCCTACTTCTATTTTGTAACCTGGTACTTAACCATTCCAGAAGAGTATCAAGTATTTTGATTAAATATAAAGTATATCCTTAAAAACAGGCAAATTGTATTTTGACAATCTGGACGTGTAAAAAGGAGTTTATTTCAAAATAAATAATTCCAACCACCCATATTTACACCCAACGTGCACAACTATCAAAACCATGGTAATTTTCAACAAAAGTGCCATTCACCCTGTGTAAAATCAGTGTTAGACGTAAAAAGTAAAATAATAACCAAACAATACCTAATCAAACAACGAACAACCACCTGTTTAATCTGATTTAGAAAAAGATTTTTAAATGAATCTTTTCTCTTTTCTTTTAAAGTAAAAAACATTTCCATTATGACTTAAGGGAAGACATCATGGGATGCTCTCCATTTTAAGGTCTTTTTCACTGCGCTCATAAGCCAACACTGCAGCCACACATTTTGGCAGCAATTATGTATGTATAATAAATATTAATCAAAAATACATTTGTGTAGATTTAATATTGCCTTTTCATTCCATGAAATATTGTTCTTTTCCTATTTGGGCCAGTGTACTCTTATGAACTATGAGAGGTTATGACCCCTGATCAATCCAAAATAACTATCAGCTTCTGCTTCCAGTTATTTGTTGGAGTCCCATAACCATGACTTTGTAGATTATTGAATATAACCTCAATGACTTAGTCTTCAAAGAATATACAAACTGTTGCATCACTGGTATGAAACATTCCATAGCAGATGGGTCTTTTCAGTTACAAAATGACCACAACTGCAATGGCACACATTAGCAAAGAAGCAAAAACACCAGCACCTCCTTTTAAGAGTGAATAGTTCAAGAAGAAGAAAATCCCTGTAAAACGTTTCTGCAGAAGGTTTGGTCAACAGGAGATAAGTGGAATAACGGTGGAAAGTTCTAACAAGCTGCATTTGTAGGAGAATTTACTGCAATACAGACAATAAAAAATATACATATTAATCCTGTACTTTGCCTAGGGAACATGATTATGGTCAGAGTGCTTGATAAACATATTTACATTTCTTTTGAACCCAAGGACGCTCTGCAGTTGCATTAACTCAACATTTCTCTATCCTTAGATCTGGGATGATGGATGTGCTCTAGAAACACAGGAATAGACCATCAGTAAACAAAATCAAAGTGCAGCTCGCGGCGAGCCTCCAACAAGGTCAGAGATCAAGGCAAACGTAAAAACACTGCGTCATCAAATGGCTTGGGAGACACGAATACTGGGGTTGAACGTTTTTTCTTTTTTGTTTTTTTTTGCTGCGTCAGATCGTAATTTCAAGGCTCCTTTATTCACTGTGGGAATTTTTATTTTCCATTTTTCTGTCTATCCATTTCCATCTTTTATAAATGAGTGATTGAGGCAAAACACAATTCATTTTGGAATTGAAGGACTCCAAAGGACACATGTTCAACACACACACACACTCGCAGGTGCCAGTGAAAGAGCGTGATTAAATCATTTTTTCATCAGGACCTCAGGCTCCCCAGTGACACGCGGTCCAAGGTGGTTTCTTCACAGCTAGCAGCAGAACATTCATATAAATAAGAGCTGTTAAATGGCAGGCTGACTAACTGTCTAAAAACAAATATAATGACAAATACAAAATCAAAAAGAAAAGAAGTATTTTCCATGCAAATATGAACACTTCCACATAATTGTTGAAAAGGTTCAAACTTTTAGGATGAGCAGCTTTTAATGCAAATACATATGCTAAGAGAACATTTTAAATGTTTACTTGATGTGGACAGAGACAAAGACAAAAAAATGTAATGTGCATTTACCCTTTAGGTTAGAGTATAGCTATAAGTTATTTTAAACGTAAGCTTTGAGTGCTTGTAAATACTTTCTTCAGTAATTGAGAAAAAATTGTTTCAACTGTTTCATTTTCTTTGGCACCAAGTCTTTTTGGTTATTTGAACCAATAGAAATTATAAAATCTGCCTTTTAATCTGCAGCCTGAACAAATTAAGCAACATGTTTACTGTAATAATTAGAAAGACAAGATTTAAAAAAGAACTGTACATGCACTCTGAATGTATTCATTTTTACAAAATAAATTAGAAGGGGTTCTTAGTTTACACAGAATTATTAGTAATTTTACAGCATTTGAGAGGTGAAATAATTGGCGGCTTGAAAAATTTACTGTAACTGTCACCACGTGTTCACTTAATTAATCACTTAATTAAACAAGTAAAACAAAGAATCTTAATAATGCAGACGTTAATGTAATTTTAGTTTGTCTGCCTCCAGTAGAAGTTTTTCCAATGACAGCCTGACCTGATCTCCTCCACCACCATCCACCCAACTCATTAGAAAACTGTCTTCTGCAATTAAATGAGCCAATGTAATTGGCCCATAGATTGAAACTCTAACCAGCTCTACCTTCTAAAGCAACATTATTGAATCTTACAAATGTTCACAGCTTTCAGTGCCAGGAGTATACACCTGCTTCTGGTTCTTTTTGGGGCTTTTCACACAAATAAGTCTGTGTGCGTGAGATAAAATAGTAACAAGGCAGCCAGGTCGCTCCAAACAGCTTTGTGCATGTATGTGCAATTGTATTGCATGTGTGATCATCAGAAAGTATACACAGGAACTTAAATTATAGACAAACCAATTCATTCCAGTTTAAAACCAATATACTTGTCAGATTGAGATTTATATGACCAGCAATTATAACCCAGTTCATTACAGTCAGAGTAACGTTAAATGATACAATTTTATATAATGCAAATCCTTAAAGTTGGGGTTGGACAAAGATTTATAGTTTGTGGATTGAGGTCATATTTGGTGTGAAATACTAAAGGACATTTTGCACACTCACTGTGTACAAGCAATATTTAAGCATCCCAGTATTTATATCATCTAATTGAAGTCTGATTTGTGAAGCTTCATCTAGTTACTGTCTAGCCACAGGTTGCTAAAAGGATCAAACATGTTGTTTATATCAATTATAGTAATGGTATACTATATATTTATTGTCATTGTTAATTTTGATACACATACTTAGGACAAATAATAGAATTAACATCCACAAAATTAGCAGTTTACGCTTACAGAGTAGTAGCTTATGATGTTTTGCTAAAGGGTTTGTGAAGTGATGGGTGGGTTCCTTTAGTTTCAAGGCCATGATTTTCTTAGTTTTTAATGACTAAATTGTTTATTGGCTTCTTGTAAGTGAGAAAGAATAGTAGTAGGCTTCCTTCAGCCAGCTGACTGGCAGTGCACAGAAGGTGCAAACCTAATTCTGTGTCAGCATGACATTGTTTGGTGAAATACGTTTTTAAGCCAATATTATTAGCCCCGAATAGGGTCGTGAGTATTTATGTGTGCTTGACACATATCTATGTTTGAGACTCTTACTTTTGAGTAAAAAGAACATAGTTTTTGAGTTTAAAACCTCCACTACTTTTAAACTGTTTGTGTGGCAAAATTCTGCGTTTATTGGGCTGGAAAAAGGAACAAAAGTCATCACTGTTTAACCCTCTGAAATTAGGATATTGATTGAGAATTTAACTCATGCACTTTTTTTTTAGTTTGTTTTAATATTTGTGACCTTCATTTTATAAACTAGTTCAAAATCTAAAATGATTAAGCTGAACTGGATTGACAGTTAAGATTCCTTAAAACACAGTATGAGATTTAATACAATAAAGACTGATCAACCCCTGAACTGAATTATGGTGCATTGATTCCTTTAATGCAGATTATTTACAGTCTGTAATGTGTGAAACCTTTTGCATCATTTGTAAAATAAAATAAATTATGAAGTCTACTTTTTGTTCAGTATTTTACCTGTAACACTTGACTACAAAGACATTGTGCCCTCAGAATCAACATAACATTATGTGTTCCTTTATTAGATAAGGATAAAAGATGAAAGCTACATCTAAAGGCATGGCGCTGGTTTCGCAGGCGGGTTAAGCACACGAGGCCTTAGTCCTCGACGCAGACTGTCACAGGATTGAATACCAGCCTGTTGATGCTCTCTGCACTCCCTTAGCAGCTTTTTCCATACCATTTCCTGTACCACTACTGTCTAAAAAATGCTTAATAAAAATAATAAAGTTCAGCCTAAAAAGGATAATAAAGAAAGCTACATCTAAACCTTTAATTTGCCTTGCAAATTAAACACCTACAGCATTTAAGCTGACTGCGTTCAGGCAAAAAAAAAGAAAAAAAAAGGCGTTTCTTCATTTTGAATCTGCAGAAAATCTGTAATTGTATTGGAGAACAATTAAGCAACATTGTATGAATTATATTACTTTAAAACAAAATGCCTGTGGTAGGGGAGTAGGGTGTGAGTAGATCAAATATTGGAGGAGATATGTTAAACAAAAATGTCAACAGAAAGAGCCAGAGCATGTACACATAAAAAGGAAAATGTCAAATAACTTATGGAGGTTTCTATAAAGGCCAAAATAATAAACAAAGTTCAGACTGTGTGGCTATTTATTTCTCACCCTGTCTCATTATTAGTTAATTAAACATTCACCACAAGTATGCTTGTGATTGGCATTTGGTTTGAAGCTTTTGATCAGGGATGCTTATTTGTCTCTGTGCACCAGCACTCATTTAATGCAGTAATGACTTAGTGGGCTCTTCAGATGATGCCAATAATTGTTGCCATTGTCCAAGCTTCAAAAAGAAATCCCCGTGCAAAAATATCCACTTCACATCTTCATTTCTTTCCTCTTTCTTTATATAAGTTTTTCCTGTTGTTACCGTCTGTTCCGAGCTTCATGAACATTTTCCAATAATCGCTCCCACCAAGCTTTAAAGTCCCTGCCAGCTTTTCATTTGTCCTCCTAGCTCTTTGCCTTTAGTGCACACTTCCTCTTCCCCCTGACCTCTCGACTCACTTTCCATTCCCCTTTTTTATGTTAGGCTGATGACACTCTGTATTAGACAGAGACTAGCAATGTGTTTGTTTGTGTTTGTCTGTGACACCTGGACTCATTTCTCATACTAATGACCTGGCAGCTCATTAATGAGTAATGAAAATAATGGAGCTGTCAATATGCAAAGCCATACTTTTTATTTTACATGCTTAACTCCTTCCATATCCTCCCATCTGTGAATGTTGTTTGTAACTGTGATATTTTTTGTCTTTTTTTGTGGAGTTTCTTTTATTCTTCATAACAAGCTTCTACTGCAAATTTCTCAGGTGGTTTTGCATGCACTGCTCTTTGACTTTTCCCCCGCGCAGATATTTAGTGGTGGTTATAACAGGTAACGAAAAACCTTATGCTTCTCTTCATGTAGTCTGTTGTGAATTTTGAAGTGTGTTTACGAATATTCCCCAGTTGTAAAGACAACCCTCTTTTCATCTGTTTTTCTTTTTTTTTTTTTTTTTTTTTTGCTGCTTTGAGATATTTGCAGTGAGAATTTGCAGGCAGTATAGAGAACACATTTCTCCCTCCACCACTGAAATGTTTCATGTGTCACTGAGAGCAACATTAGCCTGAGGCGAAATCAATCCACGCCTGTTCTTTTAACAGTGGAAATATGTTTTTTAATCTCATGTTACATTAATACAAAACCACTGGCACAAAATTTGGTGATGTGGACATGGAGTTTTTCTCTAAAGGTCATATTTTAATTTTGTGGTTGCAAAATAAAAAAGGGCATCACAACTCAAGTGCCAGCTTAATTGTACCCAAATGGAAACCCAAAGTTATCTTACTCTGCTCTTTAGGGAAAAAAATGTCTTCATCCTCCTGACCTTAATTTGACATCCAATTTTCTATTAACAGCAACTTCTTCATTGGCTTAATAATGAAGGTAGCAGTTAATAGAGACCATGTCTAGTTTAGAGAGCACCAGTGTGTGTGTGTGTGTGTGTGTGTGTGTTGTGTGCATATATGTGGTGTATATTTATTTATTTTTTTTTTCAAATGTGCATCTTCTAGCCTTAACTAACAATGACTGTTAACAATCCAAAACTGCAAACAAGCTAAAGCTGAAGACATTGGTAAAATGTCAAGGAGACACGGTTTCAAAACTACTTAAATTTTCCAACACACTGTATCTGGAAACACAATGCATGGTTTCTGACCGTAATATCATAAAGTCTGCTCACCCAAACACCTGCTCCTGTGGACTGTCACTTAGCTGTGCATTAGAAGGCATTTGGAAATTCAAAAGCATTGGTTGTTTGTGGTATTTTTCATACATAGAAAAAATATGGGTTGGATACAATAGTAGCTCCACACATGACCTTTGCAGTAGAATGGGAGAAAAAACTGCATCTAATCAGAAACACCTTAATTTATCCCAACCCAGGTTGGAGAAGATAATGTCAAATTAATGATTAATGCTTCTTTTGCCATAGATGATGGCTTCAAGACCAAAGACTCAAATGATCTTAACAATAAGGTTGGAGAGCCAACCTTGCAAGTATTAAACAGCATAGAAAATGGATGTATGCCCATTCTTGTTACTGCTAATGCAGTATAGTAACATAATTATTTAACTAGTCTCTAATTGCAATGGAAATAGTCATTCTACATAGTCAGTCAGTAGTCATGGTAACATGTCATTTATCAATGCAAATGTCTTTTAGTAAACACGGGGATGTTGTCAACCAAACTCATTATCCTTGGCACACTGAGAAAAACTTCATATTTACATCCATCAATATTTATTTTTTGTCTCTGAAGCACAATAAAATAAGGCTGAATTTACATAAGTTTCAAATGGCTCAATAGTCTGATCATGGTACCAGTGAGGTTATAATTGGAGTTATTTGCATGAATTTATTTGTTTACCAGTCGCATCCTATTGATATGTTGAAAGTTCTGCAGTGCTACACAAATCTTGTTGAGCCGACTATACAAAAAATAAAAAATAAACAGTGAAGCTAGATAGCCCCACATCTAGCACTGAGAGTTTTTATAACTTTAGGCAGAGCTGTGTAGGTCTGTGCTCGAGGGGGGTCTGGGGGTCTCTGAAGGTGCCATGGGGGACCCGGCAGGGGATTGTCTCCCTTGGTGGGGTGTGGTCTGTGTGGATGCTCGTGCCACATCCCAGATTGGTGGGCCCCCATCTGTTGGCCCATGGTTCCCAGATGTGTCCTGGGCGGTTCAGGGAATGTAGGGGCTGCGATGCTGCAGCCTTCTGGACCTGTGCGTCTACCTTCCCTTTGCTGCTCTGAGGTGCTGTTGATTGCAGGCCTTCTACCGTTCTCGCCACACTTACAAATGTACACTTCCCATGTACACACCCACACAACACAAACACTTATTTCTACACATTTGTTCACCCACCCACACACAAACATACACAAACCCATGTATCAACACACAATTACTACAAATGGTTGAAGGTCATACAAACAGAAAACTATAATATGAAAACCATACTTTGATGCTGGATTAAATCTGGGTTTAATAAATGTTAAACACAGAATTCGAATATTGTCTTGAGATTGCCTTCTTGAAGAGCAAAACTGCCCTGGCACATTTAGGCAACCATCTGCTCTATATGGTATGCCTAAAACGGCATGACAAGATACATAAAAAAGCCAGAGTTGTGAAAGGGAATCAAACAGTGAAATGCTCTATATAACAAAAACACAGATGCACACTAAAATCATGTGGTATAAAATATAAAATTTATAAAATACAATTTAAAA